>CAWUFW010002404.1:0-1200000 GCA_963921515.1 Calotriton arnoldi | reverse complement strand
ATTCTCTGCCACATGAGACCAATTAAAATGAATAATAATACAATCCCCCGCAAAGTTTTTGTTTACCCTGCCAACCCAGTTCACTCTTCGTACCATGATAATATGTCTTGCCATCCGAGCCCCCAAGGTATTGTTTAAGTTCAACCAGTGCAAAACTTTATTTTTAAGTTGATCAAAATTCTTCATAATACCTGGTGAGAGGGTAGGAACGTTCCCCAACACTACCACATAAGGAGTAGATTGAGGAGGTCAATTAAGAATAACCGGCCTGGGACAAAGGGAACGTGATATGCGAATGCATGGCCTATTAACCTCACCTTCAGACATGCCCGCTTACACTATCTCATTGCTACCTGCAACCACTCCAGGATGCACACCTACTCCTGACGGTGGCGGAATGATATTTGGCCTCGTTGGCTGGGCATGGGGGTTAAGAATTGCACCAGTGCTCTGAGATCTCATCGACTCGGCTTCCCTTGCCAGGCGTTGTGGGTCACATGGCTTAACAGTGGTGGATGACCCTGGAACTGAGTGATTAGGGTTAAGAGCTTCCATAGAATGTGCGGGCTGGGTATGATTTTGTTTAGAAAGTTCCTTTTCAATTGCTGCTAAACAATGACTTATAGGTTCTAATATGGCCTCAAATGCGACTATTAAAGAATCTCGGAATGAGTCCAACAAAACCACCAAATCAGACTTTGCAATAGCAGAAGAGTTGGTACTAATTGGTGGTAAGTCATCAATAACTGTAGGGTGCTTAGATTTGCTGACAGTCGTCGCCCGCTTTCTCTTGCCTCCTCCACTGCGACCTGGGCAACAGATAGCATCAGACTAACATGATCTTCCAGCTGAGAGTGCAGGGGGATTAAGGCGCCTCCACAACCAAGGGTGCTGGTATAATATCTTCCCATCCACTATCCAGCGCAGGTGGTGATGAAATCAATCCCAACCTCTGTGGCGCGCTGCAAGAAGGCATCCAGGGTGGTAATAGTTTTCATAGGGGCCTTAGGGGCAACCACGGGGAGCTTACGTTTCCCCATAAATAGCCAGAGACTATCCCCAATTCAAAGGACCGCCGGTCCACAGTGGGTTGAGGGCGCTTATCAACGCACGGCATGGGGGAACTGGTCAGGCGCCCCTCCTCCTTCAGCAACACAGGATGGTGGTACCTGAAGTCCCAGCAGCAACACAGCACCAGCATGCTTCACCAGACGTCGCGTGCCACGGCGGGTGGAGGGTGCTTATCGGCAGGCAGTGCGGGGGAACTGGTCACAAGCCCCTCCTCTTTCAGCAACACAGGTTGGTGGGACACGAAGTCCCAGCGGCAACACAGCACCAGCAGGATTAACCAGAAGTCCATCGCCGCGGCGGGTGGAGTGCGCTTAGCACGGCGAGGTGGAACTGGTCATGGGCCCCTCCTCCTTCAGCAACACAGAATGGTGGGATGCGAAGTCCCAGTGGCAACACAACAACAGCAGGATTCACCAGACAATGCTCTTAAAGAACTTGCTATAGGAGAAGTATTATCTGAGAAGCAAAATGTAGAATTATATCAACACCTCCTCCCCTTTTGCTGGGTATTCTCAAATCTTCCGAGCAAGACACACCTGACCCAACATGTCATTCATACAGAGGCGGGTAAGTTAGTAAAACAAAGACCCCATTGTATGCTGAAGTACAAAGAAGAACAATTCAAAGCGTAGTAGAACAAATGCTAAAACTTGGAGTGATTGAACCCTACTCCTTGGAGTGGTGTTCTCCTATTGTCCTTGTCTCTTAACCTGATGGCTGTATTCGGTTTGTGTCGATTTTCATGCTGTTAATAAAATATCCAAATTCGATAAATATCCACTACCCAGAGTAGATGAACTGATAGAACAATTTGGAGAAGCCAAATTCATACCCACCATAGACTTAACAAAGGCATATTGGCAGATTCCTTCACGTCCAGAGGACGAGGAGAATACCGCTTTCTCCACCCCATCTGAGTTATATCAATTCACAATTCTACCCTTTTGAAAGACTGATAAATCACCTACTAGAGAAACATACAACAAATTCGTCCACCGATCTAGACAATATTGTTGTGTTTAGTGAAAGCTGGCTTGCACTATCACAGATTCAGACAGAAGAGACTCAGGCTGTAAATTAGAAGGAAGGTTTTTTTTTTAATGTCAGTCTTACTTGGTAAGTATAAGAGATCAGAGGGTTAATATGTTCTTCCAAACAAAACACACAAGAGTTCCTTCCCCCTTCTTTTATGCCCCTTTTTATGGTGAAGAAGCTTCTCCCAGCTTGCTCTTGCTGTCTGGTCTCATTAGTCAGCAGTGTTGGCCTCGGGAAAAGAACAAAGAGAGGCTGAGACACTGCCTTGCAGTTTCTCCAAAGGTACCCATCACCAGTTACCCAGAGTGCCTTCGCTGTGCTCTCCTGCGCAGTAGTAGTTTCTAAACAAAAATCTTTTGTGCTTTTCCCCAACCTCAGTATCTAGTCAAGCAACTGGTTAGATCATGCTATATTCCCCATGCTATTGCCACTCCCTACACATGTATAGCACCTTGGGCTGCAGCTGTAGGGACCCAGGGCCTCTCTCTCCCCTGGGCTGCTGGGTCTGAGCATGATATCTCCTCCAGTAATGCAGGCATCTGCCGGTCTTGGAACTCCTCCCCTCTCGCTCGCACCCTCTTCCCTGGAAGGGTCACTGCTCCCGGTTTCGTCCTCCTCTTTGGTCCTGCAGGTGCTGGGCGTCCCCTCCTCTCTCTTCTCCAATGTCAATCCGATGTCAAGTCGACTCCTGACATCCACGTCCTGCACACAGCCTCCTTTCGCCGCTTCCCTTTCATAGTGCCATTATCGTCAACTTACCCCCACACACAGTCTGAGCATGCATGAATAAATAACTACACAAGACAACTTTTGTTCTGGGAAAATATTGCTGCAGGTTTATTCCATACAAAGTATGCAATATGGTGGGTTATCTTACGGGCGATCCAAGGGCGGGCAGCTGTACCAACCTATGCTGCCCCCTCCCGCCTGATGTGCTAGCACTGTGGGACACCCAGACAGTGCTACACCTTTGGTGATCCTCTTCCGGATCACGTGGCACGTTGGTCTCTTATTACTCACGCCCATTTCGGGGCGGAGCGTAGCAGGGCAAACCCCCGGTTGGTCAGGCACCCAACCGCCCGAAGGACTAACGGGGCGACGTCGCGGTTTTCCAGTAACCTGCCCTGGGGCTCCTGGTCTTTGGCTCTGGCACCCTTACTGTGCCGCGCAGAGGTACCCTTACTGTACCCGTCTGCCGCAGAGGGAACCCTTACTGTACCCGTCTGCTTCCAGATCGCCCTGTAACTCCGCCTGCAACGAAAAAAGAAAACATTAGAACGTTCTACGTACATTGCCTGCCAACCCCAGGCCGGGTAAGCGGTAGGGTGGGAGACGGCGTGTCTGGCGCAAAGAGGATGCCAGAGAGGTGGGGGGAGGTATAAGTACCCTCCCCCGACCTCTGTCCGCCGGAAGTGACGCGCCTAGCGTGCCAAGGCAAAGGACTCCTTCCTGAGTCCAACCCTTGGCCAGTGGGTGGCGTTTGTGCCCAAATGGCACTAAAGGGCCGCCCGTTGGAATGGCCACCTGCGGGGGCCGCGGACAGCCGCATAGTGCCATTATCGGCAACTTACCCCCACCCACAGTCTGAGCATGCATGAATAAATAACTACACAAGACAACTTTTGTTCTGGGAAAATATTGCTGCAGGTTTATTCCATACAAAGTATGCAATATGGTGGGTTATCTTACGGCCGATCCAAGGGCGGGCAGGTGTACCAATCTATGCTGCCCCCGCCCGCCTGATGAGCCAGCACTGTGGGACATCCAGACAGTGCTACACCTTTGGTGATCCTCTTCCGGATCACGTGGCACGTTGGTCTCTTATTACTCACGCCCTTTTTGGGGCGGAGCGTAGCAGGGCAAACCCCCGGTTGGTCAGGCCCCCAACCGCCCGAAGGACGAACGGGGCGCCATCGCGGTTTTCCAGTAACCTGCCCTGGGGCTCCTGGTCTTTGGCTCTGGCACCCTTACTGTGCCGCGCAGAGGTACCCTTACTGTACCTGTCTGCTTCCAGATCGCCCTGTAACTATGCCACAGCTCTGGAGGCGGCCCCCGTCGCCACCAGAGCCCCCCCACCAAAACAGCTCCTTTCTGACCTGCAACCTGCTTTCTAGGGCCTCGTGCATGTCCAGTGGAAAGTGTCCATTCTCACTTGTGACAAAATGCACCCCATGTATGTCAACATGACCTAGGCGTACGCCTGGAAGGCAAGGTGACAATGGACCCCATCTTCAGCAACGTACCCTTTAACATTAGCCCTAATCAGCTCGTGTCTGATGAAACCTTGGCCCCACTGGTCTGCAAACTTACGCCATGAACAGTTCCCTCTTACAGGGATGTGCAACGGCCTCCTCTGACTTAGCTCTGTGCCACCTCTGCGGGGGATCATCTCAGACCACAAGAGCTCCCATTGACCCATGTAGTTGCTGATCTCACCAAAACAGCACATTTCACACATGCGACCGCTCATTTCCAGGCCTCCTGCAAATCTAAGGGAAGAGATCCCTCCCTACTGGTGATAGATGAACCCCATCTATATCACAATAGCCCTTGACGTTAGCCTGGATCAGCTAGTGTCTGATGAAACCAAAGAACCTTCTGGCCTGTGAACCTGTGCCAAGAACTATTCACTCTCCTGCGGGAAAGTTCCACTGCCTCACATGACCTAGCCCCATGCCGACTCTGGGCGGGACGAATTCAGACACCAAGGCTCACCTTGCCCCATCTATTTGCTGATCCCACCTAGCTGACGTCCTACTAGCACTGTGTGTGCCTGGACCCCTGTGTCCCCCATCTATGGGATAGCAGCCCACTTGTTAGGTAACCGCTCCCACCCCCGCCTGCCTACTTTGGCTATTAGGGCGAGAAGGATTATACTTAACATTTGCACAGTCCCTTTGCTTCCTAAATCATGACACACAGGAATGTTCATAACTAGACGTATGTGACAATAAGCAAGGGTGCCCTCCTGCCCTTGCCACGCATCCTTTATTCCTTATGGGAATTCCGCTAGCTCAGCTCCCTCTGTGGTGAAACCCCCTAGGCATACCAGCTAAGAGAATCTGTCTGATTTAATACAGCGCGCACTGAGCGATATGGTGCCTAACATTAAGGATTGACTAAGTCCTACCTAACTCCCATCCTAGAATATTCCCGAAAAGGGGGGCAGGGGCGTTCACACTGCCCACCCTTGGGCAACCCCGTAGGGGGAAAATTACCTGCTCCGTTAAATTTTAATCATTGTTGATCACTGGAGGTGCCAAATGCTCTTTTACATAGTAGCCTTTTGTGCTTGACCCTTGTTTCCCCCTTTCTGGGGACAGCAGCACACTCTGAAACTGCCAGCGTCCCCACCCAGCATGGCTAATATAGCTGACCGTGCGGGGCTAGAGCTTAACTGCAGCAACTGGTCACCTACCCTTGGTTCTGAGGTGCACTTACTTCGCCCCTTTGACCAGACAATTGTACAGACCCCTTTGATTGCTAAACCTTGGTGAACACCTTATTGGTGTCGAATCTGGCTTGAAACAATATATGTATTGTGCCCATTATTGGCGACACCTCGCCCTTTCGTGTAGTGACAACTTACGCAGCGCACCCGCTTGCTTAACTGCCATCGGATCACAGATGCCAGCACCTGCGAACTATCCTTGACCCTGGATGCTTAAACTGGCAAAAGTGTCGGAATCCCAGATTCCCAGTTTCATGTTAGCTGCAGTACACCTTCAGTGGATCCGCTGGGAGGTACCACAAACCGCATTGGTCATGAGAACCTTAATAAGTACCCAATTTTCACCGGGGCGTACCTCTAAATGAGACTGGCTCCACACAGCTGTAAGGCCAGAGACACACATATTAAACCTATTTACTGGTTTTTGCCACTTGGCACCCTTCTGGTTGAAACTGTTTTTGTGAAGCGCGCATGCCCCCCAGGGCATGATGTCGCTGAATAACCGATGCATGTTACCCACTTGCTGATATTATGTACCGCTAACTGCCCTACTTGGATTGACGGAATGCTGAATGCTTCCTAAGGACTGTAGACATACTGCCCCAACCCAGTTTGACCCCAAAACTTTGGGACAACCTTGGTAACCATGCCTTTCATGGTACAACTACCCCAGCGTTGACTATCGACGTATTCGGGACACAGGTCGCAGGAGGTGCCCCTTCCAGTTCTAGCCCATTGAAGGATAACCCAGGGGGCAGACAAGTCTGTGGGAACCAGAGGGGAACAATATGTGCAAGTAACTGTCCTTGTCTGAATATTGGGAAAGCCAACTGCTCTAAAAATACTGAGTCGTCATTTGTGCTCTAACACCATGTTTACCAAACTTTTTTGCACCACAGTCCACTTGTTAGATGACAACTACCACACCCGCCTGCTGCCCTGGCTAAGGCGCGGATGAATATGTCTTAACTGAGGCGACCTGTAACCTGCCCTTGTTTGCAGTGGGCACATTTTAGCTGGATCGACCAGACATAGCAAGACGCGACGAGATTGCGTGCCCCACTCTACTAAAATTAAACATAGTCCATCAGGGGCCGAGGCCTTGCCTTTGCCCTCTGGGTGTGACCTGGACTGCCAAGACAGGACGTCAATACACCAAGAGACCCCTGACGCCAAAGCAGAAGCCCGGCCATCGAGCTTTGGCTCCCTCCCTAGCCAGGACAGCCCATACTTGCAGCGCTTAATCCCACCCGGATCATACTCGTTTGCCCAGTCCAGGTTAGTCTAGGTGAATGTTCCCTCTCAGCCCTGCATGGGACCTACTTCACCCTCAAGGAAATGCCTCTTCTCATGAATTTGAACGATGCAAGATTGAACTGGCGGCTACCATTGCTACTTACGCCTGCATATACTAAGCCCAGAACAGGCCACACTCGCTCTGTAATCCCCTGGATTCTTGCCTGGCATTCCTTATGTCCAGCTATACCAATGGATAATGGCTCTTACTTGATCAGGATGACCAGCAAGACACAGCAAACCCGCCGAGACCAGGTGGGGCTGCTAACCTGCCCCAAACTCTGCGGAAATAACAGCCTGTGCAGGCTTACGACAGACCTCTGCGAATCTTGCCAACCAACAAAACTGTCCCCAGTACCCCAGGGGCCATGCCGCCAATCCTTGCCCTGAAACTATGCCCCGGTCCCGAACTGGCCCCGAACTCCATGTTGTTCTGCAATGAAGGGACTGCAATATCTATGATGAGTTTCTTGTAAGTTACAACCTAGTTCAACACTCCACAAAATTACAACTGTATCGCAGTGTTGCATGAATATGGGCAACCTGTCAAAGTACCCAAACGCAACTAAGAATTCGAGCCTTATCCTTAAAAGTAACAATCACTGGCCCTGAAACGAGGCAAACAATGCCAGGGCAACTCAGCAGCCTCACCGCAAAATTTCATTCAGGTTATTTGCTCACAAGACTGGGCAGCTAATAGCTAGTTCCCCCGCGTAACCCCCGCTTGCCATCCTGGCCAGAGGGAGGCCTTGAGGACTACTTAGCATGCACCATTTTTCACCAGTGCCTTTAAAAGACCTTTGTCGTGCTGCAGTCGCCTATTGTTTCTGGCCCTGCACTAGAAGCTCTCACTTCGGCGCTGGATTAAAACAATTCACCAGGAACATTGCTTAGCATAGTGTGCTGCATGGTTCTGCCTCCTCAGTCATCGCATCCAATTATGTAATCAACACGTATCATTCCACCTACAGCAAGCTGGACTATGGTCTCAAAGTCACTTCAGGAGTCACAGCCCCTGCACCGGAAATGGCCGAGCTCACCCCAAACCTGCTGATGCTCAGTGCGAATCAACGCAGGATACACGTCTCTTCTTATCTCTCATCCTTGACAGCTCGCCCTTGCCCTCAGCGTCGGGTGACCAGGATGTTAAAGCCAAAACCGGGACAAAACGTGAACACTACACTTGACTTACACCTCTAACAAAAGGAGCACTACACCTACAACAAGCCCATCTATTGGCTTTGTCGACGCTTATTAGTCGCATAAGATAAATAAGCCACAATTATAGCTTTGTTGCATAGCATATTGAAAATGCATCCCTTGGGTCCATTAACTCTGGTCTCAGCCCCCCAGGCCGTGCATCTGTGCCTGGTGTAGGGGAGGTACTCTAATGCTGTGGATGGTGTAGGTGTGGATTTCTCAATACCGGGGCAAGCATTAGAATTGCGACTAATAATACCTTACAGAGGCAACACACTGAAAACCGTTTGCGCTGTTGTGCTAGGGGAGACTGGCGCATTACCGGGCCCTTGCTTCACATATCTGAGCGACAACCCAAAGTCCCAGGGCTAAATCGTACCCCCGGGACCAGGAAGGAGTGGTCAAATTTGGAGCTTCAGTACACCCAAGCACGCAGTCGCTTAATCAATGAGCCTCGCAACATTCACTTCCATATAAAGGACGATGCACAACTTGACTTGCCAATAAAACACCGGCTAATCTTGGTATGCTTCTTGCGCTCATGTTGAGCAGATGGAAAGATTAAACATTGAACCTACTTGACCTCGTCATAATACCATGTTGCAGCTGGTGCCTACAGCGGTGTAAACAGGACGCCCCGCCCAAAACAGCAGTCCGCGGTCCAAAACACGCGCACAAAAAACGCTGGCTACAACACCAAATAGGCTTAATAAATTCTTAACTATAAAACGCTGTAAATTAGTTTCCGTTTGCGACGCCCAATGCAAGCGGTAGTAAACTCAGCCCAATGCTGGCCTAAATGTATATTCAAAACAAAACTTATCGGGCCTGCATATAACAGACATACTCAAGCATACACTTCAAAATTCGGCTATCTTCACGCTCAGCCGCTTGTAACTGATCAAGCCTCTGAGGTCCAAAGTGTAAAATGCTTTATAAGATAAATTCAGGCGTAAACACCTAAACCCATCACCGTTGTACCATTGACACCCTTTGTCAATGACACATCTTTTAACTCCTCCTGACATGAAACTTACAGCCGGAGGCAGGTGTAATAGACCTTAAACTACAGCGGCCCACCGTAGGGATTTATTTAGCCAAGACCCATCGAACCGTCGTGGGTAGGCGCCAAGGTAAATGGGTCTGTGTCCGGTGCAACATTCAAAAGACTATGAGGCCCCTGTCACTTGCTGTGTGTAACACACACTTAACAATCTTCGTCCTGACTTATCCTCATGCAGGCACTAGGGTGCACCTTCTCGAGCCCCTTATTGCCCTTTCGCTGGTAATCCTCTCCGCGAGGAGTATAGCAGCCTCAGGGCCTCTCCTACGTGAAATGTGGTGATTACCGGTCCTGACCGGGACTTTCAGGTTATCACCACGATAAAACTAATTAAGGCTCAGTGACTCGCATGATCGCATAAACTGCACTGTTTTATTCATCCGCAAAATCTCCGTATCTCTATAATCCCAGCAATGACCTAACATAAAGAGGGCACGTGCAGCCATGGTTACCTGGCGCCAACTACAGATGGTTCCTGTTACCCAACTCAATGGTACTCAATATCCGACCTCAGATGTATGAAAGGTTGAGTGTGCCCACCTGGATTAGAGCCTGTGACCCAGAGATCTAACACTGATCCCTGCAGTGGAGGTGATATTCCCCTGAGCAACCAGGCCCGGTCATCTCACGCTCATGACCAGCGCCATAATATTAGATATTGCATCCTACAGAATATGTTCATAATTCGTGTTCTGCCTCATTCCTTTGTGCACTAGTCTTGGCAGATTAAATAGCGCGACCCGCCCTGCAAGTATTGGAGAGCTTGCATGCGGCCAGTTACATTACACAAGAACACGGTTGTTAGAAATGGGATTTTTGGTAGGCATGGGCCAAAGCCAGGCAAAAACCACCACCCTAGTCAGGATAAGGGAGTTACCCTCCTAAAATAACCCCTGCTCACCCCCTTGGTAGCTTGGCACGAGCAGTCAGGCTTATCTTAGAGGCAGTGTGTAAAGCATTTGCACATAACCAACAGTAATACAGTGTACGCACTACAAAAGGACACCACACCAGTTTAGAAAAATATCCAATATTTTTATATAATTAAAACAAGACCAAAAACGATAAAGAACCACAATACTATACTTAAAAGTTCACAATTCAAAAATACGCTGATTAAAAAGAGTTCCTTGTGTGGATAGCGCCGTCGGGCTACCACGGCGTCGTGAACACACAAATCCAAAACAGTTCTGGCTGACCGCGGGGTTGCAGGCCAGCTACGGTGTCGGGAAGACCCGCAAACAGTACCTTTCAGAGATGCAGGGCGATGGGGCCCTCGAAGTCACACGCGTTGCAGGTCGATCTCCTCTCTGATGGAGTCAGGAGCGCTGGCGTCGGCAGGCGTCGGGTGCTGCGGTGCGAAGTGCAGCGGTGCGGCGTGCGGTGCCCTCAGGTCGCGGTGCGAGCAGCGGCTCGGTGGCGGCGTCAGATGGCGTCGTCGGTGAGACCAGGCTCGCGGTGCGAGATGAAGGCGGTGCTCGTCACGGTGCTGGCAGATCACGGTGCAAGCAGGGGCGTCGTCGTTGCTGAAGCGCTGTCGTCGGCTGACGAACTGGAGTCGATGGCGCCGGCGTCGGTAGGCCAAGGCTGCGGTGTGAGATGAGGGCGGTGCATCGTGTAACTTACGAGCGGTGCCCCCGAACCACGGTGCAAGCAGCGGCGTCCATCTCGGCGGGAAGTGGCGGCGTCATGCAGGCCAAGGCGTCCTCGTGAAGCCAGGCGGTGCGGAGTGCGTTGCCCACAGGTCGCGGTGCGAGCAGCGGCTCGGTGGCGGCATCAACAGGCGTCGTTGGTGAGACCAGGGTCGCGGTGCGGTGTTGCGGCGGTGCCCTCTGCGGTGCCAAAGCTTCGGCGTGAAGCGAGGCGGTGCGGAGTGCGGTGCCCCCAGGTCGCGGTGCAAGCAGCGGCTCGGTGGCGGCGTCAACAGGCGTCGTCAGTGAGACCAGGGTTGCGGTGCGGCATTGCGGCGGTGCCCTCTGCGTTGCCTTCAGGACACGGAGTCGGCAGTGGCGTCGAAGACGTCGTCGAGTTGGTGTTCTTCGGGTTGCAGCACAAAACACACAGTCCCCAGTGCTGCGGGTCGAAGAACTTGAAGTCTTTGCTGTTCCTGAGACTTCGTGAACAGGGGGCAAGCTCTACCTCAAGCCCTTGGAGAGACTCACAAATTTAGGTTGCAGAAAGTCCAGTCCAGGCCTTTCACTGCCCAAGACAAAAGCAGCCACTGCAGGTCAGCCCAGCAAAGCACCCAGCAAAGCAGTCGTTCCTTTTTCAGCTTCTCCGGCTCTTCTTCTTGGCAGTCTTCTTGTCCAGATGAGTTCTAAAGTTCAGGGGTCTGGGACCCAGCATTTATGTCCAAAAATCCTTTGATCTCTTAGGCAGAGAGGGCCTGTGCCCGGTCAGGACCAGTTCTGCCTTCTCTGGTGTGAATTCCTGGCAGGAGGTGGAGACGGCATTTGTCAGAGGCAGAGCAGGCCCTTTGAGGTGCAAGGAAATCTCCTCCCTCTTCCCCCATCGTAACCCAGGTCTCTTCAGCCCTTTCCTGACCTACCTAGACCATCTGGCGCCCCTCCTGCTCCCCCAGCCTTCTGTCATCCAAAACCCAGACAGGCAATCCACATTCCAGCAGAGGGCACACGGGATGACTGAGCAAGAAAATACCTACTTTCTAAAAGTGGTATTTTCAAACACAGAATGTAAAAATCACCTTCACTAAAAGATGCATCTTTAGATTCTGAGTTCAGGCATACTAAATTCTATTTTCTTACCGAATTCCCTGGGCCAGTTATGTTTATAAGATGTTATAAACAAACCTCCCATTCTATCCTATGGGGAACTGGTAGCCTTGCAATAGTGAAAAACGAAATTGGCTGTAATTCACTATCAGGACATGCCACACACACCAGGGCATGTCCCACCTTTCACATACACTGCACCCTGCCCACAGGGGTACCTTGGGCCTACCTGAGGGGTGTCTGACATGTAAGAAAAGGGAAGGTTAGGGACCGGCCAGTGTGTGCACTGGCCAAGTCGACATGGCAGTTACAAACTGCGCGCAGACTTCTGCAATGGCAGGTCTGAGTTACCGTTTTCAGGGCTACTCACGGGGTGGCACAACCAGTGCTGCAGGCCCCCCGAGTAGCATTTGATTCACCAGCCCTGGCACACGCAGTGCTTTACTAGGGGCTAACAGGTAAATCAAATATCCAATCATGGAAACACCCATCCATAACACAATTTACACAGAGAGCATATGCACTTTAGCACTGATTAGCAGTGGTAAAGTGCCCAGAGTCCTAAAACCAACACACACAGGGTCAACAACAGGAGGCCAAAAAGCAAAAAGTCTGGGGGTAAACCCGCTGAAAAAGCCAAGTCTAACAACGGTCATTTAGTATCCACGGGGAAAAGCGGGATATGCCCAGAATCACAGGTTTGTGAGCTGACTCCTGCCTTTTTGCGCTACATGGACCAGCATGCGAGAAGGGTTTCCCCGAAGCGGGGGCACGGGCTCACCGATGAGATGCAGAGCCAGTCCCGCCTTCTTTCAAGCCGGCGCACTTAAGCCCTCGGTCCGCATTCACAAGCTGCCACCCGCGACTGCAGCAAGCGCCCGCCCCCTCGAGTTATACGAGCGCTACACAAGCCAAGTGACCTGCCCCGAATCACAGGATGGAGGGCAGACACGGGGAGACAAACCCAGGGCTCCAACTCCCAAATCGTTCTGTTGTGGGGCCCTCCGGCGGGGGGGTGGTCGATGTAATTATGGGTGTGGCATAAAACGCGTCAGCTGAAACTTAGTGCTTAGCATGGTGTGCCGCTGACTAGTATTTTGCAGCTTCTGACTTTGCACCGCAATGGTCGGGCCGACCATCTGGTGTTTGCGCTGCCCTAGTGATAACCACCAGCTGCAGCCAGCCATCCCACTGGTCACGGCACACTGTCCCAAATCACGCTACAACGTCCCTGAAACACAGCAGGAACCGTGATTCGATTTGAACATATGCCTCTATGAACTCATCGTGCGCGTTGACCACCGCAGCCTGCCATCCCACTCGGGGTGTACGGTTGGCCAGCGGTACAGCTTTAAATGCCTCTATCGTGACGCTGCGTGCTTTCCGAACCCACATGTACTGCATCCTCAGGAAACCCAAAATTATGTCAGAAGGGAAGGCCGCCCGGCAGCAGCCAGTAGCGCCGGAGCCCCCGAAATACCCACAGCAAAAGGCCCCCCGGGCAACCCGAGCAGACAGCACACAAGAACCAACCAGCAATGGCCTGGCGCAACGCGTACTTCCCAAGTGTGGCAGCAAGTGCCCAGCTCGTCCCCCACGCGACAAGCGCACAGAGCAGAAAATGCACGAACATCTCCCAATCACCTTCCCGCCTCCACGGGCAGCACCACCACCCACCCGCGACACTCAACTGCAGTGCTAGGGGACCTCAGAGTGAGCAAACAACCCAAGTGCAAACTCCACACCCAATCAACACATCGCAATTCCCACGATGCATGTGATTGGCAGAGGTCAAGATCGCGAAGCACTGCACTCCGAGCTGGCACACCGAAGGAGGCACCACTGTCCAACAAAGGACCCCCGGGGTTCGCCTCACCTCCGCCCATGCATCCGTTCTGCGCCGACCCGCTCCTGAGGAGTCGCACTCGGGGCACTCCCACCGAGAGTACGGGGGCATTTTGCGATGCGCCACAGGGAATCGCTCAAGACCGTGCTCGCAAACGGCCAGCATTCTCTCGCAACGCGCCGACGCTGCCTGCCCCACCTGAGTGCGGCGCGGAATCTCGAGGACAGTGCAACAATACACGACCCTCTAAACATCAAACCACACAAACCGCAGAAGGACACGAGCCGAGGCTTGACTCGCGCCAGTCCGGACTGAACTGTCCCCAGGTGATGCGGACCAGAAACAAACTACCCACCCGCTCACCTCCTACTCTGTCGAAACCCCGACGCTGCCTCCGCTCGTCCTCTGCCACGCCAGAACTGCTCCCCGACTCACCACAACCCAGGGGTCACCACCGGGTCCCCTTGCGCCATGCCACCAACGACCAACACATGGCACAGCCCAAAGCCACAACCGCTGGAGACACACCGAGCAAGAGGCAGGGACGACACACTCAACCCTGACTCACCTCAACAACCACGACAGACAAAGACGGCACGACCCCCGGCGTGCCTGGACATCGTGTCCAGACGGCGTGTCTGGCGCAAAGAGGACGCCAGAGAGGTGGGGGGAGGTATAAGTACCCTCCCCCGACCTCTGTCCGCCGGAAGTGACGCGCCTAGCGCGCCAAGGCGAAGGACTCCTTCCTGAGTCCAACCCTTGGCCAGTGGGTGGCGTTTGTGCCCAAATGGCACTAAAGGGCCGCCCGTTGGAATGGCCCCCTGCGGGGGCCGCGGACAGCCGCAAAGTCCATGCTGGTCTTCCTTGTCACAGTCGCGTGACCGTCACTCCTGGCCTACGTTGAAGGCGCAGTCTTCCCGCAACCTTATCCCAGAATGACGGCCATATTGGGAGGATCGGAAACTCCTCCGGTACAACATCTCACAACCAGGGATGGCCGATCAGGCCATGCAGATGAAACCGAATAGGATAAGAAATCCACATTAGTTTGCAGATGACCGGCTCTGTGACTAATCTGGAAGGAAAAGGGTTGCAGAGATAAAAACCACCTCTGTATACGTGGATTTGAGTCCTTGTTGCAGGCAAGCCAAACAAGGGGGCCATTTTCAGTCAGGATAACAAAAGAGCGGCCAAGCAGATAATATTGCAATGATTCTACAGCCACTTAATTGCCAGACATTCCTTCTCTATTGTGGCATATTGGAGATCCCGGGGTAAGATCTTGTAGCCAATGAAAGCAACTGGGCGAAGTTCATTCTCAGAGTCCGGTTAGGCCAAAACAGCCCCAAGGCCACAGCCTTAAGCATCAGTTTGTAAAATAAAAGTCTATTGGAAGTCTGGACAGGACAGGGTCATTGCACAACAGTTCCTTCAAGCGGTCAAAGCTATATTGCATAGTGGGTGGCCATTCCCTGATTGTAAACGGACACTGACTTTTCAATAAGTCGGTTAGGGAACTTGATATGTCCGAAAAATGTGGTATAAAATGTTGGTAATATCCGACTAAACCCAAAAAGGATCTTGCTTCCCGTTTGGTTTGTGGGGGAGGTATGGATCAAATGGCCAGGACCTTGCCTACCTGGGGTCGAATTTGGCCGTACTGTATTTGATAACCTAAGTAGTTGTGGGGGCCAGTAGCAAGAGTGGATTTCTCACTGTTAACAGCCAGACCGGCTTTCTGTTGGGTGGAGAACATAGCTGCCAGATGTTGTAGGTGTGTTTCCCAATCTGCACTATATATCACCATATCATCCATTTAGGCTGCGGCAAACTGCCGGTGGGCTCTCAGTATTTTATCCAGCAGCCTTTGGAAGGTGGCTGGAGCCCCATAGAGACTGAATGGCAATAATTTAAAGTGATAGAGGCCTGAAGGTGTAAGAAAAGCAGGTTTTTTCTTTGCAGCGTCTGTGAGCGGGAATTGCCAGTAGCCTTTAGTTAGATCTAAAATAGTTAAGCATTTGGCTTTACCTAACTGTTCGATCATTTCGTCGACTCTAGGCATAGGGTATGTGTCAAATTAGGATACACTATTGAACTGGCGAAAGTCGATGCAGAATCGAATAGTACCATTGGGTTTGGGGAACAACACAATGGGAGAACACCAAGTACTGGTGGAGGGATCTATTATGTCATCCCTAAGCATAGCTTCCACTTCTTTTTCTACGGCTTGTCTACGTACTTCTGGAATTCTATAAGGCCGCAATCTGATGACCTTGTGTGGTTCTACCACAATGTCGTGTTGTATTAGAGTGGTCCTGATTTTCCGGAAAAAACGTTTTTATAAGTATCTAGTAGGGTGTCTAACTGCTCACGTTGGGTGGCATCAATGTGGTCTCCTGTTTATATGCTTACTTTTTTGTTTAGACTGGGCGTGGGAGGAAAACTAATGTGTAAGGGATGTGAGTTTGTTATAAACAGGTCTGTGCTTCCAGTTGGGGTTGTCTGACGGGGTCTTCCCATTTTCATAGGAGATTAACATGGTATATTTGTTTTCCCTCCTTCTTATGGGGAACAGCCACCCGTTAAGTAACAGGGGCTACTTTGGACAGAACACAATAGGGGCCCTGTCATTTATCTAGTAGCTTGTTTTCAGATATTGGTAGCAATATAAGGACTTTTCTCCAGGAGTAAATTCCTTGCGAGACGTGGCTTTGTCATAGATAACTTTTTGTTTTGTTTGGGCTTTTTCCAGATTGTCTTTTACTTTTTCCCAAAGAGTTTGTACGTCATTTTGCAACTGGGTGGCGTAATCTAAAATGGTATTTCCCTCTTCTTCCCATTGTTCGGCCACCATATCTAAAAGGGTGCTGCGTTGCCTCCCAAACAGTAACTCAAATGGGGAGAATCCCATAGAGAAGTGGACAATGCATCAAATTGCAAAAAAGAACCAGGGGTAATTTCTTGTCCGAGTCTCTTCCTGACTCACTGACAACCTTTTTAAAGAGCGATTTGATGGTGCGATTATAGTTCTAAAGCAGTCAGATTGAGGATGGTAGACCAAGGTTCTTATTTGCTTTAGGTCTAGAACTTTATAGACTTGTGACATCAGTTGGGACATAAAGGGGATTCCTTGATCTGTCAACAACACTCAGGGAAACCCCACCCAGTAAAAAAAGTCCACCATAGCCCTTGCAACTACTGGGGTTGTGATACTGGTAAACAAAATAGCCTCCGGGTATCGTGAGTCGTAATTGACTAATACCAGTATGTACTGGGACCCTTTTACGGATGGTATTTGTAGACCAACCAAGTCACCCTAGTGAAAGGTGACTCAATAATAGGGAGAGGCTGTAAAAGGTGCTTTCGGTGTGTGTGAGCAGGGTTAACTAGCTGGCAGCGCTCACTAGATGCACAATATCTACGAATGTCTGAGTACACGCCAGGCAATCAAAACGTCTCAACAAATAGCTTTCCGTTTTTTCACTGCCACAATGACCACCCCCTACCTGGTTATGGGCTAAGTGTTGGACCTGTTGTCTGAAGGACAAAGTAACCAACAGTTTTACCTTCTATGTGTGACCCTGGTTGATTAACCGATATAACAACCCTCTTTTCACAAAAAATTGAGGTCTTACCTTTTCCGGGTCTTCCACACCAGCTCGAGCCCAGGCTTGACTAAGGTTGCTATCATCCCATCGAGCAGCCCTGAAACTAGGGTGCAACTCTCCAAACTGCACTGTGGAAGAAGACAATATGTGCGGGTTACTACTCCATCTCCCATGAAATGCCTGCTTATCACAGAGTTTCTCTGCCTGGGATTTCTTCTGCTTTATCTTACCTCCCTCTATATCCTCACAAGGGGAGGAAGGGGCCTCCTTTAACCACTCTGCCTTCCTTTTCTTTCTCTCTGGACAGCATCTCATGGAAGTGGGAGTGATAGTTTCCAATGATTGCGCCCTTTAACATATTGGAATGACCCCAGCTCTGATGGGTTCGGCCTCTTTTCCCCACTGAACTTCCACTTGTGCTACGGGGTAAAGTTTAGTGTCTCCATGGACACATATGATGGTTACCTTTTTACTGGGAAATTAACTCTTGGGTGGAACCCATTTGTGGTTTATCACTGTCTGTCTGCAACTGGAGTCGATTAAGGTTTCAACCGGATTGCCGTTCACCAACACTTTTCTTTTGTATGCCTGGTCCTTCCCTCCTACTGACAATACACAGCCATGTAAAAACCCCACTTCCACGGGCTCAGGGGGTGGGGCCTTCTGGGACAGAACTGCACTACGTGACCCCACTCTCTGCAATTGAAGCACTGCGGACGAAGACCTCCTTCTTTTAATGGGGGCCAAACAGGTGTTTTCTGCTCTACTGGAGGTTTTAAAAAAGCCTTCGGAGGGACCCTCCAGGAAGGGGTGGAAAGGACTTGGGACTGACTGGGAGTGGATCTAAAGTTGGGGGACCTGTGATAAGCACATGCTAAGTCTATGGCTCCACTAACGATGATATACAGGTGTTATTTTATCCAGGCCTGCATTGACCCTGGCAAGGCGTCTAAAAACTGTTCAAGGTATATTTTATCGATAATGTCCTCAATGGAGGAAGTAGTAGTGGTTAACCATCTGTTTCCTAGATCCTGTATTCTGTAATACAAGGCCCAGGGGTTATCACTGGGAATTCACTTCTCTTTGCGAAATTTTGCCATGTAGTATTCGCTATCATGTCCCAGCCTTTCCTGTATTATTTCTTTATTTCTGGGTATGGGGTAGGTCCAGAAAGGTTGGCAGCTTAGTAGGCCATCTGTACCTCACCCAAGAGCAATGGGGCAACATACTGACCCTCGCGTTCTGGAGGCCATGAGGCAGTGATTGCGACTCCCTCAAAATTAGTAAAGAAAAAAGCCTGGGACCTCGCTTGTGTGATTCTTCTGCAATACAGAGCTGGGGACATTGGGATGGACCTTAGAACTTAACTAGAGCATCAGTCAATTTCAGAAACACCTGGTCATGAGCCTGTTGGTTGTCTGCTATCAGGCGAGAACACTGTTTAGTGTGGCCGAAAAGCTGATAGCGCTGTGAAAGCAAATCCTAAAAACAGCCTTCTCCACAGTGGGCCCCTGCCAGGGTCCTGTGAGCCTGTGGAGCCAAAATCACAAGCGAGGGCTGGGAGCGTCGGACTACGGCAGATCGTAGGTCCATTACAGTGGCTCCTGAACTGAACCTGTTTTCTGTGCTGGCCTCCTCATGTGATACTTTTTTAATTTTCTCTCAGAGCTGTTCCTGATGCCGTGCAGCGGTCTATTCTCAACGAACAAGAGACGCATACGAGATCATACCGTGGGTCTGGCTTAGGAGCCCCTGGATAATTGAGGTATTGTTGCGAGACGTTTTGGACTGTTGTATTTGCATATGATTGAAGGCTTCCTTCAATCATATGCAAATTGAGGCCTCAGAAGAGAAAAGTTTATAATCTTTGCTGCTCTCTCGGATTCTGTTTTCCGCTCTAGCGGCGTGTAATAGCAGTAGATGCCGTTGTGGGGGCTTTGGCTGCTTGACAATAGATGGACTCATGATGCGTAATTTGTCGAGGGGTTCCTCTAGGAAGCTAAAGTCTAAATCCCTGTCCGAGGCCCAAAACAAGAAATGGTAGGCAGTTTCCAGGAAAATTAACCAGAAGAAAGGTTCTTTGAGGGGAGCCTCACCCTCTTGTTTTAGTATGGAGCATCATTCGATAGAGAGCTTTATGGAAGGTATGGTGGCAGGTTCAGGTTTCCTCAATCCAGGAGATGGGTTAGCAGCCGTAAGACAGGATATTCCTGCGATGGTGTCAAATGAGGCCCCCTAATTGCATCAGCGCCCGAAGCAAGAAACTTACACTAACTGTGCTGGCCAGGGGGTTTCCCCCTTGGTATCACAATCTCAGGTGCAGACACCACCCCGCGAGCTGGAAGAATGTGCAGTGGCAAATCCGGCCCATCATTACCCTCTGTTTAACCCTCCACAGCAGAGGCAGGGAATAGGGACTGCTCCTTAAAAGGGGTAGGAGGAGATGAACAAGTCTAATGTTGAGAAAGGCTCCCATCAAACATTTGCTAGCCAAAACAGGAGGCAGAATAATAGTCAAAAGCCGAGCCTGCTAGCCAGGGGTGAGTCTGGCGATGAATCAGCAGTTGACACCAATAAAACAGGGGCCTCTTCTTGCGGCAACAGATCACTCCTCTTTTTCATCTTTGACAATGCTGTTATCCAAAATAGACTGCCAGCCAACAACATCTCCTCAGGATGAACTCTCTCCCAATAACTGGTTTGCGTTTTTTTAGCAGAATGTTCACAACTTCTGGCGAATGCTTCACTACCGAAGCAGATGACCAAAATAGATGACAAGTTAACCCGCTTTTCGGAGCGAAGTGGAGCAAAGGGTCTCAGACCTTGAGCACAATATGAACACGCAACTGATATTAGTGGAGGTTACAGGAAACTAACTTTCTTCTCTTAGAGTAAAGCTGGATAAATTAGAGAATCACTCAAAACGAGCCAACTTAAGGTTTGCTGGTATCCGGGAGGGTAAAGAGGCTCAGATTGGAAGAGTTGCCCCTTTAGTAGAATCTTTGATTCAAAAGCATGTTCTAGCAGACTCTCCTGTGGACTTGTCGATCATACAGGCTCATCGGGTCCCGTTTCATGCACCTCCAAACTTAAAGCAGCCACGGACTTTACTTGTCAGTTTTTCAGATGTTAGGATCAAGGAGCAGATCCTATCAGAAACAATTCAACGGAAGGTTTTTTTGTTGGAAAATGACATCAAGTTTCAGATTTTTTCAGATATGTCTATAGCAGTTGCTCACGGCAGGAGTTAATTTAAAGACATAATCGTTTTGTTTAAAGCAGCGGGGCACAAGCTGCTTTGTATCAGCAAGCCAAGTTGAAAGTTGTCTTCAAAGGTCGCTTCTGGGTACTCTCCTTCGGCAGGAGGCAAACAATTTGCTAAATGAAATTCCGAATGGAGGAGACCTCAGGGACTTTTGACATGTTTAGTGGACATATTCTGATATATGTTGATTATGCCATTAGTGTTTCTATCTAGGTATTAATGTATTCTATTATGATTGTATTTGTAGGTTGAGCGACGGGGAAGGTGAGGGCATATAGGGTGGTTTGGTTGAGTCTAGATGCTATTCCAGGGCACCCATATAATGGGAGGTATAGACTGCAGGAGGGGGTTGACGGGGAAGCTTTCTTCTAGCAGGGGGGCCTTAGTGGTCCCTGGTTTTGGGGTGGTGGTGGGTCTGGGGGTTTTATCTGAGTGGGCATAGGTCGGAATTATGAAGGGGGGTTCTGCACTGCAGTGGTTTATTGTAAATAATGATGGTATTATGGTTCAGTTTGTAACTTTTGTCACAGGAAGTGGTAGAATTTTTCGTATTGTGAGGTGAGAATGGATGGGTCATTGAAAGTGATCTCTTGTAATATAAATGGGGTAGGCAGTCGCCAAAGGTTTATGGCTGCGGTTAGCTGGGTAAAATTGTATAACCTGAGCTTTATTTTTTGACAAGAATCCCATTTGAAATCAAATACTCTTGAGTTGTCTATCCCCTCGTGGTTTTCCCATGCTTATTTTTCATCTGAGGGGGTGTTATGGTGGGGGGGTGGGAGTAGCTATTTCATTTCTAGATCCCTTAATTAGGAAATCGAGAATATTAGGAGAGATAGTGTCAAGAATGCATTGACTGCGCAGCTTCACTCTGGATATTTCAGCGGGAGGCTGTGGCTCCTTGTCGGAAGGCCTGTTGGCGGCTGTCAGCAGATTCCTCGAGGTGTCTATTCTCATTTCCCCAACGCAATTAGGCGTCACTCGGCAAGTGGCTGGAGCCGTTTGTTTATGTGACCGTGCATAGGAGTTTAAAGCATTCCTGGCGATCAAACGATGGAGCTGAGTTTTCGCTGTTTTCTTTTGATGTTTCCCCTTCGAGTGACAAGCTGATCACTATCACGGACTGCAGGGCTTAGCGTGTACGTTGCTCCGCTTCCAGAGTTGTGAACAACAGAGTTATTCATAACGAGGCCAGCAGTCAAGTAACCTTTTCTATATTTGTATTTTGAACTTACATTTTTTCTGAGCAGTTGTTTGTTTGGTTTCAATCAATCAATCAGGGGTTTGTTAAAGCGCGATTACTCACCCGTAAGGGTCTCAAGGCGCTAGGGGTGGGGGGGGGGTGCAGGTTCCATTCCATCAAGGAGGGGGTCTGTCGAAGAGCCAGGTTTTGAGGTTTCTTGCGAAGATGGGGAGCGATGTTGTCTGTCTGAGGTGGAGCGGAAGGACGTTCCATGCTTTGGCCGCGAGGAAGGAGAAGGAGCGGCCTCCCGATCTGGTCTTTCTGGTGCGGGGGACCACGGCGTAGGAGAGCTGGGCTGATCGTAGGGTCCTTTGGGGTGCGTGGAATTTGAGTCGGCTGTTCAGGTATGCTGGTCCGGTGCCGTGGAGGGCCTTGTGTGCGTGGGTGAGCATCTTGAAGGTGATTCTCGCCTCGACGGGGAGCCAGTGGAGTGTGCGCAGGTGCTGGGAGATGTGGCAGTGTTTTGGCAGGTTGAGGACCAGTCTTGCAGTGGCGTTCTGGATGTTCTGTAGCTTGCGGGTGAGGTTTTTGTTTATTCCGGCGTAGAGTGCGTTGCCGTAGTCGAGTCTGCTGGTGACCAGGGCGTGAGTGACGGTCTTTCGGTGTTCGAGGGGGATCCATTTGAAGGTCTTACGAAGGAGGCGGAGGGTGTGGAAGCAGGAAGACGAGACAGAGTTGATCTGGCGGTCCATTTTGAGCTCGGAGTCCAGGATGATTCCCAGGTTGCGTGCGTGGTCCGTGTTTAATCAACTTTGTTTTGAGTTTCCTATGGACTTTATGCTACGCATGATGATTAGTACACAGAACTATGATTACTTCATGCTCAGAATATAGTCAGGATTCCAGTATAAGACTCATTGTATTTGAGTGACTGACTTACTATTGGGCTGTGTCCTTCTTGTGTGAGTAGCTTATTTAGAATTCTAAGCCTATAGAGAGGTGCCACTCTTTGTTCCTTATGAGTGTTTATCTCTTTTCTATCCTGCTGCAGATATTACACATTAAGGGGGACACTTTCCAGAGCGAGTTTGCCACGCTATGAAGGACGCTGTGGATGAAGCTTCTTGATTCGCTTCAGCAGTTTTTTCTTATTTTATCCCATTCCCCTTTTCCCCTGACGGTACCTATTCGAGATAGCTTTTATCAATGCTCTTTTGAGGTATCACAAAGGGGAATTGGAGACATAGTTTTGGATCGCTCCTGCTGGGTAAAGATACAGTTTAGTGGTGATTCCATTGACTGCTTGTCAGCCCTGACAGATTGTCAAGCCCAAGTTTACATATTAGCCTGGGCGATCGATACCAATACCATTCTCACCTCCTTATTAGAGACGGTGACTACTCTACAAATAGAGATCACTGCCTTTCGTGCTGAGAACCAGGAGATTAGAAAGGAGATGGGATCAGTGAGACGGGAAGTAGCGGGAATAAGCAGGAAGAGTAAGGAGACCGAGACAGGAGGTACACATTATATGAAGGATTTGTCATGATTGTGGCAGGAGAGAGGCGAGGTCAGTATAGGGGTACACAGCAACACACTCTCCTCGTTTACAGCTTGAATGGGAAGCTTGTGCTTGCCATATTACAATCCCCAGCATCCTCAGGGGTTGACACCGGAAGTGACTCAGGAGGTCAGCAGGACTGGATATAGCCCTTCCTGGTCTAGGAAACGGTGCTTGTCATTCCGTTTCCTGTTTGGATGCGTGGGCATGCTGGTGTGTGCTTAGTTTCCTGCCTGCCTTTCTCGAGTGTAACCTGATTCGTTTCCAGCGCTGAAGCTGCGCTGGATTCCTGTTCCGTTTTCGCAGCTCCAGAACGCGACGAAGCGGAAAGCGGACTCCGCTGTTCCATTTGTGGTGCATCTTTCCTGCCGGCAGTGGAAGCCGGCTGATACCCATTGCGGTATCTCCTTTCATTGCCTGCACAGAAGGCTGTAATAGACCGGAGGAGTCTGCCTTCACACTGATTGCATCTGAGACTGCTCCTGTGACGTAACAGAGAGCAGCTCATCTCAGGACAGATAAGTAGTACAGAACGCTTAGCGTTCTCTTTTCGTTTGCTCTATTTTTGTCTATTTTGGTTTGGAGCCATTTGGCAGTCACCACGAGACTGTTCTTTGTGTATCGTTTCTGGGGTGGAGTGCCCCGGTTACAGAACTTCCTGGTCTCCCGTGTTTGAACTCACCTACGTGATGGTGGCAATTCTCTTTTGGTTTGAACACAAATTCGGTTGATCATTGACTGTTATTTCATTTCACGCTACTGCTGTGTGCTGGGATTGTGAGTATGTTTCCATAGGAAGAGGGCTTCTGGTTAAGGGCAAGCGCAAGGTATGCATGTATTCTGATTCTTGTCCCCTCTCTTGCATACAGGGTCCTTCAGGCCAGGTAGTCGTTCTGGAGTATCTTGGTGGTCTACTAAATCTTGGGAGGTTCGGCCAGCGATTCTACAGCCCAGCAGTGTTTATTATTTTATCCCATTTCCCTTTTCCCCGGTGCACTGCTTTACAGAGTAGTGGAGTATAGTATACTCTCTGTGAGACAGTGTGGGAGGGAACTGGGGGGTCGAGCGTCATTCCATCATCCCCGCTGGGCGTTCTTGAAGGTTAGTGACTCATCGTGTGCCGTCCTGACAGAACGACAAGCCCACGTTGTTTTACCAGCCTGGATGATGGAGCCCAATGAAACGCTGACGTCAGTTCTAGAGACCCTGACCACTTTACAGTTAGAGGTTCAGGCCTTCAGGGCCGAAAATCAGGATCTGCACAAGGAGCTAGGGACTATGCGCAGGGAAGTAGTAGGGTTGTCAAGGAGAGGCAAAACGGAGAGTATCAGGGGGCCCTATATAAAAGAATGGGCTCTGCCACCTCCCTTACATTCAGAGGATGTCTCTTCTGAATATCTCCCCTCGCAGATGCACGAAGGGAGTACCTCTAACCCCAGGTTTTTTGCTGTGAACCATGCCTCCTCTCCATTCGATGGTACCGATGCTCCTGTTAATGTAATCGAGCAGCCACAGATACCTCTTGCTCCCCCTGAACGGTTCTTTGGGGACCCAAAAAAGTTTGACATCTTCTTGAATCAGTGTTGTTTACATTTTTTATGTAAACCAACAGTTTTTCACAATGACCAGGCCAAGACCGCCTTCGTGATGTCATATCTGGGGGGGGGAGTGCAGCAAGTTGGTCTATACCATTGATCGAAAGAGACGCTCCCATGCTGTATAACTTTTCAGCCTTCTGCGACAAGATGCGAAAGTTATTCGACCGGAGAGCACATCATCTCTCTCTGGATAAAGAATTGATAACCTTGAAACAGGGAACGCAGGACTTATTGACCTATATAACTACCTTTAACCGACTTGTGGTTGAAACCGATTGGCCTGTGGACAAGCGAACCTCTTTATTCTACCAGGGATTACGGGGCAAGTTGAAGGACGTACTGGCGCAGGTGGTCCACATACCTCAGTCCTGTGATGAGCTTATTGAATTCACCGTACAGCTGGACCATCGTCTTCAGGAACGGAAGGGTGATAAAGGGAAGACAGAGCCACGTTATTACTTTCCTCAACCTAAACCAGTAGTGGAAGAGGCGTCTCGTTATTCCAATGGTGTGGAACCCATGCAGATTAATGGGATCCGTGATCCGCTAACCCTGGAGGAGAGGGAAAAGAGACGCAAACACCGCCTATGTCTGTATTGTGGTAAAGGAGGTCATTTCCTCAGGGAATGCAGAGCCTGAGCAAGATCTGGAGAAAAGACACCCATAGGACGAACGCAAGCATTCTTGCAACAGGAATGGAACCAGTGGGAGAATTCGGAAAACTGAAGAACTCGAGCAAGACTGAGATCCCTTGTTCGAGTGGAACCCACCCCGAGATCTCTTCCATAGTGGCCAACACCGCTCAAAAGTCGGCTGCCCATATTAATGTGGTAGTTACCTTGTGGCTGGGACATGAACTCCACCAAAGATTGCCAGCCCTACTCGATTCCGGAGCCACGGGGAACTTCAGTGACCAAACCTATGCCCAACTGTTAGGTTTACCCTGTGAACGAAAGAGCACCCCGGAACCAGTGAAGGCAGTGGACGGGACAGCATTAACGTGGGGTTCAGTGAAATACCACACCCAGCCTTTATTGATGCAATATGGAGAAGACCATTACGAACATATACGATTTGATCTAATCGATGCCCCTCATTTCCGCCTCATATTGGGTATGCCGTGGTTGACCTTGCATGATCCTATAGTGTCCACAGAAGACTTGGATAACACAACCAGGTTACCTGGCAGCGGGTTGTAGCATACCTCTGTTTTGTTCTGTTGTCTCTATTCTTCCGGAGTACGTCCAATACCATACTGTATTCAGCAAACAACAAGCAAGTCAATTGCCCCCGCATAGGGAATACGACTGCCGCATTGGCTTGTCCCCGGGAGCTCCCTTTCCATGCAGCCGAATCTATGCCCTGACGGAGCCTGGAACACAACCCTTGAAGGAATATATAGAGGAGAACCTTCAATCAGGATTCATTCGTCCATCATCCTCGCCTCTTTTCTTCATTCCTAAGAAAGAGGCGTACCTTAGTACTTGTATCGATTATAGGGCAATCAATCGAGTCACTATAAAGAACCGTTATCCGCTACCACTCATTCCTATTTTGCTGGACCAGTTAAAGGGGGCGCAGGTCTTTACCAAATTAGACCTCCATGGTGCCTATTGTTATATGGCCATTAGGGTCATTGTCGACATTGCTAAGTTGGCTAGAGCACGGCTGCCATGATGCTGCTTTTGCGCACGTTACTGCATGACTTTGTTGTGCAAGACTCTGTTTGTGCCTTTCACATGATAACTGTCTGCTTTCTGCGTTCTCTGCCTGCTCTTGGGTTTAGTCTGAACACGATGTGCAAGGTCGATAAACAATGCTCCTTGTTATTCTTTTCTGGTCAGTTCCTACCATCTAGACAAAACATGCTAAGACAGCTGTGCTACTGGAAGCTCGTGCTTTGATATTACAGGGATGCATGGTGTTCTGTCACACACTTGGAGATGGTCCTTTCCAGGGAGAAGAGCTGTGCGGTTCCTATGATGTAAAGCTTCCATCTAGGCACTAAGGTAGCGGGTCTGCTGACAAAGCCCAGAGATCTTCTATTATATAATAAATATCATTTTGCCAAGGGGAGGGTGGTTAGGCCTTATAGTCCTTTTTCCACTGTCTGTATGTAATGACTTTCCCCTTTATATTCTATGGAATTGTAACAATGCTAATTGTTCTGGTTTTGTGCATTTCGCTGCTGGTAATGGCTCATATACTGCATTATAGAGCACGATAGTTAAAATAAACATTTTGAACTATAACAGTGACTCTGACAATTCTTATTGTGGACAAGTACGAGTGAGTGAACGAAAGGGCATGTCTTGCTACCGAGATTCCTGAGAGATTCGGGAGTGTTGTGTTCTGGGTAACCCCGGGCGTGGTGTGCGTAGCGGGGCTACGCGGAGGTCCACGGAGTTGCAAACAAACTCCGTGGAACTCCGCTCCACCACCTGCCTCCACCCCCCCATTATAACAAGTAATTAAACATTAATAAAAAATAAATTTAAACTTACCTGTACTGCGGCGTCCCCGGGATGCCCTCCTCCTCCTCTTCCTCGTCGTCTTGCTAATCCTTGTGAAAAGTGCACATGCGCGCGTGCCTGCGCATTTGCGAGAAATGCGCGGGCGCATGCGCAGTTTTCACAAGGATTAGCGAGACGGCGAGGAAGAGGAGGAGGGCAGCCTGGGGACGCCGCAGTACAGCTAAGTGGTTTTAAATTTATTTTTTATTAATGTTTAATTACTTGTTATAATAGGGGGGTGGAGGCGGGGCCTGGCCACCTCCGCTCCGCTGCGAGTGTGCGGAGATTTGCCTTATCCGCGTTCTCCGCGGAACGCGGAGAAGGCAAATCTCTGCACACTCCGCGGGCGGAGCGGAAGTCTCCGCCCAGGGTTAGTTCTGGGTTGTCTAATCATTTGTAGCTTTGTGATTTTGGAGGAGAATGAATGAGAAACTATAGCTAGTCGGTTTTGGGATTTTGGGTACTAAGGTGGTAGGTTGGTACACCCCTGTACACAGAGGTTCTGTTTTCCTGCGCATAGTTCTGTGTAGGTGCAGAATCCCAGCAACACTATCACTTGGTACGAGTAAAGCGAGGCGACGAGTGGAAAACGGCCTTTCGCACGAAGTTTGGGCTCTATGAATATCAGGTAATGCCCTTTGGGCTTTGTAACGCCCCCGCCGCTTTTCAGTTCTTCATGGATGAGGTGTTATAGGGGTATCTCGATGTACTCTGTATAGTGTACATCGACGATATCCTTATCTACTCAACCACCATGGAAGCACACCTCGGACACGTGAGGGCTGTGTTGGACTGCTTACAGAAGAATTCCCTCTATGCAAAGTTAGAGAAATGTTTGTTCCATGTGCCTGAGATCGAATACTTAGGGTATGTGATAAGCGAAAAGGGATTACCTATGGACAACAAGAAAGTCCTGGCCATCACTGAATGGATGTCGCCAAAGAATGTGAAAGAGCTCCAGAGTTTCCTTGGGTTCGCCAACTTCTATAGGAGGTTTATTAAGGATTTCTCTTGTATAGTGCAACCTATTACCAGACTACTGAGAAAAGGAGTGCCATTCCTCTGGAGTGAAGATGCAGAAGCAGCATTCCAAGACTTGAAAAGAAAATTCACACAGGCCCCTATCCTACGCCATCCTGACGTTCAACTGCCCTTTGTGTCTGATGCTTCTCAGTTCGCTTTAGCGGGGGGTGTTATCACAACGACATCCGGACAACGTACAACTGCATCCGGTGGCATATTTCTCCAAAAAGCTAAACTCCCATAAATGCAACTACAGCATTACAGACAAGGAACTGCTGGCCATAAAAAGAGCATGTGAGGAATGGAGACATTACCTGCTTGGAGCCACCCACACCATAGAGATCTATACCGATCATAGGAACCTGCTGTTCCTCAAGACGGCCCGAGCTCTTACTCCAAGACAACTGAGATGGACCCTATTCTTTTCAGATTATGACTTTGTGATCAAATACAGGCCTGGTCCACAAAACGGTAAGGCGGACGCCCTCTCCAGGATGAATCATACAACCGAACCAGAAAAAGAAGAACCGCCTGTTATCCTCCAAAACGCAGTATTCCCCAGTCCAGAACAAGCAGTTATCACCACCACTGATTTCTTGGATGATGTAAAGGCTCACTCGGTGCTCATGGATCATCACGCTTGGATCCAGGAAGACTACCCTTCGGTCTCTAAAAGGAGACTTCTTGTTTCGCTCCCAGGCTTTTTTTCTACCCACTGAAGCTTTGCGAAAACAAGCCTTGATCTGGTCGCATGAGTCCACGATAGGGGGTCATCTGGGTATGCACAAGACCATTGCTCTAACAGCGCGTCTGTTCTGGTGGCCAACTCTATGACAAGCTGTTCTGCAGTATGTTAAGAGTTGCGCTGTCTGTGCACAAGGAAAAACCAGCCACAGCAAACCAGTGGGACTGCTCCGATCTATTCCTGTTCCCCCTTACCCTTGGCATACAGTTTCAATGGATTTTATCGTGGAAATGCCACTCAGCAAGGATTATACAGTGGTGTTGGTGGTAGTGGACCATTTGACGAAGATGGGGCATTTCATCCACCTAAAAAAGATACCCACGTCAGTTAAGCTAGCCTCCGCTTTCTTGCAAAACGTAGTTCGTCTCCATGGAATTCCCACCGTGCTAATTACAGACAGAGGGTCTCAGTTAACCTCTCGCTTTTGGAAAGCCTTGTGCGCAGCCATGAAGATATATGCCCGGCTTTCTACCAGTTATCATCCCCAGACCAACGGCAAAACAGAACGCTTAAATCAAACCCTTGAGCAATACCTTCGTTGTTTCACGCTGCAACATGAGGAGGAGTGGAGTACCTTGCTGTGGATGGCCGAATTTGCGTACAACAATGCTGAACACTCTACATTGGGTTGTTCCCCTTTCTTCTGCCAGAATGGCTGTCATCCCAACATCCTGCCATTCGAATGGCCCAATGCTTCCAACCTCCCTTCTATCCGTGAACATCACACAAACTTACGTATGGTACTCCAAGATGCCAAAACACAGTTCATGAAGGCACAAGCAACCGACAAACGCTACGCTGATCGAAAACGACTAAAAGAACCTGCATACCAAGTCGGGGATAGGGTATGGTTGGCAGCAAAACATTTGCATCTAAAAGGGGCCAATAAGCTGAAACCCAAATACGTAGGCCCCTACACCATTGATAAAATAATCAATTCAGTGGCAGTGAGACTCATTCTACCCCTGTCATGGCGGATTCATCCCATCTTTCATGTGTCTCTATTACGCCCATGTCAGGCTCTCACCCGCTTACCAGATAAGCCTCTTCCACTAGATATGGAAGGGGAGGATGAGTATGAGGTACGGAGTATTCTTGATTCTAAGCTGGTGAGGGGGCGGGTCCAGTACTTGGTTAACTGGAAGGGTATGGTCCTGAGGAACGGTCTTGGGAGCCTGCCCATAACCTCAATTGCGCTCGCTTGCTCCGGCGATTCCATGAGCGATTCCCTGCTAAGCCTGGTAGCCCACCAAAGCGGAGGCCTTTGCGGGGGGGTACTGTCATGATTGTGGCAGGAGAGAGGCGGGGTCAGTATAGGGGTACACAGCGACACGCCTCTTCGTTTACAGCTTGAATCGGAAGTGTGTGCCTGCCATACTACAATTCCCAGCATCCTCGGGGTTGACACCGGAAGTGACTCAGGAGGTCAGCATGACTGGATATAGCCCTTCCTGGTCTAGGAAACGGTGCTTGTCATTCCGTTTCCCGTTTGGATGCTGTGGACATGCTGGTGTGTGCTTAGTTTCCTGCCAGCCTTTCTCGAGTGTAACCCGATTCGTTTCTAGCGCTGAAGCCGCACTGGATTCCTGTGCCGTTTTCGCTGCTCCAGAACGCGATGAAGCGGAAAGCGGGGCTCCGCTGTTCCGCTTGTGGTGGATCTTTCCTGCCAGCAGTGATAGCCAGCTGATACCCATTGCGGTATCTCCTTTCGTTGAGTGCACAGAAGGCTGCAATAGACTGGAGGAGTCTGCCTTCACACTGACTGCATCTGAGACTGCTCCTGTGATGTAACAGGGAGCAGCTCAACTCAGGACAGATAAGTAGTACAGAACGCTTAGCGTTCTCTTTTTGTTTGCTCTATTTTTGTCTATTTTGGTTTGGAGCCATTTGCCAGTCACCACGAGACTGTTCTTTGTGTATCGTTTCTGGGGTGGAGTGCCCCGGTTACAGAACTTCCTGGTCTCCCGTGTTTGAACTCACCTACGTGCTGGTGGCAATTCTCTTTTGGTTTGAACACAAATTCGGTTGATCCTTGACTGTTATTTCGTTTCACGCTACTGCTGTGTGCTGGGATTGTCAGTATGTTTCTATAGGAAGAGGGCTCCTGGTTAAGGGCAAGCGCAAGGTATGCATGTATTCTGATTCTTGCCCCCTCTCTTGTATACAGGGTCCTTCAGGCCAGATAGACGTTCTGGAGTGTCTTGGTGGTCTACTATATCTTGGGAGGTTCGGCCTGCGATTCTACAGCCCAGCACTGTTTATTATTTTATCCCATTTCCCTTTTCCCCGGTGCACTGCTTTACAGAGTAGTGGAGTATAGGATACTCTCTGTGAGACAGTGTGGGAGGGAACTGGGTTGTCGAGCATCATTCCATCATCCCTGCTGGGCGTTCTTGAAGGTTAGTGACTCATCGTGTGCCGTCCTGACAGGATTGGACTCTTTCACCTCCTGTGCAGTCCAATGGGGCTAGTTCAGAGCCATCATTACATTCTCCAGATGGGGGGAGGACACATGGCACAGGGTATTTTTCCTATTCCCAGAACCCTTTCTCAGCTCATACAGGAACCGCCCCAATACAGGTTATACAGCCCCCACATATTCCCTTGGCACCACCTGAGAGGTATTTCGGGGACCCTAGGAAATTTGGGATATTTCTGAACCAATGTAGGCTACACTTCTTATGCAGACCCGCAGTGTTCCATAATGAACAAACGAAAACAGCCTTTATATTGTCATATTTGGGAGGAAATGCAGCCAGCTGGTCTATTTCCTTAATCGAAAGAGACGACCCCTTGTTGTACAATTTTTTAGATTTTTGTGTTGATATGAGCAAATTATTTGATAGGAAATCACACATTCTGTCGTTAGACAAGGAACTCCTCACCATTAGAAAAGGATCACAGGATCTATTGACATACATTACTACTTTTAATTGTCTCGTAGTAGAAACAAATTGGCCAATGGAGAAACGTACTTCTCTCTTCTACCAGGGATTGCGCAGGGAATTAAAGGACATACTGTCGCAAATAGTGCAATTACCCCAGTCATGTGAAGAGTTGATTGAGTTAACAGTTCAACTTGACTACAGAATGCTAGAAAGGAAAGGAGATAAGGCCAAAGGGGATTCAAGATATTTCTTACCACGTCCCAAGATCACTACTGAGGAGCACTCAAGCAGGAATGATGGAGTGGAGCCTATGCAAATAAATGGCATACGAGGTCCTCTTAGTTCAGAAGAACGGGAAAAACGCCACAAATTAAAACTCTGTCTTTATTGTGGGAAAGGAGGACATTTTATCAAGGAGTGCAAGACTCGGACCGGGTTGCCCGAAAGGCCACCGGCAAGAAAGACCCAAGCTGTGGTTCAGAGTTACGAGCAGTCGGGAAACTAGTCTCCCTGGAGAAGAAGGAGATCCCTTGTTCAGGAATAGAGAAAGACGAGATCTCTCCCGTTATAGTCAACACCATCCAAAGGACAGTAGCGCATCTCAATGTGTGCCCTACATTGTGGTTACCCCAGACAGGGTGTTTGAGGGTTTCGGCCTTGGTGGATTCAGGAGCCACAGGCAATTTTATAGACCGACAGTATGCCAAAGATCTAAGGATACCGTGCATACAGAAGAGTACTCCGAAACCAGTGAAGGCGTTGGATGGCACTGCTTTGACTTTAGGACCTGTAAGATACCATACTCATGCTTTGGTGATGCAATTTGGCTCAAACTACTACGAGAAAATCCAATTTGATCTGATAGATGCACCTCAATTCTGTCTCATTTTGGGAATGCCTTAGCTAACACTACACGATCCCTCAGTGAAATGGGCAGCGCGCACTGTTACCTTGGATTCTCCGTTTTGCAAAGAACACTGTACACATGAGAGACTGATGCAAACTAACGATGAGACACAAGCTCACTGCTTAGCCACTGGGGGTACCAAACCTTTAACGTGTTATGCAACTTCAATACCTAAGGAGTATCATCAGTACCAGATGGTATTTGATAAACAAGAAGCCAGCCATCTACCCCCTCCCAGAGAGTACGACTGCCGGATTGATCTCGTACCTGGGGCTGCAATTCACTGCAGCGGAATCTATGCCTTAACTGAGCCAGAGAACCAACATCTTTGAGAGTATCTTGATGAGAATCTGGTGACTGGATTCATTCGAGCCTCTTCCTCCCCAGCTTCATCCCCTCTTTTCTTTATACCTAAGAAGGAAGGAGGACTTAGAACTTGTATTGACTTTAGAGCCATCAACAGGGTGACCATTAAGAACAGGTACCCAATACCTTTGATTCCAGTGTTATTGGATCAACTAAAGGGGGAAAAGGTATTTACGAAACTGGATCTGAGAGGAGCATACCATCTTGTATGGGTTAAGAAAGAAGATGAGTGGAAGACGGCATTTCGGACAAAATTTGGCTTGTTTGCATATAAAGTGATGCCATTCGGACTGTGCAATGCCCCGGCTGCCTTCCAGTACTTCATGGATGAGGTATTAAGAGGACTTTTGGATGTGTTTTGTATTGTACATATAGACGATATCCTCATTTTCTCTTCTACCATGCAAGAACACATATCCCACTTCAAGGCAGTATTGGATCGTTTGGTACAACATTCCTTATTTGCGAAACCTGAAAAATGTCCATTCCACATGTCAGAAATTGAGTTCCTGGGATACATAATAAATACGAAGGGTTTGAAGATGGATGACAAAAAGGTGTTGGCCATAACTCAGTGGAAATCTCCAACGTGTGTGAAATCGTTGCAAACCTTCTTAGGATTTGCCAACTTTTATAGGAGATTCATAAAAGACTTCTCCAAAATCATTCAGCCTATCACCTGTCTCCTCAAAAAGAATGCTAAGTTTAAATGGAATGAGGAGGCAGAAGAAGCTTTTCAAGACCTAAAGGCAAGATTCACACAAGCCCCTATTCTACGACACCCTGATGTTACTCTACCTTTCATCGTAGAAACTGATTCATCTCATTATGCGTTGGGAGGAGGGTTATCACAGCGACACCCAGAAACAGGACAACTGCACCCAGTGGCCTTTTTTTTCTCGTAAACTCACACCATGCGAACTCAATTATAGCATAACGGACAAGGAACTACTAGCTATTAAGAGCGTTTGTGAGGAAGGGAGGCATTACCTTTTGGGAGCACAACATACAGTAGAAATGCATACAGATCACCGGAATCTGCTATTTCTGAAGACAGCACGTGCTCTAACTCCACGACAGCTCCGCTGGTCGTTGTTTTTCTCCGATTATGACTTTGTGATTAAGTAACGACCTGGTCCCCAGAATGGCAAGGCGGATGCTCTTTCCAGGCCTGACCTTCCCTCGGAATCTAAGTCTGAGGAAACCCTTGAACTCCTGAGAGTCATACAGGAGACAGCCTTTGCCGACCATGAGATTGCATTAACAGCTCCCGATAAATTCCTAGAAGAATTGAAAAAAGCTCTTGCCTCCATCGACCAAGTCGCTTGGATAAGAGAAGACCCTGAACATCATAAGGAGAAGGACCAATTTCTATACCATGATCTTGCTCTATATGTACCAGATGAATCCTTACAGCAACAAGTCCTTTCTTGGACTCATGACTCCACATTAGGAGGACACATGGGAATAAAGAAAATGATATCAGTTACGGAAAGACAGTTTTGGTAGCCTTCTTTACATCGTGACGTGGAACAATGTGTAAAAGAATGTGCCGTGTGTGCCCAAGGGAAGTCTAGTCATGCCAAACCAGTCGGTCTACTTAGACCCATACCAGTCCCTCCTAGCCCTTGGCACACAGTATCCATGGATTTTATAGTCGAGATGCCTCCTAGTGACGGATACAATACCATCATGGTGGTGATTGACCACTTAACCAAAATGGGACATTTTATTCCTTTATCCAGCTTACCGATATAGGCAGCACTGGCTAAACACTTCTTGCAACACATTTTGAGGGCTCATGAGTTACCGGCTGTGCTCATAACTGACAGAGGGACTCAGTTCACTTCTCGTTTTTGTCGTGCTTTATGCACTACAATGAATGTTGATGCCTGCCTCTCCACCAGCTTCCATCCTCAAACAGATGGGAAATCTGAAAGGTTGAACCAGACTTTGGAGCAATATCTGCGTTGTTTCATGTTGGTGCATACAGAAAAATTGAGTACCTTGTTGTGGACAGCGGAGTTCACCTACAACAACACCGAGCACTCGTCCCTGGGTGTTCTCCCTTCTACTGTTTGCTAGGATTCCACCCGAACATGCTTCCCTTTGAGAAGCCAGCTACGTCGACACATCTTTCCCTAAAGGAACATCATGCTCATCTTCGTAATGTGTTAGCAGATGCCATGATTTAGTTAAACAAGGCCATAGAGTCAAGGAAAAGATTCGCAGACAAAAAGCGCTGTTTAGAACCCTCATATCAAGTAGGGGATAGAGTATGGTTAGCCAACAAACATATGCACTTCAGTGGAACAAATAGGTTAAAACCTAAGTTTATTGGGCCATATACCATCAAGAAGGTAGTAAACCCTTTAGCAATGAAACTGTCCATTCCTAATTCATGGCACATTCATCCAGTGTTTCATGTTTCCTTAATGCGTCCATGCCATGAGGACACTAGATTACTGCCTGCCACCCCTCCAATAAATATTGAAGGTGAGGAAGAGTATGAAGTTAAAAAGCTCCTAGATTCAAAACTAATGAGGGGACGTATCTATTACCTAGTTGATTGGAAAGGGTGTGGGCCGGAGGAAAGGTCATGGGAACTGATACACAACCTTCATTGTCCTGTTCACTTGCGGCGCTTTCATGAGCAGAATCCCTCCAGACCGGGCAGAGCGCCAAGGCGTCGGTCGTTACGGGGGGGGTTCTGTCATGGTCATCTGCGCAAGAGTCAGCCTTCCTCCTTCAATACCCCTCTCTTCTATAACGGTGTGACTGGGGGAAGAATGTGGAGTAATGTAAAAGACTACAACTCCCAGAAATCCTGGGAATACGAGTGCAAGAGTAGAATATGAGGCACCTGTGGACCGGCTATTTAAGCCCTGCCCAGGAAGAGAAAGGTGCTTGACAATTCACCCGGATTCTTCTTGTGGATTTTTGCCTTCCTGAGCGAGCAGCCGGCTCGTGTATTCTTTACTCTCGGACTTTCATTGAGACTCCGCATTTACGAGCGAGTTCTTGTACGCTGCAACCTTTGTTTCCGCTTCTTCAGCTGTAGCGGTAATTAACTTGGCTGGAGCCGCCGCGCGGATTCACTCCGGATATTTCAGCGGGAGGCTGTGGCTCCTTGTCGGAAGACCTGTTGGCGGCAGTCAGCAGATTCCTCGAGGTGTCTGTTCTCATTACCCCAGCGCAATTAGGCGGCACTCGGCAAGTGGCTGGAGCCATTTGTTTATGTGACCGTTCATAGGAGTTTAAAGCGTTCCTGGCGATCAAACCATGGAGCTGGGTTTTCACTGTTTTCTTTTGATGTTTCCCCATCGAGTGACAAGCTGATCACTATCACGGACTGCAGGGCTTAGCGTGTACGTTGCTCCGCTTCCAGAGTTGCGAACGACAGAGTGATTCATAACAAGGCCAGCAGTCAAGTAACCTTTTCTATATTTGTATTTCGAACTTACATTTTTTCTGAGCAGTTGTTTGTTTTGTTTAATCAACTTTGTTTTGAGTTTCCTATGGACTTAATGCTATGCATGATGATTAGTACACAGAACTATGATTACTTCATGCTCAGAATATAGTCAGGATTCCAGTACAAGACTCATTGTATTTGAGTGACTGACTTACTATTTGTCTGTCTCCTGCTTGTGTGAGAAGTGAGTAGCTTATTTAGAATTCTAAGCCTATAGCGGTGCCACTGTTTGTTCCTTATGAGTGCTTATCTCTTTTCTATCCTGCTGCAGATATTTAGGGGGACATTTTCCAGAGCGAGTTTGCCATGCTATGAAGGACGCTGCAGATGAAGCTTCTTGATTCGCTTCAGCAGTTTTTTCTTATTTTATCCCATTCCCCTTTTCCCCTGAGCGGTACCTATTAAGATAGCTTTTATCAATGCTCTTGAGAGGTATCACAAAAGGGAATTGGAGACATAGCTTCGCATCGCCCTTGCTGGGTAAAGATACAGGTTAGTGGTGATTCCATTGACTGCTTGTCAGCCCTGACAGTTTTACGGTGCAAGTTAAATACATCGGGCCTGATTCACAGAACTGGCTTACGTGAAATACGTAAAGTTAGTGATTTTCGGTATTCACAGAATACACTTACCAATACTAACTTTATGTCCGCTCCGGGCCGGAGATTCCGGCCCTGTGGCAGATTTCCGCCTCTGGGCCGGAATCTCCGCCTCGGGCCGGAATACCCTCATTTAGGCCGTTTGAGCATAAACGGCCTAAATGAGGGTATTCCGGCCCGGAGGCGGAGATTCCGGCCCAGAGGCGAAATCCGCCATAGGGCCGGAATCTCCGGCCCGAGTGCTGACATAAAGTTAGTATTGGTTAGTGTATTCTGTGAATACCGAAAATCACTAACTTTACGTATTTCACGTAAGTCAGTTCTGTGAATCAGGCCCATCGTTGAAATGTCCTCCCCCTCCATAGAGAGCAGTGTCTTCGAGAGAAAAGTCACTGCATTCGAGAGTAGACAGGTAGTTTCTTCTTTTTGTAAGTATTTATTTAACCACCATTGTGCAAAAACATGGACGGTCTATGCGTGTCGGCTCTGTGCCTTCAACTTGACCATAGAGTCCGGCTGTCTAGATCACCATTTTAAAGTGACAAGTGCCCATTCAAGTCCCTCATTGATTTTTACTTCTTGTGCAGATACTAGGCTGTTGACCCACTTAGTTCCGTGGTGGCGATATATATCCGCCATTTTTCCACATTTCACTTGCTGTAAAGTACATTAGTGAACATTTTTAAATAGTTTTCTAAACATTCTTTAAAAACTTCTTTAAAAAAACATTTCATGGCAGGAAGTGCAAATGTTTAACTTTCAAAAGTGCAAGTGCAAATTTTCCACATTTCACTAACTGTAAAGTACATTAGTGAACATTTTTGAACATTTTTTAAGAAACATTTCATGGCGGAAAGTACAAATGCATAAATTTCAAAAAGTGCAGGTGCAAAAAGGTGCATTGAATCACAAGACAATTTGTACAAAACGTTTTAAGTAATGTGCAAATGGATAAAAAAAGTGCGATTACAAACCACGGGAGGAGGGGAGGGGGAGAAAAGGCAAAGAAGGAAAAGGAAAGGGGAGGGGGTGAGAGGGGGAGAAAGGGGAGGAAATAGGAGGGGGTAAAGGCAGGATTGAAGGTTGGGTAATTTTGTTATTTTTTGCAATGAATTACAAGGCAGTCTATACAAGTCGTTTACAAAGTCCTAGTTTTAAACAATGTCATAAAAGAGGGGGAAAAAAGAGGGGGAAAAAAGGGGAGCTTTAAGTAACAGCAATAATGAGTTACTCTGTTGGTTCAGAGACTCTTGCATATGTGCAAACAATCCATATAGTTCATCAGTAAAATCAAGGAAGTTTAATCATTAAAAATGTATACAGTGACTTTCAAATTAAAAATCCACTGATTAAAAATTCAATGATAAAAATTCAATGTCAAAAATCCTACAACCTGTAAAGTACTGCGATAGTGGAACTGATGATTCAATACAGAACAGCATGGGGACACCAATTTGGTGAAAATATCTCGAAGGAGATATACCTGATTGCTAAGAATTTAAGCTTTCAATCAGTATCAAAACATACATATAGAGAGAATTAAATTATTAATTTATTAAATTATTGAGATCAGAGTATCCATGATGTATTCACTAATTCAATGTGTAGTGTGTGTATATGTTATATATGAAACATTATGACGTATCATTTTCATATTCAAATTGAAACTAGTGAATAAATTTCGACTCTGATCGAGTAAAGTCTCTCTAAAATGGAAAAGAAGGCTCGTTTTAATTTATGTCACATCCCCAGGACAGTTATTTAATTGATTGTTAGCAAAAGATAGAATCACTCCTTTCCCCCTCCTCTACAAATACATTACATGATTTCCTCTTATATGATGTTTCTTGCTCTCTCTCTCTCAATGTCCGATCTCTCAGTTTAGTCCCTGTATCAACAAAGGAAGGGAGTCCCCAGGTTAAATTTAAGCTAGTCAAAAGCACATATCATTATCAGTTCCTGCTTATCTATCATTGTAGATGTATATGGAGCTCAGCATCCAGATTATGGCCAAAAGGATTTTCAGTCCCGATTGCTAGGATATATCGAGACTCTATTTTCCTTAGTTCCAATGTTCTGTCACCTCCACGACTTTTTAAGGGCATGATTTTAATGCCAAAATATTTCAGATGTCGATCATTACTAGAGTGGTGTTCAAAAAAATTTTTGGAGATGGGATAAGAAAAATCTTTATTCTTGATAGCTCGCAGGTGTTGGAGTATCCTTAGTTTTAGTTTGTTGATCGTACTCCCAACGTATTGTTTTTTACAGGGGCATTCCAGAATATAGACCACATATTTGGACTCGCATGTGATATGGTCAGAGATATGTTCGACTTTACCATCCTGTAGTTTAAATGTTGATGTATTCTGACCATATTCACATGCCTTGCATTTCGAACACCTCCAAAATCCAGGGGTGTTCAGCCAAGTTGTTTTCTTTGGTTCCTTGTTTTCAAAATGACTGCATATAAGAATATCCCCTAACGAAGCTGTTTTTCTATATGTTATGCTGGGATGAGGTGACAGTTTTTTTCTCAGTGTCTCATCCAGCATGAGGATATTCCAGTTCTTTTTGACAATCTTTTTCAGTTCTTTGTTATCATTATTAAAATCGACAATTAATCGTGTTGTCCCATCCTCTTCATCTTGTCTTGCCAGATCCTCCTATTGTAACACTAATAAGGTTTCTCGTGATTTCAAGTTGACCTTCGTTCTGGCTGTTTTAATTACTTCTAGTGGGTAGTCTCTCTCCAGAAAACGAGCACTCATTTCATCAAGTTGTTGTTCAGCATCGTTCAGTTCTGAACAATTTCTTTTTACCCGTAACATTTGTCCGTAAGGTATACTCCACTTTAGATGCTGCGGATGCCCACTATTGCCCTGGAGTATACTGTTACAGGCAGTCGGTTTCCGGTGTATTTTGGTGCAGATTTTTTGAGCTGGGGGTCGCGTAACTAGTTATATATATATAAATATATTAGAAGAAATCCCTTTTGCCACTCCTGGCAAGAAAACGGGCACGGAGCAAACATATATATATATATATATATATATAGAGAGATTCCATCTCCAATCCTGGTTTTCTTGAGGCTTACGTGCGGCGGTCACTACACCTCATCCAATGATAACTCAATTTATACAAGTTTTCTTAAACAAACTCTGTGCTTACATTGGTTCGTCATATAAAGATACGTTATATTACTATTATAACTAATGTTATGGCGGTCTGCTCCAAGATGGCCGTCATTGCTGCTCTGGTTTTTGTACACATATATGTATAAGTCCTTTTTCACTTTTGTATTTTTATTTCAACACGGAAGTGCTTGGCTTTTGTAATTTGACTGTAAACAAGGCATAATGCCGAAACGCGCCGGAGAAGTCATTAAAATGAATTGCTTGGCATACAGGAGCGTCTGAGTATTCTTCAAATACGAGTGGAGGTTTGTTGGCAATGTATATATAGATATATATATGTACATATATAAATCTATATATAGCATCAACAAGCAGAGCAAAAAGGAGTGAGAATCTAATTCGGAACTCCAACTTAAATATGTTTTATAAGATGCAATATTTTCAAACATAATAGAGAGAAGCTAACCCTCAGATCAGCACAGGTAAAGGATGTTGTAAGATAGTATTTAGAAACATTAAGTTTAGATGTGTTATATTGGTATACTGAAAGTGACAGTCCAGTGTTAGTTATGAGTAATGTGTTATGATTTATTATAGGTGCCTACCCGAGAAACACCAGCACTAGACAATTCAAAAGATAGTGAAGTAGAAGCACCAGGTTGTCTGAGACAGTCTCTCTTCTTATCCACTTTCCCTTTCCTCTTTGCTGGTTTATGTTGCAGATGTTCATTGTCTGCAGCATTCAGTGGTGGTGAGGATTGTGGACATATCTTCTGCCCCTGTGGAATTCGATTATCAGGTACTATTGACAGATTGAAGTGCCACTTAAAAATAATTTTCACCTGAGCTGAATGGCTGAAGGAATTGATGTAATGGCCCTTGCTGCACTTTTGGAAAGCTTGCAGAAGCAGTTAAATACTACCATAGAAGAGAATAAAACATTGAGGGAAGAGATAAGAAGATCTTGTCGGGAATCGTTACAGATCAGACAAAAGATGGATGAGTGAGTTGCAGGGACAGCCTCAAGTTCTAGAGAGGGTGGGTCTCAAAATATTCCAATCACATCTCAAACTACAGCATTTTCCACACAAGTGATTCATGCAATCTCCCCAATAAATCTTTTAGCAAACCCCGAAAGCTATTTTCTCAGAAGATCAATCTAAGATGGCATTCATGTTGTCTTATATGCGTGGAGATGCAGCAGTGTGGTCAATGCCCATGGTCACCAGCAATGATCCTATTTTATATAACTTTGATGAATTTAAATTAGAGTTTTTATGAATTTTTGACAGATTATATGCATCCCAGGCCACTGACAATTAACTTAAACATAATAGCACAGGTGCACCACATAACAAGTTAGACAAAAAGATGTATAAAATTCATGTCCACAAATTTTCTTCACAGTTTCTTCCTTTATTTTCAATGAGGTCTTTAAAACCCAATCAAAAGTGATTTAAGATACAGCCGACGCGTTTCGTCCTTATCAAAAGGACTTCCTCAGGGCTGTTGATTCAATAAACACAATACACTCATAAATATATGTACATACACATAGGACGACAAAACTTTAGACATCACACACTATTTACAAACGTTCTTTGAGAAGTACCTATTGACTGTTATTATTTCATCTCATTTAAAATGTACTAAGAAAATTTGTGGACATGAATTTTATACATCTTTTTGTCTAACTTGTTATGTGGTGCACCTGTGCTATTATGTTTAAATTGTTATATTCCTGTATGGGAATCACACAGTGACAGTGGGTGTTTTGTCAGTGTGCACACACATTTCTGGATAGTTCCAGATTATATATATATATATATTGGGGATAGTGGGTCAGGTGCTGAGGCCTATGGGGATCCTCTGTCCAGTATCTTCTCACTGACAATTAACTGTTGGAATTAAAGCAAGGTAATAGAGATTTAGTTGCATACCTGGCTCAGCTCAATAGATTCATAGTAGAGACCAGCTGGCTAGGATCTAGGAGAGTTGCCATCTTTTACAGAGGACTAAGATATGAGTTGAAAGACGCACTATCACAGGTTCCTAAGGGAACTACTGAAATATTGGAATTAATTGATCTGGTCTTACAAATTGATCACCGTTTGAATGTACGTAATTCGGAGAAGAGAAGAGACTTTTGTCCGTTCCCAACCAGATATGATGGAGTCAAGCTTGACAATCACAAATCTTCTGATGCAGCCGCTTCAGAAGAACCCATGCAAATTGGAACAATTCGGGGACCTTTGTCTAAGGAAGAAAAAGAAAAATGGAGAGCTAGTCATCTATGTTTGTATTGTGGGCTTTCTGGAAATTTTTTAAAAGTTTGCCTGAAAGAACCCAAGATTAGTCAGCCGGGAAAAGTCAGGCTCCATCAGTAGGAGGGGTTGCCCTGATGGAATCTAGTCACAAGACAACTCCAACTTTGCTGCAAGTTGCAATTACGTTACAGTCAGCTTCTCCTCATCTCATTTTATCTTTCTCCCCTAAGTTCCGGAATATCAAAATTAAAGGAATCTCCGTCCTGGTTGATTCAGGAGCAGCCGGCAATTTTTGTGATATGCACAAAGAATGGGAATCCAATTGATCAAAAGGCAAATTTGGAGGCAGTTCGAGCTGTGGATGGTACTAATCTCACTTCTGGGCCGATCACTCATGAAACAGAGTTTATTCTGTTGGTGAGGTTAAATGGTCATAAAAAACGCATACTTTTCAATCTAATTGATGCCCCACAATTTCAGCTGATCTTACACCTGTCCTGGCTTAAAGAACACAACCCCTGGATAGATTGGAGTAGAAGAAAAGTTGAGATGGATTCTCAGTATTGTAAAGAGAATTGTTTTCATGAAGATTTGGAATGGCTTGAAGGGTCACCTGCAGTCAGCTTGTTGTCATTTCTGACTATGATATGCACTCTCGAATCAAAGGAGATTCCAGTTGAATATGAGGATTTGGTAGCTATGTTTGACAAGAAAGAGGCAAAAAAGTTACCTCCACATCAGCCCTAAGATTGTAAAATTGATTTGGAGCCGGGAGCAGTGTTGCCCTGTAGTCGTATTTACACGTTGACAGAAGCAGAGAACCAATATCTCAAGAAATACTTGGATCAGTATCTTACCAATGAATTTATACACCCCTCACAACCCCCCGTTTCTTCGTCTTTGTTTTATATTCTGAAGAAAGATGGAGAGCTTCGTGTTTGCATTGATTATTGGGTGCTATATCAGGTAACCATCAAGAACCGTTATCCATTACAACTGAATTCCGTGCTTTTAGATCAAGTGAAAGGAGCCAAAACATATTCGAAATTAGACCTGAGAGGAGCATGTCATTTAATCAGAGTAGCTATGGGGGACAAGTGGAAGACAGTCTTTCGATCAGGATACGGTCTGTTTGAATACCAAGTGATGCACTATGGTCACTGCAATTCTCCAGCAGCCTTTCCGCATTTCGTTAATGATGTGCTGCGTGTATACTTAGACAGGTTTGTAGTAGTCTATATCAACGACATTTTGATTTTCTCAAATAATTTGGAAGAACATATTTTACACGTAAGAGCCATCCTTGAAAAGCTGCAAGAAAATCATCTCTATGTAAAATTGGAGAAATGTGCATTCCATGTTGAGCAAGTGGAATATCGTGGATTTGTTTTATCTCATAAAAGCGTTAGTATGGATCCAGCCAAGGCCCAGGCAGTTCAAGACTGGCCAGCACCACAAAGTATGAAAGAAATCCAAAGTTTCATCGGATTATTAGACTTTTACAGAAGAATCATTTCAAACTTTTGGCAAAAGGTTAGTCTCATAACTCGCCTTTTTTTTTTAAATTCTTTTTATTGATGACAGTTATCAACATTACACACATCAGAATTGTTTTACCGGGAATACATTGTTATTTACAATTGCAGTGTATGGGTTTCTATAGTTGTACATACGGTAAGCAGCTTATTCGTTACAGTTTACAATTTACTCCAGTCCATCCGGGGAGGGAAGGGGGGAAAGAAGTGGCGTGGTACAGATATCTCCTCTGTATGCATTCCACTTTTCCCAGATTTGCGTTCATTTTTCGGGCATCCTCTAGAAACATATACAGTTTTTCTCTAAACATACACCAGTCCATGTCCTTTTTCCATGCACTTACAGTTGGAACCTCCTGCGCCCCCCAAAGCCTGGCTATGTTTCATTTAGCGACCATTTGTCCCAGTGTTGCCCATTTCCTCTCTTTGCTGTTTAAATCTGATGGTTCCCAAATATTCAACAGACATCTTTTGGCTTCTAGGGCCAAGCTCAGTCGCAAGGTTTCTTCCATACAATGTAGTACTTCTAGTTGTACATACAGTAAGCAGCTTATTCGTTACAGTTTACAATTTACTCCAGTCCATCCGGGGAGGGAAGGGGGGAAAGAAGTGGCGTGGTACAGATATCTCCTCTGTATGCATTCCACTTTTCCCAGATTTGCGTCCATTTTTTCGGGCATCCTCTAGAAACATATACAGTTTTTTCTCTAAACATACACCAGTCCATGTCCTTTTTCCATGCACTTACAGTTGGAACCTCCTGCGCCCCCCAAAGCCTGGCTATGTTTCATTTAGCGACCATTTGTCCCAGTGTTGCCCATTTCCTCTCTTTGCTGTTTAAATCTGATGGTTCCCAAATATTCAACAGACATCTTTTGGCTTCTAGGGCCAAGCTCAGTCGCAAGGTTTCTTCCATACAATGTAGTACTTCTTTCCAATACTTGTTAATGTGGGTGAATTCTCAAAGTATGTGTAGGAATGTGCCTTCGTGTCCGCATTGTCCTTTACAGTGGGGGTCCACCCCGTACCCCATTCTCACTAGTGCTGGTCCCGATAAATATATTCTGTGGAGTGTTTTTAATTGTACTAATTTTAATCTAGACGAGATTGCGACTTCTTTGGGTGAAGCCAATGCCTCTAACCAGTCCTCCTCTTCGAATTCTGTCAAATCGTTTTCCCATTTCCTACAGAGTTGTGTGAGAGGGTCAGGAGTATGATTAACCAACTTCCGGTAGGTCAGTGATATTGCTTTTTTAGGCATGTATTCGTCAAGGAGTCTTTCCTCCAATGGCGATGCCTCGGGGAGTGTTTCTACCCTGGGGATATTTGTTTGGAAGGCATGCCGTACCTGCAGATATCTAAATCTTTCTGTATTTGCCAGCTTATATTCTCGCTGTAGTTGCGAAAAAGCCATCACCTTTCCTCCCTTCCATAGGTCCCCTACATGAGACAAACCTATGATGTCCCATTTGTCAAATCCCTTGTCTTCCTCAGGGTACCCAATTGTTCTGAATCCCATAGAGGGGTTACTAGTGTGATTTTCTTGGCCCATTCCAAGCTCCTGTGGACAGTGTGCCATATCTGGACCGAGTGTTCTATGGGTCCAGTTAATTGCAGTTTTGCGGGTTTAGAATAGAGTGCCCTAACATAGGATCCTCCCGGCAGCAGCCACCTATCCATTTGATACCAGGGATCATCTTGGGGCCGATACATACATCGATTGATAGCTGCCAACTGAGCTGCCCAGTAGTATTTCTTGATATCTGGGAGTCCTATTTCTCCGTTGTACCACCCCCTCACCAACTTTGCGAATGATATTCGGGGTCGTCCTGTTACCCACAGCAGTGTCCGCTGTTCAGCCTCCACTGCCACAAAATATTTAGATGGGACGGGGTTGGGTGAGTTATGTAGGACATATAGGAAGCGGGGTAGGGACATCATTTTAAATAGTGCTGCTCTTCCTAGTAGGGATAGCGGAAGAGCCTTCCAATGTTCTACATCATTATTTAGTCTCTGCTGCGGTGGTAGGAGATTGTGAGTGTAAAATAATTTAGAATCCTTTGTGATGTAAATTCCAAGGTATCTAAAGCCGTCTGTCGCTTCCGTCACTGTGCACCCTCTAGGTAGGGGCGGAAACCTCCCCCTTAGCACGAAGATTAGCGATTTGGTCCAGTTGATTGTGTACCCTGAATATTTGCCAAAGTTGGTGAATATGTTAAGGACCCTGTGTATTAAGGTCTGGGGTGCGCCAAATATAATAATATGCCATTAGCATATAGGGAGATACGATCTTCCCACTCTGCCGACCATCGCAAGCCCCTGATGATGGGGTCTTTGCGAGTCCACGTTGCCAGGGGTTCCAGTGTTAATGCGAAGAGTAAAGGGGACAGGGGACATCCCTGTCTCGTCCCCCTTCAGAGGGTGAAGGTTTCTGACTTTTTGTTATTTACCACTACATGCGCCAATGGGTCAGTGTATAGTAGTTTTATCCAGCTGATGAAGTTGGGGCCGAACCCTAGCCTTCCCAGTACGGCAAAGAGATAGGGCCATTCGATTGTGTCAAATGCCATGGTGGCGTCTAAGGACACCACCACTGCATCCTCCCTCAGCGTGTCCATCTGTCCCATCACCCCGTGCAGTCGACGGAGATTTATGGAAGTGTTTCTGGAGGGCATAAAGCCTGATTGATCAGGGTGGACCAATTTGGAGATAACTCCAACCAGACGTGTGGCTAACAATTTTGCTAGTATCTTGGCTTCTGCATTCAGTAATGAGATGGGTCTATACGATGAACATTTATTTCTGGGCTTTCCTTCAGTATGTACAACCACCAACGTGGCAAGCCGTTGATCTTGGGGGAGCCTGCCCACCTCTCGGCTCTCCTCATACATGCATTTAAGATATGGGGCAATTTTGTAGAGCTCTGTCGGAAGGCCGTTGAGACCCATTGCCTTCCCAGACTGTAATCCCCTGATGGCTTGCGCCACCTCGTCATTTGTGAGGTCACTCTCTAATCGGGTCTTATCCTCTTCAGATAGTGTTGACAGTGTCATGTCCGACAGTAGAGCTGTTGATTCTTCCTCGGGAAGGGTAGTAGGTGAGTCATATATTTGCTTGTAATAGGTGGCAAACTCGTCTGCTATTAATTGTGTATCGGAAAGTGGCACCCCTGCATCTGTCGTCAGTTCTACGACTAATCGATTTTAGTGATCCCTCTTATCTAACCATGCCAACAGTTTCCCAGCTCTGTCCCCTAGCTCGTATATTTTCCCCATTTTGTCTCTATGTAGTGCTTTTGCCTTTTCTGTCGCCACACTTTTATATTCCTCTCTCTTTAATCTAAGTATGTGCGTCGATTCGTTGTCCCCATTACTTGTTAGTTCTATTTGTAGGATTTCTGCTTCTAGTTTGACCAATTCGGCATTTCTCTCTTTCTTTGCCCCAGCTATTTGTGAGATTGCTGGTCCTCGGATAACGGTCTTAAATGCCTCCCAGAGCGTCTGTGCCGATCCCACCGATCCCTCATTCTCATGGAAGTAATGTTCTATCTCTTGCGCTATTTTCTCTTTTATGGTTGGGTTACAGAGATGCCAGGGATTTATCGGATCTTGTCTTCCTACTTGACCCTCTCCCGACCCCACCTGTACCCAAATCGGAGAGTGATCCGATATGCCCCGCGCCAAGTGTCTGACTTCCTTTATGTATCCCACCTGGTCTGCCTGTGTAAGGATGTAATCAATCCGGCAGAAACTATTGTGGGCGTCGGAGTGGAACGTGAACTGGGTGTCCAGGGGATGGTGGACACGCCATGCATCCACCAGCCCAATCGCTTCCATGAAAGTGGGGAGGACCGCCTGCGTGGGTCCCAAATCCTGTGGTGGTCACCAGTCCATATGTCCGGATACAACCGAGTTAGTCGCCACCCATTACCAGTCTTCCCTCAGGGAATGTCAGCATGACCTTTCCCAGGTCTTTAAGTGTAAGTGCCTGCAGTCCCGTGGGTACATAGATAGACGCCAGTGTGAGCGACATGCCCTCCCACCTCCCCGCTACAGCCGCGTATCTCCCAGATGTGTCGTTCCAGGTATGGTCAATTGTCATTGGAAAAGGATCGTCTTGTCATGATTCCCTCCCCTCTGGAGCCCGAGGTGAATCCTGAGTGCACCACCAGTCGATATTCCCATCTCGCCAGCGCCCTACACGTATTGCCGGTTAAGTGTGTTTCTTGGAGTAGGACCACTTCGGGAGAATGCCGCTTTATAAATTGTAGGACTATTCCTCTTTTGAATTTGTTCCCTAATACATTCACATTCCAGGACAGGAGCCTGAATCTTTTATCCCCTTGATGAACCCATAGCTACATCCTTTTACACTGCCTACATCAATGTCTCCTGTATCAGCGTTCGATCGAGTGGAGGTGCCTGTGGACCTAGTCCATTGCTGGCGGTGGCCGCCAGACATTGTTTCCCTCTGTGTGTCCCTCCCGATCTCGTGAATGTGCGGTGTTGTGTTGTCATCTAACTTATAAAATTCTACTGTGAAAACCCAACTTCCCCCCATCCTGCTTCCCTGCACTCTGGGCTCAGAACTGCCCATGACCCCAACTGTGCAGAGTGCCTGTTGCCCTAACTCTGAACTAAATGAAAGTTGGGGAGGTGGAACCTCCTCCCCAGTGACTGCCAGTTCTAGTCATGCATTCTTCACCCCTCCATGCATTGAAATCAAATAATGTTTATAAAGTCACTTAGCGTTCCTCGCTTGATTCAGTCTGGTTGTCATGCGGCGCTGGTGCAGCTTTCGATCTACTTCTTTATACCCCAGATCCCTCTTCGCCGACTGGTCTCGCTGCTCCTCCATTCAGGGATGGCTTCTTTCTTAAGGGCTGGTCTTTTCCTCGTCGGGCATTGTGTTCCTTTGCCGGCCTCCATCCATCCAGCCATTCCAGTGTCCACTCTGGAGTATTGAAGAACCACGCCCTACCCTCCGCTTCAACACAGAGCTTCGCAGGGAACAACATGGAATATCGGATACCTCTTTCTTTGAGTTGCTTCTTGGCACCAAGGAAGGTTCGCCTCTGTCTCTGCACGGCCATTGTGAAGTCCGGAAAGAAGGACAGGTTGCTGTTTTCATATTTGACTGGGGGAGATGAACGAGCAGCCTGCAACACAACGTCTCGGTCTCTGAAGTTTAAAAATCTTGCCATGATTGGGTGTGGGGGTGCTCCAGGTTTAGGTCTGCCCCCTGGATCCCTTTGTGCTTTCTCCACTGTGAAGAACTTGGACAGGTTTTTTGGCCGCAGGTGATTAATGATTAGATCCTCCACAAAGAGGTCTGCAGCTGGGCCCTCTGCTTTTTCGGGTACTCCAATTATTCTGATGTTGTTACGTCTCGAATGACCCTCATAGTCGTCAAGCTTGCTTTCTGTCAATTTGCTGGCGATTTGGAGTTCTTTAATTTCCTGTCGAATTTGTTTGGTCTCCTCGCTAAGCTCCACTGTGGTCACTTCTATGGCCTTAACTTTCTCGCCTGTCTTTTGCAGGTCTGCTCTCATCAGCGTCATCTCGATCGTGATCGTATCCATTCTGTGTTCCAATGATGTTCGCACACCCGCAATAGCGTCCATGACGTCTGTTAATGTCGGGTCCCCCTTGTCGGAATCTGCTATTTTAGTTGCGTTTCCCCTCTGCGCTGGGTCTGAATCTGCCGACTTTTGGGATGTGAATTTGTCCAATTTGGTTTGGAGTGTGGTTTTTGGCACTTTTGCACCCGACATGGCCGCCGGAGGGATGGTCTTCAATGAAACTCCCTTTAAACGCAGCTCACCGCCACGCCTGGGGCGTTGTCTCTATTCGGCCTGTCGGGGTTCTCCCAGAGGGCACACGCACCGTTCCAGTCGCAAGTGTCTAGGTTTCGTGGATTCCACTCTATTCCACTATGCCGCTGAGTCACTGACGTCCGCCACTCTTCGGCACAGGCGGACTGGCATCCGTATCACAATGTTCAATTTTAGGAGTAGGCCCTTCTTCACCTGTTACCATATAGTCTCATATGGCCCCCACGCACCTTTGCAGTACGCCTAGTCCGAGTGTTAGATGACTAGTCGGTATTTGAGACCCAGGCCGAAGGGAGGTGAATGGGTATCTTGCCCTGCGGGGTTACTAATGGGTTTTACTTCGCTTTCCTCCACTGCGAACGCAAATAATCTCGCTCAAACCAGAGCACTCAGGATCCTTTGCCCGGTGCCGCGATGAGCCTTCCACCATCTCTCCCCACCAGGGCCTGCTAGTCGCACAGCTTATGCCACTTCTGGTTTTCTTTTGCTTCCAGTTGCATACGCCCTTGCTCTATTGTCTCGGTGTGTCAGCCGATCTACAGGAGTTGCCCGTTGTTCTTTTTCTGATCATTACGGGCCTATTGCGGCCCCATGCCCGTCTCCGCCTTCACACAGTTCCTGGTTAGTGCGTACCCTTTTTTCCCCTTGGTTCCCTTGTCGATTGTACCTTTCAGGGTTGTCTGCTGGGGGGGATGTTGGCACAGGTCCCCCTCCGGGCGCCACTCAGCTGCCGCACAACCTCTTGAGCGCCGCTTCCGCCACAGGGCTGATCGCCCCCGAAACTGCAGGGTGGCGCAAGTTTCTACTCGAGGCTGAGGCTTTCTAATGTCGTAAGGCCGCAGCGCGTTCCTTCTTTTTACCGCACCCTCATTCTCCGCGGTGGCTCGGGTTTTCTTCCGCTGGTGTTCTTTGGACCGCTAAAGCATTTGTGGGGTGATGCGCGGATAGTTAACCGGATATTTAGCTGGCAGGGCCTTGGGATTCATGGAGCCTCACCGATGTGCGGCCATTGCGCTCGGCGCCTAAGCCACGCCCCCCATAACTCACCTTTTAAATAAAGGAGATACATTGGAACGGACTACAGAAGCAGATTCTGTCTTCAGGCTTTCACAATTTTATTGCACCCTAATTCTGAAGAACCGTTATTCATCGAAGCAGATGCATCAGATACTGCCATAGGAGGAATCCTTTCTCAATGACATAAAAATACAGGATAGCTGCATCCAGTGGCATTTCATTTATGGAAGCTAACTTCACTAGAAACTAATTTTAGGGAGCTGGGTTGTTGTTGCAGTACCCCCCACACACTTTTTGCCTGATATTTGATGCAACTTTGACTGAAGTGTACTGGGTTCCTGCTAACTAGATCCCCAGTACCAGTGTCGTTTCCCTAAAAATGTTCACTTGTTTCTCCCAATTGGCAATACATTTAGCACCCTCTGTAAGTCCCTAGTAAATGGCACACCTGATATCTAGGGCCTGAGGTACTAAAGAGGGTCCCTAAGTGCAGCAACACGACTTGTATCACCCTTAGGAACCCCTCACCAAGCATATGCAGAGGTGCTATCACAGGCTGCATGTCTTGGTGCAGACAAAAGTGAAAAGCATACATGTCACATATCCCTGTGTGCTATGTCCCCTACACTGCATGTAATATGTATGTCACCCCTACAGCAGGCCTGACAGCCCTAACGCAGGGTGCTGAATATCACATGTGAGGGCATACCTGCATGAGCATATATGCCCCTTTGCTGGTCAGTCCTATTACTGACAGTACAAGTGACCAGGGAGGCCATTTTAAAACATGTGCTGGACACTGGGGAAAACGAATTCCCCAGCTACATGATGGCTTCACTGAAGATAGGGATGTTTGGTATCCAACATCTCGCATTGGTAAACCCACACTTATTCCAGTGATGGTTTTACCAATACATGCACCCAGAGGGCACCTTAGAGGTGTCCCCTGAAAACCTCCCAGCCTCTGGTGCGCTCTTTGACTGGTTTTTGCCAGCCTGCCTCCTGAGACACTGTTCTCACCTCCTAGAGTGAGAGCCTCTGCTCTTAGGAGACCCAGAACAAAAGCCTGTCCGGGAAGAGGGTGTAACATCCCCTCCCACAGGATGACTTGCTGATTAGCCTTCCTAGGCCAGCAAGTTTAAAAGAGCTGCTGCCTCTGAAATGCGAATCTTACCCCCCCCTCACAGGAGAGGAAACCGATCCCCTTTTCCAGAGCCCCTTTGGCACCTGGACAGGTGTAAAAATTAGCTAGTCAGGTAGGCGCCCCACCCCTAACGTGTGCTAAACTGAGGTGGACGCTATTTTTCAGAAGTAGCCATCTTTGTGATGGCATACTTAGGAATTCTGGGCATGGTTATGCCCAGTTCCAACAGGGAGTGGTCATATAGGGAGCATAGTAACACCAAGGGTAAGTAGCCCATTGGCTACTATCCTACACTCCCCTAACGCCCCTAAATTGAGTATTTTGGGGGTTCCCTGACACCAGAATACCAGATCCTGATGGCCTGAAGAAAGAAGACGGACGAGTGGAAGAGTCGCACAGCAAGAACAGAAGACCCAGCAACTGACTTGGCGCCAACCCTGCCGGCCTGCCTACTGACTTCGCCTATTGCACCAAATGTCGATTGTCCTGCAGCTTCTGAATCCCCAAAGCCCTGGAGACCTGCCAGCCTTCCCCCAGGGACCAAGACCTCCCAAGGGACAGCTGAACTTTCTCTTGCACCCTGCAGACAGCAAAAGAAGGACCAAGAGGACTCCGGGCCTGCCACAAACCGACGTCACCAAGCACCACTACACCCAAGCCCCCAGCCCATGTCAAAGTTGGACAATGGTGTCAGCGTGGTCCCCAAGCCCTCAAGGGACAGAGTCCACTGTGGAGTGACCCCTCGTGAACTCCCCAACATTGCCTGCAGCCTCTGTTGGAAGGCCCCCTCAACCGCGAGTGTTGCCGGACAGATAAACCTCATATCCCATGGACCCTCTGCACCCGGACACTCCGTCCCGAGGAGAAGAGGACCAAAGGTGTCCCCCAACATCGTAGGAACCAAAGCCACACATTGGTTTCACCGGACTGGTCCCCCCAGTCTCCTCCTGCAGCCTCTTTCTACCACAACTGTTCTCCATTGGATAACATTGGGCACCTGATGCTGTTTTGCACCGCTGCACCCGGCTGCCCTAGTGCTGGTGGTGGTGTTCTGCTGGTGCTGCCTTGGACCTTGCCCACGACTCACCTTAACTCCTGGGGAAGGGCCCTGTAAGTTCCTGACAAGAACCGATAAACCACAAATGATTGTCCTCCCATAGGTTAACATTGCACTGTGTCGACTTTTTGGACTGATGCCTAAACACATCTAAAGATACTTGCTATTTTTATAAATCGGTGTGGATCTCCTTTTTGAGTCGTATGTCTCATTTATTGGCCACTGTGTGTATTTTCAGATGTCTTGCACTCCTCTGTGTTAAGCGTACGGCTGCTCGACTACACTACCCCCTAACAGAGCACCTTAAGACTGCCATAGCATCCCCCTGTCCACTCATAAGCGAACCCCTGGACGCTTTAGATGATATATCTCATTTTTATTTATCATAAAAAGAGCCAGCTTCCTACACTAATTATTCAATTGCTGAAAAGGAACTTTTGTCCTTTAAAAATGCCTTCCAAGAGTGGAGACACTATTTGTTAGGGACGCAGCATAAAGTCACAGTGTATACAGATCATGAGAATTTGCAATTTTTCAAATCAGCTCGAACTCTAATGGCCAGACAGTTACATTGGTCTTTATACTTTACAGATTTTGATTTTGTGATCACGTATAGACCTGGAGTGGCCAATGGAAAAGCAGATGCTCTTTCATGAATCAACACAGAACAATCTGATGTGGCTCCTGAAAAGTTGCAAATAATTCCCAGTGAGAAATTTGTCTTACAACACAGTCTCTGATTTTAAAAGTGGAATTCAAGAAGCATTACCAGAAGAGACAATTTTAGCCTGGGCAAGTGAAGCTCCGGAAAGGGAAGTTAAGAATGGGTTGCACTATCACAAAGGAGTTGTGTACTTACCCACAACACTTCGAGTTTATCATGATGATCCACTCGCTGGTCATAAAGGTATCCTGAAAACCATGGAATTGGTTAAGAGAAATTTTTAGTGGCCAAAGATGGCGACTCAGATAAGACTATGTTTCAACCTACAAGAAATGCTTGAAAGAGAAACCAAATAGATGTGCCCCTCAAGGTCTTTTAATGCCACACCCTTAGCACTCTGTCATGATGGATCTTGTTGTAGACATTCATATTAGTTAAGGATTTAACACCACTTTGTTGATAACAGACCCATTTTCGAAAATGGCAGATTTCATTCCATTAAAGAATATTCCTCGTATTCCCCAATTAGCACAGTTATTTACTCAACACATAGTAAGAGCACACGGAATCCCAAAAATCATTATTTCTGATTGGGGTTCTCAATTCATCTAGCATTTTTAGAGGGCTTTCACCAGAAGCTTGGGAATAGATTCACGTTTCTGTACTAGTTACCATCCCGGAGAGATGGTCAAACAGAGAGAGTCAATCAAGAGTTGGAGCAGTATATGAGACTCTATCCCTTTGACCAGGATAAGGAGTGGGCAGATTTGATTTGGGCAGCAGAGTTTGCGTATAACAATGCAGATCACTCCTCCACAGGCTTCACACCATTCCTTCTAAACCATGGCAGGGATCCTAGTGTGCTTTTTGGAAAAGATGATGAGTCAGTGACAGCAGTTGAGGATTTTGTAAAAGGGGTACAGAATGCTTTCCTAATGACCAAGAAAAATATAGTCAAGGCAAAAAACTCATATAAGACACAGGCAGATAAACGAAGAATGAAAGGTCCAATTTAAAAAAAAAGAAGGTTTGGTTATCCACACGCCATTTACGCTTAAAAGGGAATCTTACATTTCAACCTAGATTCCTTTAAGGTCCCTTTAAGGTAAACCCAGTGGCAGTCAAGATTATGTTACCCCCGCATTTAAAGATTCATCCAGTCTTCATGTTTCCCTCTTAAAAAACAGTCTTTTGAGATCTAATTCACCTCCAGCTCCAATTCAGGTGTATTCTGAGGAAGAGTTTGAAGTAAACAAGATTCTAGACTCTGAACTGAAGAAGAGCAAATTGTACTACTTAATTGAATGGAAGGGTCCTGGCCCTGAGGAACGATCCTGTGAACAATATTCCAATGTTCATGCCCCAAGATTAATACAAGCCTTTCGTTGAACCAATCCAGATAAACCAAGATTGGAGGGTTGTTTTTTTTTGGGGGGGGGGGGGGAGGGAGTACTGTTAAGAATGCCCTGACCTGTTATGGTGTGACATGCAAAAAGATCACTAAATACAGAAAATATCTCAGTTGGAAAAAAATATGCCTATTCTGGAAACTAATTCTTAAAATAGTCTCGTGAGAGTCTCAAAGGGTTAGCGGTGAGAATCCCAATATGGCCACCGCTCTTCTGAAGGCTCAGACACAATCTAGTCATTGTGGCAAAGAGAGCTGCGTCTTTTGTTAATGCACATGCGCGAACATCGCGTTGTGCACTTTAACTATTTCCCTGAGGCGGCAAGGTGGTATCTCTTTACAGCGCATTTTTTCTGAGGAGAAAATATTAAATTCAAGTCTGAGAGTAACATCTGTTGTACGGCGCAGCATTTGTTGTACGGCGCAAGTTAAATACATCACAGAGAACGTTTTCTGAATCCATAGAGAGCAGTGTCTTCAAGAGAAAAGTCACCGCATTCGAGAATAGCATTCCTGAGAGAGACTGGTGTCTCAAGGTGAGGTTGAAAACCGAAAGCCTTGGTAATTTATTTAACATGTTCATGCTACACTTCCACACAACAGAGTGAAGAGAGAAAGAAGTAAGTGTTGTCTTTTGATATGAAAGCAGCATATGACAAGGTATTGACTAAGAAAAATCATTCTAGGATTTCTGGTAATTGAAAGCTGATTAAATATCTAAAGAAGATACTAAGGAAAAACAAATGTGAGGAAAGCATTTTACTTATCTATAAATTCACTGATAAAACCAAAGGTTACAGGGACGTTACAAAAACAATATAAACAGCAAGCACTAGGACAATAAATTCCATAATAATAAACATCAAACCTGAAAAAAAAGAGAAGCAAGACTGTGGTGCAAGGAGGCTGATATGTTTTTGTGCAATCTTCTACAAAGTACAGCCCAATTTTAGGTTTGTTAGACCTTCCGGCCAAGCACAGGATCAGAACCAACTTGAGACATGGAACCTGGTGTACTATAACCCAAACCACCTGCACATTGCATGAGGATGGTGTGTTTGTGGCAACAATCAGTCTTGTGAGACCAACAGGGTTATGTGTGTGTTAATGAGGTCCAGAACTTCTCTCACCATGGGTGAACACGATGTATGAACACACATAAGAATCCACACTATGTAATTGAAGACTTTATTAAAATCAATGTCTTAATCTAATGCATTATGTGTGTATAGATGTAACTATAAAAGCAAACAATATAATGGCAAGGAAAGCAACTATTAAGCAAAATATTAAAAACATTCTCCACATTGTCACAGTATTTCAGGAGTAAATTGCATTGAATGATGGAGCCAGTCTTTGTTAACCAAGCCCTTCTTTCTAGCCTCTAGCTAAGCTGTGTTTGCACTAAAAGGGCCTGAGTTTCTTCGGGTGGCCACTGAAAAATGAACCTTCTGCTCTGTTCTCCGAGAAGGTTTCTTTCTGTCTTAGTTGTGGCATTCTCAAATGAGCCTATAAGGCCAGGCTGGCTCTAAGGAACTAATTGCCTTCACTGAGAATGTTTGATCCTCAGCTCGCTCAAACCAAATCTCCCAGGAAGTTGAAGATTCCTCTTCGGTGAATACATGTCTATACCATGAGTCAACAAGAAGCACTCAAACATTTGCTGGAGGATAACCAGATTGTTTTCCATCAGTAAAATAAAGGTGACAATGAAGTTGTGTGAGGGAAGGAGTGATAGCTATTGGAAGGGCACAGGCAATTGAAAGACAGGATATGCTACGAAAGAGTAGATAAGAATGCACTGATTAAAGCTAACACTCAATATTGGGAGACAAGTTATCAGACTGGAGGGAACAGAGTCTTACAGAATGGGAGGAATATCAGTTCCTCAAGTGCAGTTATCCCAAGACCCTTGTTACTGTACTAAATACTGAAGATACGCAGGGATCCAAATAACCCACTAGGTAGACCAATTGTTTCCTCCAGGGGCCGTCAGAGAACACATCCCAAAATGTGAATTTCTTCTTGAAAGTGTTTGTTGAGAACTCACCTTCATAAATTAAAGACAGCAGAGACTTTTTAAGAATTCTGGATGGGGTGCATTGGGAAGAGGATTATATTCTTTTTGCTTTAGATGCATGCAATCAGTATACCTGTATTAGACACGACCTGGGTGTTTTGGCCTATCAACACTTTATGAGAGCAAGGTCATTGTCTATGTTGATGCATACTGAGATGATCATGGATATGATATGGTTTTGTTCGAATAAAATGCTTTTCTCTTTGACAACCAACATTATCGACAAATCCAGGGCACTGCAATGGGGCCCTACTTCTCCCCCAGCTATGCTAATTTGTTCATGGGCTGGTGGGAGGAGCTGGTTGTCAGTAACATCAAGGCGTACAATGACCATGTAGTGCTCTGGGTTAGCTACATAGATGATCTTTTTATAATCTGAAAAGGATCAGACAGTTCTGTGAAGCAGTTTGTGAAAGAACTAAATGAGATTGAGGTGAATTTGATGGCATACTCATGAAAGGAGCAGCATGGGAACTCCCGTCATGCTCCGCTGCTAACTGCCTCCAGGCGATGGGCCGTGCCCAAAGATGACTCAGGCGTGATTTGCGATCGTGCTCCCCGCACATTGCCAACTCGACTCCAGCTTTCGTCCCAGCTCGCCTCATCGGGTGCATGCCATTGACCCTGTACAGTCACCAACGTTCCGCCACAGCATGGCTGAGAAAAAAAAAAAACCTTCTGCAGATATATGCCTACTTTCTTCACTGCTTCCGCCCCGTCAAAAACCGGTGAGATAGACTTATGCCGCTGGTCCCGCCTAGCCCCCGGTGCAGCGAGTGCGCATTGCGCCCTTTTGCCCCTACGCTCCCGACACAAATTCTGCCATATGCAATCAAGGACATACAGATGGAAGGCCCTACTCGAGGAATAGGGGCCGACCTCTATGATGACTGAATGGAGGGGGATGCACCAATTGGATTAAGGGGAGCGCTAAGCAAACTATTCCAGCGCAGCAGACGTCACGATGGACCACACAATGCATGCAGCAGATATAATCTTTTGGAACAGCAGCACATGCCCATAGCAATGAGTCGTGGGAGGCAGATAAGAAATTAGAGGCCAGCATAGTTTACATACATCTGGAGGGTCTACAAAGCCCATAGCTCAGCATAACAGTGCCAGTGTTACACTGCTATAGTAGCCTGTCTGCACATTAAGAGCCTTCCCAGGTGCTGTGAACCTACAGTGTATTGTGGAGGCGGTCCGTGTAGCCTCGGGTGCAGCTTGCGACCTCCTGAGGTATCCCTAGTATACACTTCAATATTAAAAATTAACCAACCAAGCCCTCTGCAATCAAACGGTGCGAGCTCGAAGCTATTTGCCACAACTCTGTACAACAGCCTCAGTGCTATGTTACATCGGGGAGCTACTGGGGAGCTATACTAAGATGTGTTGTGGTGATCAGGCTACCAGGCGTAGTGCGGAATTCTAGGGCTTGGGAGTGACTGCAAACCTCGAGCCGGCGATTTGGTGATTTGTGAGGACACAATAGGTACCCTGGGAACCTACGCCGTGTTGCAGAGGCAGTCCGTATAGCTGTGGATGCAGCTTGTGACTTCTGTGGTCTCCCTAGCATATTCCTCTCTTTAATCTTCTGCACCTCCCCTGTAATTAAATGAAGTGACTCCCCCAAGATATCTCTATAAAAGTTTGTGTGTCTGGCAACGCCGCAAAAGGAGCCAAGTATTGCACTCATACAGCGTTAGGCCTGATGCCAGGGGCTAAGGTCTCAGAGGACGAATGGGAGGACTCTCATTCAAATAGGCTGCTCCTAGACGAGCACATAAAAGGGATAGCGGCTCCATGGCACCTGGCAACTCTCATGGAAGGACTTAATGAAACTATTCTTGTCAGCCCATTAATGTGTGATTCATCTCCCAATATGCTCGTCTTGAATGGGAGTAGGCAAGAGACGACTATGTCTAACAGCCTGTGGGAGCAGTTAGCCAAGGCTGCAATATCGCCATTACAGGGTCTAATCTTTTAGCCCATTGCCGCATGTATATCCTCAGACCTGGGTAATACCTCTCATGAACCTATGTCGGGACATGCTGATACACTAAAAAAAGTTGCCTACTTAACCCATGTTCGCCTCCTCTGGACTCAAATGAGCAGTGAGGGATGGAATAGATGAAGTAGACAGCCAGAACAAGATGAAGGGCCTGTGTGGCGGAATGGTTAGCCCAGGCAACCTGTGTGTTACTACCGAAGCTTTATTAAACCCTCTTGAAGGAGCAATTCTAACAAAAACAGCAGCAGTCTCCTCTGGGATAAGTGAAGCCTCTCCTTTGGATCGGACCTTCTCGCAAACCCAGTCAACCTCAATGGACCAATTGCCCCCGCCATGCTCAGCCCGATCCCCTTCAATTGAAGAGATATTGCAGCAAATACTGGGCAAAATTAGGGAGATGACTACAACTTTAAAGCTCCATCCGGAACTAGCGGAGTTACAGTTAAAACTTGAAGATGTCGTTAGCAGATCTCGTCGTTCCAACTTACGATTTGTTGGGATCCCTGAGGGTCGAGAGAATGCCCACCCAAATTAATTACAGATCTAATTAATAATTACGTGACCCCGGAACTAGCAGCCAAGGAGAATGATCTTACAATTACTTGCCACATTGTGTTCCTGCCTTTCTGCCTCCCAATTCAAATTAGCCGGAAACTATCTTGGTCAACTTTAGAGACTGTCGCATAAAGGAGCGGATATTGACTAACGCAATAAGGGACAAAACATATCAACGTCACGAAACACAAATAGGCCCCTGGATCTAGTAATAGAGAATGGAGGAGTGCCGGAGTGTCCCTTTTATAGGACAGTTTCCCCTACCCACCCAAAGGTGGCATGCTTCTTATAGGGTAACCTCCTTGCATTGTGAACCTGGTCACAAAGCTGTTATATTCCATATAGGTATCATTAGATAAGCCCCCGGTAATCTCATTACCCGCCACCTATATTCTCTCCCTACATTACATTTGTCACGGTTTACAGGGACTGACCTTTTACCTAGATATTACACTGCAGTCAGAACGCGGGTTTTCCCTAGTTCAAAATCTCCTATATTATGCATGAGGATTCTTGGAAGCACAGCAGGACTACCATCTCCTGTCTAAAATCTATGTACAAAGTTCATGCCCAACATCATCCTTAGGCCGACACAGTAACACAGCAAGGTAGGACCCCTGGGGAGACCTAGGGGTATATATACATCACATCTTGCTAAGATAAGACAGAGGAGACCAAGACTTCCCGGCCGACACACTGACTAGAGACGCTGAGGTTCCTGCATGAAGACTGTTAGAAATGGGATTTTTAGTAGGCTAGGGCATGTGCCAAAGCCAGGCAGAAACCACCACTCTAGTCAGGATAAGGGAGTTACACTCCTAAAATAACCCCTGCTCACCCCCTTGGTAGCTTGGCACGAGCAGTCAGGCTTATCTTAGAGGCAGTGTGTAAAGCATTTGCACATAACCAACAGTAATACAGTGTAAGCACTACAAAAGGACACCACACCAGTTTAGAAAAATATCCAATATTTTTATATACTTAAGTCAAGACCAAAAACGATAAAAATCCACAATACAGTACTTAGAAATCTTCAGTTATCAAAATATGCTTGAAAAACAATTCCTTGATGTCGATAGCTCCGTCCGGGGCTATCATGGCGTCGTGAACAAACAACTCCAAACAGTTATGGCTGACCGCGGCGTTGCGGGCCTGCTACGGTGTCGGGAAGACCCGCAAACAATACCTTTTAGAAATGCAGGGCGTCGGCGACCTCTTGTTGAGCTTCCGAAAGCACTGCGTCCGCAGGCGTCGGTTCCGGAGGTCGGTGTAGGAGTCGTCTGGGCCCTCAAAGTCACATGCGTTGCAGATCGAACTCCTCTCTGTTGAAGTCAGGAGCGCTGGCATCGGCAGGCGTTGGGTGCTGCGGTGCGAAGTGCAGCGGTGCGGCGTGCGGTGCCCTCAGGTCGTGGTGCGAACAGCGGCTCGGTGGCAGCGTCAGATGGCGTCGTCGGTGAGACCAGGGTCGCGGTGCAAAGTGAATGCGGTGCTCGACGTGGTGCTGGCAGGTCGCGGTGCAAGCAGCGTCGTCGTCGTTGCTGAAGCGCTGTCGTCGGCTGACGAACTGGAGTGCATGGCGCTGGCGTCGGTAGGCCAAGGCTGCGGTGCGGGATGAGGGCGGTGCGTCGTGTAACTTTACGAGCAGTGCCCTCGAACCACCATGCAAGCAGCGGCGTCGATTTTGGCGTGGAGAGTCGTCGTCAGCGATACCAAGGCGTCGTCGTGAAGCGAGGCGGTGCGGAGTGCGGTGCCCACAGGTCGCAGTGTGAGCAGCGGCTCGGTGGCGGCATCAGCAGGCGTCGTCGGTGAGACAAGGGTCGCGGTGCAGCATTGCGGCGGTGCCCTCTGCGGTGCCTTCAGGACAGAGTCGGCGGCGTCGACGTCGTCATGTTGCTTTTTCTTCTGTTGCAGCACAAAACACACAGTCCGCAGTGCTGAGGGCAGAAGAGCTTGAAGTCTTTGCTGTTCCTGAGACTTCTTGAACAGGGGGCAAGCTCTACTTCAAGCCCTTGGAGAAACTCACAAAAGTAGATTGCAGAAAGTCCAGTCCAGTCCAGTCCTTTCACTGCCCAAGACAGAAGCAGCCACTGCAGGCCAACACAGCAAAGCACACAGCAAAGTGATAGTTCCTCCTCACAGCTTCTCCAGCTCTTCTTGGCAGTCTTCTTGGTCCAAAAGAGTTCTAAAAGTCAGGGGTCTGGGCCCCAATATTTATATCCCAAAATCCTTTGTTCTCTTAGGCAGAGTGTCTGTGCCCAGCCAGAACCAGTTCTGCCTTCTGTGGTGTGACTTCCTGGCAGGAGGTGGAGACGGCATGGTCAGAGGCAGACCAGGCCCTTTGAGGTGCAAGGAAATCTCCTCCCCCTTCCCCAATTGCAGCCCAGGTCTATTCAGCCCTTTCCTGACCCACCTAGACTATCTGGAGCCACTCCTGCTCCCCAGCCTTCTGTCATCCAAAACCCAAACAGGCAATCCACATTCCAGCAGAGGCACACGGGATGACTGAGCAAGAAAATACCTACTTTCTAAAAGTGGTATTTTCAAACACAGAATGTAAAAATCACCTTCACTAAAAGATGCATCTTTAGATTCTGAGTTCAGGCATACTGAACTTTATTTTCTTACCTAATTCCCCGGGCCAGTTATGTTTATAAGATGTTATAAACAAACTCCCCATTCTGTCCTATGGGGAACAGGTAGCCTTGCAATAGCAAAAACGAAATTGGCCGTAATTCACTATCAGGACATGCCACACACATCAGGGCATGTCCTACCTTTCACATACACTGCACCTCGCCCACAGGGGTACCTTGGGCCTACCTTAGGGGTGGCTGACATGTAAGAAAAGGGAAGGTGAGGGACTGGCAAGTGTGTGCATTGGCCAAGTCGACATGGCAGTTACAAACTGCGCGCAGACTCCGCAATGGCGGGTCTGAGTTACCTTTTCAGGGCTACTCACGTGGGTGGCACAATCAGTGCTACAGGTCCGCTAGTAGCATTTGATTCACAGGCCCTGACACACTCAGTGCACTTTACTAGGGACTAACAAGTAAATCAAATATCCAATCATGGAAACGCCAATCCATAATACAATTTACCACAGGATCACTTGCACTTTACCACTGATCAGCAGTGAGAAAAGTGCGCAGAAACATTACGCCAGCAAAAACAGAGTCAAAACCAGGAGGTCAGAAAGCAAAAACTCAGGGGAAACACGCCAAAAGATGCCAAGTCTAACACATGTCCCCTCCAGCTGAAAGTAGGGAGAACTACCCACCCTCCTGGGAGTTCTCTTCACTAAGGCAGAAGAACCTGGACAGACCATCTGCATTGGCGTGTTCTGTGCCAGGACGGTGTTCCACCGTAAAGTCCATTCCCTGTAGGGAGATGGACCACCTCAGCAGTTTTGGATTCTCACCCCTCATTTGCATCAACCATCTGAGGGGCCTGTGGTCTGTCTGAACCCGGAAGTGAGTCCCAAACAGGTATGGTCTCAGCTTCTTCAGTGCCCAGACCACAGCGAAAGCTTCCCTTTCTATGGCACTCCACCTCTGTTCCCTGGGGAGTAGTCTCCGGCTAAGGAAGACTACAGGCTGGTCCAGGCCCTCTTCGTTCAGTTGTGAGAGCACCGCTCCCACTCCATGCTCTGAAGCGTCAGTCTGCACAACAAATTCCTTGGAGAAGTCAGGTGCCTTGAGCACGGGTGCCGTGCACATGGCAGCCTTCAGGGCATCAAAAGCCTTTTGGCAGGACTCAGTCCAGATCACCTTCTTGGGCTGCTTCCTGGAAGTCAGCTCTGTTAAGGGGGCAACCATGGTGCCATACCCCTTAACAAACCTCCTGTAGTACCCGGTGAGTCCTAAGAAGGCCCTCACCTCTGTCTGGGTCTTGGGGGGGCTCTCAAGCCAGAATGGTGTCAATCTTGGGTTGTAGGAGCGCCCCCTGGCCGCTTCCTACCTGGTGTCCCATAGTCGATTAACTAGAAGAAAAGGACGGACGCGAAGGCACGCCGCCGGTTTCTTCGGATACAGTCACTGTGAGGCATATAATCTTCATACCTAGAGGACCAGAACATATCTGGTTCATCAGAGGAGGGGTCCCTCTTTATATATTTTTTTAAACAACTTGCCCTATTTGGAGCCAACCAAGGAGGCCTTAAGTAGCATTAATACGAGATTTGTTATATACTTACGCCGTCTTTATGAATGAGCAGAAATCTGTCAAAATCTATCATACGTATTCATAAAAGGTGCCCATCAGGTCTTTTAATTATTGGCTGGGAACTGGATTATTGCAGCAGCTTCCTAAGTAGACACACTACCACTGAAGGTGGCTTCTGAATGTGTTTGATCCAACGAGAGCTTATCGAGTATAGTCTTGATAAAGATGGTCGAATCAACATAACCATCGAAACGCGTCGACGCCTGTCTTCCATTAATCCGTCAAATTGATGTTTCCCTAGATGCTGATTGTTTGTTTAGGATCAGGGTTCATCTGAATAATCTGTATAGACAGATATGGTTTGTGATGACAAAGATTAATGTCTTTTTTTAATTCTCGTCTTGCGTTTTTAATTCTGTTCTTTTTTCATTGTATGAATTTTGTGCAAACTATATGATTACTGTCTGCAATGTTTTTAACTTTGTAAAAAACTTTTTAATAAATTGGGTTGTTATATATTGAACCGGTTAGGTTTTTGTGCTGATACATTGAGTAAGTTGGACCTAACAGTAATATTTTGTGGTAGGTTGTTTGCTGGATGAGACTGTATTGGGTGAGTGGTGACGTGTGGGTTAATAGGTCTCTATTAAGTACCACCAAAGGACACACCTTGTGCTCTTCTACAGAACCCTAGTCCTTTGGTTTGCAAAGGGTCCCTCTCACATTGTTTAAAGTCCCAAGTACACCACCGAACCCTGCCCGATCTGGCACTTACTGGCCTTGATCGTGAGGCCTAACCTCTGCAGCGCCTTCAACACTTCACCGAGGTGCTGCAAGTATTCTTCCCAGCTGGAACTGAACACTGCGATGTCATCCAGGTAAGCGGCACTGAAATCCTCCAGCCCAGCCAACACCTGGTTGACCAACCTCTGAAAGGTGGCAGGGGCATTCTTCAACCCAAAGGGCATCACCCGGAACTGGTAATGTCCTTCTGTGGTTGAAAATACTGACCTCTCCTTGGCCCCATCGGTTAAGGCAATCTGCCAGTACCCAGACATTAAATCAAACGTGCTGAGGAACTTGGCAGCTCCCAACCGATCAATGCGCTCATCAGCTCTGGGGATGGGGTGTGCGTCAGTCCTGGCGACGGCATTGAGCCCACGGTAGTCCACACAAAACCGCAGTTCTGGAGTGGCACCGGGTGCAGCAGCCTTTGGGACCAAGACCACTGGGCTGGCCCAAGGACTGTTGGAAGGTTCGATCACCCCTAACACCAATATCTTAGAGACCTCCTCTTTAATGCTGGCCTTGACCCGGTCAGTCAACATGTAAATCTTGTGCTTCACAAGAGGGCTGTCACCGGTGTCCACGTCATGGGTACACCACTGAGTAACACCTGGGGTCAGGGAGAACAGTGGAGCAAACTGTCCCAACAACTGGTGACAGTCGCTCTGCTGCTCTGGAGTCAGTGTAGGGGAGAGGATCACACCTTCCACTGACCCATCGCGCTCCTTGGTAGACAGGAGGTCAGGGAGAGGTTCACTCTCCTCTTCCACCCCATCATCTGTCACCAAGAGCATGCTCACTTCGGACCTCTCGAAGTGGGGCTTGAGGCGGTTCACGTAGAGGACCCTCAAAGGGTTCCTTGGAGCCCGCAAATCCACCAGGTAGGTGACATCACTTTTGCGCTCCACCACCTCAAATGGCCCAGTCCACTTGTCCTGCAAGGCACAAGATTCCACTGGGGCCATGACCCACACTTTTTGCCCAGGTTGAAATTCGACTAGAGTGGCATTCTGGTCATACCACTTCCTCATTTCTTCCTGGCTGGCGTCTAGGTTCGCCTGCGCGAGTTTCCTGAAGCGGGCAGTTTGGTTTCTGAAGGCCAGCATGTAACTAAACACATCCTGGGGAGCTTTCCTGGGAGCTGCCTCCCAACCTTCCTTCACCAAACTCAGAGGTCCTCTCACAGGGTGACCATACAGAAGCTCAAAGGGACTGAACCCAAGAGACTTCTGTGGTACCTCCCTGTATGCAAAGAGAAGGCACGGCAAGAGGACGTCCCATTTACCCCTCATGGGTTCTGTTAGACCCTTAATCATGCCCTTCAAGGTCTTGTTGAATCTCTCCACCAGACCGTTACCTTGTGGGTGGTAAGGCTTTGTGAACTTGTACGTTACACCACACTCCTTCCACAGGGATGTCATATACTTGGATATGAAATTGGTCCCCCTGTCAGAAACCACCTCTCTGGGGAACCCCACTCGGGAAAAGATCCCCATTAACGCCCGGCCCACCACTGGCGCCGTCGTTGTCCTGAGAGGGGTTGCCTCCGGGTACCGGGTGGCATGGTCCACCAAGACCAGGATGTACCTGTTGCCCATGGCTGTCTTGGGATCCAGTGGCCCCACAATGTCCATCCCTACCCTTTCGAAGGGCGTTCCAACCACTAGAAAAGGTTGGAGAGGAGCTTTGACCTTCCTCCCACTCTTACCACTTGCCTGGCAAGTTTGGCAAGACCTGCAATGTCCATCTGACTGCCTTCGCATTTGGGGCCAGAAGAAGTGGGTGACTAGCCTGTCAAAGGTCTTGTCCTGCCCCAAATGTCCTGCCAAAGGCACGTCATGAGCCAGACCCAGTAGGAAGGTCCTGAAGCGCTGGGGTACCACCAGCACACGGGCTGACCCAGGCTCAGCGACATTAGGCTCACTGTACAGGAGATCATTCTCCCAGTAGATCCAATGTGATCCGGACTGATCACCAGCTGCCTGGTCTACAGCCTGCCGCCGCAGACCCTCCAGAGAAGGGCACTCCTTCTACTCCTTGCAGAATTCCTCCCTGGTGGGACCCCCTTCTTGCTGCCAATGGGTCAGCTCAGAGATGTCCCCCAGTTCAGCTACTTGCTCCCCTGTAGGCACCGGGGCGTCCCCGTCAAGGTCCACCTCCTCCCGGTCCGTGGGAACTTCAGGGGCCGGTTTCCCGCGCCCCTTGCCCTTTCTCTTGGCAGGGACTTGGGCCACTGTTTCAGGCTCCAAGTCCTCTTGATCACCCTCTCTGGCCGCCATTGACCGAGTGGACACACATGCCCACTCTGGCAACCAAAGCATCTCCAAGTGAGACCTGAGCTCAACATCCTTCCTTAAGGACTGCTCCAGGTCGTTACCTAGCAGACAATCTACAGGCATGGAAGGGCTCACAACCACCCTCAAGGGACCTGAGACCCCCCCCACTCGAAGGGAACCTGCGCCACCAGACACTGGTGCTCTGAATTGTCCACTGCAATGACTTGGTGGAATGCCCCTGGGACTACCTGCTTCTCAGAGACCAGGTGACACCGGACTGAGGTCACACTGGCTCCAGTATCTCTGAGAGCCTCTACCCTTTTCCCATTGATGGTCACCCAGGTGCTGTATTTCTTTGTGTTAGGGGGCACCGGGTTTCCTGGGACCATCTCACTGTCCCCTAGTGAGACGAGGGTCATTTCTGCGGGGTCCCCACCCTCCTGTTGGTACTCCTCCTCCCCAAGCGCTACACTAGCCAACACCTTGGACTGGCCACCGGTGGGTGGCTGTGACCCCTTAGGGCACTTGGGGTCCCCCTTCATGTGACCCACCTGGTCACATGCAAAACACTTGTGGGGGCCGGTCTCAGCAGGCTTTCCTGACGAGACCCCTTGTTTCTTATCTCCTGGGGATGGGAACCTTTACCCTGGGTGTTAGTTTGGGGCCCTTTAGAGAACTCCTGTGTTTTACCCTTGTCCCCCCCACTTTTGTGCTGGGGACCCTGCCCACCTTTGGCTGAGTCTCCCCATATGCTTTCCTGTGGACCCTGGTACTCCATAGCAAGCTTCCTGGGGTCAGTCAGCTTACTATCAACTAGGTGCTGGCGCAGATCTGCAAAACATAGACTAGACAAGTGCTCCCATGCAATCAAATTGTAGAGCCCCTGAAAATCTGTCATATTACTGCCCTTCACCCAGCCATCCAGTGACCTGCAAAACATATCTACACATTCCAACCAAGTGTTGGCATCGGACTTCTTACTGGACCTGAACTGATCCCTGTACTTTTCAGGAGTGAGACCATACTTAGTGAGAAGGGCGTCCTTCATGTCTGGATAGGTGAGGTTATACCCCTAACCCAAAGCTATTAAAGTATCCCTTGCTTCTTCTGGGAAGAGAGGCCACAATCCTGCTCCCCAATTCTCCTCAGGGACCCCATTCATGTGTATCGCTGCCTCGTAACCCTGAAACCACCTTTGTATGTCATCCCCCTTCTTGAATTATTTGCCTACATTCTTAGGGATGTGCACAATCCTGTCTGCCTGTCTTGACGGGTTGCTGCCACCATCTGAGCTGGCTCTACTCCTCTGATCCAGCTCCTTTACCCTGAACTCATGCTCCAACATCATCCTTTTCTCCTCCATGGCTAACTTAAGCTTCTCCAGTTCTACTGCAACTCTCCTTGCTTCCCGCCTGTCCTCCAGCTCTCCTGGGGACAGGCCACTGCTGCCTGGCCAGGAGGGTTCCCCCCCTCCCAAAAGCACATCCACCCTAGGAATAGGCTCCTCCGCCTCTCCACTGAGATCACCAGACTGCTCGCTGGCCCTCAGCGCCTTTTGTAGTTCCTCCTTCCTCATGAGGCCTCTGACTTGGACTTTTAGGTTTTTGCAAATTGATTTCAATTCCCTAACATTGTAGGATTCCAACCTATCCTCCTAAAGGCAATTTCCAGGGATGCAACAGATGATGCTCTTGATTCAGGCATGATGAAGTAGCAAGTTCAAACTGGCAAGATCAAAAATAGGCCAAAAAGAAAAAGAACCAGTATGTGGCACGTAATGGTCTGCGATATGGTAGTAGTGCACACCAATCACTGTAAGTCAAGTGCAGACGCAAGTCCTATCCTCACCACTGACAACCAATGTTAGAAATTGGATTTTTAGTAGGCTAGGGCATGAGCCAAAGCCAGGCAGAAACCACCACTCTAGTCAGGATAAGGGAGTTACACTCCTAAAATAACCCCTGCTCACCCCCTTGGTAGCTTGGCACGAGCAGTCAGGCTTATCTTGGAGGCAGTGTGTAAAGCATTTGCACATAACCAACAGTAATACAGTGTAAGCACTACAAGAGGACACCACACCAGTTTAGAAAAATATCCAATATTTTTATATACTTAAGACAAGACCAAAAAAGATTAAAATCCACAATACAGTACTTTGAAATCTTCAGTTATCAAAATATGCTTGAAAACCAGTTCGCTCCGTCCGGGGCTATCACGGTGTCGTGAACAAACAACTCCAAACAGTTCTGGCTGACCGCAGCGTCGCGGGCCTGCTACGGTGTCGGGAAGACCCGCAAACAGTACCTTTTAGAAATGCAGGGCGTCAGTGACCTCTCGTTGAGCTTCCGAAAGTACGGCGACCGCAGGCGTCGGTTCCGGAGGTCGGTTCCGGAGTCGTCGGGCCCTCGAAGTCACACGCGTTGCAGATCAAACTCCTCTCTGTTGAAGTCAGGAGCGCTGGCATCGGCAGGCGTCGGGTGCTGTGGTGTGAAGTGCAGCGGTGCGGCGTGCGGTGCCCTCAGGTCGCAGTGCGAGCAGCGGCTCGGTGGCGGCATCAGATGGCATCGTCGGTGAGACCAGGGCCGCGGTGCGAAGTGAATGCGGTGCTCGTCGCGGTGCTGGCAGGTCGCGGTGCAAGCAGCAGCGTCGTCGTAGCTGAAGCGCTGTCGTCGGCTGACGAACTGGAGCCGATGGCGCCGGCATTGGTAGGCCAAGGCTGCGGTGCGTCGTGTAACTTTGAGTGGTGCCCTCGAACCATGCTACAAGCAGCGGTGTAGATTTCGGCGTGTAGTGTCGTCGTCGGGGATACCAAGGCGTCGTCGTGAAGCAAGGCGGTGCGGAGTGCGGTGCCCACAGGTCGCGGTGCGAGCAGCGGCTCGGTGGTGGCGTCAGCAGGTGTCGTCAGTAAGACCAGGGTCGCGGTGCGGCATTGTGGCGGTGCCCTCTGCGGTGCCTTCAGGACACGGAGTCGGCAGCGGCGGCGTCGTCGGGTTGCTTTTTCTTCTGTTGCAGCACAAAACATACAGTCCCCAGTGCTGAGGGCAGAAAAGCTTGAAGTCTTTGCTGTTCCTGAGGCTTCTTGAACAGGGGGCAAGCTCTACCTCAAGCCCTTGGAGAAACTCACAAAAGTAGATTGCAGAAAGTCCAGTCTAGTCCTTTCACTGCCCAAGACAGAAGCAGCCACTGCAGGCCAACACAGCAAAGCACACAGCAAAGTGGTAGTTCCTCCTCACAGCTTCTCCAGCTCTTCTTCTTGGCAGTCTTCTTGGTCCAAAAGAGTTCTAAAAGCCAGGGGTCTGGGCCCCCAATATTTATATCCCAAAATCCTTTGTTCTCTTAGGCAGAGAGTGTCTGTGCCCAGTCAGAACCAGTTCTGCCTTCTCTGGTATGACTTCCTGGCAGGAGGTGGAGACGGCATGGTCAGAGGCAGACCAGGCCCTTTGAGGTGCAAGGAAATCTCCTCCCCCTTCCCCAATTGCAGCCCAGGTCTATTCAGCCCTTTCCTGACCCACCTAGACTATCTGGAGCCACTCCTGCTCCCCAGCCTTCTGTCATCCAAAACCCAAACAGGCAATCCACATTCCAGCAGAGGCACACGGGATGACTGAGCAAGAAAATACCTACTTTCTAAAAGTGGTATTTTCAAACACAGAATGTAAAAATCACCTTCACTAAAAGATGCATCTTTAGATTCTGAGTTCAGGCATACTGAACTTTATTTTCTTACCTAATTCCCCGGGCCAGTTATGTTTATAAGATGTTATAAACAAACTCCCCATTCTGTCCTATGGGGAACAGGTAGCCTTGCAATAGCGAAAAACGAAATTGGCCGTAATTCACTATCAGGACATGCCACACACACCAGGGCATGTCCTACCTTTCACAAACACTGCACCTGGCCCACAGGGGTACCTTGGGCATACCTTAGGGGTGGCTGACATGTAAGAAAAGGGAAGGTGAGGGACTGGCAAGTGTGTGCACTGGCCAAGTCGACATGGCAGTTACAAACTGCGCGCAGACTCCGCAATGGCGGGTCTGAGTTACCTTTTCAGGGCTACTCACATGGGTGGCACAATCAGTGCTGCAGGCCCGCTAGTAGCATTTGATTCATAGGCCCTGGCACACTCAGTGCACTTTACTAGGGACTAAGAAGAAAATCAAATATCCAATCATGGAAACACCAATCCATAACACAATTTACCACAGGAGCACTTGCACTTTACCACTGATCAGCGGTGAGAAAAGTGCGCAGAAACACTGCGCCAGCAAAAACAGAGTCAAAACCGGGAGGTCAGAAAGCAAAAACTCAAGGGAAACACGCCAAAAGATGCCAAGTCTAACACAGACACTCCAGCTCGCAGTGGTCTAACATCCCTCGCGGGGTGTCCAGCTTGAGACCAGGACGGGGTCCCATCATCTCTCACTTCAGGTAATGGGGTTGACTAAATCCTAGAGGGATTCTTGGCTTAACACCTACACACATGCTAGGTACACTTAGGTACATCTAGTTAGGGAAGCATCGTAGGAGTACGCATCTTTTATCATGTGTTTTATATACTCAAATTTATTCATGATTATTGTAAGATGGTAGAGCTATACCATCCATTCACCTTTATCGTACTGCTAATCATTTATATCTTATACTGTCTAACAGTTGTTGCAGCTCATTTATTCCACACCAGAATAACAACTGTTCAATAAATTCTTATTGAAAACGCCCAGCCTGTTTATTCGGTGTATCTCTCTGAGACAGACTAAGTAAGCACGAGTGACTGAGCGAAATGTAGCATATTGTTTCCACGGTCCTGAGGGATCAGGGTTGACATGTTTGAATGGTTGCCAAGAACTATTCTCTCCTTGGTAAGAGGGGATTCTAGTGACACTGTGAGCTAGTTGGTACAAAAAGAGCCAGCATACCCGGTGGGGGTGATCAGAGTTTGTCTGACACCAATCCTACAGTGTATGTTGTCTAAACGTGCAGATCCTGTATACTTTCCATAGGAACTACACAACATGGCGTCGCCAACGTTGGTTGGGTACTTATTTAACAGTAGAATCTGAGTAGTTCAGTCGTGCTATCCTCAGAGACCCCTACTCACAAACAAATCCCCAGAGACATCTGGAGTGGGAGGGCACAAACTCCGCCACAGCTGAGTAGGCAAAATCCTATTTATTGGCTGTTGGTTAATCAAGCTTGAAGGACACAGTGTTCCTAAAATTGTGCAAAAACACCTTATCTTAGTTTCCTTGGAAAATACTTCTTCCTTAAAATAATGACTGAAGACGCGGATAACGCAGGAGGAGTTGTGCAAAACTTGCACCTCACAGATGACGAGGAAGATGCAAATGCAATTCAGATTGCAGAAAATATTAGAAACGCAGTCACCCTGAAGCTGCTTGCGCATGGTTTAACATCTATCGGTGGCATAGTAGCTTTCGTGATTGAGGCACACGAATCATATAGAACAGAGGTATTTTATTCATGGGTTACATTCCCAGCAGCAAATGCAAGAACAAAAACATTTCACTTCTACACAGAAGGTGATGCACCAGCGGAATATTGTCTGTATGAGGACATTGAGGTTCCGCTCACATATCAGGAACATTTATAATGGTTTAAAGGCACCCTACCTAACAATATCAAGGACAAATAGATTATTCAAGTGGCATAAACCACGTGTGGCTGGACTTTGTAGGTGTTTGAAGTTTTCTCTACGCGCGTTTCGGCGTACGGGACGCCTTCTTCAGGAAGAGCCACATAAATATCTATATAGAAAACATATAAAATACATATAAGACAAAAATGTACACTGAGACTGTGTAGGGATATCGGCTGTACAATTACATACACCAAGGTGAACTCCAAACACAAAAAGAATGAACAGTGACATCAGAAAGTGTGAAAGTAAACAAGAGAATTGACCGTGGGAAATAAATACAAATAAATAAAGTAGTCATGCTTCTACACCAAAACTAGTGATGAAAAGTGCAAAGGCCAGAATAATTATGTGAAGTGAAACCTCTACAATTCAACCAAAAGTCCCTAACCTATAAAGAGATGGAGCTTACCAATTCAAAGGAAGACCAGAAGCTAAACATTGGATATAGATACTCATAAATAGATGATTCTGGAATAAAAACCGACCAATAAGGATAGAGAACTTAGAAAATACAGAAAAGGATAAACAACCAGGTAAATACGGATGATTACCTGCAGGCAGCGCTAAGTCCACATGATATGTAGACAGCTTGTAAATAATGAATAGAAACAGAACTGATGAAAAGATCTGAAGAACACCAAAAAAACATTAAAAAGCTGAAAGTGTATAAAGGAGAAATACACTAGGACCTGCTAAACAATACCATAAATCACCTGAAAATATTGCACAGTCTCATGAAGATGGAACGTGGTACTGCGGTGATACTTGAGCCCACACACAAAAAAGGATTGAACATTGATATTCCGTGGGAAAATGCCATGCAGTAATGGATAAAATGCCCGCAAAACGTGAACAAATGCCCTTCTGGATAGCTCAGAAGATAACACAGCTAGAAGCAGTATTCCCAAATACTAGCCCTTATGAAAAGCACAGAATGCTGACAATCTGCTTGCCCATGGGGATAACATCACAGATGGAGGATTGTACCTCTTGGGGTACAGTTTTCGCTGCCATATATACCAGAACTCATGGTATACCGTCCTTAGCAGTAATACCAGATGTATTAAGACAAATACAAAATGAGTACGGAGCAGAGCCTGCTCTGAACTTGGGGATGAAGTTACTGGGTAACTATGCCAAAGTATCAGCAATAATATTAGCAAATATTAAAGGGGAGGCAGCATCAGTGGCCATCCGCCAACGCCTAAGGGAGTTCAGTCCTTTACAACAGGAGCACAAACTACCCAAAATAATTGAAACTGCGTATGCAGAGTTAGGCAGGGACAGTTTGGGTGGAAAAGTGTTAAAACCACTACTAATGGGTAGTCCCGAGAAGGAGACTTTGAAGCAGACACCTACTTCTTCTAAAAAGAATTGGGGCAATAACAAAAAACAAAAAAATAAAGAAAACAGATCTCAATACAGAGGTAGATCTCCTCCACAGGTGCCCTCCGAAAGGAGGTATAATCTTAGAAATAGGGATAATATTAGGAAACCTGACAGGTATCAGGATACTGATACACATTCCTCTCGTTCCTTTCAGGGTTCATCGAAAAACTCAGAGAGGGAATGACGGTCAGACAGACAAGAAGAGCGTACAAAGTCCAGAGACAAGCAGAACGCTCAAGACTACACTTCCAAAAAAGAAGATAAAGCGAAACCAAAACCACAGTTCAAAAAGAAGAAGGTTGCAGGTCTAAAGATCAGACATGCCCAGAATTCTGAGGACTCGACTACTGAACGGGGAATGGGCTCTGACGATGCTAGACAGTGCGGCAGAAGTAACAATAGCTTGCCAGAACCTGATGGAATTTCTGGTGACAGCGGACTTGAATGATTATATCACGGTGGAAACACCTGATACTAGGGTAAGTGTCCCACACAATCTATATGAAATTACACTCCAAATGGAGGGAGACAAATTTAGGACAGTTAAAGGTCTCTTTTGTGAGAACCTATTTTTTTTCTATGACATTTTGTTAGCTGAACACGATTGGCCGCCAGCATTCGACATGGATTGCCCTAGGGGAGAAACGGTAATTTTACCGGCATTTTCCGACCACGTTCCCAAACATTTAAGCTATACATATGCGCGGGAGTGGGCGGTAGCCCAAGCCCCAGCATTATACAAAAACCATGTTGGATGGGATGAGGATTCAACCCACCACATAATTCCATTAAAAAATACACCAACTGCACAAAGGCAGTATCCAATAAAGCAAGAAGCTAAAAAACAGGTCAGGGAGATCCTAGATCAGCTTGAATATCAAAGAGTGATTGAAACATGCACCTCTCAAATGAATAGCCCTTTGTTTCCCATATCGAAACCAGACAACACATATCGTCTAGTTTTAGATTACAGACATTTAAACACTTGCACTAAGACATTTGCAGTTCAAAATGCACACAGTGCCGCATTAATGAATAACATTGTGCGGAAAAAATACAAAACAACGCTAGATATCTCAAATGGATTTTTTGCCAAAATATAGTGCCTGAGAGCAGATATTTGACAGCATTCTCAGCGCTAGGGTCCCAGCGGCAATTTTGCTGACTCCTCCAGGGGTATAAGAACAGCCCGGGGTTGTTTTCAGCCAGAGTAACTGAGTTTCTTCAAAATCTGGATGAGGAGGCCTTGTCCTACATAGATGATATTTATCTAACGGATGATGACCTGGAGGAACACTTGAACAGAGTAAACACCATAATTTTGGGATTTGCATCTGAAGGTTACAAATTCAACTTAAAACAAGCATTTGCAATGCAATAGGTCTCGCATTATTAAAGTTTGAGCTATTGGTGTTGCATTATTTAGCAGTGCACAGCGGAGCAGAGGACAGGCACTAATTAGTTGAAATAATCTGTGCTTGGTCCAGAAACGGCCAAATAAGATGCAGCGAAGAATAGGGACATTGAACATAGCAAATGGTAAGCAGTGGGTGGGCTGCCAGCCCTTTATTGTAAGCAAAAGTGTCTCACAAGCAAAAGCACAAGCGGAGCATGTGCTGTAGCAGGCTCGACCATAAAAAGGGCTCTTCCTCACAAGAAAATTATATTCTTTACTCTTCTTAGTCGTTTTATACTCTCCACATTTATTTGGTCCTCCTCATTTTGTATACTCTGGATTAAGTACTCACTGTAAGACAGGCAGAGAGAAATTTGGGATACTATTAAAATGTCCGTGCATCGTTGAAAGCGGTACGCTCCTCTTCAAACTGAAGCATCACTTCTGTATGTGCAGTATATTTTCTAACAACTTGTAAAGTTTAGACTGAAGTATGTTTGAAGCGACATCTTCTCAAAGACCATCTCTTTGTTCCATCAACAGTGTCCTGGCTGACAACAGGACTAGCACTGATCCCTGCAGTAAGGTAAAAAGCTGGCACCATGAGCCAAGACACAGAGTCCAACAGATTACTGCTCTCAATGCCGGCACAATGTGTGCCGATGCACCCAATTGCCACTGGTTGCTGTCATTTTTCTTCTGTAGCTTTTCCCTACTCCAAAAAGAGACCCCAGATTACACAGCATGCGCCAGTCAGGCCGGCTTCAATTGCTATGAAACATGAAGTTTTGAGAACACTGAACCAGGCTGCAGGTATGCAACCGCATACATATTTTCAGAAAGAGAAAGATCCATCAAATGCCTCTTCACTGTGACTGAGCTCTTTGGCACTGTGAGGGCATCTCTCTTCAGCCCAGTCTGTTGATGACACAGACCGAACCTCATGGTTCACACTTCGGCTCCCTGCAACTAATGAGACTGCAAGAGGAGGAAATCCTTCTTTGTAATTATTAATGTGGTGACTGACCACATTTGTGGTTGACAATTACCTTTGCATGTTCTCGCTTTGTCGTGGATTCTGGACACACTGTAAACCAAAGCCTCCTACTACCACGTAATATTGATCCACAGGAGATGCACTGCACAGTGCACCTCCAGTAATGCAATCCTTAGGCTTCAGCATTCCCTTGCAGTGAACACTCCAAAAACACTCAACCCCGAAAGAGAAGTCTAAATAAACAGAAATATAAACTTTACAAGGTACACACATTAAGCACTAGCCCAGACATCCCATGCAAGTTCTTTCAAAATACAGCTCTACTGATCTCAGAAATAGACGATGTCATAGATGGTCACAATAAAAATATTCTCCAGAGCGCTAAAACAACTGGAACACACTGGATGTAGTCTAACTTGTTAGCATTGCACGCTGATTTAATAACTGTAATTCAAAAACAATAGCAAACTTAAAAGTCATGCCACTGTGGTATCACAGCAACAGCTTCTTTGGCATTCAGAGGAAACGCTCAGATAATAACCAAAAGAGCTGAGAGTGGCAGGTATGAAGACAGCACCAACTAGAGTGGAAGCAGTAGAGGAAAAGTCAGAATATAGTAACTACAGAATAGCAAAGGCTTTTAATTGAATTCCTGTAAAGACAAGTTGCCGACCAATGAACTTCTACATTTTGGGGCACAAGGAGGGACGAATATATAGCTGGAAAGGTTAGAGGGACAAACAGAGGTAACTTGCCATCCACGATTTTTTTTTATTATTCCTGGCGTTTCTTTTTAAAATGGACAACCCTAACAGATCATCTCTAAAAGTCGAAATTTCTGAGTGAGCTCAACATGAAGGCTTTCCTGGAGAGTGCTACCCACTAGGCAGAGAAACATATCCAGACAATGTGCTTTCTGGCAAAGCAATTCGCAACAGTCACTAATATTGGCAGCTAGCGCGTGAACTCAGCAGCGCACTCTGTTTAGAGCAACTGCTTTTTTTGTAAGTGTTACATTAATAGGTAGGGATATGCACTTATCTGTATTACAAAGCACTCCTCTACATGAAATCTTAATTTTCCCACCACCCAACCACAGGAAACATATCCACAAGAACACTCTCCACTCCAGTTGTTCAACACACCCACCCGCGGGTACACAGAGAATGTGCTCTTGGTCTCCTACCTGCGTGCTTTGCCATAATTTGTGGTATCATTGGCTTGCTCCCGGTACCTGGCAATGTCCCCCTGGCAGATCATGCACCTCTGAGCACTGATGAGGGCAAACTTCACCTGCCAACAGAAAATGCATTGTTAACATGTGCTACCTCTCCGCAGTAAAACTCACAGTCAGGGTCTATCATAGACTTCTTCTGGCTAACTCAATGTACCCCATGAGAACGCAAAGACATGAGGTCAAAAGAGACCGGACACTGCCTACACACATACTGTAGTAAGGGAGCTCAGCTTAGGCAAAAACCCAGGTGCAACTGACGTTTACACAGTGAGTGATGGCTCCAACTGCCGCTACTCCTTTTCCCCAAACTCACAGTCAAAGGATCCAAGTTCGATGTTTGTTACCTTTTCTTTACTACAAAGAATTTAATTTATATTTTCACAATACCCAACATCGAATTCACAGCTTGAAAGCTGGTGTGCATTGTGGTAACCTGATCCAGCCCACAGAGAGACCTAGAGCCCATCTGTAGAAACAGTGGTCAGTCCAACTTGAACAAGTCAATAATGCTGAGACTCCAAGGTTAATGCTTGTCTAGCAAGATGACAAAGAATAGTGAGAGACATTCTGACACACCACTAAAGTGCAGTATCGTCACTACTGATTCACACCATGGATTACCAGATGTTTCAGGAGTGCCTCCCCCCAACCCAAACATAAGTGAAGAAGGGTACGTACCATTTTGCGCAAAGGCTTGCTACGAATAGCTGTGCCATCCATATATTCTTCCAGCTTGAACTGGTAAGTCAACTGCAGCTTCTGAAGCAAGCTGTCAAAAAACGCAGAGCCCTGTGGTGAAGAAAGAACAGTGACAAAAAGCAAAATACATAAAGGAACAAAAAATGAAACATCTAAGCTTGTAAGCACCAGGAAACACCTGATGGAGCCACTACTTTCAATTAACCAAAGATACTCGAGGACTACCATCTCAAAATATAACCAGTGGGAGGTCGACGTGCTGGCTTCTGGAACAAGCGGAACAGGGGGTAAAAGCGGGTCTGAGTTTATTTTTTGCATCGCGCTTTCAGTGTGAGTGAAAGCGCGATGCAAAAAATAAACACGCGCCGCCATTAACAAAGCCCCTGTCCCGGATGCGCACGTCGTGCAGACATCTGTTTTGCATTATCGGGCACGATAATGCAAAACAGATGCCGCTCCTGCGCGTGGTGCGCGCGCACCACAGAGGAGGGGTGGGGGGGCAAGGGAGCCTGTCGTCTGTGCCACGCGCGCTGATGCGCGTCCTAGACACGGACGGGAATGGGCGGAGCAAAGGCGGGACATGCACCCGCCTTTGCCCAATTGTGTGCTGTCTTTCTTAAAAAGACGCACGCAAAGCCCAATAGCCGGGGGAAAAACGAATCGCACGAGCGTGTGCGATTCCTAGGTCAGTTTTTAAACCCCATTCAAGAGGTCTCGCGCTGTGCGAGCAGTGCTACGCACTGCAACGCTAGGCGCGAGACCTAAAAAACGAAGATTGCCCACCTTAATGTCCTTTTTCTAGGATATGAACTTTCAAGTGAAGGAAAAAGCCTAGCAGCTAACTTTTTAGAAAAATGCGCACTGCTCCAACCTCCAAAATCGTTAAAAAATTTACAATCAATATTGGGATTCCTGAACTTTGGCAGAACATACATTTTGGATTACGCAGAAAGAGTTAAACCTTTCTACTATTTGATAAAACCTGACTTTTCAGCCAGACAGTGGACACAGGAACACACAGATACTCTTCGTTCCTTACAAGCTGACATGATAGCTTCAAAACACTTACAGACATGCGTAAATGTACGCAACCTGGTGATCCGTATAGTTGCGGGTCAATCTGGGTACACCTATCTAACATATAATGAAGGTGAGACAGTACCAATAGCGTACAAATCACATTTGTACACAAATGCTGAAATGCGTTTTGCATCAACTGAAAAAATTCTAATAGCAGTACAGACTGCTGTAGTCAGAGAAAGAGCCCTGGGTCAGGGGAAACGAATAATAGTCATTAACCCGGTTCCAGCCTTAGAGGCTGCGACCAAGGCAAGCGTTCCCAACGCTAAAGCCTTACATCCAAGATGGATACAATGGGCTAATTCTCTCACTGCAACAGATGTAGAATACAGGTACGACCCAAATCTAAAAACACAAGCATAGATCAGTATGAATATATAATTTACACTGATGGTTCTGCTCAACCGGCCATAGGGAGTAAACAGCAATACAGCGCCATGTGTGCTATCGTTAAAGGATGCATGCGGGATGGAAAGTTTCATCCGAAATGCACAAAAACGCAGTCTCTAGGAGACTGCATGGCGCAGCTGGCAGAACTAAAAGCACTAATACTGGCACTGGTAAATACGGATCGAGAATTCCCCAAACTAATCGTGTGTGATTCCTTCTACTGTGTACAGTCATATAATGAATATTTACATCACTGGGGACAAAACCGATTTAAAGATGCAAAAGGTGGCACAATTAAGCACAAAACGCTATGGGAACAGGTAGTGGAGTTGAAAACGAACTACCAAGGGCTCACGTGATACACACATTGAGTCATCAACGTGATGGCGTTCACGTTGAAGGGAATTCATTGGCTGACAAAGCCGCAAAGGGGGCTGTACGAACGGCTTCTGTAGCTGCAATCACTAGTTCAAAAACGAGGATAGACGGTGAGATAATGGTTGCGATTATTGCCACACGCAATAACACAGCAGTACCGAAAAGATTTCCACTCAAGGACTCCTACAAGTTAGAATCAAACAATGTTCCATTTGCTCAAATTTCCAGGAGTGGGGGATAGAGTAATACCAAATATGGATCGCAGGTTAGGATTAATTCTAGCAGCACACGAGGGTATAGGTTCTGCACACGCAGGAGTTTCCGCTACGGTTTCTCTATTAAAAAAACGCAACTGGTGGCCAGGTCTAAGAAGGCAGACTAAGGACTATGTCCTGAAATGCGACATCTGTCATCAGATGAAAGGCTCCACTGTAACACGTCCAGTGCAGACACCATTACTAATATCAGACAAACCACTTGTGTGTGTTTATTTGGACCACTGCGACCCCTTACAATCAGATGGGGCTTACAAGTATATCATGGTTGCATTGGATTCCTGCTCTAGGTTCCTATGGATGTGGCCCCAGCGCTCGGCTGACGCTCGAACTGTTATAAAAGATTTGCGAGTCTTTATAGGGACATACGCAATTGGCACATTACATTCTGACCGTGGCCCCGCGTTTAGCTCTAGGGCTTACAAGAAAGCCATGGGAAGTTTGGGTGTAGCATTGCGGTACTCCTCTCTGTACCATCCTGAGGGAAATTTGGTTGTGGAGAGGAAAAACCGGGACTTAAAGCAATCTTTAACAGCTAGAGTATTAGGCTCGGGTGGAAATTGGGTAAAACATCTGTATGGAGTCCAGAGGGCATTAAACAATCAGCCAAGAAGCTCTCTAGGGGGTCACTCCTTATGAGGTCCTATTTGGGACGAGAATGTGGGTACCTGATCTTGATTGTGAAGGCACAGTGGCGGATGAAAAACCTTTTGACATCCATAAACGTTTGGCTGTTTTACAGGACTTGAATGAAAGCAGGGCACTACAGAATAATGTCCAGATGAAAAGGACCGCCTCTGGGGAAGTAAAAAGTGTCACGGCAAGAACAATCACCCAAGAAGCTCTCTAGGGGGGGTCACTCCTTATGAGGTCCTATTTGGGACAAGAATGTGGGTACCTGATCTTGATTGTGAAGGCACAGTGGCGGATGAAAAACCTTTTGACATCCATAAACGTTTGGCTGTTTTACAGGACTTGAATGAAAGCAGGGCACTACAGAATAATGTCCAGACGAAAAGGACCGCCACTGGGGAAGTAAAAAGTGTCACAGCAAGACCTGTCTGGATCCCTAAAGTCGGGGATCTGGTCAGAGAAAAAATAGTGGACAAAAAAGAATTTGGCCCATCATATAGAAAGCCTGTACCTGTCCTGGCAGTTGAAGGAACAAGAACAGTACTTCTGCCACCTCTTGCCGGCAAAAAGGAGAAAGATTCATCTCAATTGACCTAATAAAACCACACTATGTGGCCGATACTGAATAGTAGGCCGGGTGGACTCCGAAGTAACAGACACCCTCCTCTCACAACTATACAAGAAGTTCAAACAGAAAGACTCATCACGTTTGAAGGGTCACCTGCACGGAATGAAGGACTAAGCAACAATGCAATGGAACTCGTTCCTCTTGAAACTGAAGTTCAAAATGAGAACTCCACTGAAAGACAAATTTCAATTCGACCAAACACTGATATCTACGTCAACCTGCCCCAACAAGATCAAGCTACAGTTCCCACAAAACCTGCGGAACTACTGAAAATTGATTGAACTGCATCTGGCTATTTCATTGACTTTGACACCTTCTCGTTAGATCCAAGCGAACCTGAAACAACGCCAGCCCAAAGAACTCGTCTACAGCGATTTAAAGATTTTCTGAGCTTTCTAAAAAAACTTACCTGGTATCACCTTGGGTGGAACTCTGGGTATCTACAGGAATACTTTTCTTTCTTTTCTGGGTAGGCCTAGTAACTGTCTTTAGTATGATTATTAATGGAACTTATCTTCGAGAAAGCTCTGCAGCACAAAAAGTGAATGTGATTCTGAAACTGCACCTATCATCACATCGTGAAAAAAGAGACCTGTCATCAGTGAACATTACAGCAGTTCCTATACCTGATGATATAGTGTGTGACAGGGTTGATTTCGATATATTTGGTCCGACTGAACTTTTAAAAATACCACATTCATTTAAAATTTCATTGAGTGATATCATTACCTCCAGTACATTTTCCGATGATTGGGATTATGAAATTGTAAATAACATGTTGTCTGATTTAGAAAAATCTGGTGCTTTTTCTAATAATGAAATGTTAGAAGGCACATAAGACTTTGAAACTATGTATTGCTCTCAAAATTATGGTCATCTCTTTCTGCATAAATCTGGTAATTCCAGAAATGTTTTCACATACCACCAATGGGAACATTGCCCGACACCGCCAAAAAGCAGTTCAAAAACATTTGTACAAAAATGTCCATATTTTTCAGGGTTTAACAAATCAGACCCAGCCTCATAGTATTATAAGGTTGCACCAACACCAGCACAGAAAAATATGTTGACAAACAACAAACAGATTTATTCTGCTTCCTTTATTGCCCAGTTGTCTGAACAAGGGTTCGACCTATGGAAAGACACCATAGACTTAAAATCTGTCTGGGGTACTAGAGACTGGCAGGTCCAAGGAACAGAGGCACTATTTATAGCATGTCTTATCCCTCAACAAATAATGTTCTTGAATGAAACAGTACAACAAACAACCTGCCTTGGGTTAGCAAAGAGTAAAGATTTGAATACACCTCGGATGCCCACACCATCACACACTGAGGGTAATATAACATCGCAAGAAGAGGTTACACTAGATGACATCATGCAATACAATAGATCAGACCCCAATTGGAAGGGATGGTTGGTTTGGCCCGTAGATACCAATAACTGTCAGGAAAGATTCTTGGGTAAAACTAAAGGATTTAGTATCAATAGGCCAGATCCACGTTATGTACAAAGACAACATCCAGGGGTAGTGACATCGTACAGTGTTGGGAAGTTATGCCTCGATTGGCTAAAGACCTCAACACTCACACAGGTGAGACAACACTTATCCTTACTTTCACAGGATGTGGACCTATGAGATTTTTTATTAGGTCCTAGGAAGCCACGTCATAAACGTTTCTATTATGCTGTCTACAATGAGATATGGAAAATATCACAACAAGAGGCCGCAGAAAGATTGTGAGAAATAGATCAAATAAATCCAGAGAAAGCTCTAGCAGTGGTTGATAATGGGTTAACAACACTAACATCCAGAATATATTCACTGGGCAACATTGTATCATCGGCTATCGATGTACTAGAACAAGATTTGTCCATATTACAACATGGGCAATCACAATTGCGTTCTATTATGTTGCTAAGCTGGACGCTGCAATCTTTGCGTGCAGGCTATGTGCCTTGGCGTTTCATAAACAGCACGTCTCTGTTTTCCTCGTATAATCAGACCGAAAAACAGATGGAAATGGCACAGAGGGGAGCAAAGTATACAATGCTGCACATTGAATAATTGGACAGATTAGCCTTCACAGTGGTAGAATCACCGTCCACAGAATGGTTAATCCATGGCCACATAACTCTTTCGGTCACTACTTTTCAATTCCAATATTGCCTTGAACAAATGCAGGCAGGCAGATATGAAGAAATGGGCAGGGAATTCATCAAGGAATCTTGGGAATTACCGTACAGATTTCGATGCCGGAGTGGGGAAAAGGAAGTGTTTCTGAGCATTACAAACTGCGAGAATACCTTAAGTGGATCACTTATATGCCAGGAAATAATGCTTCATGGGGCCTGTAACGGTTCAGTAGCAAACTTATCCTGTCATTTAAAGGGTGCCCCAGCTGCCCTGATCACTCCAGTGTTCAGGCTACTTTCTAATGGGAGTTACTTGATGCTGAACGATCAAGGTTGCTGTGGGATGCTTCCGGGCATCGCATATCTGGTAACTGTGAGTTCCAGGGTTACTTGCTGTATGCAAGTATTGTTTCCACCGACACATACAGTCAGGGAGGCGTCGTTATGGCCTTCACTAAATGATTCATTAATACGGTTTGATACTTTGAGCAGAATGAAAGCCATGCTTATACAGAAACCCGTGCCCTTAACCTCCGCTCGAGAGACTTTTGATCTTCAAGTAGCAAGGTCTTCGGCAGAGATACAGGCACTTATACGTACAAATTGCCCTTTTCATTTAGCAGAAATGGTAAATCGTATCTTTAACATGTCTGATACGACAGGCATTGTCCACCTATTTAAGACCATAGGTTCGGGACTATTAAGCACCTTTCTGACGGTCCTCGGAGTTATACCAAATTTTATACACTCCGTATTTGGAAGCATCTTTGGAGGGCTGCCGCTGATCCTGTTTCTAATAGCAGGTATCCTGATTGTCATCTTTTTGCTACGCAATGGACGTCCCAGTCACCAAGGAACTGGAAACAGTACTCCTGGAGAGAAAATACCGTGATCGCATGGTACAACTTCTAGACACACCTCGCCTAAGGGAACTAAGTGCTTCTTGGTTCTTGTCATTTAGACCAGTCTGGATGGACTGCATCTTACCTGTCCTCTGATGCCTGTTTTGCGGAGAAACATGCGTGTTGGATCTCTGTCTGACACTCCCATCATGTGCGCAACCGGACGTTGATGCTTTACTGGACCCAATAACGGCCCATGTTCTGCAGTGTCCCCAGCGTATTCCCATGTTGATGGCGGCATTCCTAGAGCAACCACAGGTAGTATCACCTCCTGTTGGAATGGACACCGGCTCCTCCTCTGACACCCAGGCCTTGGATGGTGCACAGGCTGCCCCAGCATCGGCTGTGGATAGTACGGAAGATCAACTGTGCTCAATTGACATAATATGCGAGGTGTTACAGAGACCGCCAGCTGCGGAAGCAAGCAACGAGAATGTTGCATCTACCAGCCAGGACACATAAACATTTGACTAATTTGGCCCGTCGTGTGCTGGGAAAAAATCGACCTTTTGCAAAACAAACAAAAATTTGGAACTCTATATCACAATTGACATTCTTTTTGAGCATGCATGGCGTTCAAATGCTTGTAGTTCGAACTATACCTACGGACATATTAGAGCTACAGCTTGAGTGTCAATCTCCATTTTTTAGAATTTTTTTAAGAACCTTTTTTAACGTTTTAAACATTGTTTTAACTAATGTTTTTATTGTTTGCGTACCAGTATCTAGTCAGCCTAGTAGTACGTTTAGAATTTTACTATGTCGTCCATTCGGAAGAGGAGTGGGTGTTATATTCCATATAGGTATCATAACATAAGCCCCAGTAATCTCATTACCCGCCACCTATATTCTCTCATATACTACATGTGTCACGGTTTACAGGGACTGACCTTTTACCTAGATATTACACTGCATTCAGAACGCGGGTTTTCCCTAGTTCGAAATCTCATACATTATGCATTAGGATTCTTGGATGCACAGCAGGACTACCATCTCCTGTATATAATCTATGTACAAAGTTCATGCCCAATGTCATCCTTAGGCCGACACAGTAACACAGCGAGGTAGAGCCCCTGGGGAGACCTATGGGTATATATACATCACATCTTGCTAAGATAAGACAGAGGAGACCGAGACTTCCCGGCCGACACACTGACCAGAGACGCTGAGGTTCCTGCATGCAGACACTCCAGCTCGCAGTGGTCTAACATCCCTCGTGGGGTGTCCAGCTCGAGACCAGGACGGGGTCCCATAGTCTCTCACTTCAGGTAATGGGGTTGACTAAATCCTAGAGGGATTCTTGGCTTAACACCTACATACATGCTAGGTACACTTAGGTACATGTAGTTAAGGAAGCATCGTAGGAGTACCCATCTTTTATCATGTGTTTACATACTCTAATGTATTTATGATTATTGTAAGATGGTAGAGTTATACCATCCATTCACCTTTATCATACTGCTAATCATTTATATCTTATACTGTCTAACAGTTGTTGCAGCTCATTTATTCTACACCAGAATAACAACTGTTCAATAAATTCTTATTGAAAATGCCCAGCCTGTTAATCGGTGTATCTCTCTGGGACAGACTAAGTAAGCACGAGTGACTGAGTGAAAGGTAGTATATTGTTTCCACGGTCCTGAGGGATCAGGGTTGTCATGTTCGAATGGTTGCCAAGAACTATTCTCTCCTTGGTAAGAGGGGATTCTAGTGGCACTGTGAGCTAGTTGGTACAAAAAGAGCCAGCATACCCGGTGGGGGTGATCAGAGTTTGTCTGACACCAATCCTACAGTGTATGTTGTCTAAACGGGCAGATCCTGTATACTTTCTAGAGGAACTACACGACAAAGCGGGCCACAAACCCGTCTCTGAGAGGGAGGAGCTCAGGGATGTTTTTGTGTTGAATAGAGGTATAATAAAACCTGTAGATGAGCAGAGTGTGGTGAGGGGTGAGAAAAGAAGAAGGAAGTGTATGTGAGATAAAACTAACTCCAAGGATGCCAAAGACTTTATTGGGGCATCCCAAGGTCAGGATTAAGAACAAAACCTATAACAGTTGTGGATTAAACCTGTCATGGAACTGTGATGGTCGAAATGTGTCAGCCTCGTACCCTCCGTAGAGTTGTGTCGGCTTTCTTCAGAACCAGTAGTAAGAGGTATGTCATATAGTACATTGCAAAGGCATAGTCCTCCATAACAATGGTATACAAAACCAGTGGTTGGAGTGGATCGCCACTCTGTCAGAGTTCCACTGGTAAGTGTGTTACCCACAATGGCTACACTTTGTGGCTGAGGACTCAGATGCCTCCTCGAGTTTACGCCGAGGTTAAGGTGTCCGTGATTACCTGACATTGCACACCTACCAGTGGACATCTGACAGAGTGGCAGTCCACTCCAACCACAGGTCTCATGAGATCTTCCATGTGAGGTGCACCAGGTACTAAGAGATCTCAAGGCAAGATGGACCGTGGTGAGCCTTAGGATCCACCAACAGCTTATCCACTTTATTAGCTACTTTGGACCTATTGAGGATGAAGTTTCCTCCCTAAATGAAGTCTATAACAGGGTGTTACAATTAAAGGGGTTTGTGGTTTTGGCGGGGGGGATTTCAGTGTTATCCAGGATGTCAGACTGGATTGCTCACGCATTAATAAGTAGCAAAATAAGTCAAGGTCCTCACGTTTTCTAGCCAAATTAAGAAACAATTTTGCTCTAATTGATCCTTGGTGGGCCAACAATTCCCAGGGGAGAGAATATACCAGTTTAAATGATATAATTCCGCCTTTAGGACTGATTTTTAGGTCGAGCCTAGAAGCAGCGCGCATGCGCTGCTCTAGGAAATCGACCTCTTGGAATCACTTCAGCTTTCTTCAGCTTTTGTAGAAGTTCGTGCGTGTGGTGCTCACACGCTATTGGCCTTTGCGTCTGGCTTTAGTACGCAATTGGCCAAAGGCGTGTGGGTGTCCCAGCTTCTTGGGAAATGTTTACTCCCAGAGCGTTTTGCTCTCGGGAGGCAGCAGCGGCGCGCAGGGGCCATCTGTTTTTAATTAGCGTGGCCGCGCTTGTCTCCCACGCAGTCTCTCTCCCCCCTCTTGCAGGCCGTGGTTGTAATGAAACGTATCCTCTTTGTTGTCCTTTAGTCACGATCTTTACGCAGATCGTTTCTGAAATAGTATCGCTCACATTTTACACACAGTTCACCCCTCTTCAGTTTTAGCGTGAGCCAGATCTAAAAGCCATTCACGCAGTGTTTCGAAAAGCGTTTTAATTTAAAAGCGTTTTAATTTCTTTTTTTTTGTTAAAGCAAAGCATTTCTGTGATTTGATAACGTGATTTAGTGGTATTTTTTTGTAAAAAGCTGCCATCCTGTTGAAGGTGGTGGACTGAAAGTTGGAGGGTGGGGGGAGCAGGCGCTAGATTACGTAAGCCGCCCGTGCTACAATTCCTCATATGTTTATAAACGGAAATGCCAGATTGCAAATCCTTCAGGGCACCAAAACAAAGTTGGAGCAATTTTTAAGGAGATGTAGGGTGGTTACTGACTGTACTGTGACAGACTGAGGCACCCACCGCCCACACCGGGCATGTGGGACTGAGTGCCTTTAACAACGATCCGTGCCAACTCTTCCCTGCCTCCTGCCCTCTACACTCCTCTGCACCGGCGACTTCTCTGGGACCGCGCCGACATGGACACATCCACCTCGTCTACTTTCGACTCCGAGGTAAGTGTACCCCGTAATATTTTTGGGAGGGGGGCATGAGGGTAGCCGGGATCGATATTAGACGTGCGTAAGGCCGGGTGTTCACTACATGTAGGCATAGTATTTTATCTTCAGGTGTGTTTCTTCCTGAAGATAGAGCTGTTCTGTAGTGTTCCAGATAAGTCACGTTACCTTTGAGGGCCCTGATCCGGATCTAGTCAGATTAATTTTGAGAAAATTGATCGCAGTTTATTGCTGGCCATTAGGGTACCGGTGCAGTGTTAACCTGCTGTCGGTGCCTGAATTAAATGCGGCATGAGACACTATATAGGATGCAGGTCTCGCCATTCACCTACACATCGTGTTTGTTGCCTGTCTGTACCCAAAGGTCCCCCACCCTAGTGAGTCCCCTACAATGTTAACGAATACGGTTTCATTGAGCACTGATGGATGCGTGGCTGGGTCGTGGTCAGAACTTTACGCCATCTTGCCCCCTTACTTGTTTTTCCTCCTTAAGGCAACACCCAGCAAGTGCTCTCTGCCCCTTCCGCGAGGCTGGGTGTGCCTTGTGTTTGCAGGCTCCAGTCGGGATCCGGCTCTCTTAGGAAGGCAGTTGTGGGCTTCTCTGTTCAATGGTGGTTAGTGCTCGTACACTTGCTGTATGTTTTTTTAACTAACAGTGGGCACAAACGATCCTTTTCGCGAGCTAGGTACAGTTCTTGTCGTTTTCCCATTTGACATACTGTGTTGCAGTTCCACAGCACTTGCTTCTTTTCGTGCGGGCTGATTAAAATATGCTTTTATCGCACCCACCTTGCCAAAAATATGTTAAAAGTCAATAGCTCTCACTAAACACTTATAAGGTCCCAAAGGCGAGACCTATTGGCTATGCCAATGCTTGTTTTTTTTGGTCTCTTAAATGGTGAAGAAGCAAAACAGGTATATTAGCGAGCACCCCTTCTCTGAACATTCTACCCCTCTTTTTATGTATCATTGAGGTATCAGAGGACAGAACGGTCTAGATGGTGCTTTGATAAATCACTATTAGCATATGAAAATTGGGCTACAACGATGCGTCTCACCATAGATTAATTTTTTGAAAGAAATATAGGCACTGCTTCCTCATTTACAGTCTGGGGTGCATTCAAGGCTTTTATTCGGGGAAAGCGATCTTTTATAGGGCACAAATTAATAAACAAAGGAAGGAACAGACCTTGGTCCTACAGCACGAACTTGACCTGGCCATGCTCACTAACTCCACACTCCTCGCATCCATCACCGAAGCCAATGTATCACATGCCTGTCAAAAACTAAAAGACTACTACATGGCCAGAGAAATAGTCAATCAAAATGCATGCTTTCAGAAGAGCTATGAGTAAAGCGAGCATGTAGGGTGCTTTTTGGTATGGTCAGTAAGAAAAAATAGGAAACAACAAGACCATCAAAGCTATCTTTGAGGCTGAGAACCGAATGAGCACTCAACCTGATCTAATTGGCAAAGTCTTTCTTGACCAGTAGATTGAGCTTTATGCACTAGCCAAGAGATCCGCTCCTGAGCACATAGAGAAATTTCTGCCCTCGATTTGGCTACCAGTTCTTACTGGTGAATTGCAAACCACTGCCGCTGTTCCCATCTCATCAGCCGAGGTAAAGGACGCAATAAAATCATCTCCCAATGCAAAAGCTTGTGAGAGCGATGGCCTCCCGGCTGAAGTATACAAGCTGTTTGAAGCTCAAGTGGCCAAATTTCTAGTCATCCTCTTTAATGAAATTCTAGAAGGCTGCATTCTGCCAAGCTCATTCATGGAAGCGGTGATCATTAAAATGATAAACTCCTAAGAAACCAGGCTCATATAGTCTGATCAGCTTGTTGAATAGTGATTATAAAACTTTTTTCTAAAATTATTACGACCAGCCTAGTCCCGTTAGCACAAACTCTGGTCCATTTAGACCAAAATGGATTTCTACCCACTAGGTTGATTTCTTCTAATGCCAACTTTCTGCTACAGGCCATCGATTATTACTCTGTCAACATCACAAAGGCGACCATTATTATACCCGATGCTGAAAAAGCGTGCAACCTTGTAAAGTGGGAGGTTTTGTTTACCATACTATTACGCTTCAGGTTTCCTCTGAAATTGGTGCTTCTATTGGAGAACCTATATAAGGAGGCAGAGGCCAAAATTGTGTATTAATTCACAAACAGTGGGGCGTGTTGTAATCAAGAGGCACAAGGCAAGGGTGCACTATGTCACCTGTTCTTTTTGCCCTATTTATCGAGCCTCTGGCCTCTGCAATAAGACAAGAGCCACAAATTAAGGATCTTATTTGGGGTGCTTCAAAGATCAAACTTTTTTGCGGATGATATGATATTTCTGGCCACTGAGGAGCAAAACATTTCCAACGCACTCGCTAAAATTCAAGAATTTACAGACATTGGGAGGTACAAGATTAATCATGCTAAATCGGAAGCCCTTTCATTTAATAGTACAGCCTCAGTTCTACCCGCGGAAATGAGGTTACACTACTCTACTACTCGCCCCGTTAGATATCTTGGGATTTACGTTTCAACAAAGTTTGCAAATTTATTTCGATTAATGATATCACCACCCTGAATAAGGTGCATGGGGTACAACTTCAATGTCATTCCTTCGTACTATTATGGGACGTATAGCATTAGTCAAGATGGCTATTCTCCCATTATTTGTATTCCTTTTGCAAACGTCATGATTAAAATCCACCCATCGTTTTTTAACGAAATTTACCAAATGCTATGTCATTTTGTATGCCATTCGAAGAAGGCTTGTACCAATTTGAAGACACTAAAGCTAAGTGTCGAAGATGGAGGGCTGGCACTTCCGCACATTAAACTGTATTACCAAGCAGCCTTCCTTGATTGGCTTGTTCGCGCCACAACAGCAGACAATTATTCGGATTGTTTATATTTTCAGCAGATGTTAAGTGAGGCTGACAATCAGCTCTCTGCTTTTATAAAAATACCAAAACTACCTAAGCGCACTACGGACAAGCTACCTTCCCATTCTGGCTTTCACATATGAGAAACTAAAATGTGAATTTCAGATCCCCCAGTTTCATCCCTCCATACACTTAAGAGATTGTTTTCAGTTAGGCATAAAACTAGAGACCGCAACTATTAGGGGATGGGTAAGTGCGGGATTTCACAGGCTCTGTGAGTTTTTCGTTGTCGGTTGCTGTAAAGTCCTGGGAATAGCTAATTGCCAATAATCCTAACATCCCCTCTAAACTGTCATTTTCCTATTTACAAATTAGCCATTTCCTACAAAGCAATCAACAGGCATCTCACACACTCACAGGGGATATTAGTAAAGCCTATTTTGTGACCTGTCTCACAGGGATTGGCAATTGATACCGCCAGCTATACCTTAAGTTATGTGAGGTAGTGGTCCCTCCTTTTTGACTAAAGTAATGGCCTTCACAGAATGTAAGTTCAACTTATGCTCATGGGCCTGATATAATAAAATGGACCACAAAGCCATTCACGGAGCAAATTATAGAAGGATGGTCTTTTACTCAAAATGGATGCTGTATTACACTCCTTATCATATACAGAAAATGTACCCTCCATCTCAGCAGCATGTTTCAGATGTGGCCACGATAAGGGAGACTGATTGCATATTTGCTTTACCGGCCCGTTTCCATACCATTTCTGGGAAAAGATCTTTCAATTAATTACCGATAAACTGCAGGCCTGCAGTAGTCCCGACCCCTTTGCAGTCCTGTTTGGTATGTGTACTTTTTATAGTCAAATTACTCTACGGCAGCAACAGTTTTGCCACACTGATTGCTAAATCTCTACATCTGCAAAAATGTAGATCCACTGAGACCCCCACTTTTAACCAATGGGTCTATGCAAAAAGAATTGGTGCTTGTAAAAAGTTTAGGGAAATTTGGCACGCCATGTCAGATTGATCTGTATCACAATGCTTTTAATCATTCCCCTAGAGACTGTACACTGCCAGTTTCTGGGCAATTTTGGCTAGGGAGGTTTACATTTTTTTTTTAGTTGTGTTGATGTATAACCTCTTTTTGTAAAGTATAAGATTAACTTTTCATGGGGTGTTATTTTCCTTTTGTGCATTTCTGCCGAATATAATGTAAACATTTGTCTTATATATGTACACAATTTGAATACAAAGAAATCATGATGGAGATTTGTAATTAACTTTTTCTACCTTATTAATAAAAAGAATAAAAAAACTGAAGAGGTGAATTTGCACTTTATTGTTACAAAGAAAAAAATGAATATCCAGATGAACTAGTTTGTGTTAACAACAACAGGTTACACTCCAGACTACATCATACAAAAACTACAGGCAATAGCGTTCTTCACGCCTCAAGCTCACACTCCACAAACTTAATAATAGTATCCCCTATGGGGAATTCTTAAGACCAAGAAGGAAATATAGTTCCACAGAGGCATACATTGCACAGAGGGAGATCATGACCAAAAGATTCATAGAGCGAGGCTATAGCCGTACGATTATAACAGCAGCAAGTGAGAAGGCTAATTCAATAGAAAGACAACATCTTTTGGCCTCAACTATAATTGGTAAGAAAAAGGAGAACTATTCCAAATTTACTAGGTTTATCACAACATACAGCTGCCAAGCACAACTGGTCAAAAAGATTTTACAAAAAAAAACATTGCCACATCTTACATACGAATGATACATTAACCAAATTTGTGCTTGCTCAACGTAGTATTGTGTTTAAGAAAAGCAAGTCCCTGAAAAACACACTTGGTAAGAATATTAAATGCAGTAAGTCCAACAGTGCAACGGATCTAAGGCCTGTCAGAATGTCAAGGAACTAGTGATACCCAGCATTAACAGGAATCATCAAATTCGGAAAAGACTTACAAATAACTCAGATGATTGTGTTTATTGCTCGATTTGCCCCTTTAATACATTTTACATAGGGAGTATGATACATCCTGTTAGAAAAAGAATATAGGAACACCAGAGAGCCGTCAAAAATCACAACGTCCAGTACCCAGTGGCCAGACATTTCTATGCGTTCCATCAGCAAAATACCAACTTGTTAGGATTTGTGGCCATAGACAGAGTCCTGAAGAGGAGGCAGTAGAACACTGGCAATCCGCAGTCTAGAGTCCAGATAAATTATAAACTTTGACACAATGGCTCCGATAAGACTCAATTCAGATGAGGAGTTAGCGGTACATTTGGGATAGACTACAACATAACCCACCAATGCCCCAACAAGTGACAGTTCCACAGTGCAATGGGGCAGCAAGTTTTGTATATAAGAATTTTAACTAGGCTCAGTAAAGTGTTATGCATTTCTGTAATTCTGGACAATTTGTGTAGAGATTTTAGTCTTAAAGCAATGGTGATAGAATTTTAATTGGTTTTACATGATATGTCTTTACAGCACAGGAACACTGGTGTGACGAGGAGATAAGAACAGTTGCTTTGAAGCCAGGACATTGGATTGAGTTGTTAATGCTAATGTTAAAGCTAAGTGGTTGCTTTTAGATAGATATTTATTCATATATCTAAAATCATGAGTGCCATCAGGCTGGACAGGCAATTTAATTATACAGTGTTGTCTTTCAAATTGGGGACCGTACACTGATAATATGCTTGAGACCAGTACAGCCTAAAGGGTATTAGTGAGATTCGACATCTTTGTAATAGAGTGTAATCAAGCAGCCTAGGTAAGCATCTATACCCCTAATAATGAATCTAGACCACAGGCCCATCAAGGCTATGCCTCAGGTCAGAATGAAATGGTATTATGTGGGTGTTCTCAACATTGCTTGCATATACCTCTCAACATTAGGGCAAGATGTGAACTTTATTAAGCCCACTGGGGCATGACTGTTCCCAAAAGATGACACAAGGAATGTTATTTAACCCCTTCACTGCTAGGCCTTTTCTCCCCCTGTGCTAAGCCTTTTTTTGGCTATTTGGGGTAGTTCGCGCTTAGGCCCCTGTAACGTTTTGACCACATAAGGTATCCACGCCAAATTTGCGTCCTTTTTTTCCAACATCATGGGGATTCTAAAGGTGCCCAGGGTTTGTGGATTCCCTTGGAGGGGACCCAGAAATTAGCCAAAATACAGCTACATTTTGTTTGTTTTGGAAAAATGGGAAAAAAGGGCTCCAGATGAAAGCGTCTGGTTTTTTCCCTGCAAATGGTATCAAAAAAAGGGTTTTGTGGTGCTGAAATCACCATCTTCCCAGCTTTCAGGGACAAGCAGACTTTTGCCAGAAAACCAAAATTTTTTACATAGTTTTGGCATTTTTCTGGGACATAGCCTATGTTTGCTATTTTTTGTGCTTTCAACCTCCTTCCAGTTAACGGTAGAAATGGGTATAAAAGCAATAATGGATCCTGGAAAGCTATACATTTTAGAAAATTAGACACAATTCTGAATTCAGCAAGGGGTCATTTGTGTAGATCCTTCAAGGTTTCTTCATAGAAACTAACAGTTAAATATAGGAAAAAGTGAAAATTAGTTGAAAAAAACAGCCATTTGTGTCAACGTTTTCACCTGTAACTTCTTCTAATTATGACAGCTGTTTGAAAGCAATATACCGTTACATTTGCTGGACCTTTCTGGTTGTGGGGATATATAGGACTTGTAGGTTGACCAAGAACCAGACGAACCCAGAGCCAATAACTGAGCAGCGTCTTACAATGATTTTTTATTATGTACCGGGTATATAGCAATTATTTTGGGAAAATGTATACATGGAAAAATCCGTTATGAAAGACACCTATGTATTTCTGAAATGGGAACAAAATATAAAGTTTAGAAACAGTAATTTGCACATTTCCGAAATTGGGAGTACCCATACTAGCATGAGAATTATAGGTCGTTTTTCAAAATGACTTCTTTTTACACATTGTCTTTCATTTGGAAGGCAGAAATGCATCGAAAGTCAATAGGTAAGAACAGTTGCTCTACAATTTTGTGTTACCCTAAGTCTCCCGATAAAAATGATACCTCACTTGTGTGGGTAGGCCTTGTGCCCACGACAGGAAACGGCTCAAAACGCAACGTGGACACACCACATTTTCACAATGAAAAATGACCCTTTTTTTGCAATGTGCCTAGCTGTAGTTTTTGAACCCTAGCTCTGCCTGCACCTAGGGAAACCTAGCAAACCTATACATTTTTAAAACTAGACACCCAGGGGAATCCAGGATGGGGGGACTTGACTGGCTCTCACCAGGTTCTGTTACCCAGAATCCCTTGCAAACCTAAACAATTATAAAAAAAAAAAAAAAAAAAACAATTTCCTCACATTTCTGTGGTGGAAAGTTCTGGAACCTGCGTGGATCCACAAAATTTCACCCACCCCGCGTTCCCCAACGTCTTCCGAGAAAAATGGTACCTCACTTGTGTGGGTAGGCCTAGTGCTTGCGACAGGAAACGGCCCAAAACGCAAGGTGGACACCACATTTTCACAGTGAAAAATGACCCTTTTTTTGCAAAGTGCCTAGCTGTAGTTTTTGCACCCTAGCTCTGCCGGCACCTAGGGACACCTAGCAAACCTATACATTTTTGAAAACTAGACACGTGGGGGATGCCTGGGACGTATGGCTTGCATGGATCCCCCAACGTTTTCTTACCCAGAATCCCCTGCAAACCTCAAATTTAGCTGAAAAAATCACTTTTTCCACACATTTTTGTGTGGGAAAGTTGTGGCATCACCGGGCTGACACAAATTTCCTACCACCCAGTGTTCCCCCAGGTCTCCCAATAAAAACGGTGCCACACTCGTGTGGGAGGCACAAGTACCCGTGACAGGCAAGGGCCCAAAACGTATTGAGGCGACATCAAAATTGCCTGTCACAAAACGACCTGGTTTTGCAAGGGGGGTCACCTGAGTTTTTGGCCCGGTGCTCGGCGGCCAGCTAGGGAAACCTACCAAACCCACACATTTCTGAAAACTAGACACCCGGGGAATTCCAGGGAGGTATGGCTTGCGTGGATCCCCAACGTTTTCTTACCCAGAATCCCCTGCAAACCTCAAATTTAGCTGAAAAAAAATCACTTTTTCCACACATTTTTGTGTGGGAAAGTTGTGGCATCACCGGGCTGGCACAAATTTCCTACCACCCAGTGTTTCCCCAGGTCTCCCGATAAAAATGATGCCTCACTCATGTGGGAGGCCCAAGTACCCGCGACAGGCAAGGGCCCAAAACATTTTGTGATAGGCAATTTTGATGTCGCCTCAATACGTTTTGGGCCCTTGCCTCTCGCGGTTACTCGACATCCCACACGAGTGAGGCACCATTTTTATCGGGAGACCTGGGGAACGCTGGGTGGTAGGAAATTTGTGTCAGCCCGGTGATGCCACAACTTTCCCACACAAAAATGTGTGAAAAGTGATTTTTTCAGCTAAATTTGAGGTTTGCAGGGGATTCTGGGTAAGAACGTTGGGGGATCCACGCAAGCCATACCTCCCTATAATCCCGGGTGTCTAATTTTCAGAAATGTGTGGGTTTGGTAGGTTTCCCTAGCTGGCCGCCGAGCACGAGGCCAAAACCCATGTGACCTCCCTTGCAAAACCAGGTCGTTTTGTGATAGGCAATTTTGATGTCGCCTCAATACGTTTTGGGCCCTTGCCTGTTGCGGGTACTTGGGCCTCCCACACGAGTGAGGCACCATTTTTATCGGGAGACCTGGGGAACGCTGGGTGGTAGGAAATTTGTGTCAGCCCGGTGATGCCACAACTTCCCACACAAAATGTGTGGAAAAAGTGATTTTCAGCTAAATTTGAGGTTTGCACGGGATTCTGGGTAAGTAAGCTTTGGGGGATCCATGCAAGCCATACCTCCCTGTAATCCCCCGGGTGTCTAGTTTTCATAAATGTGTGGGTTTGGTAGGTTTCCTTAGATGGCCGCCGTGCCCGGAGCCAAAAACTCATGGGACCCCGGTTGAAAACCAGGTTGGTTTGTGATAGGTAATTTTGATGTCGCCTCACTAGGTTTTGGGCCCTTGCCTGTCGTGGGTACTTGACCCACCCACACAAGTGAGGTACCATTTTTCTCGGAAGACTTTGGGGAATGCGGGGTGAGTGGAATTTTGTGGATCCACACAGATTCCAGAACTTTCCACCACAGAAACTTTAGGAAAATGTGTTTTTTCTTTATACAAATTTTGAGGTTTGCAAGGGATTCTGAGTAACAGAACCTGGTGAGAGCCAGACAAGTCACCCCATCCTGGATTCCCCTGGGTGTCTAGTTTTCAAAAATGTATAGGTTTGCTGGGTTTCCTAGGTTCCGGCAGAGCTAGGGTTCAAAATCTACAGCTAGGCACTCTGCAAAAAAGGGTCAGTTTTCACTTAGAAAATGTGGTGTGTCCACGTTGCGTTTTGGGCCGTTTCCTGCCACGGGCACAAGGCCTACCCACACAAGTGAGGTACCATTTTTCTCGGAAGACTTTGGGGAACGCGGAGTGGGTGGAATTTTGTGGATCCACGCAGATTCCAGAACTTTCCACCACAAAAATGTGAGGAAAATGTGGGTATTTTGACAAAGTTTGAGGTTTGCAAGGGATTCTGGGTAACAGAACCTGATGAGAGGTACACAAGTCACCCCATTCTGGATTCCCCTTGGTGTCTAGTTTTCAAAAATGTACAGGTTTGCTAGGTTTCCCTATCTGCCGGCTGCGCTAGGGCCCAAAATCCACAGGTAGGCACATCCTGAAGAAAATTCAGTGCCTAGTGGGCTTTCTGCCGCCCTGGGGAGGGGAAATCAAGGGCTATTGCCTCGATATGCCCCCAAGGGGGCAGAAAGTCTGTGGCTATTCTTTTGGGGGTGGTGGCATTGGGATGCCCATTCTGGGAAGCCCCCACCCCTACTAATAGAAAAGCCAGCATAATCGCTGGCGGCTAGTGGACTTTCTGCCCCCCCGGGGGGCAGATCAGGGGCTACTGCCCCCATCTTCCTCCTGGGGGGGCAGAAAGGCTGTGGCATCTTTTTTGGGGGGGTGGGGGCATTGGCATGCCCATTCTGGGCAACCCCCACTCCAAACTTTGGAAAAAAAATCCCTGGTGGCTAGTGGGCTTTTTGTCCCACCCGGGGGGGGCAGATAAGGGGCTACTGCCCCATCTGCCTCCCAGGGTGGGTAGAAAGACTGTATCTTTTTTGGGGGGGTGGGGGCCTTGACATGCCCATTCTGGGCAACCCCCACCCCTTCCCTATATAAAAAAAAATCCCTGGGGCTTAGTGGGCTTTCTGCCCCCCCCGGGGACAGATCAGGGGCTATTGCCCCCATCTTCCTGCTGGAGGGGCAGCAAGTCTTTAGTTTTCTTTGGGGGGTAGGGTGAGGGCATTTGCATGCCCATTCTGGGCAGCCCCCACCCCGGGCCTATAATAAAATAATCCCTGGTCTCTAGGGTGCTTTCTGCCCCCACGGAGGGCATATTGGGGGCTACTGCCCCCATCTGCCCCCCCAGGGGGGCAGAAAGACTGGAATTGTGTGGGGGGAGGGGTGGGGGCTTTGGCGTGCCCATTTTGGGCAGCCCCCACCCCTAATTTACATAATAAAATAAATCCCTGGTTTCTAGTGGGCTTTCTGCCCCCCAGGGGGAGCAGAAAGACTGGAATTTTGTGGGGGGAGGGGTGGGGGCATTGGCATGCCCATCTTGGGCAGCACCACCCCTAAATTAAATGTAAAAAAAAAACCCTGGCGTCTAGTGGGCTTTCTGCCCCCCCCCGGGGGGGGCAGATTGTGGGCTACTGCCCCCATCTTCCCCCCAGGGGGGCAGAAAGACTCTAATTATGCAGGGGGGGTGGGGGCATTGGCGTGCCCATATTGGGCAGCCCCCACCCCTAATTTACAAAGTTAAAATATTCCCTGTTTCTAGTGGGCTTTCTGCCCCCCTGGGGGCAGATTGGGGGCTGCAGCCCCCATCTGCCCCCCAGGGGGTACAGAAAGACTGAAGTAGGCCAAAAAATATGGGGGGAGCAAAGGCCCTTGCCCAAGCGGCCGCTCCCCCCTCCCTGGTGCCTAGTGGGTGGATCCCTGCTTGGGGATCGCCCCATCCCTGCTTGGGGATCGCCCCCTGGGGCGATCCCCAAGCAGAGATCCACTAGGGAGGGTACCATTGGAAAGGGAGATTCTCCCTTTCCAACGATACCCCTTCCATCTGTTTCAATGCTCGGGGGGCTGAGATAGCCCCACGAGCACCGAAACTAATGAAACTGAAACTAAGTTTCAGTTTCATTTTCATTGCAATGACGACAGCGCGCCATGCGCGCGATCGGCATTGCAATGAAAATCAAATTGGCCTCGGGAGGTTGAGGAAGCTCTTCCCCAACCTCCCGAGGCCAACTAAAAGGAAATCCCTCTGCTGTCTGCAGCAGAGGGATTTCGTGCCCCTGTACTCATGACGGAATGGTTCCGTCATGAGCACAGGAGCACCGGTGCTCATGACGGAACCATTCCGTCATGAGCACCGAAGGGGTTAACAATTATGAACAGACTTATTTATTTTCTATTTATTTCCTGTCCCTGTTCTGGCACCACAAATTATTAAGGATATAGTCAATTCACATAATGATTTGGGGATTTAATAATCTTGATTCCAAGATGTCCGCCGCTATCTCCTTACAGGGGAAATCTTAAAACTTTACCCTTCATTTATGTTGGTTAGGGGTCTCAAGGATAAAACCTAACTGGGACAAATATGTACCTTAAAAGTAACTTTGCCAATTTCAATTTTGTTTGGTTATCATTATATACAAAGTTTGAGGGCATGAGCAAACCAGTAATGATGCAATGTATTAAATCAACACTCAAAGCGTCTGTCGCAAGTGCCTCAACAATGGGAAGCACAAAAAGATCATCCTTCGTTTATAATATGCTACGGGTGAGTTAAATTTGAATGTTTAGCAGGCTGACTGCTGACCTGTGATCAAGTCTCCAGCCAAAACTCGTAAGGGCAGTAGCTAGTTGTTTGGATAAACACAAGTTTGCCGCAAACACAAGGAGCATGAGTCTCTTTCCTGGTGATAACAATGGTTTGAGGAATATGCTGATGTGTACGGCCAGTCCCTGTCTGAGCTTGTGCCACCATCAATAGTGATGGAATCAAAAAACAGGAGAAAAACCTGTCAACCCAGTCGAGACCCGGGTGGTCGTGTATAAACAATAGACAATGTCTCAACCAGTAATCATTGAGAGGGCAAATGCATAGGAAGAGAAATAAATCAATAAGAAAGAGACGGTAAAAAGGGAGACCACAAAGGAATTGTAAAGAAATGGTAAATTCTTGTTACGGGATGCAAGTAGTTATATCAGCACTACATTACAGTGTATGCATAAGTAACCCAATGGTGGGCGTGCACTCGTGAAGGTGAACGGCGCAGTGACACAAGGTGAAAAAATAGCGTAAGCGCGCAAAAACTACAGTTAAATTGGAGGTAAAAAAGCACAATGGTAGCTGCTTGAGAAGACCACAGTAACGTCTGAAATTGCACTGAAGGGTCGATGGCGTTTCGACCTGTACAGTTTCAGGTCATCATCAGGACCGGGTTACGAAATCAGATGAGTGCTGGGGCGATAGTGAAGGATCCAGCAGAGAAGGAAGAAAATTCCAGAGGGTCCAAGCTGGCTCTGCAAAGGATGAGGCCGGTCATGGGAGATGAATTAATTCAGATAAGTTACGCGTATTCCACGGCTTTTCCAGAAGAGGATAAGTCACATCAGGTTGGATGGTCTGTGTCAGAAGGAGTCGGGCATCGTCGGACCTCAACTGAGGAAGTACAAAGACGGCCGCGTCCGGGAGGCTGCTACGATTGAGGCAGTCCTCTGGTGTGCGTGTAGTCAAAGGTCCCAGCAACAGTCTGGGAGGCACAGGTGAGTCAAGCGCATCCATATCGGAGCCCATGTTTGTGGTGCGTCTGAGTATGTGTTAGTATCTGTATGAATAAGTGAGTGGGTGGGTGTATAACTGTATAGGTGAGTAAGTGGCTGTGTAATTGACTCTATGGGTGAGTGACTAGGTGTGTGAGTAACTCTATGGTGACTGACAGTGTGTGAGTGGCTGTATGGTGTAGGAGTGGATGTATCAGTGGCTGTATTAGTCAGTGAGTTAGTTATGAGTGGCTGTATAGGTGAGTGTGTGCTTGTGCCAGTGACTGTATAGGTGAGTATGTGTGGATATATCAGTGGCTGTATTAGTGAGTGAGTTGGTGTATGTGTGGCTGTATGGGTGACTGAGTGGATGTGTGTGTTGATCTATGAATCAGAAAGTGGCTGGGTAAGTACTGGTATGGGTGTGTGAATGGGTTTGAGAATGGTAGTGTGGAAGTTGGAGTGGGTGTATGAAAGGTTATATGGGGTATGAGTGGGTGCGTCAGAGATTCTATGGATGATGCCATGAGTGATGTAATATGTGAGGTCATACGCAGTACATTGCGGGGTGTGAGTTATAGTTAACTCACTAACTATAACCGCTGAATTTCACTGGTTTTGTACGAGTGAAACTGTAGCCTAACTATAACGTCTCTGTAACCTTTGTTTTTTCAGTGAATTTCTAAGGTTGTTTTTATTCCATTTCCTAACTATAACGTCCCTGTAACCTTTACTTTTTTCAGCAAATTTCAAAGGTTTTTTAAATGCTAATTCCTAACTATAACGTCCCTGTAACCTTTGGTTTTGTCAGTGAATTTCTATGGTTTTTAAAGTAGCAGTCACGTTTTTTAAAGTAGTAGTCACGTTTGAAGAGTGGTGGAGAAAGGGGACGGGGCTTCCAACCAGCTCTCAGGAATTCCGCTGTGTCGGACTTACAGGAGGTACCAGGAGGGCTTCTTGGCCTGCAAGGTCCTTCAGGAGTAAAGTGGACTTCATCCGCCAACCAGTAGAGCGCCAGAAGCAGCATTTGCGGAGTAGGTAAAAAAAGGGGCGTGGCCTCTGAAGACCTCTTAGCAATCGAGCTGTGTGGTACTCACTTGAGGTAATAGGAGGGGTAGTTTTATTTTTTTTATTATTCTATTTAGAGGGAGGGGGGCCAAGCAACCTTCCTCCTGGGCCATTTTCGGACCCAAGGACCCCACCCCTTGGGGCTAGGCCTCTTCGTTGGGGACCGCGGGGGGAGCCTGAAGGCCCCCGTGGTCCCTGCTGGCTCCCCACCTCCTGCGGGAGCCGGCATTGCTTTTACACACAGGGAGCTGCTGCCATGCAGCTCACTGTGTCTAAAAGCAAAGTGCTCCGCTTTGAGCAAGCGAGAGCAGAATGCTCTCGCTTGCTCAAAGGGGAGCACACCATTTGCAATGGCATGGCGGGAGCAGTGCTCCCACCATGTCATAGCAAACTGCAATGTCCCAGGGGTGGGCCCCTCAGGACATTTCTGGAGAAGGCCCTAGGGGGTGGCAGTCCCCAGGGCTATGTAGGGCTCCTGGAGGGGGTCCACGCGGTCCTCGGGGCAGCATAAGATGCCCTACGGCCTCCCCAGCATTACTTTAAAAAAAAACAACAGTGTGCCCCAGGGAGGTGGCGGTCCCCGGGGCAGGGCGGGTCAGCGTGGCCCCCGTTATTATTGAATTTAGCCCTGGGGAGGTGGTGGTCCCCGGGGCAGGGGGAGTCCACGAGGCCCTGCATATTATTTTAATTAGCCCCGGGGAGGTGGTGGTCCCCGGAGCAGGGGGACCTGTGATCCCCCCTCACATAGATGGAATTAGCCCCACAGAGGTGAAGGTCACTGGGGCTGCAGACCAGCTCAGTGGGCCCACCCACATTAATAATTAAAATAGCTCTGGGGAGATGCTGGTCCCCGGGGCTTTGAGAAGCCCTAGGAGCGGGGCCTGTGCACCCCTCTCCTATATTTAGCATAGGCCCCCGGGACCTGGCCCACCCGGGGGTTACTCCAAAGCACGGATCCACCCACGAGTCTATGTCGAAATGTTTTTAAAAAAATGATATTTACCCACATCGGGGTCCCTGAGGGACCCCTCCCATATCTGGGAGGGTCTTGGTATTCATACCCTGCCCCCTGTTCTTTATTTTTTACTTCGTTTTTGGGACTCGACTTCAAGCCGAGTCCCAAGACGGCTGCCAACACTTCCTGGTTGGCAGCCAGTCAATTTTTAGTAAGATCCGCGAGTCCACTGCAAGGACTCACGTCCCAGATATCTATATTTTTTAAGTTAGGTATCTGAAAAACTAATGAACGGATTTACTCCAAATCACAAAAAGCACGCTTTCTGGACCAACATCTAGCTTTCTGCCAAATTTGATGTAATTCCGTTCAGCAGTTCGGGCTGTAGCCGTGTTAAAAAAATGGGGAAAACGCGTATTGGGACCCCTCTTTTTTCTCGACCTCTCTAGCTTGACGGATCACCCTGTAACTTTCAACACAGCACCTGAACCAACAAGCATTGGCATAGCCAATAGGTCTCGCCTTTGGGACCTTGTAAGTAAAAAAAAAAAAAACTGAAGTGTAAGACCACGTTTACATTTACTGCATCCTAAATACGAAGTAAATGTAAACGTGAAGTGTTATACTTACTTACAAGGTCCCAAAAGCGAGACCTATTGGCTATGCCAATGCTTGTTTGTATTATTCTTGCATTTGACTCTATATAGAGCATTGGTTTGGAGGTGGGTTGTTTCTCTTGTACTTTATTCAACATCAGTTACTTTGGGGAACCCTGTGTTGTTGCTGTTTTACATTTATATCATGATGCTGTATATTATTAACTATACACTAGTTGACTAGGAGCATAATTTTCAAAATGCAATATCAAGAATGTAATGGGTAACAGCAAAATTGTCCTGCATTTGTACAATGTTACGAGCTAAAAAGTATTTTTTCTATGCCTGTTCGCTATGCATTTTGTTGATCTGGGTATTTTAAGGTGATTCAAAATGACCTTCAAAACGACGTTCTTTGTTGTGAAGAAAGGGTACACAGTATCCGAAACGTGTTGACCTGGCTGTGGGTCATATAAATAAACACAACTGAAGTCAACTTCAAGATGCCAGCACTTCTTTAGTGACAAGACACAGAGGATTTTCTCATATATATTTGTACATGTAGAAATAATGTAAAAGCACTTACCTTAAATGATGTGAAGTAATGGTAGTCCCTATGTAAAAACTCCTGATGTAAAGGTACTCTCGGTGTACTTACCTTGAAGTAATGACACCTTATGTAGTGGACCAAGATATAACAGCCTATACGATACTCTGATTTTTAATAATGGCAATGTTATGATCCATGCTTCTGATCAGAACGTAAAAGCCTTTGATAAGCACTTCCCTACCTACTGCATACCTGAGTTATCTGTGATTCTTCTGGCTGTAAAATAATTGAGTAGGAACAGGCTAGGCCTGCAAGAGGCACATCACAAACCAGCTGCCTGACACCCCACATCAGCCCCGTGCCAGGTTGGATATGCTGCACGTCTGAACAATCACAGAGACCTTGCCAGACTGTATGGATCATGTTCTTGAAAATCCATCTCCCAACCCTACCCATTTTTGTCCACAATCACAAATCCAGTGATAACACACCCCACGCTCCCCTCTCTCTGCCTCGCCTGATATGGGCGATCTCCCCCCCCCACATTATCCAAGCAGTAACCAATATGAAAACAAGAAAGAAGCAGAGTGAACAGAGGAGCAGAGTGAACAGGACAGAGGAGCAGAGTGAACAGGACAGAGGAGCAGAGTGAAAAGGACAGAGCAGCATGGACAGAGGAGTAGAGGGCAGTGGATGGGTAGCAGAGTGAACAAGACAGAGAAGTGGAGGGCCATAGAAAGAGGAGAAGAGTGAACAGGATAGAGCAGCAGAGTTGCATGGACCGAGGAGTGGAGGGGCATGGACAGGAGAGAGGAGCCGGGTGAACAAGAAAGAAGTAGAAAGAACAGGACAGAAGACAGAGCGAACAGGACAGAGGAGCAGAGCGAACAGGACAGAGGAGCAGAGTGAACAGGACAGAGCAGCATGGACAGAGGAGTAGAGGGCAGTGGATGGGTAGCAGAGTGAACAAGACAGAGAAGTGGAGGGCCATAGAAAGAGGAGAAGAGTGAACAGGATAGAGCAGCAGAGTTGCATGGACCGAGGAGTGGAGGGGCATGGACAGGAGAGAGGAGCCGGGTGAACAAGAAAGAAGTAGAAAGAACAGGACAGAGAAGCAAAGTAAACAGGACGAAGGAGTGCGGTCAACAGGACAGAGGAGCAGAATGAACTGGAGCACAAACAACCAAACAGGAGCAAAGAGAAGCGAGTTCACGAGCGAGAATTGGATACAGACAGTAGAGAGTACACGACAAAGGTTGCAGAGTGCCAGACAGAGCGAGAAGAGTGTGAGATAGTGGGAGGGCCTGATAGAGGGGCAGAGAGCCAGAAAGAGAGGTGGGGGCAGGGTCAGAGAGAGAGGGGTCAGACAGCCCGGCAATGGAGGAATTGTGATAGACCGAGTGGGCATCGTGCCTGACAGAGAGCTATAGAGCCAGATGGACAAGTAACAGAATAGTAGGGCAGGGAGACAGTTAGAGGGGGCAGAGAGGCAGTAGAGGGGTCATCGTGCCAGAGAGAGGGTAAATATAATGCTTGAGGGAGGGTGCAAAGAGCCGGGCAGAGGGGGACAGCATGCCTGGCAGAGTGGCCATCGTTCCAGACATGAGGTGGAGACCTAGTCAGGGGCAGTGAGCCAGAGAGAGAAGGCGGCAGTGTCCCGGACAGAGGGATCGGTGTGCCAGGCATAGAGGCAGCGAGCCAGAGTGGGGGCGGTGGAGCTGGAGAGAGCAGGGGGAGAGATGACGTGACAGGAAGGAGACCAGGAAGCGCAGGTGTGGAAGAGGGCGGGGCCGGCCGTGTGAATCTTTACACGCTGATAAGAATGCAGACATGGAACCGGCAGTGACGCAGAGGACTCCGGTGGAAGCGCGCGTGGGACTGTTGGAAGAGTGCAATGGCGCAGATAAACTGTGTAATACACGAGCAGAGCAAGCGATGCAGACAACAGACTGAGGCTTGAGGTGATTGATGCAAGGGGAGACGAGGAGCAAGGGCTGGGAACACGTCCTGCATCCTGGGAGACCGTGACGGATGCAGCACAGAATGACAGCTTCAAAAGGGAGAGAGATAACAACACGAACATTGACGCTCGCAGTTCTTCTGAGACACACCCCAAACTGCACCGAAGTCTAAAGAGTCAACGCATCCTCGAAGATAACAAGCGCGCGCGCTTCGCGCTGAAAGGAGGCAGCAGGGGGAGGGGTGAGAGGAGGGGGCCGGCACCTGTTTCCCTTGTGGGAGCGAGCAGGAACCATCTGTTAATTACAAACAGATGGTTTCAAAGCTCGCTCCCGCAAGGGAATCGCCAAACGTGCACGCGTTGCCATTGAAAGCATTGCAACGCGTGCACGTTTTTGGGGCCAAAACTAAATCGATTACTAAAGGTCTCCTGCTGCGTAGGTGAGACCTAAAAAGGGGAAGAGTTGGGATATTTTTGTGGAGATTCGTCAGCCGGCACCAAACTTATAGGCAAAACAAAAACGCTTTTCCTATGGAAACTTTGGTCCTAACTATAACTACCTACTGGTTATCGCCAGTATATATATATATATATATATATATATAGATATATTATCTACTGGCGGTCGCCAGTAGATAGTTATAGTTAGAACCTAGTTTCCATAGGAAAAGCATTTCCTGATGTGCTTATAACTTTGGCGTCGTTTGCCAAATCTTTACGAAATTTTCCAAAACGTTCCTCTTTTCAGATGAGCTCCTATCCTGAAAGTGTGGGGGTGATTCGTGAAGGGGGGGCTGAGAAAAAAGGGTGGTCCCAAAACGTGTTTTCTCCATGCAATTTCCATAGGAAACTTTAGACAAGGCTACAGGTCAAACTGCTGAACAGAATTATGCCAAATTTGGCAGGGAGAAAGGTCTGGGTCCAGAAAGCACGCTTTTGTTTAAATGGGGTAAGTCCGTTCAGTAGTTTTAGAGAAATATCAAAATTTACAGATATCGATATTTGAGAATTCTGACATCTGATTGGCTGAGGCGTTACGAGCACGAGCGTGCGGCTCATTGGTTGCAAACTGTTGAAACTAGGAAGTGTTGGCAGCCATTTTGTGACTGACTTGAAAGGCGTAGGGCGAAACAAAAGAGAAAAATTGTATAAGAGGGTATAGTAGGAACACTGTGGCCTTAGTTTAAGCAGTCTGTACGGTGCAGAGGCAGGGAGTTTGAATGTTGCGTAGGCCGTGGAAATCACGTCCGAAGAACAACGGTGCGCGGTATTGCAGCAAGGTTGCGTAGGCTCTGGAAATCCCGTCGGAGAAAATAACAATGCGCCGTATTGCAGCCTTCCTTTAATATAATGCGCAGTAATGTTTACTTATAATCTGGTGTTCACTTTTATCACGGACAGTGTCACTTTCTTAGTTGAAAATTAATATTATGTGGGAGGGCGTGTTCTGTTCGTGTGTCTGGAACAAAATTAATGTTTAATTGACTGAGGTGTTCCAACAACGACCTCAATATTCATTGGCTGCGAACCGTTGAAAGTATAAGTGTTGCCAGCCATTTCCTCCCCGTCCGCGGAGTAGCAGGGACATCTGATTGGCTGACGTGTTCCAAGCAGGACCTTCCCAAGCTTAATGTTCATTGGCTGCGAACCATTGAAAGTAGAAGTGTTGCCAGCCATTTCCTCCACTTTAGGAAAATGTGTTTTTTCTTTATACAAATTTTGAGGTTTGCAAGGGATTCTGAGTAACAGAACCTGGTGAGAGCCAGACAAGTCACCCCATCCTGGATTCCCCTGGGTGTCTAGTTTTCAAAAATGTATAGGTTTGCTGGGTTTCCCTAGGTTCCGGCAGAGCTAGGGTTCAAAATCTACAGCTAGGCACTCTGCAAAAAAAGGGTCAGTTTTCACTTAGAAAATGTGGTGTGTCCACGTTGCGTTTTGGGCCGTTTCCTGCCACGGGCACAAGGCCTACCCACACAAGTGAGGTACCATTTTTCTCGGAAGACTTTGGGGAACGCGGAGTGGGTGGAATTTTGTGGATCCACGCAGATTCCAGAACTTTCCACCACAAAAATGTGAGGAAAATGTGGGTATTTTGACAAAGTTTGAGGTTTGCAAGGGATTCTGGCTAACAGAACCTGATGAGAGGTACACAAGTCACCCCATTCTGGATTCCCCTTGGTGTCTAGTTTTCAAAAATGTACAGGTTTGCTAGGTTTCCCTATCTGCCGGCTGCGCTAGGGCCCAAAATCCACAGGTAGGCACATCCTGAAGAAAATTCAGTGCCTAGTGGGCTTTCTGCCGCCCTGGGGAGGGGGGAAATCAAGGGCTATTGCCCCGATATGCCCCCAAGGGGGGCAGAAAGACTGTGGCTATTCTTTTGGGGGGTGGTGGCATTGGGATGCCCATTCTGGGAAGCCCCCACCCCTACTAATAGAAAAGCCAGCATAATCGCTGGCGGCTAGTGGACTTTCTGCCCCCCCGGGGGGCAGATCAGGGGCTACTGCCCCCATCTTCCTCCTGGGGGGGGCAGAAAGGCTGTGGCATCTTTTTTGGGGGGGGTGGGAGCATTGGCATGCCCATTCTGGGCAACCCCCACTCCAAACTTTGGAAAAAAAATCCCTGGTGGCTAGTGGGCTTTTAGTCCCACCCGGGGGGGGCAGATAAGGGGCTACTGCCCCATCTGCCTCCCAGGGTGGGTAGAAAGACTGTATCTTTTTTGGGGGGGTGGGGGCCTTGACATGCCCATTCTGGGCAATCCCCACCCCTTCCCTATATAAAAAAAAATCCCTGGGGCTTAGTGGGCTTTCTGCCCCCCCCGGGGACAGATCAGGGGCTATTGCCCCCATCTTCCTCCTGGAGAGGCAGCAAGTCTTTAGTTTTCTTTGGGGGGTAGGGTGAGAGCATTTGCATGCCCATTCTGGGCAGCCCCCACCCCGGGCCTATAATAAAATAATCCCTGGTCTCTAGGGTGCTTTCTGCCCCCACGGAGGGCATATTGGGGGCTACTGCCCCCATCTGCCCCCCCAGGGGGGCAGAAAGACTGGAATTGTGTGGGGGGAGGGGTGGGGGCTTTGGCGTGCCCATTTTGGGCAGCCCCCACCCCTAATTTACATAATAAAATAAATCCCTGGTTTCTAGTGGGCTTTCTGCCCCCCGGGGGGGCAGAAAGACTGGAATTTTGTGGGGGGAGGGGTGGGGGCATTGGCATGCCCATCTTGGGCAGCCCCCACCCCTAAATTAAATGTAAAAAAAAAACCCTGGCGTCTAGTGGGCTTTCTGCCCCCCCGGGGGGGGCAGATTGTGGGCTACTGCCCCCATCTTCCCCCCAGGGGGGCAGAAAGACTCTAATTATGCAGGGGGGGTGGGGGCATTGGCGTGCCCATATTGGGCAGCCCCCACCCCTAATTTACAAAGTTAAAATATTCCCTGTTTCTAGTGGGCTTTCTGCCCCCCTGGGGGCAGATTGGGGGCTGCAGCCCCCATCTGCCCCCCAGGGGGTACAGAAAGACTGAAGTAGGCCAAAAAATATGGGGGGAGCAAAGGCCCTTGCCCAAGCGGCCGCTCCCCCCTCCCTGGTGCCTAGTGGGTGGATCCCTGCTTGGGGATCGCCCCATCCCTGCTTGGGGATCGCCCCCTGGGGCGATCCCTAAGCAGGATCCACTAGGGAGGGTACCATTGGAAAGGGAGATTCTCCCTTTCCAACGATACCCCTCCCATCTGTTTCGATGCTCGGGGGGCTGAGATAGCCCCACGAGCACCGAAACAATGAAACTGAAACTAAGTTTCAGTTTCATTTTCATTGCAATGACGACAGCGCGCCATGCGCGCGATCGGCATTGCAATGAAAATGCAAATTGGCCTCGGGAGGTTGAGGAAGCTCTTCCCCAACCTCCCGAGGCCAATACAAAAAAGGGAAATCCCTCTGCTGTCTGCAGCAGAGGGATTTCGTGCCCCTGTACTCATGACGGAATGGTTCCGTCATGAGCACAGGAGCACCGGTGCTCATGACGGAACCATTCCGTCATGAGCACCGAAAGGTTAATAATTATGAACAGACTTATTTATTTTCTATTTATTTCCTGTCCCTGTTCTGGCACCACAAATTATTAAGGATATAGTCAATTCACATAATGATTTGGGGATTTAATAATCTTGATTCCAAGATGTCCGCCGCTATCTCCTTACAGGGGAAATCTTAAAACTTTACCCTTCATTTATGTTGGTTAGGGGTCTCAAGGATAAAACCTAACTGGGACGAATATGTACCTTAAAAGTAACTTTGCCAATTTCAATTTTGTTTGGTTATCATTATATACAAAGTTTGAGGGCATGAGTAAACCAGTAATGATGCAATGTATTAAATCAACACTCAAAGCGTCTGTCGCAAGTGCCTCAACAATGGGAAGCACAAAAAGATCATCCTTCGTTTATAATATGCTACGGGTGAGTTAAATTTGAATGTTTAGCAGGCTGACTGCTGACCTGTGATCAAGTCTCCAGCCAAAACTCGTAAGGGCAGTAGCTAGTTGTTTGGATAAACACAAGTTTGCCGCAAACACAAGGAGCATGAGTCTCTTTCCTGGTGATAACAATGGTTTGAGGAATATGCTGATGTGTACGGCCAGTCCCTGTCTGAGCTTGTGCCACCATCAATAGTGATGGAATCAAAAAACAGGAGAAAAACCTGTCAACCCAGTCGAGACCCGGGTGGTCGTGTATAAACAATAGACAATGTCTCAACCAGTACTCATTGAGAGGGCAAATGCATAGGAAGAGAAATAAATCCATAAGAAAGAGACGGTAAAAAGGGAGACCACAAAGGAATTGTAAAGAAATGGTAAATTCTTGTTACGGGATGCAAGTAGTTATATCAGCACTACATTACAGTGTATGCATAAGTAACCCAATGGTGGGCGTGCACTCGTGAAGGTGAACGGCGCAGTGACACAAGGTGAAAAAACAGCGTAAGCGCGCAAAAACTACAGTTAAATTGGAGGTAAAAAAGCACAATGGTAGCTGCTTGAGAAGACCACAGTAACGTCTGAAATTGCACTGAAGGGTCGATGGCGTTTCGACCTGTACAGTTTCAGGTCATCATCAGGACCGGGTTACGTAAATCAGATGAGTGCTGGGGCGATAGTGAAGGATCCAGCAGAGAGGGAAGAAAATTCCAGAGGGTCCAAGCTGGCTCTGCAAAGGATGAGGCCGGTCATGGGAGATGAATTAATTCAGATAAGTTACGCGTATTCCACGGCTTTTCCAGAAGAGGATAAGTCACATCAGGTTGGATGGTCTGTGTCAGAAGGAGTCGGGCATCGTCGGACCTCAACTGAGGAAGTACAAAGACGGCCGCGTCCGGGAGGCTGCTACGATTGAGGCAGTCCTCTGGTGTGCGTGTAGTCAAAGGTCCCAGCAACAGTCTGGGAGGCACAGGTGAGTCAAGCGCATCCATATCGGAGCCCATGTTTGTGGTGCGTCTGAGTATGTGTTAGTATCTGTATGAATAAGTGAGTGGGTGGGTGTATAACTGTATAGGTGAGTAAGTGGCTGTGTAATTGACTCTATGGGTGAGTGACTAGGTGTGTGAGTAACTCTATGGTGACTGACAGTGTGTGAGTGGCTGTATGGTGTAGGAGTGGATGTATCAGTGGCTGTATTAGTCAGTGAGTTAGTTATGAGTGGCTGTATAGGTGAGTGTGTGCTTGTGCCAGTGACTGTATAGGTGAGTATGTGTGGATATATCAGTGGCTGTATTAGTGAGTTGGTGTATGTGTGGCTGTATGGGTGACTGAGTGGATGTGTGTGTTGATCTATGAATCAGAAAGTGGCTGGGTAAGTACTGGTATGGGTGTGTGAATGGGTTTGAGAATGGTAGTGTGGAAGTTGGAGTGGGTGTATGAAAGGTTATATGGGGTATGAGTGGGTGCGTCAGAGATTCTATGGATGATGCCATGAGTGATGTAATATGTGAGGTCATACGCAGTACATTGCGGGGGTGTGAGTTATAGTTAACTCACTAACTATAACCGCTGAATTTCACTGGTTTTGTACGAGTGAAACTGTAGCCTAACTATAACGTCTCTGTAACCTTTGTTTTTTCCGTGAATTTCTAAGGTTGTTTTTATTCCATTTCCTAACTATAACGTCCCTGTAACCTTTACTTTTTTCAGCAAATTTCAAAGGTTTTTTAAATGCTAATTCCTAACTATAACGTCCCTGTAACCTTTGGTTTTGTCAGTGAATTTCTATGGTTTTTAAAGTAGCAGTCACGTTTTTAAAGTAGTAGTCACGTTTGAAGAGTGGTGGAGAAAGGGGACGGGGCTTCCAACCAGCTCTCAGGAATTCCGCTGTGTCGGACTTACAGGAGGTACCAGGAGGGCTTCTTGGCCTGCAAGGTCCTTCAGGAGTAAAGTGGACTTCATCCGCCAACCAGTAGAGCGCCAGAAGCAGCATTTGCGGAGTAGGTAAAAAAAGGGGCGTGGCCTCTGAAGACCTCTTAGCAATCGAGCTGTGTGGTACTTTCTTGAGGTAATAGGAGGGGTAGTTTTCTTTTTTTTATTATTCTATTTAGAGGGAGGGGGGCCAAGCAACCTTCCTCCTGGGCCATTTTCGGACCCAAGGACCCCACCCCTTGGGGCTAGGCCTCTTCGTTGGGGACCGCGGGGGAGCCTGAAGGCCCCCGTGGTCCCTGCTGGCTCCCCACCTCCTGCGGGAGCCGGCATTGCTTTACACACAGGGAGCTGCTGCCATGCAGCTCACTGTGTCTAAAAGCAAAGTGCTCCGCTTTGAGCAAGCGAGAGCAGAATGCTCTCGCTTGCTCAAAGGGGAGCACACCATTTGCAATGGCATGGCGGGAGCAGTGCTCCCACCATGTCATAGCAAACTGCAATGTCCCAGGGGTGGGCCCCTCAGGACATTTCTGGAGAAGGCCCTAGGGGGTGGCAGTCCCCAGGGCTATGTAGGGCTCCTGGAGGGGGTCCACGCGGTCCTCGGGGCAGCATAAGATGCCCTACGGCCTCCCCCGCATTACTTAAAAAAAAAACAACAGTGTGCCCCAGGGAGGTGGCGGTCCCCGGGGCAGGGCGGGTCAGCGTGGCCCCCGTTATTATTGAATTTAGCCCTGGGGAGGTGGTGGTCCCCGGGGCAGGGGGGAGTCCACGAGGCCCTGCATATTATTTTAATTAGCCCCGGGGAGGTGGTGGTCCCCGGAGCAGGGGGACCTGTGAGCCCCCCTCACATAGATGGAATTAGCCCCACAGAGGTGAAGGTCACTGGGGCTGCAGACAAGCTCAGTGGGCCCACCCACATTAATAATTAAAATAGCTCTGGGGAGATGCTGGTCCCCGGGGCTTTGAGAAGCCCTAGGAGCGGGGCCTGTGCACCCCTCTCCTATATTTAGCATAGGCCCCCGGGACCTGGCCCACCCGGGGGTTACTCCAAAGCACGGATCCACCCACGAGTCTATGTCAAAATGTTTTTAAAAAAATGATATTTACCCACATCGGGGTCCCTGAGGGACCCCTCCCATATCTGGGAGGGTCTTGGTATTCATACCCTGCCCCCTGTTCTTTATTTTTTACTTAGTTTTTGGGACTCGACTTCAAGCCGAGTCCCAAGACGGCTGCCAACACTTCCTGGTTGGCAGCCAGTCAATTTTTAGTAAGATCCGCGAGTCCACTGCAAGGACTCACGTCCCAGATATCTATATTTTTTTAAGTTAGGTATCTGAAAAATTAATGAACGGATTTACTCCAAATCACAAAAAGCACGCTTTCTGGACCAACATCTAGCTTTCTGCCAAATTTGATGTAATTCCGTACAGCAGTTCGGGCTGTAGCCGTGTTAAAAAAATGGGGAAAACGCATATTGGGACCCCTCTTTTTTCTCGACCTCTCTAGCTTGACGGATCACCCTGTAACTTTCAACACAGCACCTGAACCAACAAGCATTGGCATAGCCAATAGGTCTCGCCTTTGGGACCTTGTAAGTAAAAAAAAAAAAAAACTGAAGTGTAAGACTTCACGTTTACATTTACTGCATCCTAAATACGAAGTAAATGTAAACGTGAAGTGTTATACTTACTTACAAGGTCCCAAAAGCGAGACCTATTGGCTATGCCAATGCTTGTTTGTATTATTCTTGCATTTGACTCTATATAGAGCATTGGTTTGGAGGTGGGTTGTTTCTCTTTTTCCTGTACTTTATTCAACATCAGTTACTTTGGGGAACCCTGTGTTGTTGCTGTTTTACATTTATATCATGATGCTGTATATTATTAACTATACGCTAGTTGACTAGGAGCATAATTTTCAAAATGCAATATCAAGAATGTAATGGGTAACAGCAAAATTGTCCTGCATTTGTACAATGTTACGAGCTAAAAAGTATTTTTTTCTATGCCTGTTCGCTATGCATTTTGTTGATCTGGGTATTTTAAGGTGATTCAAAATGACCTTCAAAACGACGTTCTTTGTTGTGAAGAAAGGGTACACAGTATCCGAAACGTGTTGACCTGGCTGTGGGTCATATAAATAAACACAACTGAAGTCAACTTCAAGATGCCAGCACTTCTTTAGTGACAAGACACAGAGGATTTTCTCATATATATTTGTACATGTAGAAATAATGTAAAAAGCACTTACCTTAAATGATGTGAAGTAATGGTAGTCCCTATGTAAAAACTCCTGATGTAAAGGTACTCTCGGTGTACTTACCTTGAAGTAATGACACCTTATGTAGTGGACCAAGATATAACAGCCTATACGATACTCTGATTTTTAATAATGGCAATGTTATGATCCATGCTTCTGATCAGAACGTAAAAGCCTTTGATAAGCACTTCCCTACCTACTGCATACCTGAGTTATCTGTGATTCTTCTGGCTGTAAAATAATTGAGTAGGAACAGGCTAGGCCTGCAAGAGGCACATCACAAACCAGCTGCCTGACACCCCACATCAGCCCCGTGCCAGGTTGGATATGCTGCACGTCTGAACAATCACAGAGACCTTGCCAGACTGTATGGATCATGTTCTTGAAAATCCATCTCCCAACCCTACCCATTTTTGTCCACAATCACAAATCCAGTGATAACACACCCCACGCTCCCTCTCTCTGCCTCGCCTGATATGGGCGATCTCCCCCCACATTATCCAAGCAGTAACCAATATGAAAACAAGAAAGAAGTAGAAAGAACAGGACAGAAGACAGAGCGAACAGGACAGAGGAGCAGAGTGAACAGGACAGGGGAGCAGAGTGAAAAGGACAGAGCAGCATGGACAGAGGAGTAGAGGGCAGTGGATGGGTAGCAGAGTGAACAAGACAGAGAAGTGGAGGGCCATAGAAAGAGGAGAAGAGTGAACAGGATAGAGCAGCAGAGTTGCATGGACCGAGGAGTGGAGGGGCATGGACAGGAGAGAGGAGCCGGGTGAACAAGAAAGAAGTAGAAAGAACAGGACAGAAGACAGAGCGAACAGGACAGAGGAGCAGAGCGAACAGGACAGAGGAGCAGAGCGAACAGGACAGAGGAGCAGAGCGAACAGGACAGAGGAGCAGAGCGAACAGGACAGAGGAGCAGAGCGAACAGGACAGAGGAGCAGAGCGAACAGGACAGAGGAGCAGAGTGAACAGGACAGAGGAGCAGAGTGAACAGGACAGAGCAGCATGGACAGAGGAGTAGAGGGCAGTGGATGGGTAGCAGAGTGAACAAGACAGAGAAGTGGAGGGCCATAGAAAGAGGAGAAGAGTGAACAGGATAGAGCAGCAGAGTTGCAGGAACCGAGGAGTGGAGGGGCATGGACAGGAGAGAGGAGCCGGGTGAACAAGAAAGAAGTAGAAAGAACAGGACAGAGAAGCAAAGTAAACAGGACGAAGGAGTGCGGTCAACAGGACAGAGGAGCAGAATGAACTGGAGCACAAACAACCAAACAGGAGCAAAGAGAAGCGAGTTCACGAGCGAGAATTGGATACAGACAGTAGAGAGTACACGACAAAGGTTGCAGAGTGCCAGACAGAGCGAGAAGAGTGTGAGATAGTGGGAGGGCCTGATAGAGGGGCAGAGAGCCAGAAAGAGAGGTGGGGGCAGGGTCAGAGAGAGAGAGGGGTCAGACAGCCCGGCAATGGAGGAATTGTGATAGACCGAGTGGGCATCGTGCCTGACAGAGAGCTATAGAGCCAGATGGACAAGTAACAGAATAGTAGGGCAGGGAGACAGTTAGAGGGGGCAGAGAGGCAGTAGAGGGGTCATCGTGCCAGAGAGAGGGTAAATATAATGCTTGAGGGAGGGTGCAGAGAGCCGGGCAGAGGGGGACAGCATGCCTGGCAGAGTGGCCATCGTTCCAGACATGAGGTGGAGACCTAGTCAGGGGCAGTGAGCCAGAGAGAGAAGGCGGCAGTGTCCCGGACAGAGGGATCGGTGTGCCAGGCATAGAGGCAGCGAGCCAGAGTGGGGGTGGTGGAGCTGGAGAGAGCAGGGGGAGAGATGACGTGACAGGAAGGAGACAAGGAAGCGCAGGTGTGGAAGAGGGCGGGCCGGCCATGTGAATCTTTACACGCTGATAAGAATGCAGAACTGGAACCGGCAGTGACGCAGAGGACTCCGGTGGAAGCGCGCGTGGGACTGTTGGAAGAGTGCAATGGCGCAGATAAACTGTGTAATACACGAGCAGAGCAAGCGATGCAGACAACAGACTGAGGCTTGAGGTGATTGATGCAAGGGGAGACGAGGAGCAAGGGCTGGGAACACGTCCTGCATCGTGAGTAACAGCAGACCTGGGAGACCGTGACGGATGCAGCACAGAATGACAGCTTCAAAAGGGAGAGAGATAACAACACGAACATTGACGCTCGCAGTTCTTCTGAGACACACCCCAAACTGCACCGAAGTCTAAAGAGTCAACGCATCCTCGAAGATAACAAGCGCGCGCGCTTCGCGCTGAAAGGAGGCAGCAGGGGGAGGGGTGAGAGGAGGGGGCCGGCACCTGTTTCCCTTGTGGGAGCGAGCAGGAACCATCTGTTAATTACAAACAGATGGTTTCAAAGCTCGCTCCCGCAAGGGAATCACTAACGTGCACGCGTTGCCATTGAAAGCAATGCAACGCGTGCACGTTTTGGGGCCAAAACTAAATCGATTACTAAAGGTCTCCTATGCAGCGCATGCGCGCTGCGTAGGTGAGACCTAAAAAGGGGAAGAGTTGGGATATTTTTGTGGAGATTCGTCAGCCGGCACCAAACTTATAGGCAAAACAAAAAACGCTTTTCCTATGGAAACTTTGGTCCTAACTATAACTACCTACTGGTTATCGCCAGTATATATATATATATATATATATATATATATATATATATATATATAGATATATATATATATATATATATATATATATATAGATATATATATATATATATATATATATATATATATAGATATATTATCTACTGGCGGTCGCCAGTAGATAGTTATAGTTAGAACCTAGTTTCCATAGGAAAAGCATTTTTTGATGTGCTTATAACTTTGGCGTCGTTTGCCAAATCTTTACGAAATTTTACAAAACGTTCCTCTTTTCAGATGAGCTCCTATCCTGAAAGTGTGGGGGTGATTCGTGAAGGGGGCTGAGAAAAAGGGGGTCCCAAAACGTGTTTTCTCCATGCAATTTCCATAGGAAACTTTAGACAAGGCTACAGGTCAAACTGCTGAACAGAATTATGCCAAATTTGGCAGGGAGAAAGGTCTGGGTCCAGAAAGCACGCTTTTGTTTAAATGGGGTAAGTCCGTTCAGTAGTTTTAGAGAAATATCAAAATTTACAGATATCGATATTTGAGAATTCTGACATCTGATTGGCTGAGGCGTTACGAGCACGAGCGTGCGGCTCATTGGTTGCAAACTGTTGAAACTAGAAAGTGTTGGCAGCCATTTTGTGACTGACTTGAAAGGCGTAGGGCGAAACAAAAGAGAAAAATTGTATAAGAGGGTATAGTAGGAACACTGTGGCCTTAGTTTAAGCAGTCTGTACGGTGCAGAGGCAGGGAGTTTGAATGTTGCGTAGGCCGTGGAAATCACGTCCGAAGAACAACGGTGCGCGGTATTGCAGCAAGGTTGCGTAGGCTCTGGAAATCCCGTCGGGAAAATAACAATGCGCCGTATTGCAGCCTTCCTTTAATATAATGCGCAGTAATGTTTACTTATAATCCGGTGTTCACTTTTATCACGGACAGTGTCACTTTCTTAGTTGAAAATTAATATTATGTGGGAGGGCGTGTTCTGTTCGTGTGTCTGGAACAAAATTAATGTTTAATTGACTGAGGTGTTCCAACAACGACCTCAATATTCATTGGCTGCGAACCGTTGAAAGTATAAGTGTTGCCAGCCATTTCCTCCCCGTCCGCGGAGTAGCAGGGACATCTGATTGGCTGACGTGTTCCAAGCAGGACCTTCCCAAGCTTAATGTTCATTGGCTGCGAACCATTGAAAGTAGAAGTGTTGCCAGCCATTTCCTCCCCGTCCGCGGAGTAGCAGGGACATCTGATTGGCTGACGTGTTCCAAGCAGGACCTTCCCAAGCTTAATGTTCATTGGCTGCGAACCATTGAAATTACAAGTGTTGCCAGCCATTTCCTCCCCGTCCAAGGAGTAGCAGGAACATCTGATTGGCTGACATGTTCCAAGCAGGACCTTCCCAAGCTTAATGTTCATTGGCTGTAAACCATTGAAAGTAGAAGTGTTGCCAGCCATTCCCTCCCCCTCCGCGAAGCATCAGGGACATCTGATTGGGTAACGTGTTCCAAGCAGGACCTTCCCAAGCTTAATGTTCATTGGCTGTAAACCATTGAAAGTAGAAGTGTTGGCAGCGATTCCCTCCCCGGAACACCATGGACATTTTATTGGCTAAAGTGTTCCTAGTACAAGTTTGCTCATTATTGGCTGGGAACGGTTCACTGTTGTGAACCATTTTGTGACGCACTTCAATGGAGTACGGGAAAAGAAAGTAGTAGCGGGGAGGGTAGGAACACTATTAACTCTGTACAGGGGTCACAAGGTGGTGGAGAGGGATTGTGAAGGTAAAAATAGTTTTTTATATATTTTAAGGGCCATTTATATAATTGGCGTGGGGTGTACAAATCACGGCGGGAAAATAACAAAGTGTGTTGCGGTCTTCTTTTTATTAAGTTTGCGGGTGGGATACTTCCCAGGAGCACTGTTTAGTTATAATGTGGTGTTTACTTTTCTGACGGGGAGCTGTGGTTGCGCAGCAAAATTTCAGTCTAGGTTTGAAATAGTTTTTATTAAGCAATTACAAATATACTTTCTTCGGCACCTGAAGGTGTATATATCAAAGGGGTGACAAATAAAAACGCAATTCATAAAATATCCCTTAGCGTGGGCACACCCTCCCTTTTTTTCTGCTATAGTTTGTAAAAGTGTTGCCCCATATTCTTGATAATATAAGAGGGCATGAGTTACTTTTAGATAAAGTAGAAAAGAAGTGCTACAAGAAACACTCCCGCACTACATTATCTCAGGTCACAATAACAAGTAAAAAACAGTTAAACACAAATCACTTTATATTACATAGAAATGTACGCTTTATCATTTTTTATAATTTCTCTTCTGTAGAATTCGGGAAAGTTCGGTCGTAGTGCTTAGAGGTCGCTCACTGCTCCGCTAACAGATCACGTACTCCTTTAAGAATATATAGGATAGTAGTATAATAATATACACTACTGGTCGTATATATTCTATAGGGACAAGGTGAATAGGAACCGCAACAGACAAAAATAGAAATAGTAAAAAAACATTCAGAAATGTAGGGTTTATCAAAGGTATTCACTAAGAAAGTATCTATGGAAACTATTTTTTTTTAAACTGCAATTTCCAAAAATATTGTCACTGTAAAAATATCTGATCAAGTAAGTTATAAAGGTCAGTAAACTGTATTTCAGATGGTTTACTCCTGGCGGCGACAAATCTCCAATTCCTGCTGTGTGGAAATATCACACTCTTACAATATACACAATGTCACTGATGGCACACAAAAAGGAAAATGAAAATGAAGTCATCAATACAAAACAAGATCAATAACGAAATACTTTCCAGCGATGAGTATGTTGAGAGCTTCTTTTCTCCGGGACTTCGAAATCTTTCATCTTCGCGCCAACGGGTCATAAAGTGCTCTGAGATCACAATGACTGTTAATATTATAATATACATATTCACAGTATATGATCCCAAGAAAGAAACAGAGTAAGAACGTGAAGGTGCTGACGTTAAATATAATTCTTTAGTCTTCGCGTCGACGGGTCATAAACTCCACTGAGGTCAGTATAAATGTTAATATTACAATATACATACTCACACTATATGATCTCAAGGGAGAAATAGACTAAAAACCAGAAGCTGCTGACGTTACATATAAATCTTTAGTCTTCGCGCCAACGGGTCACAAACTCCTCTGAGATCATAATGTGTGGTTATTATAATATACATACTCACACTATATGATGTCAAGGGGGAAATAGACTACAAACTTGAAGCCGCTGACGCTACATATAAATCTTTAGTCTTCGCGCCGATGGGTCACCAACACTTCTGAGGTCAAGTACAGTGTCAATATTATAATATACAAAGTCACACTATATGAGCTCAAAGGAGCCAGAACAGAAGCAATGTTTGCTGTATTCTGTCTGTTTCTGAAAACAAGCTGCTGACGTTACATATAAATGGCAAAAACAACCAATAACACTTTTTTCTTAATACAAGTGTTTAAATATTGAGAAATAGCTACGTATTATAAGTATCTAGTATGCCATAATCAAACAACTTACAACTCAGGATTATGTTTTGTGGCCGCAAAAGAAGAATCCGACTGTAGAAAAGAGCACCTGCATCACTTAATGGAGACGCGTAAATAACTCGCAAAAACGAGACTAATCAATCAACGGGTGTGGTTTATATACTTTTTGGTTATTGAGTAGTCTATGGAAGGAAGATGTGGCTCCGCCCATTTAGATGTCACGTTTTACAGTTGACACGTGCTCACGTTTTAACTGTTTAACTTGTGCACGTGTTGGGAAAAGTTACAAAATGTGAAGCGGAAAAAGTTTTGATTTCGAACCTAACACGTATAAGGTCCTTAATATGTACATACGTTGGAGAGTTTAAAAACTGTTACCCGGAAAACGGTGTCATTTCCATTCTCATGAGTAAATACATTTATTAATTGCCGTAATTCTAAATAGAAGACATAAAAAAAAAGATCTATGAGAATAGAAGAAAAAAAAACGTGATAATATTTCTCATCAATATGGTTTTAAATTTAAAAAAATGCGAGCATTTGTAAAGCGTACAGCTAACCCTGGAAAGGTGTGCCGGCGCTCGGGGGCATCGGAAAGATTAAGGAAGGTGTTGCCCACAGTCACATAGTGGTGGGCTAACATGCCGCTGGAGCCGGGAATCGAACTGTGAACGCTGTTGTTCGAAGTCAGGTATCATAGCTGCTCCGTCACACTTTTTCCACACTTATATGTTAATTAGTGCTAATTAAGTTTTAAACATTGTTAAATTATAACTTAGAACAGACTACTGTTACAGTTAGTTTTTCACTACAAAAAGTATGCACGTCTTTTTAAAATTTAGTTAAAAACAATATAGGTTTCAGGGACATTGTAGTTAGAAATTAGTATTTATAAAACCTTTCAAATTCACTGAAAAAGCCATAGGTTTTACAGACGTTATAGTTAGAAATTAGCATTTAAAAAACCTTTGAAATTCACTGAAAAACCATAGGTTTCAGGGGCGTTCTAGTTAGCTGGACATTTCACTCGTACAAAACCATAGAAATTCCACTGTTATAGTTAGTTCAGCTAACTATAACTCACGCCCCCGCAATGCACTGCTCATGACGTCACATATTACATCATTCATGGCATGGTCAGTGACATCACTGATGACATCACTGATGACATCTCAAATGACATCACTGATGACATCATCCAGTGACAGTGTGTTTCTGTAATTTTTAAATATGTTTTACATATATTCTTAGGTGTATTGAAGAATGAGTGGGTGTATAAGTGTCTGGATGGGGGATTTTACAGGTGTGTGACTGATTGTATAAGTGAGTGATTAAACGTGTCTTACTGAATGCATGGGTTAGAGACTAAACTGTGTGAATGTGTGTATCAGTCTGTCTGTTGTTGTGTATGCTGCTACATGGGTTTGTCAGTAGCTACATGAGTGTTTATATGGGTTATTGATTGTTTGCCTGAGTATTTGTATGGGAGACTGAGTGTGTGTGTGTGGGTGGGTTGGAGGTGTGTGACTCTGTGCATTGATGTGTGAGTGGTTGATTCACTGGGTGTATGGGTTCAAGAGTGCATGTGGAAACAGCTGTATGGGTGGGTGAGTGTGTGTATGGGTGTGTTGGTGTGTGAATGGATGTCTCAGTGGTACATGTGTGAGTAACTACGTATGTAAAAGGCAGTATATGTGAGTGATGCTGTATATAAATGAGTATATGTGAGAGTGAGTGATTGTGAGAGTGGCTGTATGGATGAGTGTGTACTTGTATCAGTGATTATATAAGAGAGTAAATATGCGTTAGTATCTGTATGAATTAGTGAGGTGGTGTGTGTATATAACTGTATAGGTGAGTAAATGGGAGTGTGATTGATTCTTTGCATGACTGACTAGGTGTGTGAGTAACTCCATGGATGAGTGGCGGTGTGTGAGTGTCTAAATAGGTGTATGAGTGCATATCATAGTGTTGTATTGATGAGTAACTGCATGTATTAGTGAATGTATGGGTGAATGAGTGGATGTGTGTGTAGACCTAGGAATCAAAGAGTGCGTATGTAGTAACTGGTATTGGTGTCTCGATGGTTTCGAAAATGGTAGTCTGTATTTTACAGTGGGTGTATTAAAGGTTATATTAGACTGTGAGGAGGTGCATCAGATTTTCACGTGGATGATGTCATCAGTGATGCCATCAGTGATGTCATTTCAGATGTCATCAGTGATGTCATCAGTGATGTCACTGACCATGCCATGAATGATGTAATATGTGACATCATGAGCAGTGCATTGCGGGGGCGCGAGTTATAGTTAGCTGAACTAACTATAACAGTGTAATTTCTATGGTTTTGTACGAGTGAAATGTCCAGCTAACTAGAACGCCCCTGAAACCTATGGTTTTTTCAGTGAATAGATATATATCTACATTATATATATACATATATATATATATATATATATTCACTGAAAAAAACATAGGTTTCAGGGACGTTCTAGTTGGAAATTAGCATTTAAAAACCTTAAAAATTCACTGAAAAAACCACAGGTTTCAGGGACGTTATAGTTAGTTGAACATTTCACTTATACAAAACCAGAGAAATTCGGCCGTTATAGGTAGTTGAGCTAACTATAACTCCCGACCCGCAATGCACTGCTGATGACGTCACATATTACATCACTCATGACATGGTCAGTGACATCACTGATGACATCACTGATGACATCTCAAATGACATCACTCATGACATCATCCAGTGACTGTGTGTTTCTGAAAAGTTTAAGTATGTTTTATATATATATACACCAAGGTGCATTGAAGAATGAGTGGTATGTATGAGTGTCTGAATGGATGATTTAGTAGGTGCGTGATTGACTGTATAAGTGAGTGATTAAACGTGTTTTACTGAATGTATGGGTTAGTGACTAATCTGTGTGAATGTCTGTATCAGTCTGTCAGTTGGTGTGTAAGCGGCTGCATGGGTTGGTGAGTAGCTACATATGTGTCTATATGGTTTATTGATTGGTTGTCTGAGTACCTGTATGGGTGCCTGAATGTCTGTGTGGGTGGATGGGGTGTGTGACTCCCTGCATGGATGTGTGAGTGGGTGATTCACTGGGTGTATGGGTTCAAGAGTAAAATTGTGAGGCGCTGTATGGGTGGGTGAGTGTGTGTATGGCTGTGTTGGTGAGTGAATGGATATCTCAGTGGTACATGTGTGAGTAACTACCTATGTGAAAGGCAGTATATGTGAGTGTTGGAGTATGTAAGTGACTATATGTGAGAGTGAGTGATTGGGAGAGTGGCTGTATGGATGAGTGTGTGCTTGTGTCAGTGATTGTATAAGAGAGTAAGTATGTCTTAGTATCTGTATGAATAAGTGAGGTGGTGTGTGTATAACTGTATAGGTGAGTAAATGGGAGTGTGATTGATTCTTTGCATGACTGACTAGGTGTGTGAGTAACTCTATGGGTGAGTGGCGGTGTGTGAATGTATGGGTGTATAAGTGCATATGATAGTGGCTGTATTGATGAGTGACTGCATGTATGAGTGACTGTATGGATGAGTGAGTGGAAGTGTATGTAGACCTAGGAATCAGTGAGTGGGTATGTACTAACTGGTATTGGTATGTAATGGTAGTCTGTATTTTAGAGTGGGTGTATCAAAGGTTATATTAGGGTGTGAGGAGGTGCATCAGATGATCACGTGGATGATGTCATCAGTGATGTAATTTGAGATGTCATCAGTGATGTCACTGACCATGTCATGAGTGATGTAATATGTGACGTCATCAGCAGTGCAATGAAGGGGGCGCGAGTTATAGTTAGCTCAACTAACTATAACGGCTGAATTTCTCTGGTTTTGTACGAGTGAAATGTTCAACTAATTATAACGTCCCTGAAACATGTGGTTTTTTCAGTGAATTTCTAAGGTTTTTTTAAATGCTAATTTCTAAATATGCCTACAAAGGTAGGGCATGTGCAGAAAGAGGAAGAAAGGCGCAGAAAGAAGCAAGAGAAGTGCAGAAAGAGGCGACAGAAGTCCAGAAAAAAGAAGAAAGGTGCAAAAAGAAGCAAGAGAAGTGCAGAAAGAAGCAACAGATGTGCAGAAAGAGGCCTACTTCGACTGTACCTTTCCACAGGCTCATACACAGTAGCCTAATCACTAATCCTTCTTCCAAGATGTCTTAAAACTCAGTTTTCTCTTGAAGGTTCACTATTCATCGACTGTTCAGAATGTTAGGCCTACCAAATATAAAACAGCAATCCTAACCATATCACTGTTATAAGTCTGACCAAGTTTGTGAAGGTATGCATGCATGTGTCTCTGCTTTTACCTGGTGACATGTTACATAAAAATAAACATACAAAAACTTGAATATCCGTGTTTCAAACAGCATACTCTGTAAATTTGTGTACAAGAAGGTGCATGTATTTCTTTCTGCTCCTAATACAGGGCATATGCATTTTCAATAGTACATTTGAGGGGCTCTATAACACCTATATACATAACACATGTCTGCCTGTGCAACCGAATGACAGAGCAGAACTGACAAGATTTGACCACCTATAAGAGAAGATACCCGCTTTTTAAGCTACCATCTTCTGATCCATAACACATGTGAGAATACATGTACAAGTAGACATATACCTCAGTCACGAGAGCACGCAGACCTTTAAACTTAACAGCTTGCACTTCCCATTTCAATATAGAAACAGGCAAGAGAAGTACAGAAAGAAGCAAGAGAAGTGTAGAAAAAAACGAGAGATGCAGAAAGAGTAAGAAATGTGCAGAAAGAGGCAAGAGAAGTGTAGAAAGAGACAAGAGAAGTACAGAAAGAGGCAAGAGAGGAGCAGAAACAGGAAAGAGAGGTGCAGAAAGAGGGAACAGAGGTGCAGAAAGAGGCAAGAGAAGTGCTGAAAGAAGGAACAGAAATGCAGAAAGAGGGATGTGAAGTGCAGAAAGAAGCAACAGAGGTGCAAAAAGAGGCAAGAGAAGTGCAGAAAGAGGCAAAGAGGTACAGAAAGAGAGAAGATGAGTGCAGAAAGAAGCAACAGGGGTGCAGAAAGAAGCAAGAGAGGAGCAGAAAGAAGCAAGAGAAGTGCACAAAGAAGCAACAGAGGTGCAGAAAGAGGTAAGATGGTTGCAGAAAGAGGCAAGAGAAGTCCAGAAAGAAGCAAGAGAAATGTAGAAAGAGGCAAGAGAAGTGCAGAAAAAGGCAAGAGAAGTGCAGAAATAAGCAAGAGAAGCGCAGAAAGAGGCAAGAGAAGTGCAGAAAGAGGCATCAGAAGTGCAGAAAGAGGCAAGAGATGTGCAGAAAAAGGCAAGACAGGTGCAGAAAGAGGCAAGAGAACTGCAGAAAGAACCAACAGAGGTGCAGACAGAGGCAAGTGGGGTGCTGAAAGAGGAAAGAGAAGTGCAGTAAGAAGCAACAGAGGTACAGAACTGTAGAAAGAGGGAAGAGAGGTGCAGAAGGAGGCAAGAGGGGTGCAGAAAGATGGAAGAGGGGTGCAGAAAGAAGCAAAGAGGTGCAGAAACAAGCAAGAGAAGTGCAGAAAGAAGCAACAGAGGTACAGAAAGAGGCAAGAGGGGTGGAGAAAGAGGCAAGAGAAGTGCAGAAGGAACCAACAGAGGTGCAGAAAGAGGCCGGAGAAGTACAGAAAGAAGCCGGAGAAGTGCAGAAAGAAGCAAGAGAAGTGCAGAAAGAAGCAAGAGAAGTGCAGAAAGAAGCAAGAGAAGGGCAGAAAGAAGCAAGAGAAGTGCAGAAAGAAGCAAGAGAAGAGCAGAAAGAGGCAAGAGATGCACAGAAAAAGGCAAGAGAGGTGCAGAACGAGGCAAGAGAATTAAAAAAAGAGGCAAGAGAGGTGCAGAAGGAGGCAAGAGGTGCAGAAAGAGGGAAGAAGGGTGCAGAAAGACGCAAGAGGGGTGCAGAAAGAAGCAAGAGAGGTGCAGAAAGAGGCAAGAGAAGTCCAGAAACAAGCAACAGAAATGTAGAAAGAGGCAAGAGAAGTGCAGAAAGAGGCAAGAGAGATGCAGAAAGTAGAGAGAGGGGTGCAGAAAGAGGGAAGAGGGGTACAGAAAGAGGCAACAGGGGTGCAGAAAGAAGCAAGAGAGGTACAGAAAGAAGCAAGAGAAGTGCAGAAAGAAGCAAAATGGGTACAGAAAGAGGCAAGAGGGGTGCAGAAAGAGGCAAGAGAAGTGCACAAAGAAGCAACAGACGTGCAGAAGGAGGCAAGAGAACTGCAGAAAGAGGCAAGAAAGCTGTACAAACAGGCAAACAAGGTGCAGCAAGATGGAACACGGGTACAGCCAGAGCAAGAGGTGCAGAAATAAGGAACAAGGGTGCAGAAAGAGGCAAGAGGGGTGCAGAAATTTGCAAGAGAGGTGCCGAAAGAAGCAAGAGGAGTGCAGAAAGAACCAACAGAGGTGCAGAAAGAGGCAAGTGAACTGCGGAAAGAGGGAACAGGGGAGCGGAAAGAGGACAGAGAGGTGCAGAAAGAGGCAAGAGGGGTGCAGAAAGAAGCAAGAGAGATGTAGAAAGAAGCACAAGAGGTGTAGAACGAAGCAATAGAAGTGCAGAAAAAAGCAACAGAGGTGCAGAAAGAGGCAAGAGGGGTGCAGAAAGAGGCAAAATAAGTGCAGAAAGAACCAACAGAGGTGCAGAAAGAGGCAAGAGAGGTGCAGAAAGAGGCAAGAGAGGTACAGAAACAGGCAAGAGAGGTGCAGAAAGAGGGAACAGGGGTGCAGAAAGAAGCAAGAGAGGTACAGAAAGAGTGTAGAGGGGTGTAGAAAGAGGTAAGAGGGGTGCAGAAAGAAGCAACAGAGGTGCAGGAAGAAGCAAGAGAAGTGATGAAAGAGACAAGAGAATTGCAGAAAGAACCAACAGAGGTGCAGAAAGAGGCAAGAGAGGTGCAGAAAGAGGCAAGAGAGGTGCAGAAAGAGGCAAGAGAGGTGCAGAAAGAGGCAAGAGGTACAGAAACAGGCAAGAGAGGTGCAGAAAGAGGGAACAGGGGTGCAGAAAGAGGCAAGAGAGGTGCAGAAAGAGCGTAGAGGGGTGTAGAAAGAGGTAAGAGGGGTGCAGAAAGAAGCAAAAGAGGTGCAGAAAGAAGCAAGAGAAGTGATGAAACAGACAAGAGAATTGCAGAAAGAAACAAGAAAGGTGCAGAAAAAAGGAAGAGAAGGGCAGAAAGAGGCAAGACAGGTGCAGAAAGAAGCAGGAGAGGTGCAGAAAGAGGGAAGAGAAGAGCAGAAAGAGGGAAGAGACGTGCAGAAAGAGGGAAGGGAGTACAGTAAGAGGCAAGAGGGGTGCAGAAAGAAGCAACAGAGGTACAGAAAGAGGCAAGAGGTGTAGAAAGAGACAAGAGAGGTGCAGAAAGAGACAAGAGAGGTGCAGAACGAGGGAAGAGGGGTGCAGAAAGAGGGAAGAGTGGTGCAGAAATAGAGAGAAGAGGGGTGCAGAAAGAGGCAAGGGGGTGCAAAAAGGGGGAACAGGGGTGGAGAAAGTGGCAAGAGGGGTGCAGAAAGAAGCAAGAGAGGTGCAGAAAGAAGGAACAGAGGTGCAGAAAGAGGCAAGAGGGGTGCAGAAAGAGGGAAGAGGGGTGCAGAAAGAGGCACGAGGGGTGCAGAAAGAAGCAAGAAACGAGAAGAAAGAAACAAAAGAAGTGCAGAAAGAAGGACCAGAGGTGCAGAAAGAGGCAAGAGGGGTGCAGAAAGAGGCAAAAGGGGTACAGAAAGAAGCGAGATGTGCAGAAAAAACAAAAGAAGTGCAGAAAGAAGGAACAGAAGTGCAGAAAGAGGCAAGTGAACTGCGGAAAGAGGGAACAGGGGAGCAGAAAGAGGACAGAGGTGCAGAAAGAGGGTAGAGGGTGCAGAAAGAGGGTAGAGGGTGCAGAAAGAGGCAAGAGGGGTGCAGAAAGAAGCACAAGAGGTGTAGAACGAAGCAATAGAAGTGCAGAAAAAAGCAACATAGGTGCAGAAAGAGGCAAGAGAAGTGCAGAAAGAACCAACAGAGGTGCAGAAAGAGGCAAGAGAGGTACAGAAACAGGCAAGAGAGGTGCAGAAAGAGGGAAAAGGGGTGCAGAAAGAGGCAAGAGAGGTGCAGAAAGAGTGTAGAGGGGTGTAGAAAGAGGTAAGAGGGGTGCAGAAAGAAGCAACAGAGGTGCAGAAAGAAGCAAGAGAAGTGATGAAAGAGACAAGAGAGTTGCGGAATCAGGCAAAAGAAGTGCAGAAAGAGGCAAGAGAAGTGCAGAAAGAACCAACAGAGGTGCAGAAAGAGGCAAGAGAGGTGCATAAAGAGGCAAGAGGTACAGAAACAGGCAAGAGAGGTGCAGAAAGAGGGAACAGGGGTGCAGAAAGAGGCAAGAGAGGTGCAGAAAGAGCGTAGAGGGGTGTAGAAAGAGGTAAGAGGGGTGCAGAAAGAAGCAACAGAGGTGCAGAAAGAAGCAAGAGAAGTGATGAAACAGACAAGAGAATTGCATAAAGAAACAAGAAAGGTGCAGAAAAAAGGAAGAGAAGGGCAGAAAGAGGCAAGACAGGTGCAGAAAGAAGCAGGAGAGGTGCAGAAAGAGGGAAGAGAAGTGCAGAAAGAGGGAAGAGACGTGCAGAAAGAGGGAAGGGGGTACAGAAAGAGGCAAGAGGGGTGCAGAAAAAAACAACAGTGGTGCAGAAAGAGGCAAGAGAAGTGTAGAAAGAGACAAGAGAGGTGCAGAAAGAGGGAAGAGGGGTGCAGAAAGAGGGAAGAGCGGTGCAGAAATAGAGAGAAGAGGGGTGTAGAAAGAGGCAAGGGGGTGCAAAAAGGGGGAACAGGGGTGGAGAAAGTGGCAAGAGGTGCAGAAAGAAGCAAGAGGTGCAGAAAGAAGGAACAGAGGTGCAGAAAGAGGCAAGAGGGGTGCAGAAAGAGGGAAGAGGGGTGCAGAAAGAAGCATGAGTGGTGCAGAAAGAGGCAAGAGGGGTGCAGAAAGAGGCAAGAGGGGTGCAAAAAGAGGGAAGAGGGGTGCAGAAAGAAGCAAGAGGGGTGCAGAAAGAAGCAAGAGAGGTGCAGAAAGAAACAAAAGAGTTGCAGAAAGAAGGACCAGAGGTGCAGAAAGAGGCAAGAGGGGTGCAGAAAGAGGCAAAAAGGGTGCAGAAAGAAGCGAGAGGTACAGAAAAAAACAAAAGAAGTGCAGAAAGAAGGAACAGAAGTGCAGAAAGAGGCAAGAGGGGTACAAGAAGAGGGGTGCAGAAAGAAGCAAGAGGTGTGAAGAAAGAAACAAAAGAAGTGCAGAAAGAAAGAACAGAGGTGCAGAAAGAGGCAACGGGTGCAGAAAGAAGGTGGATGGGTGTAGAAAAAGGCAAGGGCGTGCAGAAAGAAGCAAGAGACTTGCAAAAAGAAACAGAAGAAGTGCAGAAAGAAGGAACAGAGGTGCAGAAAGAGGCAAGAGGGGTGCAGAAAGGGGGAAGAGGGGTGCAGAACGAGGCAAAAGGGGTGCAGAAAGAAACAAAAGAAGTGCAGAAAGAAGGAACAGAGGTGCAGAAAGAGGCAAGAGGGGTGTGGGAAGAGGGGTGTGAAAGAGGCACGAGGGGTGCAGAAAGAAGCAAGAGGGATGCAGAAAGAAGCAACAGATGCAGAAAGAGGGAAGAGGGGTGGAGAAAGAGACAAGAGAAGTGCAGAAAGAAGCAACAGTGATGCAGAAAGGGGGAAGAGGGGTGGATAAAGAGGCAAGAGGGGTGCAGAAAGATGCAAAAAAGGTGCAGAAAGAAACAAAAGAAGTGCAGAAAGAAGGAACAGAGGTGCAGAAAGAGGCAAGAGAGGTGCAGAAAGAGGCAAGAGGGGTGCACAAAGAAGCAAGTGAGGTGCAGAAAGAGGCAACAGGTGCTGAAAGAGGCAAAAGAGGTGCAGAAAGTAGAAGAGGTTTGCAGAGAGGCAAGAGAAGTGCAGAAAAAGACAGAAAGGTACAGAAAGAAGCCACAGAAATGCAGAAAGAGGCAAGAGAGACGCAGAAAGAAGCAAGAGTGGCTTGTACACCATTAGTACCAATTTAACACCCACATTTAGCAATAAGTAACAGGTGACCATTCTAGGTTTACAAAGGACCTTCCACCACGCTGTAACACTTGTCGCTGCATTTTTGGTAACGTTTGAGCTAGAAACAGGGCTTTTTTTGTTCAAATCTGCAGATTAGGCAGCAGATGATGGATTATGTAGCTAATGCGGAAAATTTATAATTGTGCGAAAGTCGGTGCAGCAAACAGTCGCATAATTCCAGTGGCCCTTCTCAAACCTCTGACTAGGTCCAGAAGTGCTCCTCAGTGATTCCTTCTTTTTTTTGTCTCATTGAGTTCATAGTTTAGCTTCTATGGAAACGAGGAAGACTAAACCTGAGGTTTCTACTCCACAACACAGACTACCATACCACATAATTACTCTCCATAACACATAATCCCACTCTACATAATTCCTATACACTAAATACCACATACTTTCTATCCACATAATTTCACTGCACAACATACCACATAATTCCACTACACACAACATACATCCACTCCAAAAAATATTAGTAAAAAACTTTTACATTTACAATGCCAATAGCTCTAACTCTTGCAAATGCAAGACCTATTACATTGCAAATGCTTCTTTAACTAGTAGTCGCGTTTGCAGAGTGGTGGAGAAAGAGTGCTGGGCCTCCGACCAGCGCTCAGGAATTCCGCTGCGTAGGACTTACAGGAGGTACCAGGAGGGCTTCTTGGCCCCCCAATTCCCTCAGGAGTAAAGTGGACTTCATCCCCCAACCCGTAGTGTGCCAGGGGTGCGTTTGCAGAGTGGTGGAGAAAGGGGCCGTGGCCTCCGAAGACCTCTTAGCAATCCCACTGTGTGGGACTAACTGGAGGTAACAGGAGGGGAAGTGGGCCCCCAAGGACATCTTTGGGGGCCAACTACCCCTCCTATTATCTCCAGTAAGTCCCACACAACAGGATTGCTAAGTTCTCATAGCAGGCCATGCCCCCTTTGCCCACCACTCTGCAAACGCACCTCCTGGCATGCTCTTGGTTGGGGGATGAAGACCCCTTCGCTTGTGGGGGTCCTTAGGGGCCAACTAGCCTACCTGTTACCTCCAGTAAGCCCCACACAGTGGGATTACTGAGAGGTGGACACAGGCACGCCCCCTTTCTCCACCACTCTGCAAACGCACCTCCTGGCGCGCTCCCGGTTGGAAAGACAGCCCCGGGGAGGTGGCGGTCCCCGGGGCTGCGGAGGGCCGCGAGCCCCCCGCATATTATAAATAAAGCCCCGGGGAGGTGGCGGTCCCTTGGGCTGCGGGGGCCCCTGTGGGCCCCTGCACCATTATTACACATTGCCCCCGGGACCTGCCCCACCTGGGGGCTTTAAGAAAATGAAGTGCGGGAGACCGCATTTTTTTTTTTCTCGCCAGGAGTCGCGAACCCAACGCAAATCCTGCTGTTTTTTTTTTTAAATGCTTTTTCAGCAGGCCTAGGGAGTCAGGGTGTTTCTACCCTGCCCCCTTTTCTTTCTTTAATCTTTTTAACCATTTTTCTTGTGACTCGGTTCTACCAAGTCACAAGATGGCTGCCAACACTTCCTGGTTTGGAGTGCTGACAGCCAATCAAAATAAAGCTTGTGCTCGGGAGGGTTCGCGGATCCACCGCGGTCACCAGATATCGGTATTTTTTATTTTTACATCGCAGTTGGATATGGCATTAGAGGATTAACAGCTGTCTCTGTTGAAGTGACTGAGACACTGAATGTATATGAGAATTGTGAGATTGTTGGTCCCACGCATGTCGGCCCACATATCAGCACAGGTAAAGATGTAAACACAACAGCTTTGATGATATATTGCATTGCAAAGTACCTGATAATTTCTGATTGGTCGAGTCAATGCCCAGCAATGAACAGCAAGCACAGCTTGTTGTTCCAAAGGAATATTCTAAATGACAATCTGAAATGCAGCACATGTTTACAAATTAAAATATGCACTGAAGTGAATATACAAATATTTGAAATGCAATAGTTGTACATAAACAGAAAGACACAAAGATTACATCATGGTATAGAACACGATGAAGATGCAACCACTTGTACTGCGATGCAAGGAATTGAGTATCAAACATCAGTTGTGACGACGTATTAATTTTTGGTGAGGATGTGCAATCCTATGATCAGATTTTAGTATTGGTTTTATCCATTTTAAAGGAAAAAGGAGTGAACTTGAAAGCCAGGAAGTGTAAATTTGCTGTGGGGTCTGTGGACTATTTAGGTTATAAATTGTCAGCAAAGGTGTTGAACCTAAGGATAGTTTGGTTAAGGCCATTAAGGAATTCCTTGCACATGAGAATAAAGATTAATTGTGCTCTTTTTTCGGAATATTAGAGTTTTAATGTCGGTTCATTCCTAAGCGAGGTGAAAAGGCTAGTATGTTGAGGTCGCTGTTGAAGAAAAATGAGAGATTTGTTTGGAGTGATGAAGTTGATAAAGAGTTTGATCTGATTAAGAGTGAGGTAGCTGAGGCCATTCCTCTTAAGCCCTTTGATACACGGGATCCGTGTGTGGTGGTCACTGATGCCAGTCAATGCGACCTTGGTGCGGTTTTGTTACAAACGTGTGGGGGTAAAGTAGAAGAAGGCAGAAGGTACTTATTCTGTTATTGAACGGGAGGCTTTAGCCTGCTGGTGGGGTGTGGATCATTTCAGGAGATATTTGTGGGGTATTGAATTCACTGTGTGCATGGATCATAAACCGTTGGTTATTCTGTTTACCACGAAGGAAGCATGTAAAGCTACACCTAGAATTTTTAAGTGGTACTATAGGCTGCAAGGGTTTCAGCTCAAGTTGGAGTATATTTCGGGCATAAAAAATGTTTTCGCATATTGTTTGTCGCGATTGCCTCTTAAGGAAGATGGGTTTGGGCATGATGTCAAGGATGACTATTTTTGTATAGTTGCTTTTTTTGTGAGGAGGATTAGATAGCTGAAGGAGAATAGAGATTGGCAAATGATGATGATGTGTTCCAGGAATTGTTAGGCTGTTTGAATAAAGGTTGGCCCAATTTAGGGGTTAGTGAGTCTTTTAATGCCTTCAAGCAGGCTTTCTTGGAGTTGTGTGACCAATGGGGCTTTAAGATGTGCTAATTGTTGGTTGTGCCTCCGCGAGTGTGCTCTGAAGTACTTACATCAGCTCATGAAGGTCATGTAGGCATGAGAGCAATGAAGAGGAGGATCAGGGATGCTTTTTGGTGGCCAGGCATGGACAGGGAGGTGGACCATTTTGCGAGAGACTGTGTGGCTTGTGCCATTAGTGACAATGGACATTATGGCATTGTACTGGTTGATTGTTTTTCTCATATCCAGAAGTGGTGTTTGCAAAAACAGCTAATATCGCAGAAGTTGTACATTTCTTGCAGTCTTTGTTTTTGAGAGAAGGTGCCCCCTCTGAATTGGTGACAGATAATGGGGTGCAATTCACTTCTGGTGAGTTTGGTAAGTTTATTAACCATTGGGGTGTTAAGCATGTTACTATGTCTTTTGTTAGAAATGAGTTCTCTAGTTGGCAGTGGTTTGCACCCTGTCCAAGTAGGGACCCTCATTCTAGCCAGGGTAAGGGAGTCACACGGCTAAGATAACCCCTGCTCACCCCCTTGTTAGCTTGGCACAAGCAGTCAGGCTTATCTCAGAAGCAATGTGTAAAGTATTTGCACATACACACACAGCACCACAGTGAAAACCCTACAAAAGGACACCAACCACTTTAGAAAAATAACCAATATTTATCTGAATAAAACTAAACCAAACAACAAAAATCCAACATACACAAGTCAAGATATCACTTTTAAAAGGTTCAAAATAGTTCACTCAATAGGAAACTATGGATGTGTCACTTTTAGCACAAAGTACCTGGGATGTGTCAAAATCAAAGACGAAAACAGGCGCAGGGGAGGTGAGGAGCCGGAAAAGCAAAGCGATGCGTTGGTTCCTTATTGCCATGGGAGGTGATGTGTCAGTTTCTTACTGCAGCGCAGGGGAGGTGATGCTTCGGATCCTTACTGTCAGGGGAGGTGATTCATCGGTTCCTTACTATGAGGGGAAGTGATGTGTCAATCTGCGGACACATAGGCCTCGGTTTCATACTGCTAGGCAACGTTGATGAAGAACTTGCCGCCCAGGGACGATGCGTCGAAAATCCAGACGTGTTGTGTCGATGCGGCTGAACAAGATCTGTGTCAATTTCGCAGCAGAGAAGAAGGTGATGCGTCAATTTCTTCAGCCGCAGAGCAGGGCCTGTGTCGGAGTCAGATCGTGCACCACGGACGACGGTGACATGGTGCTCGGGACTCGGGTTGCAATGATCTTTCAACCGAATGGCAGGCGCTGCGTCGATTCTTCAGCCACACAGTGGCGATGCGTTGGTCTTTCAACTGCACGGTGGTGCTGCGTCGGAAAAATGGCACTGAGAGTCAATGCATGGATTTTCTTCTCAGATTTACCAGATTCTACTTCCAAGGGCCCTGGAACTGGATTTGGCATCACGTGGCAAATCAGGGCTCTCGAAAAAGAAAAACTGGGGGCCGCCTGCCAATCGGCTGTTTGGACAGAGGTATGCACTCCTAGCAATATATGCTGAAAATTTAATACAAATACAAAACTGGATTTTTTAACATTTTCCACATTCTTTTTAATGCTAATTTTTTCTTTTTTTTCAATCAAAAGCATTACATGAATTGGAAATTCTTTTTACATTGCACGAGTCATTCTTTTAAACAGTCGCAAGAAAAACTGACATCATGTTAAAGTAAACATAGCTCAAACGGCAGCCCTATGCATTTCGGGACACACGTCCCTTCGTAAGGGGCATATCTGAAAAAAATCCAAAGAAAACAGATTTACATGCACAATCACGGTGTGACCATCCCTTTCTTAATGAACTCTCTTACAATCATGTCCTTATAACCCAAGAGATAGCTTTGTCTTAGTGCCTGGTGTGATTAGGGTAAATCAACTTATTTTCCTCAAAGTTCACCTTGTCAAGTGTGCTGGTGATGTGGTGATTCACAACCATACTTTCTACAAACATTACTCACATGCCACGGGCTGGAAGATAATGACTCGTATATCATAAAGTGCCAACTCAATTCAATGGTGCAACCGATTGCTGGGGAAATATAAACGTAAGAAATCCATCTAGCTCACACCTTACACAAACGTGTTGACGCTAACAGTTATTCATAGCAAACAACATACCTCCCAATCTGCGCAAGATCAAAAACTCGCTGCCAAAAAGATACAGGAACAGAGTTATTAGTAACAAAAAGAATAAACAGTACTTCACAATAAACCTGAGTGATCATAGAAATTCACTCCTACCTTGTATTCCAACCAGCGTCAACCAATCTGTTTAAAAAAACAACAAAGAGACCATAAGCTTAGCAATCCTCCTGAAGACTAAGATCATCCCAACAAGTGAAACTTTGTCCTCATGAACTCCAGATCTACGCAAGCATGAGCACTATGTTTGACCTAGGACTCACCGTAAGAATAACCGAGTACCAACGTCTTTCGATACCGCCTTCTACAATACCTTCGAGCCACCATTTCGTAATTAAATCTTGTCATCACGGTCATGTGACACCGTCACGTGATCACAAAAGCTATCATGTGAGCGCAAAAACAGTCCGCACCATCTTGGGGTATGAAAGTGAAGTCTAATAACACCCTCTGTAGTCAAATATCTAAATGCTAAAATATTACATACCAAAGTTACTGTGGCCAAAACTAATCATGCTCCAAGGAAGTATGTACCGTCTTGCGATATGTGTACTAAATATGGCTCCTCGATCCTTAACCTCTAAAAGAATTATTTACTGAACGTTCAATCTTTGGCAAAGTGCAATGTGTAGACAGACGTATTTTAACATGGACGCACGATCAATTTCACCGTATACAGCAAGCGCCATCTTGGAATTTAACGACTGTGTGAAAAACAAATTTGAGAACATGAAAATGTCAGAAATAAAAAGAGACAAATAAAATTAACTAAAATTTCGAATGCCTCGATCACTTATATAACAACAAAGTTCAATCTTCAAATCTTGGAGTTGTGGCTTTAACAATTATCAATATCACCTAGATCATATGCATGTAACATAATACCCAATATGTCTAAATGCCAACACTGTCGCGATCCCGAACGAGTGACAATATCCCCCTGATTATGAGAAGAAAGACGCAACAGTGAAATAGCTGCAAAGATAAAGTTTGCTTAGGTTATATAGCCCATACTCGTGGCCAAGATTACACTACTTCATACATAGCAACCATCCAAACAGATTCCACCTCTTCCTTCAACATCACCATCACAACCGATTGTGTGCGTGTATCAAGTTTTTGCATCCATGTAACAGTCCATCAAGTCCGAATATTAACTCCTATTAATATGCCATTGCAAAGAATGAGTCTCAACAAGGTTCAAGTGAATAGAGAAATACACATATGTATGAACTACACCGGATAATCAGTTGACTGACCCTATCTTTATGTTATTATGTGAGTCTAATTGTTGTGTTTAAAAAAATCATAGCGGAATCTAGAGAAAACAGCTCATTTCTACTCTCATTAAGGCCCCGGGGTTTCAAGCTATCTAGGCGTTTGATCCAATATGTCTCACGTTGTAATAGGCGTTTATTCATGTCTATTCCAGTAATGATGGGTACTTGCTCAATGATTTGGAACTTTAGTTGAGCAATAGTGTTTCGACATTCCTCCCAATGTAGTGCCAAGCACGAGGTAGTATTCTTGTTGTGTATTCTGCTCTTGTGTTCAGAAATGCGGACTTTTAACTTCCTCTCGGTTTTGCCAACATATAGCATCCCACATGGGCATTTAATGGAGTAAATAACACTGCTCGAATTACAGTCTCCATTATAGAGTAACTGAATATTTTTACATGTCCGTGGATGTGATAGAGTACATCCTATAACGACATACCTGTGTGTGATGTTTGTTTGGAAGAAGATTTAATTGATAATAGTTCTTTAATGTTCCTAGACCTCGTGTATGCGAACAGCGGACGTAGAGTAAATAAGTTGTTGAAGTCCAGTTCTTGTTGAAGTAGTTCCCATCTGTTGATAATGATGCTACAAATTGTTTTGGATGTAGTACAGTATTTAGAAACAAACACCATTCTTTGTGATTCCTTAATGGTTTTTTTTTTAAGTAGCTGCCTTTGCTCTTCAGATAATGCTTTTTGAGCTGCTGAATCCAATAGCTCCTTTGGATAACCCCTCTGAGTGTAGTGATCTTTGAAATCCTCCATGGTTGATTTGCACATTTCTGGGTCCGAGACCAATGTTCTTATCCTCAAAAACTGTGAATAGGGTAAATTGGTAATCAAAGTTTGAGGATGAAAGCTTTGAAATAGAAGAGCACTATTTCTATCCATCGGTTTTTTGTATAGGCTTGTTTGTATGCCATTGTCACAGATCTCTATCAAGACATCCTGAAAAGATACCTCTCTGTTGCTCATGGAATAAGTGAATTGTATTCTGGGATTTATGGTGTTCAACTGATGAATGTTTTCTTTAAGAGTTGTTTCTGAACCGTTCCAAATTAGAAATATGTCATCAATATAACGACAAAAAAAGAGTAAACCTTCTGTCCAATTTTTTTGTTCGAAAATGTTTTCTTCTTCAAATTTGGCCATGAAGGTATTGGCATAAGTTGGGGCTCCTGGAAACCCCATCAAAGTTCCGTTTAGTTGTAAAAAGAACTTGTTGTTCCATGCAAAATCACTATGATGGAGGCAGAAATGGAGAAGTTCAAGAAGGAAAATTTTGTTTGTGCCAATTTCATCCTGTTTGAGTAAACTCCACTCTATTGCTTCTAATCCCTCAGAGTGAGCAATGGACGTGTACAAAGCTACGACATCGATAGTGCATAGGATCCAATTTTTTGTGTCTTTGTCTTCCATCCTTTCCAATTTTCGAAGAAAGTCCGAAATGTCCTGAATATACGTGTGCCATGACTGGACAAACGGTTGCAAAAAAGCATCAATGATTCTGCCAGCAGGTTCAAACAGTGATTCACATCCCCACACAATGGGTCAGAATGGTGGGTCCTGTTTATTTTTATGGATTTTTGGAAGCATGTATAATCTGGGCCTGCGTGGATGTTGTGTCATTAAATATCTTTTGGTGTTTTCGTTTATCCAATCCATGTCATAAGCATTGTGAAGAATAGTTTGCAATAGTTTGGAAATTTCTATAGTGGGGTCTGCATCTAGAAGCATATACACTGAGGTGTCTTGAACGTGTTCTTCCACTTTATTCTCATAAAATACTGTATCCATCATCACTAGGGCTCCGCCCTTATCTGCTTTCTGAAATGTGATTTGTGAATTCCTGGATAGTTAACATAAGATGCTTTTCTCAACACGATTGAAATTCTGTCCTTTCTTGGCCTTCCTTTGATTGCCTAATTTCTCAAAGTCCTTTTTGACTAAGGATTCAAAGATATCTAGAGTCTTATGTGAGATTGGTGCTTCAAAAGAACTTTTGGGCTTAAATTCCCGTGTGGTAATAACTTGTGGTACCTGTGGTTGAGCTACATTCTCAAAGAAATGTCTCAGTCTTAGCACCCTCATGAATTTATAAGGTGCTATATCATTGTTCAGTGTCGATCCTTTAAATGTAGGGACAAACGAGATACCTTTATTGAGTACTGCAGTCGCCTGAGGTGTAAGTGTTCTGGATGAAATATTAATCACATCGGGCCAGATGTACGACCCTAGTAAGTTGCGACTCGCAATTTGCGCTCGATTGCGTCTCGCAAATTGCGACTCGCAATTTACTATGTACAACAGTGTCAGAGACACTGATTGCGATTCCCAATGGGGTCGCAAAATGAGAGGCTCATTAATATTAATGAGGCACTCGTATTTGGCGACCCCACTGGAAATGGCTGGCCCTCCCAGGGATGGTGGCCTGCTGGGCTCAGCAGACCACCATGTCTGGGACTGCTGTTTAATAAAGCAGCTTTTTTTTTTTAAAATGCAGCCCGTTTTCCTTAAAGGAAAACGGGATGCATTTACAAAAATAAAAATGAAACGTTTTCATTTAATTTTTTAAGGGCTGGCAGTGGTCCCTGGGACCACTGCCTGCCCTTAAAAAATATTTTCGCATGCATTTGCAAAGGGGAAGGGGTCCTCTGGGACCCCTTCCCATTTGCGAATGCATTACCACCTACTTGAAGTAGGTGGTGATTGTGAGTGTTTTGCGACCGCAATTGCGGTCGCAAAACATTAGTACATGGGTTAGAGAGTCGCTATTTGGAAGGGAACGCCCCTTCCAAATAGCGAGTCTCAACACTTTTTTGCGAGTCGCAATTCATTTGCGACTCGCAAAATTGTGTTAGTACATGTCCATACCAATTTTAGCATGCGCAAACGGGTGGCTAACCCGTTTGCGCATGCTAAAATTGGTTGTACATCTGGCCCCAAATCTTGGTCTGACTTCGTAATCCCTTTTTGCCTTTTTCCTTTTCTTTGTCCACTCCTGGTTTTTTTGTTGTTCCGTTTCCTTTGTTTGTACTCTCATCCGGAGGTTGTCCCATATCCGGTGCCTGGGACAAAAAAAAAACTGCCTGTGACACTGATGGTTCAGCTTGATCCTTGGAGATATCCACAGTTCTTTCTTGATGGAATTCAGTAAGCTTGACTGGGGCTCTAGATGTATCTGTGTCTTTTTCTGTAGCCACACTTTCCTCTGAGGATGTATTGGTTTTCCGGGTGAAGCGTCGTTGGGCATACATCTCAGCCCAGGTGTATGCCTCATTGAGCGTATAATTTATAGTATCTCGCTTGAATTTCTTAAGTTTAGTTTCTTGGAGTTCTTTCCCATACACGTCAAGTTTCCTGTTCAAGTCATCTAGAAACTGTTTCCATTCATCTTTGGGCATCCACCTTGACAAATCCATACATATGATTTCTATTTCTTCCTCTAGTTCATGAATAGTTTTAGCCAATTCTTCAACCAAGAGCAAGATCAGGTCAAGAGAGCATTTGTTGAGAATTGAGTACCATTTCTCCATAAACTGAGTATTATGTTGTAAACGGTATAGCATGGGTTTAATGGCCATTCTCAGTCCACGGGGTATCCTTTTAACCTTATGGTATTGGATAAGAGTTGACGCATGTAATCTCTGGTTGAGTTCACGTCGTGTGATGAATTCCAGCTGTTTAAGTTGTTGGGTGATCTTTCCACCCTGTACATTAAATTCTTTGACTTCTTGAATGAGCCCATAGATTTCATTAGCTTGTTCTGAAGTATATGCTTTGGTAGTGGCTCAATTGTCTGTAATTGTAGAGATTGATTCGAAAGACATTGTGACAAAGGGTGCACGGTCTAAGATAGGTAAAGGAACTAGTGACTAGAAATTGGTGTAGACCATGCACCCCACTTTAATTTACATTTAACCAGTGATAAACAAGATTATTCTGATCTGTGTGTTGTACCTCTCTTCGTGTTTACCTCACACTGTACATACAAGAAAAACTGGGGGCCGCCAGCCAATCGGCTGTTTGGACAGAGGTACGCACTCCTAGCAATATATGCTGAAAACTTAATACAAATACAAAACTGGATTTTTTAACATTTTCCACATTCTTTTTAATGCAAATTTTTCTTTTTTTCTTTTTTTCAATCAAAAACATTACATGAATTGGAAATTCTTTTTACATTGCACGAGTCATTCTGGTTAAACAGTCGCAAGAAAAACTGACATCATGTTAAAGTAAACATAGCTCAAATGGCAGCCCTATGCATTTCGGACACACGTCCCTTCGTCAGGGGCATATCTGGAAAAATCCAAAGAAAACATATTTACATGTACAATCATGGTGCGACCATCCCTTTCTTAATGAACTCTCTTACAATCATGTCATTATAACCCAAGAGATAGCTTTGTCTCCTAGTGCCTGGTGTGATTAGGGTAAATCAACGTATTTTCCTCAAAGTTCACCTTGTCAAGTGTGCTGGTGATGTGGTGATTCACAACCATACTTTCTACAAACATTACTCACATGCCACAGGCTGAAAGATAATGACTCGTATATCATAAAGTGCCAACTCAATTCGATGGTGCAACCGATTGCTGGGGAAATATAAACATAAGAAATCCATCTAGCTCACACCTTACACAAACGTGTTGACGCTGACAGTTATTCATAGCAAACAACATACCTCCCAATCTGCGCAAGATCAAAAACTCGCTGCCAAAAAGATACAGGAACAGAGTTATTAGTAACAAAAAGAATAAACAGTACTTCACAATAAAACTGAGTGATCATAGAAATTCACTCCTACCTTGTATTCCAACCAGCGTCAACTAATCTCTGTTTAAAAAAACAACAAAGGGCTCTCAGCAAAAGAGCCCAGGCACTGGTATGTGAAGTCTTTGATGGTCTTAAGACTTCTTGACAGGAGGCTAGCACTCACAAGCCCTTGGAAAGCAGGATGTAGAAAGCAAAGTCCGGTCCTTTCACTCCAAGTACAGAAGCAGCAAGCAGTAGGACAGCACAACAAAGCAACAAGCAGAATGTCAGTCCCTCCTACAGCATCCAGCTCTTCTTCCTGGCAGAATGTCCTCTTAGTCCAGAGGTGTTCTGATTTGAGAGTGTCAGAGGTCCTATACTTATACCCCTTTCTGCCTTTAAAGTAGGCAAACTTCAAAGGAAAGAATTTGTAGTGCACAAGACCCTGCCTTTCCCTGACCTTGCTCCAGACATACTACAGGGAGGTGGGGACAGCTTTGTGTGAGGACAGGCACAGTCCTATTCAAGTGTCAGTGACAATTCCTCCCACCACTCTAGCTCAGGCAGACCCATCAACCTGGTGATGAGCCAACATGATATGCAGGACACACCTCAGCTCCCTTTGTGTGACTGTCTAGAGTGAATGAACAAACAGCCCAACTTTTACCCTCCCTCAGACGTGGATTCCACAGGCAAGCAGAAGCACAGGATGGTAAAGCAAGAAAATGCCCATTTTCTAAAAGTGACTTTTACAAACACGCAATTTAAAAAACAACATCACTAAAAGATGTATTTTTAAATTGTGAGTTCAGGGACCTCCAAACTCCAAATCTCAATCTCTTCCCCATTGGAAGTTATACTTGTAAGATGTCACAAGGCAGCTTCAATGATAACCTATGGCAGAGATAGCCCTTGTAATAGTGAAAAAAGAAATTAGCAGTATTTCACTATCAGGATTCACTATCAGGACGTGTAAAACACACCAGTACATGTCCTACCTTTTAAATACGATGCACACTGCCCATGGGGCTATCTTGGGCCTACCTTCGGGGTGCCTTACCTGTGTGTAAAAGGGAAGGTTTGGGCCTGGCAAGTAGTTGCGCTTGCCGGGTCGACATGGCAGCTTAAAACTGCACTCACAGACACTGCAGTGGCAGGTCTGAGACATGTTTACAGGGCTACTCATGTGGATGGCCCAATCAATGCTACAGGCCCACTAGGAGCATTTGATTTGCAGGCCCTGGGCACACCGGGTGTACTTTAATAGGGACTTGCTAATAAATCAAATATGCCAATCATGGATAAACCAATCACAAATACAATTTAGACAGAGAGCATATGCACTTTAGCACTGGTTAGCAGTGGTAAAGTGCCCAGAGTCCTAAAGCCAAAGAAAACAGGTCAGAAAAAATAGGAGGAAGAAGGCAAAAGTTTGGGGATAACCAAGCAAAAAGGGCCAGGTTCAACATCTTTATATCATCCTAGGAGCAATGGTTTGGTGGAAAGGTGCAATAGGGTGATTAAGGACAATGTGGAGTTGTCCCTAGACAATGGTTTGGATTGGAATATGGAGCTGGAGGATTTGTTGTGGGCAATGCACACCACTTCTAATGCTGTCACAGATATGTTACCATTTGCATTACTTAAGGTGCAGATGGCTGCGACAAAGTTGCTGTGTCCTTGGATGAACAATTTGTGTGTGTCAGAGGAGAGAAGGGCACAGGTCAAGAGTAAACATGAATATACTCAGAGGAAGTATGTGACTGAGGAGTGTGATAAAAATAAAAAGTGTAATTGGTTTGATCTTGAAGGGTCATTCAAAATTTTCAAACCCTTAAAAAGTATTACACATCAAAATGTAGGTGGTTATGCTTGAGGATGGCAAATGGTGGAACAGGGAACACTATCTGTGCAGAAACAGATGTCGGAAAACAGAGTTTCAGAATCCGTGACTTCAAAGGATTCAGAAGGGAGTGAGCCATTTAAGGATTCCTTGGCTACATCAAAGGATACTGGTGTTTTGAGAACCCCTACTGTGGGGAAGCCATCTGTAAGACTGTGTGACTATGTATTCTAAATTCACCTGTTTTTATTTTGTGATTCATATATTTAAACTTTAGTTTTTGGGGAAGTATTTTTTATTTGAGTTTAGTATAAGGAGAAGATGTGTTGGGTCTGGCTTGGAAAGGAGTGTTGAATGTGGAATGTTGTGATGTAACTGGGATGGAGGGAATGTAGAGTGCAGTTTGAATTGCTGGGCAGTTGCTGGTTCATTGGCTGCCCTGGTGGTTGTATTTATTCTTGTGGAATAAACTTACCTGTTTTCCCTTACGGAGCCTGCATTTTCATTTGAAACCAGAACTCTTCATGCTGCCATGAGTGAGCCCTGAAATCGCCGCTTTTATTGTGTTCCACGGATTCCATTAAACTGTATGTAAGTAAAATTTTTAAATTTGGCACTCATCCTGAACTGAATTTCTTCAATGTATTCTCAAATGTGGCAAACTATAGTGAAGTGATTTCTATAGGATTTCATAATTCATTGAAAGCTAAGATTTGAACCCAAGTTTCTTGGTTACAGGTTGTGCTCTTCAGTCACTGTATGAATTTTTCCTCCTCTCTTTCCCTCTTTTACGATTAAAGGATAACGCTTGGTGTTCATTCATTTCATGACATAAATTAGTACACTATGTTGAATTAATAGAAGGTATCGCATGATAATGCAATCTGAAGCATTCTATGTAAAACATTTCAGAATGTCTTCCTTGAAAAAAGTTCAAAATTAAGAATAGGGGAAGACAGGAACTCACTACATAAGTATAATTAATATCACTACGTTTGGGGGGCGTGGCTAACCGCTGAACATGGCTGACGCGCTGTAGCAGAGCTCTGGGAGCGGACCAGATAATCCTGCAGTAATCGGCGGTGTGGTGGGGGCATCTGAGGCATCACCCTGTCCTACAACTTACAGGCACTGTGCAGGGAGCTGTCTGCGGTGTGGGGACTTCGCCCGGCGCCATAAAACGATGTGCTACACGCAGTGAGGGCAGCAGACTGTGACCATGCTGTGAGTGCCTGGGCCCTGGCAGGCTAGAATTGATGAGGTGGCCCCAAAGTCCCGTGGGCCGCCGCCCCGGGGAGCCCCGACGGTGCCGACACACTGCGCGGCTGCCTGGAGGAGAGAGCGATGCATCGGTGCGCTCCACCTGAGGCCTGATCATTTCCCGAAGCGGAGCACCGCCTGAGGCCTGGCTTTTTAGGGCCGGTGCAAAGTCAACATGCGTGTCCGGTGCTGGGACCGTGCACGGGGTGTGGTGTGGTTGTGGTCCCCACTCCTCCCCAAGCGACTGTGACACTGGACCTGCCTGGGCCGCGCGAGCGGATGAAATTCACAGGGGGCACGCCGGACATACCTGCTGTGGGGAGAGTCTCACCGCCTGTGCCAGACCAGCGTTGCACTTGGAGGGTCGGAGGCGCTGCTCAACTGCCTGGTGAGAGCGTTGCGGCTGCAACTGTGCGCTCTGCCACGGGCCCTGGCCGCTTGCTGTGCTGTGCGCTGCCTGGGGCTTGATGTGCTGAGGCCTACCCGGGGCTGGCATGTGTGTCCTGCATCATGGGCCGTGAACGGGATGCGACCTAGCTGGCGCCCCCTTTCTTTCCATATGCCCAAGTCACTGGACCTGCCTGGGACGTATCCACAGCTCGACCCCCTGGGGTTGCGGCGCAGGTCGTACGTACTAAGTAAGTAAGTAAGTAAAAGTTTGTAAAGCGCTCTATTGCCGAGGCGTATTGGCGCTGGAATCGCAGAGATATGAAAAGGCCGGGAAAAGGAATGATTACTGGGTGGGAAAAAGCCAGGTTTTCAACAAGGCCCGGAAATGTGCCTGGGCCGGTAAAGATCTATTAATAAATGGCAGTTTATTCCATAGTTTAGAAGCTAGATGGGAAAGGCTTCTGCCACCCCATTTTGCTTTCTTGATTCTTGGAGTCCTAACGAGTGCTTGCTTTGTTGATCGCAGGGAGCGACCAGGAGTATACTATTGGAATAATTTACAATATTCTATGGGTCCACCTCCATATAGCGTTTTATGAATCAAGCATAACGCTTTAAATTCAATTCGCTCCTTAACTGGGAGCCAATTAAGTTTTCTGATAATCCCCGATATATGACTATATTTGGGGAGATTCAGTAGGGTCCGAGCTGCCACGTTCTGTAGGGATTGCAATTTGTTCAACTGTCTCTTATCCAGACCAAGATAGAGAGCATTGCAATAATCAATCCGAGACAGAATGAGTGCTATGACAACTGTTTTTCGTAGCTCCATCGGGAGATACGGTAAAATCTTCCGCAGAATTCTTAGAGTGAAATAGCAGGCAGAAGTAACCTGGTTTATCTGCCCCATAAAACTAAGCTGGGTGTCGAACATCACACCCAGGTTTCTCATTTTGGTCACAGGCAGTGGACAGGCTCCTGCTTCTCCCGGCCACCAGTCAGAATTCCAGATGGGAGGGCCAGAGCCAAATTCCATGACCTCCGACTTCTGAGTGTTCAATTTTAGGAAGTTGAGGTGCATCCATTGAATAATGTGAACCATACAACTATGAAACCTGGCCGTGGGCAAATGATCTGGGGAGGATATGGAGATTACAATTTGTGTCATCAGCATATGACACAAGTAAAAAGCCATGGTGCTTGACTAGTAGAGCCAGCGGCGTCACATAGATATTGAATAATGTGGGTGAAAGTGCCGAGCCCTGAGGGACTCCGCAAGGAAGATGGAATTTATCTGACTTAAGGTTATCCCAGTAGACCCTATGTTCTCTCCCTGTCAGGAAGGAGGTGAGGAGGGCCAGAGCAGAGTCCTGGATCCCTATTGCCCTCAACCGCTGCGTGAGAACGGAGTGGCTCACCGTATCAAACGCAGCGGACAGGTCCAACAGGATGAGGACCGCCCTGCCCCCTCTATCAATTTGCCATCTGAGTTCCTCCATGGCCATGACTAATGCGGACTCAGTTGAGTGGTTGACTCGAAAGCCATGTTGAGTACTGTCAAGTAGGTTATTGGAGTCCAAGTAGTTGTTTAATTCTTTATTTAGAGCTTTCTCCAAGACCTTGGCCGCCAAAGGCAGGCAGGAAATTGGACGGTAACTAGTAACATCACAGGGGAGCAGGGTAGGTTTCTTTAAGATCGGTCTGATACAGGCCTTCTTCCAGGACAGTGGAAAGTCCCTGGACTTTATGACTGTATTTAGTAACGGGGCAAGAGTCTGACTGACTAAGTTCGAGACACCATGAATAGTGTCTGGGGCGCAAGGATCGTCTGGGGAGCCTGACTTAATGGTCAATAGAAGGTCATTTACTGAGTCCACCGTAAATGGTGAAAAACTGGTCAGATGGTTAGTAATTGACGGCCCTTCCTCCAGACCAGGCAAAGATGACATTTGGGGGGCAAAGCCTGTCCCCTCTAATTCCCTGTAAATAGATTGAATTTTGGTTTGAAAAAAGTATGCCATTTTATCGCATAAGGTCTGATCAGGGCTAAACTGATTTCCCTGTTGGAAACGTACTGGTCGGTACAGCACCATAGATGAATCGTGGTTGGGCCTGCTCTGTTGGAACCGGCCACGGTGCAGACTCCCTTCTCTTCCGTCCAATGCAGCTGGGCTGAGGCGATGGTTCCCCCTTGGCCCCAGGGCGGGAGTGACCTGCGACCTGCCTCCGAGCTGCGCAAGAAGACACACCGAAAATCGGGGCAATACCGGGACCCCGGGCTCTCCTTCCCACCGGTCCCAGTTTGTGTGACCCTCCATTGATACGCTGTATGATAGTGCCTTGCGACACAATATTACAGGTGAAATGTGAAGTTTTAAGGCACCCTCGGGCCGGCACTGTGCTCGGCTGTGCACTGTCTGCCCAAGAAGTCACTGGAAAACAATAAAGGCCCCCAAAAACGACTAGTTTGCTGGCTCACACAGAGGTACTCACCTGAGGGGGCACCACTGGCCCTTTGTTCCAGCCTGCTACAACGGGTGCCAGATCTGTTGAGCAGCACACTATGGGGGGCACGAAGGGGAAACAATCAGAGCTAGTCTCTACCGGTACAACACAACAAGAGGAACACGAAAATGCTACCCAGCTACCTGTAACAGGCTATATTCCACCAACAAATATGGAGGCTGCTCCGGACAAACTTGACCTTATAGTGCAGGAGGTCCGGGAATCATGGAAAGCAATAGAGCAGCAAATAGGATCACTAACAACTGGCTTTACGCTACTCAAAGCAGACCATGACAAGTTGGCTACCACAGTGAAAAGTAACAAATTACTCATAACAGAAATCGTTCCACAACACAGAGACCACGCAGGCCAAATAGCACAACTACAACACCAGGTGTCCAGCCTACAGGACAGAGTCGAAGATGTAGTGGGACGGTCACAAAGAAATAATGTTCGCATAGTTGGTCTGCCGGAATGATGTGAGGGGCCCAATTCAACACGATTCGTAGAACAATGGCTACGAGAGCAGGTGGCCCCAGAAGGTCTGACTAAACTCTTCTGTGTTGAAAGAGCACACAGGATTCCCACGAGAAAGCTGATTGCTGGAGCACCACCTCGCCCGATGATTGCCCGGATACTTAATTATAAGGACCGGGACACGTTGCTCCGTAATGCCAGAGAAAAGTTGCCCATCCTGTACGAAAACTAATGGATCTCATTATACCCGGACTTCACAATCACGGTTCAACACCAGAGGGCCTCCTATCAAGAAGTAAAGAAGAAACTTAGTGCCCTGAACCTCAAATATGCTTTACTGTTCCCCGCCCACTTAAAGATCATGTATGAGCAAAAGTCACACTTCTTTGAAAGTCCAGAGGTGGTTGCTGACTGGGTGGAAGTGACATTCCCTTCTCACACGTAAGGGAGGTCAACGCAAAGTACAAACCATGGATCAAAAGCAGTACTGAAGGGGAAAACGCGCCACAACAAACCAAATCGCAAATCCACGGCCAAAAGTCCATCCCCGGAACAAGTCCTGGAAAGCCGGAATGCAGCACTCCTCACTGCGGTGACATTTAGGGACCAAGATCCTCTCCCTTCAGTGGAATCCTCAGAAGACACTAATATGCAACCATACTCAGAAAACAGTCTCGCTTTATTCCCTTCCATCACCCCACAAATGGTGAATGATTATTTGGGATAACTCCCCAACCTGGGTGTCAAGATAGTCTCTACATTGCCTTGCTGTACACAAGCCACAGACCTCAGCGACTTCCCCACCTCCCAACACTACATAAACTTTGTAAACGGCCATGGTCCGGTCACCCGTACTTCAACCCAAAATCTCGAGAGATCTGCAAAGCATAGTAACCACATCCCCCGATGTGAATGCAAGACGATTCCAGTTGAACTGTTCACAGAGTTGGTTATTTGTTTGGTCCAGCACTGTTCAATGGTTGGACCTAGTATTGGGTTGTAACATGGGATGTTGTTTACCTGGCTCACCCCATCATAATGCGTAGAGGACCCCACCCACACGAGGCGGTAAGATACAGAGTAACATACACATACCTATGGCTATATCGGGGAAGTATACGATAGTTATGTGGAATATCAGGGGCATGGGCCCGGTGCACAAACAACACAAAATTCATGGCCAATTGAATATAAGAAAAGTGCAGTTCGCCTTCATGCAGGAGACACAGCTCACCGATTCTGACGCTACCAAACTACGTAGAAAATGGAGAGGGCAGGTGTTCAATACATCATATTCTGCTTTTGCGAGGGGCGCCACTATCTGGGTCAGAAACTGAATCCCATTTGTTGCCCTAGAGCAGCGAATAGAAGTAAATGGTAGATATGTCTTGATACATGGCACACTAGATGGCACACACATAGATATAGGCAGTATATATGCCCTGAACTACGATCAGGATAAATTCTTAGAAAGCCTAAATACAGTGCTAACAGACTGGGTGGATTATCCACGGCTATTAGGGGGGACTACAATACAGTCATGGACACACGCTTAAACCGCTCTCATCCCCCACTACAAGGAGCGACTGCCATCAAGCAGGCGGATGCCCTCCGTGGATGGGCTGGGGGTTGGTCACTGGTGGACGTTTGGCACCTCAAAAATCCAAACTACTGCGAATACTCATTCTACTCCCCGCCCCACATGCTCCACACGAGACTAGATAGGGTGTTTTGCTCCTTTACCCTCACGGCCCAGGTCACACACACCACGTACTTGGGAAAGACTTTTTCCGATCACAACCCCTTAGAGGTCACTCTATCATGGGGGAGGGTCCCTACACCAGTCCCCACCTGGAAGCTGCGACCACAGATGCTGGAAGATGCTGTCTTCAGTAACACTGTGGCCACAACCATCACCAACTATTTTGCCGAAAATACTGATACTGTGTCCTCGCGACTCATAGAATGGGAAGCATTTAAGACTGCAGTGAGGGGTACAGCTATCAGGGCAACTGTAGGGGCCCGACAAGCGATTCACAAAGACCTTAAAGAAGTAGTAAAGAAGCGGAATAAGTTAGAACAGGAAACTGTCACCGATCCCGCTAAAGCGGAAGCGCTGCAAGACGCACGTATAACACACGCAGGTCTACTAGAGCGCCTACGCATAACAGATCATCAATCCTACACACAGCTGAGGCATGCGGATGCTGACAAATCAGGCTCTCTTGTTGCATGACTCCTACGCGATGCACCGCCCCCCACCCCTATACACGAAGTAGTCTCACCCAATGGTACAACAGTGACTAAGCACATAGACATAGCCTTTTGCGAATACTACAAGGCACTATATGAGGCTCCCGAGGGAGTAGGCGAGGACACAATAGAATCTTTCCTGTGTGATCTTCACTGTCCCCAACTATCCCAGGCGGACCAAAAAGACTTAGCTGGCCCAATCTCTGAAACCGAGATTAAGGAAGCTATCTGGGACCTCCCACGCAACAAAACACCAGGATTAGATGGCCTACCAGCAGAATTTTATGACACCTTCTCGGACAAATTAGTTCCTCACCTAGAGCGCCTATATCAGACTGCCCTAGAATCTGGTAGCCTCCCCCCTACCACAATGCAGGCTCTAGTTACTTCTCTTCCCAAGCCCGGCAGGGATCCCACAGACATTTCGGGATACAGACCGTTGTCGCTGTTCAATACTGAAAACAAGATCCTAAGTAAAATTTTAGCACGTCGTCTGCTACATTTCCTGCACAACTTATACACACGGATCAATGCGTCTTTGTCCTGGCCCGAAGCACCTCCCTGAATATCAGGCGTCTCTATCACGTCCTGGAGGCCACCCCTAAGGACCTTTTAGGAGCCGGGTGCATCTCCCTAGATTTGCACCAGGCCTTTGATACCCTTAGTTGGGAATACATGCTGCTCGTACTCAGCAAGTTTGGTATCCCCCCTGCATATGTGCGATGGGTTAAACTACTCTACACGGTACCCAGCAAGAGCCTGCACATGTGTGCAAGAATCACAGCCCTATCCAGTGTGCAGAGGCACACGACAGGGCTGCCCTCTATCGCCACCCCTATTTGTGCTGGCGCTTGAACCCCTAGCAATAAAACTCCGGAAAGAGGCACAAGAAAAGGTATTTGCGACGGTAACACTACACATGTATTATCAGCATACGCTGACGATCTTATCCTTTATAGCCGTGATCTAAAAGACAACCTTGAGCCTATACCACCCATATTTAATCAGTTTGAACAAATATCGGGCCTTACCATAAATGAGACCAAGTCCTATGCATTCTTTTTCCACCCAGAGGTACACCCAAAAGTTATTAGATTTGGGCTTCTTACTCTTCCCGTCGCGCCAATTACCTTTAAATACTTGGGCATCCAAATATACAGGGCCCCACAAGACTTTCTAGATGGCAACCTTCTGAGGGCAGTCAAGGCTCTTCACACCCAAATAACATTTTGGACATTACTGCCCATCTCAGTGGCGGGCAGAATAGCCATCTCTAAGATGGTTATGCTCCCGCGATTACTGTATTTTTTCACAAACCTTCCAGTACTGATTCCGGCCCCTTTTTTCAAAACCCTGGACACACTCTTGTCAGACTTGATATGGGGGAAGGGCCGGAAAAGGGTGGGACTGACAAAGCTGCAGCTAGGAACGGACAGAGGGGGCATGGGGGCACCGTACTTCTGCGCATACTGTTTTGCAAGTCAGCTGCAATGGCTCGCGTACTGGCTGGCAGGACTTAACCTACATGAGCTGGGATATACACCACAATCCTTGGCCCGAGGCACTCTCCATGCCCTACTACTACCCCAAGGCAGGATCCCGCCTTCAGCCCCCCTGCTACTTCGAATAGCCCTAACCTACTGGAGATGAGCATTACACTATACAAGCCAGCGGCTCCCATATGCTCCTAATACCCCATTGCTAGGGATCACCACGCCTACAGGGTTGGTAACCAGGCGGAGCATATATAACTGTAAAAGGGAGGGTGTGACCAAAGTAGGGACGGTATTCTGTTAGATCACGAGAATTTCGCTCCAGAGCAGGGAGTCCCACGATCCCTTATCATCTTACACGCAACTATAACTAAGTATGTTAAACACTGGGCTCCGGATGGGGTGGAGCCTCTTGCTCACGAGCTGGTTCATACTTTATACCTAATGAGGAATGGTCGCCACCTGATTAGATGGCTTTAAAGAGGCATCCTCTCGCATGCAGCGATCCCCCTCATGACGCTTAGAGAAAAGTGGGCTAGAGACCTTCGCAAGGACCTATCAGACAAGGATTGGGTCTCTCTCCTGGAATACTCCAGGAGGGTGTCCCATAATGCTAAATTTAAATTCATACAGTACATGATACTCCATAGGGCCTACCTCACGCCACACCGATTAAACCAAATGTACCCGACGGCACAGGCACACTGCTCAAGATGTCACACACACAACGCTGACCTCCTACACATAACGTGGGCATGCCCGTGCCTGGCCATCTTCTGGGCCAAGGTTGCAAGCGTAATCGAAACTGACAGGGATCCCTAACTGGGACACAGCAGAATGGTGCATATTGGGGTTATGTCATCGCTCTAAGACACAGAAAGTACAGTTCAGGTTTGCAGACTTGGCCTACTTATCGCGAAGCGCTCCATTACTATGAGGTGGAAATCGGCCTTACCTCCAACAATACATAGTTGGCATGAAGAGGTGATAAGATGGAGAAGACCAGAGAGTGCCGTTATTCGTATGGAAGAATACAGGGGTTTACGGAAAACGGCTACCTCCATGGAGTGGGACTTAATGCTGGAAACTCTTAAAGCCACCGACTCCTTAACACTATAACACATAATAGGGCGCTAACCCACCCCAAAATTGATATTGTAGCTGGCGACCTTGTGCCTACAAGGGGCACGGCCGATCATGGAGAATCGCACACATTCCAAATGACTTAGCATGAAGATACCATTTCGACAGAGTTGTAACCTGGGCCCGCACGGGCCAATTTTGGGGTGAGCCAGGAGGGAGGGTGGGTGGGATTGCGGGCAGGAGTAGTTCAGCGGTTTTATTGTATTTGTAGTATATCTGCCTGAATACGACACACTGCATTGAGTGCATACTAGTATATACAATGTCACATTAGCTCATGGACTTTACTCTGTTTGTAAATGTACGCACGGAGAAGCTCACTTATGCTTTACCCCTGAGGGGTTAACTGTCAACCTTAAGTATTAAGAACTGTACGAAGCGTTGTGCATTGAGACATCCAATAAAGTATGTTTGAAAAAAAATAGTAATAATATCACCACGTTTCCTTTATTTAAGAAACAGTAAAGGCAAAAAGAAGCAACATGTCAGTGACCGCAGTTAAAGTGATTAGCAAAATAGTAAATACTATGGGGCCGATTCACAGAACTAATCTGAGATAAAATCCTAAACTTACTACTTTTGGTATTCACAGAAGGCATTTAGTAGTAGTAAAGTTAGGACTCCTTACTTTACTACTACTAAACTGAGACAAAATCCTAATTTTATGATTTCGGTATTCACAAAAGGCATTTAGTAGTAGTAAAGTTAGGAGTCCAAACTTTACTACTACTAAATGCCTTCTGTGAATACCAAAAGTAGTAAGTTTAGGATTTTATCTCAGATTAGTTCTGTGAATCGTCCCCTTTGACTTTTATTTATTTCGCAGTTTAACGATGGCACAAGTTCAACCTGGTAACATGAGCACCAGTTACATTACACAAGGTCAAATTCATTTTTAGGCACGGGGAAATTAAGTGATTTGTCCAAAAAGCACAGGAATCTGAGCCGACGCCTGGTTCCTCAATTCAAAGTTGGCAGCTCTGGCTGTGACGCCACATCCTCTGCCTTGACTGCTATCTTCTAGGCACTGGGTATCAAGAATCTTACTGAACCTTACTACGTGCTTTAAGATTAGAGAAACTTCACTTGCTGCAATGCTGTGACTCGCACTTCTGGGCGTTCCTTTGCCACCACCTTAGCCAGCGTCACTTAGCTTTATGGCCTACTCCACTCATTACTTTAATGCTCACACCAGTCCTCACAGTTAGGTTGCCTTCGGGACGGCGGACTCTCCCATCCACTAACCTCATTATTAGCTGCTGCTGGGCCTTCGGAGTTCACTGGAGCCCCGGAACGCTGCTCTCTCAGGCACAGGGTGGGTCTGTGGGTGGGGGGCTGGCGTGGGTGACGGTAAGCTGAGATAGAGTGTCCTCCTCCAGCTAAAACTAAGTCAATTATTCAGCACATTTTTTAACTCTGGGGCACATAATTCAAAACCGGTATAGACCCTTTAGCCCAGGACGTCTGGTCACCTTCTGTAGGCTTCTCTTTACCAGATTACATGTGGTCCAGCTACACACACTTTCCATACCCAGCAGAACACTCCCATCGCATACCCCAGCTCCTCAAAAACGGTGCAGGAAGGCAAATGACCCACAGCACACCTTTGGCCATGCCGCCTCAGCTCTCCTAACATAAGGCAGGCGTGTGGTTGCCAAGTGGCCCCACATTTGTGACTGTACACTTTCAACCAGCGTTGCCTTTTCTTTTTAGTAATGATCACTTGGTATTCTGGGACTTGAAGCTCAAACCTATAATAGGAAAACTGGTTGCAAGATCATGAACCTAAAGTGATGTTGGCTTGATAGATCAAATGATGTATTGTTTCACAAGTCTACTGGGCCACTAGGCCCCCATATTTCAGCCCACCCCATCATTTCATCAAGGAGCAAAAGGGATTCTGTTAACCTGTACAGATTGTGTATGAGTGCTAATCTGTTAACACAAATCATTTGTATTGAAAAATAATAGTGAAAGTTGACGCATCTGGGGGCATGGACAGCCTAGAAAGCACCCAATGTCAGTGTGCATGGGTGGCACCTATATCGGGCTCCACAGGTCACTTCCGGAGTGAACAATGTCAGTGCAGAGCCGCATGATGGCACGTGCCAGTACGCAGGAAATTTTCTGGATCCAGCCTGACACCTGGGAAAAATTCAAAGGTGAGGAATCTGTGGGTAGATAGATTATCCACCAGAAAGAATGTTACCAAAGGTAAGTTGTGCTTTGTGCTGGCTGGAAGCTATAGCAATAGTTAATTTAGTTCTGCTGGGATCTCCCCTCCTGATAGTGATTAGGCCTTTGATGAGGTCCACAATATCCTTCCTGTTCATAGACAATAGACTTAGTTCTACTAACAGAAAGACTGGGATAAATAAACACTGCCCACTTATCCTGGAATGTGGGAGAAGGCAGTGGACAGAGACACATATGTCATTGCATAAGACCAGGCTGGGGTCTGATCTTTTTAATATATTTATAGTAAACAGGGGCTAATGTGAAGGAGGATATTGAACATTGATCCTTCCAGCCACCTTGTCTCTTTGCTCACAGATAAAGGAAAGCAGTTAGTGGGAGTGTGGCTGGCGTTTAACCTCATATCAATAATGTAACCACTGTTTAGAGGTTAGGTGCGCTGGACACTTTGTCAGGGGGCATGTCATTCTGAAAGGCCCCAGAGCAGAGCACCTTGGGATAGTTTGCACAAATGCAAACAGAAACTGCAGAAAAAGTTGACAGGCTGTACCATGGTAAGGTTTTTGAGACTGAGTTGTCATCCATCACTAGGTAGTGTGGGTTATAACACTGACTTTCTATCACCAACCATAGCTGCCCCTGGTGATGAGGCATAAGAAGGAAGTTGTGCCTGGATCTGCCTGTAAAGAGGGATGCGGTGTGACCTGCTCTCCACTTGCACCCAGGCATGGAAAGTGCTCTCCAAGGGTCAGATGGTTGTCCTCAGGTACAGTAAAAGCTGGACAATGATTCTAACTGTGTGAATAATCCTGCAAATTAGTTGGGAGTGAACTGTACTGGACTTTTCTGGGGCTCATACTGGAGTGTGACCGATTCGCTAGGATCCTATCCTACAAGTCTGAGAACTGTAGGAGTGACAAGAAGGAGGTTGTTCAGCACCTGACAAAAAAACGGACTTAGGTCCTTATTATGATTTGGCCAGATTTAGATGCTGGGACAACGGTGGCTTAGAATCTGTTGTTGTGGCAGGTATCCCTTACCCTAAATACAGCCATTAGGAGTTATAGTCCTCAGAATGATGACTAACTATGCAGACCCAGGAATGCCGGGTGAAAATCCACGTCTTCCAGCTTCTGCTAATAGCAGATGGAAAATTGAGACTGGGCTGATGTGAGTTAGGTGGTGTGGGCCGGGTGCCCAGGTAGGCGCCACGGGGTGAGGTGAGGCTGTGGCCTGGCTGGTGGGAGCTTTTTCTGCTTCGCCCATTCTCCTGGAGGGGCTGGACTTGTGCTGGGCTGTGTCTGTACCCACAGCCCCTGTCACTCCCCAGCTATGGTTTTACCGGGTGAGGATTTGCACCTCGTAAAACCGGGTGTAATGTTTTCATGAGCAGTAATTTAGGGTGTGGAACCACTGGACCACTCATAGGAGGCAGAGAGGTACACCCACAGGAGCCTTAGTCATTTTTAGATCTCTGAGGACATGTACGCAATGCTGAAGCTATCCAAGAAAGGTGTGACCTCGGTTGACAACATTTTCAGGTTCATCCTACACTGACGTTTTTGCCACAAAGAAAAAGGCTTCAGTTAAATTTCACCGTAAAAGCATTCTGCTTGGCTACAGCATTCAGTCTTGCCTCATTGGAGGATTTCAAGCTTCAAAACAATTATGTATGAAAGCAAAACCTGGAAATGGGAAACGGCTGAAAAGATTCCACAGTCGAGAAACAAATTCGGGGGCTACAGAATCCAGCTTTGTCCCGGGTTGGAGCCAAAACGTAAGACTTTGACAGAAACCAATTTGACTACGAGTGACTCCCGAGAAAAAAGAACCATATCCTAAGTTAAAAATGTCACCTGTCTGACCGAGAGGCCTACCTCACTCTCACTCCATTTCAGTCAGCCTGAAATAAGCATAAACCCCTGTCAACTGCAGCCTTTGACAAGTGTAGGTGCTTTGTTTTTTTTGTGTGCTTTTTGACTCAAAATGTTAAGCATTCATATCACTGGTTTTAGTGTCATTGTTCTTTTCAAATGTTTCTCCTTTTTACTAAATTGATTTTGGAATTTCATTGTGTTGTTTTTATCTGCTTAAGTACCTAAAATTCCTGCAGCTATGTGCCACAGCTATTAAGGTTTAAGCCCATATTTGTTTTACTAGAACTGTGTTTCGACCCAGCAAGTTATTGTATTTTCAAATTGATTTGATCCCCCTCCCAAATTAATAATCAGAAATCTCACAGGTGGAATTTATGTCAAATTTAGAATGCATACTTTCCTGCACCCAAATAGATCATTGCTGTTGCTTTTTACCTCTTAATGACTCAGGGTCGTTTTTAGAACATTCCAGGCATTTTCTTAACTATAAGGAAAACTATGCCTTTCCATACCTCAATTTGGTACAATGAGAAACATCCAAGATGTTTGCCAAGCGCATTATGGACTGGTTCGCATAAGCATTTATGAGTACGGGAAGTAGTACTGCAGGAGTACTCTTTCACATACTCGTACATGCCTTTAAGATTCGCCCCCTAAAGTCCAACATCATATTACTAAAAGTGCAAAGTCCTTTCTCTTTGTACTAATTGTAAGTAAATATTCCCTGAATAGTCCCATTACATTCCCCTTTAAATGTTTTAAGGCCCATTCACAAAGGCATGTGCTACAGAAGTACTACTTTACTGCCTTTGTGAAGTGGCCCATCTGTATTTTGAGCTACGTTTGCAGCACAACATACATGGTCAGAACTAAGGCAGTGTAGCTGTGGTGCTCGTTTTATGTTCTGAGCTCAATGATATGCTTAGAGCAAGGTATGTGCAGGGCAGTTGGACTTGAGACCCCACACACTTGCTGGAGCATGATCTGACAGCCTAGCACTGTGATAAATGTTGGAGAGACTGGTGATCTGCGGCTGCATCTCAAAGGACAGGTTTCAAGTTATGGGGTGGGCGGCAATAATGATATAATCATTATTACACGAACAAGGGAACCCAAAGTTGCATAGGGACCATGGGTATAAGCAATTTTAAAGGAACACTGATCCCTAAAAAAGCATACTTAATGTAGAATAAACACAATTGTTATTACCACAAATGTCAAAATCTCAGTTTAATATTTAGAAAATGATATTTATTGCATAATCAACAAAATTGTGGATTGTGTCTAAAAAGGGGGTCAGTCCTTTTCTTGAGAACCTCTGCTAATTATAGCAAGTGACAAAAAACAGTTATTCATACATGTCCCAATACATAAAATCACAAGACTTCCCTATCTCATTATATATATACATTATAGGGTCAGTATGTGCAGTCAATGATGTTTCGATCCTCTAACATTACAAGGATCATCATCAGGACATTACAATGAAATGCTTGAGACTCAACTGTCAGTAATCGTTAAAACTGCCACAAGGAGAGCAGAAATCAGCAGCTTATGTGCAATCCCTAGGAGAGGGTATGAATGAAAGTTAAGCCAATTCAAGGTAGGCGCGTCCAGCAAGCCGACCCATGGCCGGAAATACAATAACCTTCTAGTGCATCAAATTACAAAATTTGGAAATAGCAGTGTGATTTTGTTGCATTCTACCAGGAATCCGTCTTCTTCCAGTGATTTACAAGTATTCATGATCTTCATTGCATCTGCAATTTTGTTCTTGGAGATGTGTCCTTCTAGTTAATCAGATATTTCCTGGGAGAAGGTTAGCATCTTCAGTCCTTTCATAAAACTTTGTTCCTGATCTGTAGTGACATCTGCTTCAGAGGCGTACAGATCAGAGAAGAATGAAGCTAATTCTTTAGTAATTTCTAGTGGGTTAATAAGCAGCAGTCCAAGTACATTTTAACATCTGTTGTAGATGGCATGGGCTCCCTCTGCTTTAACTGCAAGAAATCTCACTGGCTTCTCTCCTTGCCTATTTAATACACAGAAGTGTGTATTCTCCTTATGAAGTAAACATAGTGTGGAGGTTTTATGTTAGTTGTACCAAATGTCTCAAAGTGGCACCTGAAGGTGAGGGGTTGTATTGTAGAATAAGAGCCTTAGTTCAATATTTTACTTTTTTCTGTCCAGCAGCTTAATGAGAGATTGCAGATGCTCTCATCATAGTCCCTCACATATATATGCATTGCTGGCAGCCCATATGGGCTGATATGAGGACAGTGACTCCTCGATCAGCTCCAGTAGTCTTCAGCTAAGGGAGCTTGTATTCTGTGATATTCATCCACCATTTATTGTGGGAGGGATTAGTTATCTAAGTCATAGCTTACTGCTCTTAACTGTAAAACTCACCTCGTGTATTCAGCATCCTCCATGGGTATTATATTAGACAAATTTCAGAACATGCAGAAGCACATCAGTTCCCTCACCAAAGGAGCGAACTTCCAACTCGGCATCCTAAGAAAACTCAAACCCTATCTACCTGCTCATGACCTAAAGGTTGCAGTGCAAGCATTAGTGATCTCAAAGCTGGACTATGGCAGCGCAACGCTCTGCGGCTTGCCCAGAGTGAAGACGGCTCCTCTTAGGGTCGCCATCAATTCTGCTGCTAGGTTCATAACTGGCACAAAAAAATTCAACCATATTTCCCCGGACTTGCTGGCCCTGAATTGGCTTCCATTTGAAGCTCGGATACAATTAAAAATTGCATGCATGGCACACAAAGCCATCCACTTCAAGACCCCGCTGCACCTCGCACAGAAACTGGAGCTCTCATGTGGTTCAAGAGCCTCCAGAAGCGCTAGCACCCTATTGCTCAAACCACAAAAATTCAAGAAAAAAAAGACCTACAATCGAGCCTTCTCAGGTATGGCTCTGAGGATCTGGAACTCCCTTCCCCCTGAAGTCAGGGTGAACCCTTCCATGGTCCTCTTCAAAAAAGAAGTCAAAGGGCTCCTGATGAAGAAATGTTTGCCTCAGTCTGGCTTCTCCATTTGATTCCGGGGACATAACCGCTGATTTGTGGCCCAGCTGCCTGGCTCACGAGAATATGTGACATTTTAAGACTGTGAATTTTTCGCTTTGTTTATTCTGTTTTGTTTGCTTGTACCCTTCTTGTGGCATAATCTGTAAAGCGCTCTGATACCCTCGGTGGTCATGTTCACGCTATATAAAACTTTCTAAATAAATAGCATCAGACGTTTTGGGCATGGTCTAATATGCCTCCCTTCAGGATTTTCCATATACCTATCTTGGGTAAGCCCGAGTCAGTACCAGGAAAAATTACATTCTTGTGTGGGTGCCATAGATACATGATAGGAACATGCAGTTGCTATCCCTGGGGTGGATTAAAATCCAGTCAACCTCCAAAGCATTGTCTGACATCAAATCAAAGACCTGTGTATTTATTCCATCTTCTATCAGGTCTCCCTAAACAGTCCAGAAACGTGTCTGGCAAGTGATTTAAGTGAGACCTGTCTTTGCTTTAGATTTCCCAAACTCTACAAACAACTTGTTTAGCTTGACAAAAATCAGATTAGTGTCCATTCGGGGCATTTATTGAGCCAGATATTAAGGTTATATCACATGAATTAAAATTTACAAAGATATACGTCTCTGATGCATCTGTCCACGGACTTTTGATAGAAAATACCAGTAATTTATATAGGAGAACAGCCATGCACCCTCTCTTGCATCCCGACTTGGGCCATGAAGGATGGTCTGTGTCTGCCATGCTAGACTGAAGAGAAACTTCCTCACAAGGTCCCTTTTAATTTTTCAGATTCTTTTCGGGATAGATGTGCTTTTTGTAATAGTACAATACCCTGCTTCTTAGTAGACTGAAAGAATAGCGTCTTATATTTCATGCAGCTTGAAAGCCATTTGTGTTCATTGATAAAATTAAAAGATCCCTGAGAATAAAAGATAAGGGGAGTACCTGATAACGTTAATGACACTCAGGCAAGAAGTGCTTTCTAAATCTAGTAGTAGGGAGGGTAGAGAGCAAAGGTGACGGTGCTATAACCTTCATATGTTTTCTATTTAGGTACTCCCCATTGTGTTTTATATATTCATTTATTCAAATGCATGTTCTTTTTATTATATATGCACTGTAATCAGAATCGTTTTATGATTGTTTCTTTACAGTATAATAATTCACCTTGCTTAAATATTGTTTAATGTTTGTTTCAATATAACCTGATATATTGAGTTCTAGTTCTTTTTTTAAACAGCAAACACAGTTTCACAGGAGCATAAGTAGGTGAAAGGACATTAGAGATCCTATATTGATTGATTGTTACAGTAATATTCAACAAAGTCTAAAGTCGAGTATACAAGCTGTGTCTGAATGTTATTAGGGGAGAGATGAATCTTCACTTCCAGGGAACAGAAGGCTGGGGGTTGTTATATTGAAAGCTGTAAAAACCTTTCCCTTCTGAAGGCTTAAAGAAGACACACTGAGTCTTCAGACAGGCTTATCAGCCTGCCTGGGGACACCATAGCTACTGAGAGCAGAGATAGAACCTACAGCTGTCTTCTTATGGAACAATACTTTGGTTGTGCCACTGAGGTAATTGGGTGACAGCAAGGTCATCTAAGAAACTCACACATGATCTTTTTGGTGCTAGGAATAGCTTAGTGAGAGAGAGAAAAAGAGGGGTCGGAAAACTAATACAGAAAGATTCCGAATTACTTTTACAATGTTGCAGTATTTTTAACTTTTATGTCTGTTAGCCAATATCATTGCCATTACCTTATTTGTTTTTTATAGTAAATACTACACATATTCTGTGCCCTAGGATGGGTTTTTGATTTAATAATAATGATAAAAATATACTCCTAGTGTGCGTTCTTGAGTGTGTCTATTCATGGTGAAAAGAATTTTGAAGTCTACTAATAAATACTATTTTGAGTCTCACAGGACTGATCGTTGCCCAACACACACCTTCCTCATGTAATGCTCAGTGGGTTGCATGGGTTACATTCCACCAAATTCTCTGTCTCATGATGGTATGTTCTCTAAGATTGTGCTGCCAGAGGGTCTAGAAAATCCAAATCCCTGGATGTATTCTGGAGACGTTCCAGAAGATGTTTCAATGGGAATAACCGTTATTGTGTCTTCAAAGTAGTGGTTTGCTGATTATGGAATTATTGTCAAATTCCTCTCTGCATGGGCCAAAAATGGGCTTGGAAGGCAGCAACAAAGGAAAGGCCAGGAATGAAAAGAAGCTGTTTCACTGTAGCAAAGCACACCCCACCTATAGCATCTCGGATTTCAAACTAGTGGCTATGTATGTAGAAGCAATACATAAATAACAGAAAAGAGAGAGACCCCGTAAGCAAACCAGGGGAATAGGGTACTACTTGAAGGTAGAAAAAGTTTTCCCTTGGTGGAGAAATATATTACTTCACTCAGTGCAGTAGTTGGGCATACGGGAATAATAATGCCCCCACTACATTACACCATCTAACCACACCTAATGCAGCCCATATGGTAGAGCCTGACAATTATAAATGCAACAGTTGTGTATCAATTAACATTTTATTATCAATTAAAACATCACATAAATCACAATATTATAAAAACCCTATAAAAATCACTATAATACAAATACCAAATTCATACACATACAATATACATAGCACCAACCCCAAATTCATACATCAGAGAGAAACACTAAGACAATACATTTTGTCATAAATGAGCATATCCGAAAAAGAACACTTCTCTAGCTACTCCTGGATACACTGTATTGTCTTTTGTCTGCAGGATAAGCTTGTTCCACGGATTATGCAACATAGGCGTCGACGCGTTTCGATGGTTCTGTTACTTTTCCATCTTTTTCAAGACAAACTTATAGCTCTCTCTTAATGGCACTATATGGTTGCCAATCGTACCAACTCCTTATTTCATTTCAATTTTTATTGTGCCTGTTCTATCGGTCTGCATAACATGTTCTCAGCTCAGTCACCCACATCTGCTAAAGTCGGGAGTTTCACTGTTCACTCGATAATTCCTCTATTGAGTATGCTTCCCTTTTTGCAATCTTCTCTATTGGTCCTCCTAGTTTTTGCCGGTTAAAATCTGTCTCTTTCGTTTAGTTTCCTTGCCTGGATTCCGTCTATTTTTGATAAAATCTTGTTATCATGGGACTCCCTCTTCCCGTTATGGACACTTATGGCTTCGCTTCCCATACATCGCCCGGAGGATCCTTGCATCTGCGATATAGAAGCAATACCACAGCTTCTTTGCTGAGTAGTGTGTTCTGTCATGTCTCTTATGATTAATAAGCAGGGGCAGCTCCTTTACTATGGCAGAGGAGCGTCGCCCCACTGGTTCGGAGCCAGCAGCTGAAAGATAAAACAATATTCTATCATTGTTATATGTTTCACCTGCTGGCTGAGCCAGCGTGTGTAGGGAGGGGTGGTCGGGGCCATGGGAGGGGGAACGAGGACTGGTTGGTCCACTTCTAAGTGCGCATGTGTGTTTGGCCGGCCGTCTTAGGCCGGCCAAACACACGTGTTCTTAGGTTTCTCCAACCTAGCTGTATTGAACAGCCGGGTTGAAGAAACAGCACAGACTCCCTTTGCTTGAGCGGAGCGTCAAACCAGCCCGTTCAGGCCAATCAGCGTGCTGCTCTCATAGCATGAGAGCAGCGCGGGGATTGCACAGGGAGTCTGTGATGCTGTACCAGTGTCTGCTGGAACCAGGAAGAAGAGCACCGAGGCACGACCTGGGAGGTGGCTGGCAGCTTCAGGTAAATCTTCTTTTTTAAAACTATTATTAAACTCCCCCCTACGCTCCCCCTCGACCCCCTGACACCCCCTCCGCCCCCCCCCCTACCACTTTTTGTTTGTGCCTGCTGCCACTGTTGATAAATGTTTATCAATACATTGGTGGAGCATCATCATCATCATATTATCATAGTATCAAAAATATAACAAATCATCACAGCTAATAACAGATCTTAATTAGACAGCTGTAGTTAAAAACCAACCCACTGTATAACAAATCAGAGGAGTCAACAACATCTGCAAAAAATCAAGTGCCTCTCTGCAGTTCTTAAACTGTTCATGGTGCAAGAGATGAGCAAGATATGTGAATGAATACATTTGAATTTGTAGAGGACAAACCTGCTTCCCAGCAGGGCATCCAGGTCCTAATCTCTAGGTGCAGGGAACGGCTTTTAGGGGGATGTTTTATCTGAAAAGCTCAGTCTTCAAATGTTTTTGAAAGGTTAGATGATACAGGTGTTCTTTAGCTCCTTGTGCAAGGAGTTCCAGAGCTTGGGAGCCGAGTAATAAAAACATATTTCTAGCCATATAATAAAATTAACAAAAAAAAACATAAAATACAATAGTTTGTGCTGATAAACTGTCACATGGGAAGGGATACCAGGTGCCTAATTTGAGCCAGCCTAAGGGGAAGGACAAAAGATAAAGAACTATGCTGACTCTGAAACCAGTTAAAAGGCTCTGTTGGTGTACACTAGTAACCAAAGTCAGATTTGGTTCAAGATCAGTCACAGTTTTTGTGAAAACAAAAGATCTGTCTGTAAGTTTAGAAAGTTCTGTGGACTCCCCGAATAGCAATCTTCACTCTAAAAAGAATTTCTTTACCCACGTTTTATCTTTGCTTGAAATGTTCTATGATGATCAGGTTGACCCAGATCGCAACAAATGTTCTTGATGCTTTGCAACAATGTAATCTTGTAATTTGCATCTACGTTCATGCAGTCACGGATAATCTCCTAGTGCAGGCTGACCTCGGTTTTGGACCAGCCTGACACCCACAAAAGAAGTGGTGCTAGTTCTATATTGCCTTCAAGGTGACTCGGACCCAATTCCCTATGGTAAATAAATTGACGTGCCTTGGGGCACACCAAGCAAACACCTGCAAAATCTATTTTCCTCCACATGCAGGCTAGAAGAGTCTGTATAACCTCAGACACTTGCACCATATGTGACAGCAGAGATACCTTTGCTTTGATATATAGTCCTCACGTGATGCAGCAGCTTATTCCTAAATTTGGCAGCAAAGTTAACAAGCATTGGCATAGCCAATAGGTCTCGCTTTTGGGACCTTATAAGTGATTAGCCATGCAACACTTGATGTTGTTTAATGAAGGATATTGTGCTGGATAACTAAACACTTATAATGTCCCAAAGGCGAGACCTATTGGCTATGCTTTGGGGGGCCTTATAAGTGTTTAGGTAGAGCTATTGACTTTGCTAATGTTTTTAAGCTGTTCTGTAGAGAAGTGTGGCTGCTGTGCAGCATGTTGAGAAGTTGTAATTAAAAAGTGTAAGAAGCACTGAGTGATGCTGTGGTGTCGTTGAGTGATGCTGTGCTGGCCCTGAGTTATTCAGCGGTGGCGTTGTGTGATCCTGTGCTGGCCCTGAGTGATGCTGTGGTGGCCCTGAGTGATGCTGTGGTCTTCCTGAGTGATGCTGTGGTGAAGGTGATTGATCCTGTGGTGGCCTTGAGTGATGCTGTTGTGGTGCTGAGTGATGATGTGGTGGTGCTGACTGATGCTGTGGTGGTGCTGACTGATGCTGTGGTGGTCCTGAGTGATGCTGTGGTCGTCCTGAGTGATGCTGTGGTCGTCCTGAGTGATGCTGTGGTGGTGCTGACTGATGCTGTGGTGGCGTTGAGTGATACTGTGCTGGCCCTGAGTGATGCTGTGTTGGCCCTGAGTGATGCTGTGTTGGCCCTGAGTGATGCTGTGTTGGCCCTGAGTGATGGTGTGGTGGCCCTGAGTGATGCTGTGGTGCTGCTGACTGATGCTGTGGTGATGCTGTTTGATGCTGTGACGCTGCTGAGTGATGCTGTGGTGGTACTGAGTGATGCTGTGGTGGTACTGAGTGATGCTGTGGTGTTCCTGAGTGATGTTGTGTTGGTGCTGAGTGATGTTGTGGTGAAGGTGAGTGATGTTGTGGTGAAGGTGAGTGATGCTGTGGTGGCGCTGAGTGATGCTGTGGTGGCGCTGAGTGATGATGTGGTGGCGCTGAGTGATGATGTGGTGGCGCTGAGTGATGATGTGGTGGCGCTGAGTGATGATGTGGTGGCGCTGAGTGATGTGGTGGTGCTGAGTGATGATGTGGTGGTGCTGAGTGATGATGTGGTGGTGCTGAGTGATGATGTGGTGGTGCTGAGTGATGATGTGGTGGTGCTGACTGATGCTGTGGTGGTGCTAAGCGATGCTGTGCTGGCCCTGAACGATGCTGAGTGACGCTGTGGTGGTGCTGACTGATGCTGTGGTGGCGCTGAGTGATATTGTTGTGTCCCTGAGTGATGCTGTGGTGGTGCTGAGTGATCCTGTGGTGTTGTTGAGTGATGCATTGTTGGCCTTGAGTGATGATGTGGTGTCACTGAGTGATGCTGTGGTGGTGCTGAGTGATGCTGTGGTGGTGCTGAGTGATATTGTTGTGTGCTTGAGTGACGCTGTGGTGGTGCTGAGTGTTGCTGTAGTTGCACTGAGTGATGTTGTGGTGGCGGTGAGTGATGTTGTGGTGCCCCTGAGTGATGTTGTGATGGTGCTGAGTGATGCTGTGGTGGTGCTGAGTGATGCTGTGGTGGTGCTGAGTGATGCTGTGGTGGTGCTGAGTGATGCTTTGGTGGTGCTGAGTGATGCTGTGGTGGTGCTGAGTGATGCTGTGGTGGTGTTGAGTGATGCTGTGGTGGCGCGGAGTGATGTTGTGGTGGTGCTGAGTGATGTTGTGGTGGTGCTGAGTGATGCTGTGGTGATGCTGAGTGATGCTGTGGTAGCGCATACTGATGCTGTGGTGGTACTGAGTGATGCTGTGGTGCTACTGAGTGATGCTGTGGTGGCGCTGAGTGATGCTGTTGAGTTCCTGAGTGATGTTGTAGTGGTGCTGAGTGATGCTGTGGTGGTGCTGAGTGATGCTGTGGTGGTGCTGAGTGATGATGTGGTGGTGCTGAGTGATGATGTGGTGGTGCTGAGTGATGATGTGGTGGTGCTGAGTGATGCTGTGGTGGACCTGAGTGATGCTGTGGTGGACCTGAGCGATGCTGTGGTGGTGCTGAGTGACGCTGTGGTGCTGCTGATTGATGCTGTGATGGCGCTGAGTGATATTGTTGTGTCCCTGAGTGATACTGTGGTGGTGATGAGTGATCCTGTAGTGGTGCGGAGTGATGCTGTGGTGGTGCTGAGTGATGCTGTGGTGGTGCTGAGTGACGCTGTGGTGGTGCTGAGTGACGCTGTGGTGGTGCTGAGTGACGCTGTGGTGGTGCTGAGTGACGCTGTGGTGGTGCTGAGTGACGCTGTGGTGGTGCTGAGTGACGCTGTGGTGGCCTTGAGTGATCCTGTGTTGGCCCCGAGTGATGTTGTGGTGGCCCTGAGTGATGCTGTGGTGATGCCGAGTGATGCTGTGGTGATGCCGAGTGATGCTGTGGTGATGCCGAGTGATGCTGTGGTGATGCCGAGTGATGCTGTGGTGATGCTGAGTGATGCTGTGGTGCTACTAAGTGATGCTGTGGTATTCCTGAGTGATGCTGTGGTGTTCCTGAGTGATGCAGTGGTGGTGCTGAGTGATGCTGTGGTGGTGCTGAGTGTTGCTGTGGTTGCATAGAGCGATGCTGTGGTGGCGCTGAGTGATGCTGTTGTGGCCCTGAGCGATATTGTTGTGTGCTTGAGTGACGCTGTGGTGGTGCTGAGTGTTGCTGTAGTTGCGCTGAGTGATGTTGTGGTGGCGTTGAGTGATGCTGTGGTGGTGCTGAGTGATGTTGTGGTGTCGCTGAGTGATGCTGTGGTAGCGCATAGGGATGCTGTGGTGGTGCTGAGTGATGCTGTGGTGGCGCTCAGTGATGCTGTGGTAGCGCATAGTGATGCTGTGGTGGTACTGAGTGATGCTGTGGTGGTACTGAGTGATGCTGTGGTGTTGCTGAGTGATGCTGTGGTGGCGCTGAGTGATGCTATGGAGTTCCTGAGTGATGTTGTGATGGTGCTGAGAGATGCTGTGGTGAAGGAGAGTGATGCTGTGGTGGCCCTGAGTGATGCTGTGGTGGCCCTGAGTGATGCTGTGGTTGCCCTGAGTGATGCTGTGGTGGCCCTGAGTGATGCTGTGGTGGTGCTGAGTGATGCTGTGGTGGTGCGGAGTGATATTGTTGTGTCCCTGAGTGATGCTGTGGTGGTGCTGAGTGATCCTGTGGTGGTGCTGAGTGATCCTGTAGTGGTCCTGAGTGATGCTGTGGTGGTGCTGAGTGATGCTGTGGTGGTGCTGAGTGATGCTGTGGTGGTGCTGAGTGATGCTGTGGTGGTGCTGAGTGATGCTGTGGTGGTGCTGAGTGATGCTGTGGTGGTGCTGAGTGACGCTGTGGTGGTGCTGATTGATGCTGTGGTGGTGCGGAGTGATATTGTTGTGTCCCTGAGTGATGCTGTGGTGGTGCTGAGTGATCCTGTGGTGGTGCTGAGTGATCCTGTAGTGGTGCGGAGTGATGCTGTGGTGGTGCTGAGTGACGCTGTGGTGGTGCTGAGTGACGCTGTGGTGGTGCTGAGTGACGCTGTGGTGGCCTTGAGTGATCCTGTGTTGGCCCCGAGTGATGTTGTGGTGGCCCTGAGTGATGCTGTGGTGATGCTGAGCGATGCTGTGGTGATGCTGATTGCTGCTGTGGCGCTACATAGTGATGCTGTGGTGCTACTAAGTGATGCTGTGGTGTTCCTGAGTGATGCTGTGGTGTTCCTGAGTGATGCAGTGGTGGTGCTGAGTGATGCTGTGGTGGTGCTGAGTGTTGCTGTGGTTGCATAGAGCGATGCTGTGGTGGCGCTGAGTGATGCTGTTGTGGCCCTGAGCGATATTGTTGTGTGCTTGAGTGACGCTGTGGTGGTGCTGAGTGTTGCTGTAGTTGCGCTGAGTGATGTTGTGGTGGCGTTGAGTGATGCTGTGGTGGTGCTGAGTGATGTTGTGGTGTCGCTGAGTGATGCTGTGGTAGCGCATAGGGATGCTGTGGTGGTGCTGAGTGATGCTGTGGTGGCGCTCAGTGATGCTGTGGTAGCGCATAGTGATGCTGTGGTGGTACTGAGTGATGCTGTGGTGTTGCTGAGTGATGCTGTGGTGGCGCTGAGTGATGCTATGGAGTTCCTGAGTGATGTTGTGATGGTGCTGAGAGATGCTGTGGTGAAGGAGAGTGATGCTGTGGTGGCCCTGAGTGATGCTGTGGTGGCCCTGAGTGATGCTGTGGTGGCCCTGAGTGATGCTGTGGTGGTGCTGAGTGATGCTGTGGTGGTGCGGAGTGATATTGTTGTGTCCCTGAGTGATGCTGTGGTGGTGCTGAGTGATCCTGTGGTGGTGCTGAGTGATCCTGTAGTGGTCCTGAGTGATGCTGTGGTGGTGCTGAGTGATGCTGTGGTGGTGCTGAGTGATGCTGTGGTGAAGGAGAGTGATGCTGTGGTGAAGGAGAGTGATGCTGTGGTGAAGGAGAGTGATGCTGTGGTGAAGGAGAGTGATGCTGTGGTGCCCTGAGTGATACTGTGGTGGTGCTGAGTGATGATGTGGTGGTGCTGAGTGATGCTGTGGTGGTGCTGAGTGATGCTGTGGTGGACCTGAGCGATGCTGTGGTGGTGCTGAGTGATGCTGTGGTGGTGCTGATTGATGCTGTGATGGCGCTGAGTGATATTGTTGTGTCCCTGAGTGATGCTGTGGTGTGCTGAGTGATGCTGTGGTGGTGATGAGTGATCCTGTGTTGTTGTTGAGTGATGCAGTGTTGGCCCTGAGTGCAGCTGTGGTGTCGCTGAGTGCAGCTGTGGTGGTGCTGAGTGATGCTGTGGTTGTGCTGAGTGACGCTGTGGCGGTGCTGACTGATGCTGTGGGGGCGTTGAGTGATCCTGTGCTGGCCCTGAGTGATGCTGTGGTGGCCCTGAGTGATGCTGTGGTGATGCTGATTGCTGCTGTTGCGCTACAGAGTGATGCTGTGGTGGTACTAAGTGATGCTGTTGTGTTTCTGAGTGATGCAGTGGTGGTGCTGAGTGATGCAGTGGTGGTGCTGAGTGATGCAGTGGTGGTGCTGAGTGATGCAGTGGTGGTGCTGAGTGATGCAGTGGTGGTGCTGAGTGATGCAGTGGTGGTGCTGAGTGATGCTGTGGTGGTGCTGAGTGTTGCTGTGGTTGCGTAGAGCGATGCTGTGGTGGTGCTGAGTGATGCTGTTGTGGCCCTGAGCGATATTGTTGTGTGCTTGAGTGATGCTGTGGTGGTGCTGAGTGTAGGAGAGTAGGATCTGCTTCACATGGGTACCCCCACTTTTTGCTGGTGCTCACTGTTTGTCGACTTTAGTCTGGCTGGGGCCCTGCTAATCAGAACCCCAGCCTAGCTGCTTCCTCTCTAAAATGGTTTCCATGTGCCTTAGGCACATCTCTGATTGGAATCTGGAGTGCCCTTATAAGTCCCTAGTATATGGTATACTATGTACCCAGGGCATAGGTACCTCAGAGGCCTACCAGGGGCTGCAGCATGTATTGTGCCACCCCTGGAAGGCCATCCAAAATGACCACAGGTCTGCTACTGCAGCTTGGGTAAGGTGGTGCATGCACCCCTTACTGTGATATAGGCTACCTATATCACTACAATTGCACACACATATAAACCTATCAGTCACTCCTATGGCAGGCCTTAACAATCCTGAAGGCAGAGTGCTTGGTTTTTATGTGAGAGGGTGCCCCTGCATGAGCAGGGCCCCTCTGCAGCGTTCGGAGTCAATCCTCTGATGCTGTTTGTGGTGCAGCCTGACCATATACTCTTAAGTACATTATATCCTCTCGGTAAATGCTAACTTTGGGATGGCTGCACAGAAACATGTCGTGTTTGGTGTCAAACATCTTGGAATACTACCCCCCGCCAATTCTGGCGGCGGGGGTAGCATTCCACCCTTCTAGAGGGAGAGACATGTACACACCGGGCTACCCGGTAACTTCTTTCCAGAGCCCTGGCATCACAAAATGGATGCCGCTGCCACAGACACGGGTCTGGCCTCCTGCTGCTGACTGAAACTCCGGCAGGGGAGGCCTGGACAATAGGTTTCTGTCCCAAGGAGGTGTAACCACCTCCCCAGACAGGATAATGTGTATTGGGGCTGGGCGGGAGCACCCTCTGGTGCTTTGAAGTCCTGCACTGGGGGCACATTTGGTGTCCCTGTGCATATGCCAGTTCAAACCGGTTGCAGGGGCTACCTGCCCCTGCTCTGGTGCGAAACTGGACAAAGGGAAGGGGTGTAACCACCCTCTTCCCTGACCCTCCCATAGGTGGGTCCCCAGAGTATGTCCAACCCCCTAACTTTGTATAAGTATGGGACCCCAGTCCTTAGGACTTTAGATTACCCTGGACAAAACTCTGACACTGAATCCTGGACCTTCGACGCTCTACCTAAAGATTAGAGGACTGAAGAATCTCCCTTGGGGTCAAGGAGTGACTCCCCTGCTTGGCAGGCACCTAAGAAGCAATTGTCCGGTCTGCATCACTGAAGCTCCCGCCGGACGCCGAAGTCTTTGCATCACCAGAGGTAGATTTCCAGACTTCCCCGAGGTTGCCCTGAGTCCCCAGCAAAGCTGAGGCCCGTAGCTATCGTGGGTAACGTGGAACCGTGACCCCTGGACACCGAGCACATTTGCAAGTGCATCCTCTTCCTGGTCTCCCACAAAGTTGTGCTTTGGGCTCCGAGTAGCCCCCGCCTTCAGCACCAACTGCACCGAAGATCACTGGCCTCCACTCCACGAGTGTCCTGCAAGCCAGCTCCAAGTGCATCCACTCAAGGCTCCTTTGCGGTCGCTAGTCCGTTGGCTAGTGGGCCCTCCCGAAGGCAACGCTTCTTCTACTTGGGCTTCCCTGGTTGCTCCAGACGTGCCCTGACTTACCCTTGCTGGGTGAGTCCCTCAAACCTTGCTGGTCTGTACCACCATCCTTCTTCTATTTCCACGTGACTTGCCGTTGCCAAGGCTTGTTGGGTCCAATCCGGTCGCCGACACCCCTGCAATCGACAGACGTTGTGGGACAGCTCGAATCCAGCTCCTGGTTGTCATCGACGCCTCCTGGACCTCGTGGCTGAAGAGTCAAGACGACCGTCAACCTACCTGAAGCACCCGACATCGGTGGGCATCTGCTCATCGCCTTCCTGGTCACTGGCTAGTGACCCAGACTCTGTCCCCTCTGCTTTCAGGTTCTTCAGATCTTCGATCCAGCTTTGGATCCACCCGAACACTTTCGACTTGGTCGCCAGCAGCACCTTGCAGCAGATCGCCATTGAAAACGACGATGAAACCCGACCCCGAAAGGCACCTATGCACCCGGCTTCCCTGGGTGAGGTAACACGAGTACTCCGGTGCTCCCGTGGGTATTGACTCTAGAACAGCCTAGTTCTAAACGGGTTTGCTCCAAGTCCTCCTCTAAGTGTCCGATTTCATTAAAACTCCAACCGCAACATTCCCCATAGAAGTCAACGGCGGCTCGCGGCTGTGTTCTCACACTGCGCGCGTCCCCCGTGGGTCCCCTGTGTCACTACCTTGGGTGGTTCCTTGAGGGCCAAGCACTTCTACAGGCTCTAGGCCTTGTGTCTAGCTCAGTCGTGGTTCTTATACCACTTTATTGGTATATGGTTTGGTACGCCCCTAGGGCTCAAACGTGTATTTGTGCTATTACTGTTGATATTCGACTTGTAACTTATGTACTTCGAACTCTAGCCTCATAAAGAGACTAGAGGGGTGTGTTTAAGACTAAATACATATATTTTAAATATATACCTGATGTGGTCCTCTTTCATTTGGTCACTCAAGAGATTATAGACTGGTAAAACAAGCTGCTTTACATTCCTTCAAGACTTAGCCTGAAGGCTGCTCTCCATAGCTACCACTAGGATAGCTTTCAATAAAGGTTGTCTTTAACCTATCTCCAATAAGGGGTTGTTTGGACTGGTGCAAGGTGCCCACTATAATTAGTGGACAGCATATACCAGGCCAACTTCTCACATTGGTGTGCAGCGTGTGGGATTCCAGCTTGCTATTGTTTTACCAGATAATCTCAATTGAATTGATCAACTGAAAACCACTAAGGGTACCTTAGGTACATATAAATCAAGCTTAGGATACAGTAAGTTCTACTGAACTTAGAGTTGTGTGTTAAGGGATAGCACACCCTTTCTACAACTCAAGAGAGTTTAGTAGGCCACACTAGAGTAGGTAGTGCATACACCACACCACACTAGTAATGTCTTTAGGGCTAGGAACCAGTGGGTCCCAGCCAGAAGCCAATGGGCTTCTTCCCTCCAAGTATGATAATCTCCCATTCTTGGAATTGAGAGCATTAAGCACTGCTAGGAAACTAAAGACAGGCAAAAGTGCCAACACCCAACGCCTCATAGAGGTACTCCTGCTGGATGATCTCAGAAGACTACCAGGGTCTGAAGGGGTAGGCAGACAGGGTGGGGCAGAAGATGAGGAAGGGGCCAGGGTGAAATCACCCAGGACCCCCTCTGAAACTGGCCAGGGAGGTGAAAATGACCTTGACCTGGAAAACCCAGCTATTCCTGTGGAGGAAGAGGAGGATCAGACTGACCTCCCTTTGTCCCCCCAGGAAGAGTTGTGAGTGTGCCCAGAAGGCCTAGATCTCCTTCTCAGGAGTCTAACCACTCTGACACCTCAATAGGGACCTCTGTTTCCTCTCATAGGAGGGAATCCTCTCATGAAAGGAAAGAGAGACTGCTCAAGTATGGAGAAGCTCAGTTGAGACTCAGAAGAGAGAAGTTGGCTATAGACAGGGAGTCCCTAGAGCTTGAAAAGCAAAGAAAAAAGATGGGACTAGAGTCCCATGGTGGCAGCAATTTTCCCAGAGATAGGGAATGGTCTTATGACCATAGAAACCTGAGCAAGATTGTCCCTCCCTACCAGAGTGGGGATGACATCCACAAGTGGATAACTGCACTGGAGAGGGCCTGTAAAGTACAGAGGGTCCCTCAGGAGCAGTGGGCAGCAATCTTGTGGCTCTCCTTTGCAGACAAAGGTAGAGACAAGCTCCTCACTGTTAGAGAAGAGGATGCTGACAATTACAAAGTCTTGAAGAGTGCTCTGAATGATGGGTTTGGCCTAACAACTGAACAATACAGGTTAAAGTTCAGAGATACCCAAAAAGCACAGACTCAAGACTGGGTGGACTATGTGGATTGTTCTGCTAAGGCTCTGGAAGGTTGGTTGATGGGCAGTAAGGTATGTGACTTCATAGGATTGTACAATCTTATCATGAGGGAGCAGATTCTTAATAACTGTCAAAATCAGCTGTTGCATCAGTACCTGGTGGACTCTGATCTGACCTCTCCCCAAGAATTGGGAAAGAAGGCAGACAAATGGGTCAGAACCAGGGTGAGGCAGAAGGTACAGAACCAAGGTGGTGACCCAAAGAAGCAAGATTCTAAAAACTCTGATAAGGGTGGGGAGAAGGGTAAAGACCAGAAGTCTTCACAAGGCCCCCAAAAATCTTCTTCAGGTGGGGATTCACAGTCTAACAAGGGAAAAGGCCAAAAGAAACCATGGTGCAAAGTCTGTAAGCAAAAGACACACTGGACCAGTGATTGCACCAAGTCCAAAGACTCTATTCCAGCCCCCACCAATGCCCCTAAGGCACCTGTTCCCCCTAGTGCAGTTACAATTGGTGGTGGGAGTACACAAGCCAAGGGTTTAGTAGGGTTGACCCTGGGTAATGAGATGAGCTCTGGCCTAGTCAGAGAACTCACTCAGGCTGTCCTAGTCTGTGATGGAGGCATGGATGTGACCTCCTCTGTGAGTCCCAGTAATCTGGGCAAGTACAGGCAACAGCCCTTAATCAATGGAAAAGAGGCTTTGGCATTTAGGGACACAGGGGCAAGTGTCACCATGGTGACACAAGACCTTGTGGATCCTGGGCAGATTATACTTGGTGAAAAGTACCAAGTGACCAATGCTAGCAATGTCAGAACAGACCATACTCTGGCAGTTGTTAACTTCTCCTGGGGAGGGGTAACTGGCCTTAAGAAGGTTGTGGTAAGTGCAGACCTACCAGTTGAATGCTTGCTTGGCATTGATCTTGAAACTTCCGCTTGGGCAGAAGTGGAGCTCAGGACCCATGCAGAAATGCTGGGGATCCCTGCAGATGTGTTTGCTGTGACCAGGTCACAGAGCAAAACGTCTAACACTGAACCCTGGAAAAATGGACCAAGTGCCATCCAAGAGGAGGAGTAGTAGGGTTAAGGCAGTGCCTTCCCCCTTGGCTCAGAAGGAAGATCAGTCTCTTGAGGGGGATGATCTCAGTCCTGAGGAAGGAACTGTCCCAGAGGAGCTTGAGCCTGACCAGTTTGAGTTCTTGGGGACAGGGGGCCGTTCCAGGGCAGATCTGAGCCAGGAGCAGCAGAGCTGCCCCACTCTTGAACCCCTCAGACAGCAAGCTGCTGCTGAGGCTGCTGGGAATGCTAGTGGTCCCCATAAATTGTATTGGGATGATGGACTCTTGTACTCCGAGTGTAGAGACCCCAAGCCTGGTGCCACCAGGAGGTTGGTTATACCTCTGAAGTTCAGGGGCTTCCTATTGACCCTAGCCCATGATATTCCTCTAGCAGGTCACCTGGGCCAGAACAAGACTTGGCACAGACTTGTCCCTCACTTTCACTGGCCCCACATGTCTGAAGACACCAAGGAGTTTTGTCGCTCCTGTGTAACCTGCCAGGCCAGTGGCAAGGCAGGTGGCACTACAAAGGCCCCCTGATACCACTACCTGTGGTGGGGGTGCCCTTTGAAAGGGTGGGGATTGACATTGTTGGTCCCATGGATCCCCAAACAGCATCTGGGCACAGGTTTATCCTGGTGGTAGTGGATCATGCCACCAGGTACCCAGAGGCTATTCCCCTTAGGACCACTACAGCACCTGTGGTGGCAAGGGCCCTCCTGGGAATTTTCTCAAGAGTGGGCTTTCCTAAGGAGGTAGTATCAGACAGGGGTGCAAACTTTATGTCTGGATACTTAAAAGCAATGTGGAAGGAGTGTGGAGTGACTTACAAGTTCACCACACCCTATCACCCACAATGCAATGGTTTAGTTGAGAGATTCAACAAAACCTTAAAGGGCATGATTAAAGGGCTCCCAGAAAAGCTTAGGCGAAGATGGGACATACTCTTGCCCTGCCTTTTATTTGCATACAGGGAGGTGCCTCAAAAGGGGTTGGCTACAGCCCTTTTGAACTTTTGTTTGGTCACCCTGTCAGGGGTCCATTGTGCTTGGTGAAGGAAGGATGGGAGTTACCTCTCAAGCCCCCAAAGCAAGACATAGTGGACTACGTACTTGGTCTCCGCTCCAGGATGGCTGAATACATGAAAAAGGCAACTAAAAACCTTGAGGCTAGCCAGGAACTGCAAAAAGCCTGGCATGACCAAAAGGCTGTACTGACTGTTTACCAGCCAGGACAGAAGGTGTGGGTGCTGGAGCCAGTGGCCCCAGCAGCTCTCCAAGACAAATGGAGTGGACCCCATACCATTGTTGAACAGAAGGGTGAGGTCACCTATTTAGTAGACCTAGGAACACCCAGGAGTCCCCACAGGGTTCTCCATGTCAACAGATTGAAGCCATATGTGGACAGGGCAGACATGGGCTTGCTCATGGCTACTGATGAGGACAGGAGGAAGAGAGTGACCCACTCCCTGACCTGCTCTCACAGAACCCTGATGATGGGTCAGTGGATGGTGTAGCCTTGGCAGGCAGCCTCACTGCTCAGCAGCAAACTGATTGTAGACAAGTGCTCAATCAGTACAGACATATGTTCTCTCTGACTCCAAGTCAGACCACCTGGTGCACTCATGAAGTGGACACTGGGGACAGTCTGCCTATTAAAAATAAGATTTATAGGCAACCTGACCATGTCAGGGACTGTATCAGGACAGAAGTCCAGAAAATGTTGGATTTGGGAGTTATTGAACCCTCAGATAGCCCTTGGGCTAGTCCAGTGGTCCTTGTGCCAAAACCTCACACCAGTGGTGGGAAAAGAGAGATGAGGTTTTGTGTGGACTACAGGGGTCTCAATGCAGTCACTAGGACTGATGCCCATCCAATACCTAGGGCAGATGAGCTAATAGACACTTTGGCCTCAGCCAAGTATCTAAGCACATTTGACCTGACAGCTGGCTACTGGCAGATCAGACTAGCTGATGATGCAAAGCCAAAAACAGCATTCTCAACCCCTAGTGGACATTATCAATTTGTGGTAATGCCCTTTGGTCTGAAGAATGCACCTGCCACTTTTCAGAGGTTGGTGAATACAGTCCTTACAGGTCTGGAGGCCTACAGTGCAGCATATCTAGATGATATTGCTGTCTTTAGCTCCACCTGGGAGGATCACCTGGTCCACCTCAGAAATGTTTTAGAGGCCCTGCAAAAGGCAGGCCTCACTATCAAGGCCACCAAGTGCCCGATAGGGCAGAGTCAGGTTGTGTACCTGGGCCACCTTGTGGGTGGAGGCCAGGTTCAACCATTGCAGAGCAAAATCCAGATCATCATGGACTGGGTTGCTCCAACTAACCAGACTCAGGTGAGAGCCTTCTTAGGCCTGACTGGGTACTATAGGAGATTTGTCAATGGGTATGGATCAATAATGACACCCCTGAATGACTTAACTTCCAAGAAAATGCCCAAAAAGGTTCAGTGGACAGCTAGCTGTCAAAAGGCATTTGATGACCTGAAGCAGGCCATGTGCACTGCTGCCATTCTCCACAGTCCTGATTACTCCAAGAAGTTCATTGTCCAAACAGATGCATCTGAATTGGGGGTAGGGGCTGTACTGTCACAATTGAATGATGAAGGTCAGGATCAGCCAGTAGCTTTCATTAGCAGAAGGCTGACCCCTAGAGAGAAACGTTGGTCAGCCATAGAGAGGGAGGCCTTTGCTGTGGTTTGGGCTCTGAAGAAGTTGAGGCCATACTTGTTTGGTACTCACTTCCTTGTTCAAACAGACCACAAGCCCCTCCTATGGCTAAAACAAATGAAGGGTGAAAACCCCAAACTGCTTAGGTGGTCCATTTCCCTACAGGGGATGGACTTTACAGTGGAACATAGACCTGGGAGTAACCATGCCAATGCAGATGGACTCTCTAGGTACTTCCACTTAGAACATGAAGACTCAACTGGTCATGGTTAGTTTAATGTCCCTACGTTTGGGGGGGGGTTGTGTAGGAGAGTAGGATCTGCTTCACATGGGTACCCCCACTTTTTGCTGGTGCTTCACTGTTTGTCGACTTTAGTCTGGCTGGGGCCCTGCTAATCAGAACCCCAGCCTAGCTGCTTCCTCTCTAAAATGGTTTCCATGTGAGTGATGCTGTGGTGACCCTGAGTGATGCTGTGGTGATGCTGATTGCTGCTGTTGCGCTACAGAGTGATGCTGTGGTGGTACTAAGTGATGCTGTGGTGTTTCTGAGTGATGCAGTGGTGGTGCTGAGTGATGCAGTGGTGGTGCTGAGTGATGCAGTGGTGGTGCTGAGTGATGCAGTGGTGGTGCTGAGTGATTCTGTGGTGGTGCTGAGTGTTGCTGTGGTTGCGTAGAGCGATGCTGTGGTGGCGCTGAGTGATGCTGTTGTGGCCCTGAGTGATATTGTTGTGTGCTTGAGTGATGCTGTGGTGGTGCTGAGTGTAGGAGAGTAGGATCTGCTTCACATGGGTACCCCCACTTTTTGCTGGTGCTTCACTGTTTGTCGACTTTAGTCTGGCTGGGGCCCTGCTAATCAGAACCCCAGCCTAGCTGCTTCCTCTCTAAAATGGTTTCCATGTGCCTTAGGCACATCTCTGATTGGAATCTGGAGTGCCCTTATAAGTCCCTAGTATATGGTATACTATGTACCCAGGGCATAGGTACCTCAGAGGCCTACCAGGGGCTGCAGCATGTATTGTGCCACCCCTGGAAGGCCATCCAAAATGACACCACAGGTCTGCTACTGCAGCCTGGGTAAGGTGGTGCATGCACCCCTTACTGTGATATAGGCTACCTATATCACTACAATTGCACACACATATAAACCTATAAGTCACTCCTATGGCAGGCCTTAACAATCCTGAAGGCAGAGTGCTTGGTTTTTATGTGAGAGGGTGCCCCTGCACGAGCAGGGCCCCTCTGCAGCGTTCGGAGTCAATCCTCTGATGCTCTTTGTGGTGCAGCCTGACCATATACTCTTAAGTACATTATATCCTCTCGGTAAATGCTAACTTTGGGATGGCTGCACAGAAACATGTCGTGTTTGGTGTCAAACATCTTGGAATACTACCCCCGCCAATTCTGGCAGCGGGGTAGCATTCCACCCTTCTAGAGGGAGAGACATGTACACACCGGGCTACCCGGTAACTTCTTTCCAGAGCCCTGGCATCACAAAATGGATTCCGCTGCCACAGACACGGGTCTGGCCTCCTGCTGCTGACAAACTCCGGCAGGGGAGGCCTGGACAATAGGGTTCCTGTCCCAAGGAGGTGTAACCACCTCCCCAGACAGGATAATGTGTATTGGGGCTGGGCGGGAGCACCCTCTGGTGCTTTGAAGTCCTGCACTGGGGGCACATTTGGTGTCCCTGTGCATATGCCAGTTCAAACCGGTTGCAGGGGCTACCTGCCCCTGCTCTGGCATGAAACTGGACAAAGGGAAGGGGTGTAACCACCCCTCTTCCCTGACCCTCCCATAGGTGGGTCCCCAGAGTATGTCCAACCCCCTAACTTTGTATAAGTATGGGACCCCAGTCCTTAGGACTTTAGATTACCCTGGACGAAACTCTGACACTGAATCCTGGACCTTCGACGCTCTACCTAAAGATTAGAGGACTGAAGAATCTCCCTTGGGGTCAAGGAGTGACTCCCCTGCTTGGCAGGCACCTAAGAAGCAATTGTCCGGTCTGCATCGCTGAAGCTCCCGCTGGACGCAGAAGTCTTTGCATCACCAGAGGTGGATTTCCAGACTTCCCCGAGGATGCCCTGAGTCCCCAGCAAAGCTAAGGCCCGTAGCTATCGTGGGTAACGTGGAACTGTGACCCCTGGACACCAAGCACATTTGCAAGTGCATCCTCTTCCTGGTCTCCCACGAAGTTGTGCTTTGGGCTCCGAGTAGCCCCTGCCTCCAGCACCAACTGTACCAAAGATCACTGGCCTCCACTCCACGAGTGTCCTGCAAGCCAGCTCCAATTGCGTCCACTCGAGGCTCCTTCGCGGTCGCTAGTCTGTTGACTATTGGGCCCTTCCGAAGGCAACTCTTCTTCTGCTTGGGCTTCCCTGGTTGCTCCAGATGTGACCTGACTTACCCTCGCTGGGTGAGTCCCTCAGACCTTGCTGGTCTGTACCACCGTCCTTCTTCTATTTCCACGTGACTTGCCGTTGCCAAGGCTTGTTGGGTCCAATCCGGTCACCGACACCCCTGCAATTGCCAAACGTCGTGGGACAGCTTGAATCCAGCTCCTGGTTGTCGTCGATGCCTCCTGGACCTCGTGGCTGAAGAGTCAAAATGACCGTCAACCTACCTGAAGCACCCGACATCGGTGGGCATCTGCTCATCGCCTTCCTGGTCACTGGCTAGTGACCCAGACTCTGTCCCCTCTGCTTTCAGGTTCTTCAGATCTTTGATCCACCTTTGGATCCACCCGAACACTTTCGACTTGGTCGCCAGCAGCACCTTGCAGCAGATCGCCATTGAAAACGACGACGAAACCCGACCCCGAAAGGCACCTAATTCACGACGGTGCAGTGGTATGGTTATAGGTAAAAAGGCACCTATGCACCCGGCTTCCCTGGGTGAGGTAACACGAGTACTCTGGTGCTCCCGTGGGTATTGACTCTAGAACAGCCTAGTTCTAAAGAGGTTTGCTCCAAGTCCTCCTCTAAGTGTCCTTTTTCTTTAAAACTCCAACCGCGACATTCCCCATAGAAGTCAACGGCGGCTCGCGGCTGTGTTCTCACACTGCACGCGTCCCCCGTGGGTCCCCTGTGTCACTACCTTGGGTGGTTCCTTGAGGGCCAAGCACTTCTACAGGCTCTAGGCCTTGTGTCTAGCTCATTCATGGTTCTTATACCACTTTATTGGTATATGGTTTGGTACGCCCCTAGGGCTCAAACGTGTATTTGTGCTATTACTGTTGATATTCGACTTGTAACTTATGTACTTCGAACTCTAGCCTCATAAAGATACTAGAGGGGTGTGTTTAAGACTAAACACATATATTTTAAATATATACCTGGTGTGGTCCTCTTTCATTTGGTCACTCAAGAGATTATAGACTGGTAAAACAAGCTGCTTTACATTCCTTCAAGACTTAGCCTGAAGGCTGCTCTCCATAGCTACCACTAGGATAGCTTTCAATAAAGGTTGTCTTTAACCTATCTCCAATAAGGGGTTGTTTGGACTGGTGCAAGGTGCCCACTATAATTAGTGGACAGCATATACCAGGCCAACTTCTCACACTGAGTGTTGCTGTAGTTGCGCTGAGTGATGTTGTGGTGGCACTGAGTGATGTTGTGGTGCCCCTGAGTGATGTTGTGGTGGTGCTGAGTGATGCTGTTGTGGTGCTGAGTGATGTTGTGGTGTCGCTGAGTGATGCTGTGGTAGCGCATAGTGATGATGTGGTGGTGCTAAGAGTGATGCTGTGGGGGCACTCAGTGATGCTGTGGTAGCGCATAGTGATGCTGTGGTGGTACTGAGTGATGCTGTGGTGCTACTGAGTGATGCTGTGGTGTTGCTGAGTGATGCTGTGTAGTTCCTGAGTGATGCTGTGTAGTTCCTGAGTGATGTTGTGAAGTTCCTGAGTGATGTTGTGATGGTGCTGAGTGATGCTGTGGTGAAGGAGAGTGATGCTGTGGTGGCCCTGAGTGATGCTGTGGTGGTGATGAGTGATGCTGTGGTGGTGATGAGTGATGCTGTGGTGGTGCTGACTGATGCTGTGGTGGTGCTGACTGATGCTGTGGTGGTGCTGACTGATGCTGTGGTGGTGCTGACTGATGCTGTGGTGGTGCTGAGTGACGCTCTGGTGGTGCTGGGTGATGCTGTGGTGGTGCTAAGTGATGCTGTGGTGGTGCTAAGTGACGCTGTGGTGGTGCTGAGTGATGTTGTGGTGGTGCTGAGTGACGCTGTGGTGGTGCTGACTGATGCTGTGGTGGCGTTGAGTGATCCTGTGCTGGCCCTGAGTGATCCTGTGCTGGCCCTGAGTGATGCTGTGGTGGCCCTGAGTGATGTTGTGGTGATGCTGACTGATGCTGTGGTGATGCTGATTGATGCTTTGGCGCTGCAGATTGATGCTGTGGTGGTACTGAGTGATGCTGTGGGGTTCCTGAGTGATGCTGTGGTGGTGCTGAGTGATGCTGTGGTGGTGCTGAGTGTTGGTGTAGTTGCGCTGAGTGATGTTGTGGTGGCGCTGAGTGATGTTGTGGTGGCGCTGAGTGATGTTGTGGTGCCCCTGAGTGATGTTGTGGTGATGCTGAGTGATGTTGTGGTGATGCTGAGTGATGTTGTGGTGGTGCTGAGTGATGTTGTGGTGGTGCTGAGTGATGCTGTGGTGGTGCTGAGTGATGCTGTGGTGGTTTTGAGTGATGCTGTGGTGGTTTTGAGTGATGCTGTGGTGGTTTTGAGTGACGCTGTGGTGGTTTTGAGTGATGTGGTGGTGCTGAGTGATGTTGTGGTGGTGCTGAGTGATGCTGTGGTGGTTTTGAGTGATGCTGTGGTTGCGCTGAGTGATGCTGTGGTTGCGCTGAGTGATGCTGTGGTGGCGCTGAGTGATGCTGTGGTAGCGCATAGTGATGCTGTGGTGGTACTGAGTGATGCTGTGGTGGACCTGAGTGATGCTGTGGTGGACCTGAGTGATGCTGTTGTGGACCTGAGTGATGCTGTGGTGGACCCGAGTGATGCTGTGGTGGTGCTGAGTGACGCTGTTGTGGTGCTGATTGATGCTGTGGTGGTGCGGAGTGATATTGTTGTGTCCCTGAGTGATGCTGTGGTGGTGCTGAGTGATCCTGTGGTGGTCCTGAGTGATGCTGTGGTGGTGCTGAGTGATGCTGTGGTGGTGCTGACTGATGTTGTGGTCGCGTTGAGTGATCCTGTGCTGGCCCCGAGTGATGCTGTGGTGGCCCTGAGTGATGCTGTGGTGATGCTGACTGATGCTGTGGTGATGCTGATTGATGCTGTTGCGCTACAGAGTGATGCTGTGGTAGTACTAAGTGATGCTGTGGTGGTCCTGAGTGATGCTGTGGTGGTCCTGAGTGATGCTGTGGTGGTGCTGAGTGATGCTATGGTGGTGCTGAGTGTTGCTGTGGTTGCGTAGAGCGATGCTGTTGTGGTGCGGAGTGATGCTGTTGTGGCCCTGAGCGATATTGTTGTGTGCTTGAGTGACGCTGTGGTGTTGCTGAGTGTTGCTGTAGTTGCGCTGAGTGATGTTGTGGTGGCGCTGAGTGATGTTGTGGTGCCCCTGAGTGATGTTGTGGTGGTGCTGAGTGATGCTGTGGTGGTGCTGAGTGATGTTGTGGTGTCGCTGAGTGATGCTGTGGTAGCGCATAATGATGCTGTGGTGGTGCTGAGTGATGCTGTGGTGGACCTGAGTGGTGCTGTGGTAGTGCTGAGTGATGCTGTGGTGGTGCTGAGTGATGCAGTATGTAGTATAGTGTGGAACAAAAGCTAAGCAAAGGGAGTAAGTTAGACCAAAGATTCAGATTTCATCATCACTAAGAAAGCGGCGACGAGTCATGTAAAATTGCAGAAATCATCATGTGAAAGTAGCTGAACCGTGGTTGTTCAAGTATTTTGTTTAAACATCATGCACACAAGTCAGAACTATTTTTACAAATGCACAAAGGAAAGGAGTTTTGTCAAATATCACTCATGGCAGGCTGAAAAGGTACCAGAAAAATAATTCTTACTAGACACAATTTGGGAGAGAAAGCGAGAGGAAAGCCAGATGGTGCCTAATCTTTGGGAGAGCAAACGAGAGGAAAGCCAGAGGGCGCCTGATCGAGCGATGCAAGGAATGCGCGTTACTGTGCGCGTAACCGCACGCTCTAGGCCACCCAAAAAGCTGTGGTCGGCTTATTAAAGCCTACTCACTAAATGTCTTGCCAGACCAGCGCATGCGCTGGTTCAGGTGAGACCTAAAAATGGCCCTCACTGAATGAACTTGAGCATTTTGGATTGTAAGAGGTTAGAGAATTTAGTCATGTTATCAAGTAGCACCCTCAAGTAGAAAAAGACAACAATGTTCTTAAGGGCTTGACCGTTAATCTAATAACTTCTTGTTCTAGTAGTTTTTGTAATACATAATCATAATGAATAACTTGAATAGGTTATTAACTAACTCCAATTCATCCATATATGATACATAGTGATCTATCAAGTTTTTAAAACCATACGTGGGTCTGGACATAATGACAGTATTGTTAGCAGACAGCAGCACTAGTATAAATTTGCTGCACGCCCTAGGCATCTCCTGACTGCTCTTCCTTAAGAGACCTTCAAACTCATGGGTATACAAGGTAAAAATAAGAGGGGTCACAATCGCCTCTGAGGGACCCCGTGGCTCAGGCTAAAACTCTCAGAGCACTCTTCCTCACAACCGTACCTAACCTTCAAAACCCAGAAGTAGCAAAATGGACCAAAGTTTAGACTTAGTGACATGGTCAAAGTCCAGACAAAGGGCCACAAAAGCCACGTACATAATTCCCCAAGTGCAGAGACATATTTGATGATGAACAGGTGCAAATAAAGGCACAGTTCTAATGTAAGAAAGAAAAAACAAGGCAGCAGGCCTTTTCCATCTATGAACCCAGGATTTGGAACAACATCCTAGTAGCCTTTTGGCTAGGTTGGCACTATATAAACACCACATACGCACACAGACACATACATACAAACTGTGCTTAAACCTGGCCCTGAAGTTATATTGGGAATCGGATAAAATTCTCTTTGATTTTCCCCAAATATTGATTCTACCCATCAAAATCCAGCCTTCCACACAATCAGTGGAATCAATCAAAGAAAGGATGATGCCGCCCTACTTGAATATTTGCACAAAATTGGATTGTGTCCAAGAAATCAGAGCTACTCACAGTATTAAAAACATTTGTTATCAACGGTGCCAACAGATTGATTATATGTGAAGAGATCCATCAGAACCCCATTAGGACCTGAAACCTTGTTAAAAGGTCTGCACTTAATCAACGAAATTGCCTCTGCAAGCCCAAAAACTAGACTGGCAGTAGAAGAAAGGGTTATCAATGACAGCTGTACTATAAACGGATTGAAAATGGGTGACCCATTATTCAACAGTTATATGGATGTCTAGTCTAGATTTATAGGCAATTTGCTGAGTATTCAACTTGTTCAATCCTTCTAGAAACCTACCCCTTTATTACAAGTATTCAAGAGATCGTCCTAGGCTTTGTTTCTGATCAAAAACATACATTTCACAATTGCAGTTTTGTAAGCTACTCTGCATAAAATAATTTCCTTGAGGTTCCTTGTGAACCGCCTCAAAGCATCATGGAGTTTTCGGCTAGGATGCACAGCATGTTTTAGAGGGAGTCAGAGCTTTATGCACCTAGACTGGCCAGTTCTTGCCACCTCTACTGCATGTGTAAGGGCAACCAGTTTTTGTTATGCGGATTAGTAGATTTTGTCCTTTTTTCTATTCCACAGTTGAGGAGTGCAGGACAACAATCCTGTTAAAGTCTCGCAAAGCTCTGCTGGGCAACTTCTGTAATAGATTCTAGTAGGTTGCACTACCATAGATTACTGTGGGCATCTTCATTTCATTATTATATATAGTGCATTCTCTCTCAAGAGGCGTGCGGCTTGACCACGAAATGTGGCGGTTCACCATCAGTAGCGCTCTGCATCAGAGGGCCAGGGGATCCCTTTTAATCCTGTCTGCACGGCACCCCTCCCTGGCTATCACTTAGGGGAGGCGTATACAGACCGCAGGTCACCAAATGCCGCCCTTCTCACTGACGTCGATGGTGAATTACCTCCACTGATCCCGCGGTGGGCCCCGCTCGGCAGCTCGCCGCCTCGTTGAACTAGCCACCGCAGCCCCCGGGGCACTCTGAACAGTGCAAGATAGCCTTATACCCACAGACGCGAGCCCCCTTGGATGCCTGGCCCTCTGTGAGGGATGAGAAAGGCATGCCAACCCCACACCGGGAAGCAGACTCCATGTGTCCCAAGTAAAGATCCCCCCACCCTGAGGCCTACACTTGGAGGAAGCACACTGGCAGAGCAACTTACCCAGAGGCAGAGCCACCTGCTTTACTGGCACCTGGTGCTGTCCTGTCAGTGATTCCGGGGCTGACCACTGCATACGGCAGTGAAGATGCATCAACGCCATGTCCAGAATACCAACGTTGGTGGCCTGTAGGGGTGCCCCTCCCCCCCTGTGGCCGATGCCACCATGAGACCTTACCAGAGCAACCCGGTCGGGGCCTACTCCTTCATTCTTGTTTGGCCTACGCTACCCCCGTTTCTTCCCCCTCCACGGCTAGACCTGTGACTCTCCTTGGCCCCGATGCTTTGAGGGGCATAAAGCCCAGGAACTTACGCAATTCTAGTGGGCTTTCTTTCTGTCGACAGGGCATCACTGCGCAGCATTCGACCCTGAGGTGGACCCTGTTCGGTGGCCTGTCACCCCCACCACATGAGGGGCCGACGACGCTGAGACCTGCCTAGTGACAAAGGAGCCCCGCACATCACCCTTCGCAGCCCTCCTGGTGATCAGTACCCTGTCTGCATTATAGACTGGGGTAGGTCCTCATTGCTAGACCCGGGAGGCAATCATATTTGCCCCAAAAGTGCGCTTCTCTCTCCTGAGACCTTCACCTCTGAGTAGCATTAAGAGGTGCACATCGCCTGGGGCAACAAGACGCTTCTGTGCCCGCAACACAGCAACGCACAGCTCAGGTGAGCAGCCCTCTTCCCCCTGCGGCCCTCACCACCAAAATAATTTTGCTGGAGTGATCTGCCCAGAGGCAACTCCTTAGCTCCACACAGCTTCTACACTGCAGCCCTCTTCTCTCCTTACCCACATCAGTTGCAGGCCTACTGCTATAGACCTTTAGTTTAGACCAGATCCACGTTGGCCCTTGGGAGACTGTTACTTGGCAGTGGCTGTGCCTAACACCTCGCCGTACCTAAGGGGCACAGCGGTGTGCCATCAGAGGCCATCGTCAGCAGCACATACTGAGGAACTGCCCCAGAAGGGGCCGTCATGTGCTATCGCAGGTTGCCTACTCTTTCCTGGTCCTCCACCTTCTGCCACTTGGATAGCTGCAACCATTGGTGTATGGTCCTAAATTGGGAGAGGTAGGTCTTACCCTGTAGAGACTTTGCAGCACAAACCCCACTGCTGTGTGCGACACCCCAGCAACATCTGACTACACTCTGATACTACTACTGCTGCCCAGCAACCAGGTGATGGGATTTAATGCCACCCGGTGCAGGTACTGTTCTGCCCCTATTCCCTTTGACATTGTAATAGTCTTGACCGGTGAAGGGACGTCTAGGCAGCCACACTCTTCTGCAGACTTGGTGAACAGACTAGATCATGGCCACCCACAGCCAACACAACCTTTAGATGCTCAGGATAAGCTGGAGGCTATCCTATAAGCCATTGCCACCTCCAGGACACATGTGGAGATGAAGATTGAGGAGCTACGTGCTGACTTTGGGCTACTCAGGGGCGACCACAGGAAGCTCGCCTCCAGGGTGACAGACACAGAATGCACATTGTCCGATGCCGCACCTCAATTAGAGGCTCAAGTAAAGTGCACCTGAGATCTTGCTGAATGCCTGAAGAGGCTTGAAGACCGTGCAGAAGATCTTGAGGGCAGAGCGTGATGCAATAACATTCGAGTGGTGGAACTCCATGAGGGGCTGGAAGACTCCAATACAATGATACCCTATCTAGAAAACTATATCCATACCTTCCCCTTGCCACATACCTGTCCCATTACTTCTCCTTTGAGCCAGCCCACAGAGTCCCTATCCGCCGTCCGCCACCGGGCTCCCAGCCTCGGCCAGTCCTGGCCCATATCCTCCATTACAAGGATAGGGACTCTATTCTACAAGCCGCCTGGTGGGCAGGCCCACTGGAGATTGAAAACAGCAGAATTTCTGTCTTCCCAGACTACATGATGGTGGTACAGCAGCAGCGCTAATCCTTTCTTGGAGTGAAACGCCGGATCCAAGACATGTATTTTCAGTACTCATTGTTGTTCCCAGCCGAGCTAAAAATCATACAGGACCAGCATGCCCATTTCTTCACTGACCCTTTGTTCGCCTGAGACTGGATAGAATGCCTGGATGGCCCAGGCACTTCTGCCAGCATTGGGTCTGTGACACAGCCAAGGGCCTGGCCACGGCAAGGGCAGTGTAGTCGCAGATCCAGAGATCCAACCAGCCCACCTAGATCGCCTCCCCAGCAGGAACTTCATGAAGGCCAGAGGTCAGCCATCGCCATGGCCATGTTGTTCTGCCAACCAGTGATGCCATCTGACTGTGATACCACATCCACCGCCAGCGATGACCGCCTTAGCTCCAACCTGCCTCCCTCCCCGGGGTCTCTGTCGGGCCCACAAGTCACCCTGCAGACATCTGACGACATCCTTTGATGATCCCATCCCCCCTTGGGGGTCGGACTCCAGGCCTGTGACTTCTGTCCCGGGGGCTTGATGGTGACTTGCCTCCCCCTTGCTAGTAGCCTCTTTTCCAAGACTCCTATAGTCATCACTATGTCATGTACCTACCCTGCCAGACGTTGGTCTTTCTACGGTGCCCACGGGACATGGGCCCCAGCGGTCTACTGCCAGATCCTTGCTCTGACTGGACCCCTGATTGCCCCTATGGAGCTCACCCTTGACCCTCCGATCCCCTGTCTTCTCTTCTCCCAGATACTTTGGGTTGACTTGCCAATGGACGATATCTCCACCTCCCCATCCACAATAGTTATCTAGAACTTCAGTTTGGGCGAGCTGCCTGTTGCCTCCTGATCTGATCACGGCTTTGTCTTTGCCATGTTGTTCCAGCAGTTTTCCCCTGTGCAGCACAAGTTCCTAACCTTATACAATACATCCTCATGCAGATTAAGAGAGGAGGCGACCATCCCAGGGAGGCCCTCGAACCTTTTGTTTTCACTACTCAATCTACAGTAGATTACACACCGCCCTCAGACTAAGGGTTGGCAGAGCTAGTGGAGTTTTACTCCGCAAAATTATCCAGAGTTGCCGAAAAACTCCGCAAAATTCCATAAAGTTCTACGAGTAAGTGGAGTTGTTCAGCCACCCCTAGTTTTCTGTAGAAGGCAGAGACTCCGTGGGGTCAAAGTACTGCCAACCTGCAGTCTTGCGCACATATGGGTTCAGCAGATGTCCTTGTTCACGGAGCTGCCAAGCCTCTCACGCAGCCAGCCATTCAACAACTTGAAAAACGTTGCTAAAAAAAGGCGAACTCTCATGCACTTGATTACAATTCTCAAGTCAGCAATCAGTCCTGCTGCGCACCAGGTGCACCATTATCCACACTCTTTTCTCCCCTGGGCCCATCTCCCCTTATCCTTGTTCTTCTTCGTCCATGCTATCTCCTTCTCGATCTCGGAAATCTTCTCCAGGATCCCCATGGCAGCTGCAGGGCAGGAAAATGAGCGTGTGTATGAGATGTGAAGTCTAAGGAGGATCCGGTAAGCTGTCAAGCAAACCGGAAGCCAGCGCCCAATGTTCTCCCTAATTCAATGCTACGCACTGGAAGCTCCGGGCAAAAACCAGTTATTGACATATGGTTCCTGTTAGACCTGGCACCATTGGCGTGGGTCTCCCTTCCATTTTTTGCTGTTGCCTCCTATGTTTTTGCTGTGTTTTTGCTGGTCTAGATGCTTTGGGCACTTTGCCACTGCTATTCAGTGCCAAACTGCAAGTGCTCCCTATTGTAAATTGTTGTAATGGATTAGTGACTCCATCATTGGCTATTTGATTTACTTGTCAGACCCTAGTACAGTGCACCATGTGTGCCCAGGGCCTATAAATCAAATGCTGCTGGTGGGCTTGCAGCACTGGTTGTGCCACCCACAGAAGCAGCTTGTAAAATGTGGCTCAGGCCTGCCATTGCAGAGCCTGTGTGCAGTCTGGGGCTGCCATGTCGACTTGACAAGTGCACCCACTTGTCAGTCCCTAAACCTTCCCTTTTCTACATTTTAGTCACCCCTAAGGTAGGCCCAAGGTACTCCTGTGGGCAGGGTGCATTGTATGTGAAAGGTAGGACATGCCAGATGTGTGTGGCATGTCCTGATAGTGAATTACAGCCAATTTCGTATTTCAATATTGCAACTCTATCTGTTCCCATAGGCCAGAATGGGCAGTTTGATTATAACATCTTATAAACATAACTGACCCAGGGAACAAGATAGGAAAATAAAGTTTAGTATGCCTGAACTCAGAATGTTAAAATACATCTTTTAGTGTGGGTGATTTTTACATTCTGTGTTTGAGAATACCACTTTTAGAAAGTAGGTATTTTCTTGCCTGACCATCCAGTATGCCTCTTCTAGGTTTGTGTATTCCATGTCTGGTTTGTGAGTGACAGGGGGCTGCAGAGGGCCTTGGCTCCAGCAGTCTGATGGGTCAGGGCTGGGCTGAATAGAGCCCACATTGAATAGAGAGTAGGGGGAGGAGATTTCCTTTCAGTTGCCGGAGCCTACATAGAATAGAGAGTAGGGGGAGGAGATTTCCTTTCACTTGCTTGAGCCCTCATAGAATAGAGAGTAGGGGGAGGAGTTTTCCTTTCAGCTACCTGGGCCAGGTCTGCTTTCAACAATGCTGTCTCCACCTCCTGCCAGGAAGCTGCACCAGGGAGGACAGAACTGGTTTTGACTAGGTACAGACACCCTCTGCCTTCAGAGAACAAAGGATTTTGCAGTATAAATATTGGGGCCCAGACCCCAGAACTTTAGATCACTTCTGGGAATCAAGACGAACCCTTTGCCAAGGAGAGAAACCAAGTAAGCTGAAGGAGGAGACTGCCCCTGTGCTGTTTGCTGTTTGGGGTTGGCCTGCAGTGGTTTACTCATTGCCAAGGAAAGGAGAAAAGGAACTTTTGTGTGTACTTTTACTATCTTGAGGAAGATCTCCAAGGGCTTGAAGCTGAGCTTGCCTCCTGTTCTGAAGTCTCAGGGACACAAAGACTTCACCCCCAGCTCCCCCTGAATTTCCTTGTTGGGAATTCTACCTGCAGAGAGCTGCCTGCTGTTGGTTTGGGCCCGCTGGAGACACCGTGTCGCTGGGAGCTGGAAGTGCAACGCAACGAGGAAGAAGCGTGTCGCCGCCGCATCTGTTGCCGTCGCATCGCCGAAGAAGCGTGTCGCCGCCGCAGCAGTTTGCCGTTTGCATCGCCGACGCAGTGCGTCGCATCACCGGAGAAGCGTGTCGCCGCCGCAGAGGTCGCCATCGCATCACCGGAGAAGCGCGTCGCAGGGCCTGTCGCGGCTCCAAAGATCATCAGGTTCGCCGCATGGCCGCCGGGCGTGCACGCATCGCATCCACGTCATCGCATCCAAGACGCCATTTTGTCGCATCGCACCGGATCGTCGCATCGCGGCGTCATCTTGTCGCATCGCACCGGATCACAGTAAGAAATAGACGCTTTGCCTCCTCTCCGGTAAGGGACAGACGCATCTCCTCCCCTGCGCTGCAGTAAGGAACAGGTGCGCCGCCTCCCCCGAAGCAAGGAACTGACGCATCGCCTTCCCTGCGACCCTTTTGTTTGTTTTGCGTTACGCATCCAAGGTACTTTGAGAGTAAAGTGTCGCATTTACCATCTACATTGAACTAAGCTATTTCTACCATCTAAAGCCATATTTTTGAATACTGTATTGTGGATTTTTGTCATTTGGTCTTGTGTTAAGTCTAGATAAAGATTACTTATTTTTCGAAACTGGTGTGGTGTCCATTTGTAGTGTTTTCACTGTGTTACTGTATGTGTTCACAAATGCTTTACACACTGCCTCTGAGATAAGCCTGCCTGCTCGTGCCAAGCTACCAAGGGGGTGAGCAGGGGTTATTTTAGGAGTGTTGCCCCCTTACCCTGACTAGAAGCAAGGGCCCCATCTTGGTCAAAGGTACCTACCTCTGCCAACTAGAGACCCCCATTTCTAACATTGGTGGCAGCGGTGGGATTTGGACTTGCATTTGTGACTCATATACAGTGATTGGTATACACTACTAGTGAGTGCAGACCATAACGCGATCACATACATTTTGGTAGAATTTTTTCCTTGGAACTTCTATTTTTGCTAAGAATTGCCAATTCTTGCCACCATGGCCAAAGCCGCATCCAACGCATCTTTGGATCTACTCTTTGAAGAAGATAGGGTTGATACCTACCCGGTGCCACAGCTTAAAACCTTCTGTAAAAGATTTAAAATCCCCTGTGAAAGGCCTCACCAAGAAGGTAGAGTTCCAAAAGGCGCTGAGAGCCTGGTTGGAATCTAGAAATGCTACTGAGCATCCTGAAGAACCTAGGGATGAGGCAGAGAATACAGATGGGCAGCTGGATGGGCCATTGGGCCTGACTGGGGAGAAAGCACCTTCCAGGGCAGGCAGCAGTGTTTCTTCAAAGGACCTGCCCCCAGGGGAGCTGGAGGACAGGGAGAGGGATAAGTTGGAGCTAGCCAAGCTCAAGCTGGGTGGGCAGATGGAGTTAGAGAATAAGAAGTTGGCCTTGGAAGAGAAGAAAATGCATATGGAGCATGAGAGGATGTTGAGGGAGTTGGAATTGAAAGCCAAGAGTTTAGAGATTACTCCCTCTGGTGGCAGCACACCATCCGTGCCTGTGGAAACTAGAGTATTCATCCCCAAAGATGTCATTAAGGAGTTCCACAAGAATGAAGATATTGGGCAATGGTTCAAAGCCTATGAGGTAGCTATGACCTCCCACCGGGTCCCTGAGAAGGATTGGGGACATGAAGGAAGCCATAATGACCAGGTATGGGTCGACCCCAGAGCTTTATAGACAAAGGTTTAGGAATTGTAAGAAACTGGAGTCAAGTACCTGGGTAGAATATGTGTCTTTTTTTGGCAGAGCATCGGATGGTTGGGTGAAGGGTAGCAAAGTGAATGATTTTGAAGCGCTCTATAATTTGATTGCATGGGAGCACTTGTCCAGTAATTGTTTTCCAGAGCTACGCCAGCACCTGATTGATAGTAAGCTGACTATCCCTAGGAAGCTTGCTGAGGAGGCGGACCGCTGGGTCAGTACCCGGGTCCACAAGGGTCATGTGGGAGACTCCGCCAAAGGTGGGCAGGGTCCCCAGCAGAAGAGTGGGGGGGACAAGGGTAAACAGAGGAAGTTCCAGAAAGGGCCCCAAAGTAATCCCCAAGGGAATCAAGGGAAGGGTTCCCAGCCTCCCCCTGAGAAGAAGTCAGGGGCCCGACAGATAAGCCTGTTCAGAAGGGGCCCAGGACATGTTATAATTGTGGTCAAGTGGGCCACTGCTTCTATGATCCTAAGTGTCCCATGAGAGGCAAGACAGCACCCACTGGTGCACTGCCCCGTCAGATGGCTAGTGTAGCCCTGGGAGAGGAGTTGGGTGCCCAAGGTGGGTGGGGTCCTGCAGAGATGTCCCTGGTCTCTTTAGGAGACAGTGAGATGATCCCTAGGACCCAGCTGCCTGATAACACTAAGAAATACAGGAAGTGGGTGACCATCAATGGCCATAGGGTGGAGGCTCTGAGAGACACCTGAGCCAGTGTGACAGCTGTCAGTTGTCTGCTGGTGTCTGAAGAGCAGGTGATCCCCCATGCATTTTACCCTGTAGTTGCCGCTGACAACTCAGAGAGCCACTGTAAGGTGGCCCAGGTTCCCTTTGAGTGGGGGGGGGTCTCAGGTACCTTTCAAGTAGCTGTGAGGCCAGCCCTGCCTGTTGACTGTCTGCTAGGCAATGATTTGGAGAGCTCCCCTTGGGCTAAGGTGGAGCGAAGAGCTCATTTGGAGATGTTGGGTCTGCCTGAGTGGGTGTGACCACTCGGTCCGTGGCAGCCAGTAAGGGTGATCAAGAGGACCTGGAGCCTGAAAGAGTGGCCCAGGTGTCTGCCTTTAAGAGAAGAGGCAGGGGGTGCGGGAAACCAGCCCCTGAAGTTCCCACGGTCCAGGAGGAGGCAGACCTTGAGGGGGATGCCCTGGAACCTACAGGGGAGCAAGTAGCTGAACTGGGGGACCTGCCTGAGCTGACCTATTGGCATCAGGAAGGAGGACGCTCCAGGGAAGAGTTCTGCGAGGAGCAGAAGAAGTGCCCTTCTCTTGTGGGCTTGCGGCAAAGGCCCACATACCAGGCAGCAGGTGATCAGTCTGGATCACATTGGATCTACTGGGAGAATGGTCTCCTGTATAGCGAGCCTAAGGTTGCTGAGCCTGGGTCAGCCCGTGTGCTGGTGGTACCCCAGCGCTTCAGAGCCTTCCTACTGGGTCTGGCTCATGATGTACCTTTTAGCAGGACATTTGGGGCAGGACAAGACCTTTGAAAGGCTTGTCACACACTTTTATTGGCCTCAAATGCGCAAGAGTTCAGATACTCATTGCAGGACCTGTCAGACTTGCCAGGCAAGTGGTAAAAGTGGGAGGAAGCACAAGGCTCCTCTCCAGCCTTTCCCTGTGGTCAGCACCCCCTTTAAAAGGGTGGGCATTGACATTGTGGGGCCTCTGGATCCCAAGACAGCCATGGGCAACAGGTTCATCCTGTTCTTGGTGGACCATGCCACCCGGTACCCGGAAGCCATCTCTCTCTCAGGACTATGATGGCCCCCGTGGTGGGACGTGCATTGATGGGGATTTTCTCCCGTGTGGGGTTCCCCAGAGAGGTGGTGTCAGACCGTGGTGCCAACTTCATATCCAAGTATATGAAGTCCCTGTGGCAGGAGTGTGGTGTAACCTACAAGTTCACCACTCCTTACCACCCCCAAGGTAATGGGATGGTTGAGAGATTCAACCGGACCCTCAAAGGCATGATTATGGGTCTTGAGGAACCTATGAGGCGTAAGTGGGACGTCCTCTTGCCATGCCTTCTGTTTGCTTACAGAGAGGTGCCACAGATGTCCTTAGGGTTCAGTCCCTTTGAACTGCTGTATGGTCACCCTGTAAGAGGACCTCTGAGTTTGGTAAAAGAAGGCTGGGAGAAAGCTCCCAGTAAACCTCCCCAGGATGTATATAGCTACCTGCTGGCCTTCAGAAACCAAACTAGGTGTTTCAGACAACTCGCTCAGGCGAATCTGGAAGCCAGCCAGGAGGAGATGAAACGGTGGTATGATCAGAATGCCACTCTGATCGAGTTTCAGCCTGGACAGAAAGTGTGGGTCATGGCCCCCGTGGAGCCTTGTGCGCTCCAGGATAAGTGGACCAGACCATTTGAGGTGGTGGAGCGCAAGAGTGATGTCACCTACTTGGTGGACTTGCGGTCTCCTAGGAACCCTTTGCGGGTCCTGCATGTAAACCGCCTGAAGCCCCACTTGGAGAGGTCCGAAGTGGGCATGCTCCTAGCAACAGATGATGGAATGGAGGAGGAGACTGAGCCTCTTCCTGACCTCCTGTCTGCAACAGAGCAAGATGGGTCAGTGGACGGTGTGAGCCTCTCTTCCGCCCTGACCCCTGAGCAGCAGGATGGCTGTCGCCAACTGTTGGGACAGTTTCCTGATCTGTTCTCCCTGACTCCCGGTGTCACTGAGTGGTGCGTCCATGATATGGACACTGGGGACAGTCCTCCTGTAAAGCACAAAACTTACAGAGTGACTGACAGTGTGAGAGCTTGCATCAAGGAGGAGGTCTCCAAGATGTTTGCTTTAGGGGTGATTGAGTCCTCTAACAGCCCTTGAGCCAGCCCAGTGGTCTTGGTCCCAAAGGCTGCCGCGCCTGGTGCCACACCCGAACTCCGGTTCTGTGTGGACTACCGAGGACTCAATTCAGTCACCAGGACTGACGCGCACCCCATCCCCAGAGCTGATGAGCTCATTGATCGGTTAGGGGCTGCCCGGTACCTCAGTACGTTTGACTTAACGTCTGGGTACTGGCAGATCGCCTTAACTGGTGGGGGCAGAGAGCGAGGTCAGCATTCTCCACACCAGATGGGCACTACCAATTCCGGGTTATGCCCTTTGGGATGAAGAATGCCCCTGCCACCTTTCAGAGGTTGGTCAACCAGGTGTTGGCTAGACTGGAAGATTTCAGTGCCGCCTACCTGGATGACATTGCAGTGTTCAGCGCCAGTTGGGAAGAACGTCTGCGCCACCTCTGGGAAGTGTTGATGGCGCTGTGGAGGGCAGTCCTCACGATCAAGGTGAGTAAGTGCCAGATCGGGCAGGGTTCCGTGGTGTACTTGGGACACCAGGTTGGGAGCGGCCAGGTGGCGCCCCTACAGCCCAAGATTGAGACCATCCTGGCTTGGGAACCCCCCAAGACCCAGACAGAGGTGAGAGCCTTTTTAGGACTCACAGGGTACTACAGGAGGTTTGTCAAGGGGTATGGCAGCATTGTTGCACCCTTGACAGAGCTGACTTCCAGGAAGCAGCCCAAGAAAGTGAACTGGACTGACACCTGTCAGAAAGCTTTTGATGCCCTTAAGACTGCCATGTGCACGGCGCCCAACTTCTCAAAGGAATTCATTGTGCAGACAGACGCTTCAGAGCATGGTGTGGGGGCTGTACTTTCACAGATGAATGAGGAGGGCCTAGACCAACCTGTAGCCTTCATCAGTAGGAGGTTACTTCCACGGGAACAGAGGTGGAGTGCAATTGAGCGTGAGGCATTTGCTGTGGTCTGGGAACTGAAGAAGTTGAGACCATACTTGTTTGGGACTCACTTCCGGGTTCAGACAGACCACAGGCCCCTCAGATAGTTGATGCAGATGAGGGGTGAGAATCCAAAGCTGTTGAGGTGGACCATTTCCCTACAGGGGATGGACTTCACGGTGGAACACTGCCCTGGTACAGAACACGCCAATGCTGATGGTCTGTCCAGATTTTTCCGCCTTAGTGAAGAGAACTCCCAAGAGGGTGGGTAGTTCTCCCCACATTTCCGCGGGAGGGGACACGTGTTAGACCTGGCACCATTGGCGTGGGTCTCCCTTCCATTTTTTGCTGTTGCCTCCTATGTTTTTGCTGTGTTTTTGCTGGTCTAGATGCTTTGGGCACTTTGCCACTGCTATTCAGTGCCAAAGTGCAAGTGCTCCCTATTGTAAATTGTTGTAATGGATTAGTGACTCCATGATTGGCTATTTGATTTACTTGTCAGACCCTAGTACAGTGCACCATGTGTGCCCAGGGCCTAAAAATCAAATGCTGCTGGTGGGCTTGCAGCACTGGTTGTGCCACCCACAGAAGCAGCTTGTAAAATGTGGCTCAGGCCTGCCATTGCAGAGCCTGTGTGCAGTCTGGAGCTGCCATGTCGACTTGGCAAGTGCACCCACTTGCTAGTCCCTAAACCTTCCCTTTTCTACATGTTAGTCACCCCTAAGGTAGGCCCAAGGTACTCCTCTGGGTAGGGTGCATTGTATGTGAAAGGTAGGACATGCCCTGATGTGTGTGGCATGTCCTGATAGTGAATTACAGCCAATTTCGTTTTTCACTATTGCAAGGCTATCTGTTCCCATAGGCCAGAACAGGCAGTTTGATTATAACATCTTATAAACATAACTGACCCAGGGAACAAGATAGGAAAATAAAGTTTAGTATGCCTGAACTCAGAATGTTAAACTACATCTTTTAGTGTGGGTGATTTTTACATTCTGTGTTTGAGAATACCACTTTTAGAAAGTAGGTATTTTCTTGCCTGACCATCCAGTATGCCTCTGCTAGGTTTGTGTATTCCATGTCTGGTTTGTGAGTGACAGGGGGCTGCAGAGGGCCTTGGCTCCAGCAGTCTGATGGGTCAGGGCTGGGCTGAATAGAGCCACATTGAATAGAGAGTAGGGGGAGGAGATTTCCTTTCACTTGCTTGAGCCCTCATAGAATAGAGAGTAGGGGGAGGAGTTTTCCTTTCAGCTACCTGGGCCAGGTCTGCTTTCAACAATGCTGTCTCCACCTCCTGCCAGGAAGCTGCACCAGGGAGGACAGAACTGGTTTTGACTAGGTACAGACACTCTCTGCCTTCAGAGAACAAAGGATTTTGCAGTATAAATATTGGGGCCCAGACCCCAGAACTTTAGATCACTTCTGGGAATCAAGACGAACCCTTTGCCAAGGAGAGAAACCAAGTAAGCTGAAGGAGGAGACTGCCCCTGTGCTGTTTGCTGTTTGGGGTTGGCCTGCAGTGGTTTACTCATTGCCAAGGAAAGGAGAAAAGGAACTTTTGTGTGTACTTTTACTATCTTGAGGAAGATCTCCAAGGGCTTGAAGCTGAGCTTGCCTCCTGTTCTGAAGTCTCAGGGACACAAAGACTTCACCCCCAGCTCCCTCTGAATTTCCTTGTTGGGAATTCTACCTGCAGAGAGCTGCCTGCTGTTGGTTTGGGCCCGCTGGAGACTGCGTGTCGCTGGGAGCTGGAAGTGCGACGCAACGAGGAAGAAGCGTGTCGCCGCCGCAGCTGTTGCCGTCGCATCACCGAAGAAGCGTGTCGCCGCCGCAGCAGTTTGCCGTTTGCCGTTTGCATCGCCGACGCAGTGCGTCGCATCACCGGAGAAGCGTATCGCCGCCGCAGAGGTCGCCATCGCATCACCGGAGAAGCGTGTTGCAGGGCCTGTCGCGGCTCCAAAGATCATCAGGTTCGCCGCATGGCCGCCGGGCGTGCACGCATCGCATCCACATCATCGCATCGCATCCAAGACGCCATTTTGTCGCATCGCACCGGATCGTCGCATCGCATCGAGGTGCCATCTTGTCGCATCGCACCGGATCACAGTAAGAAATAGACGCTTTGCCTCCTCTCCGGTAAGGAACAGACGCATCGCCTCCCCTGCACTGCAGTAAGGAACAGGTGCGCCGCCTCCCCCGAAGCAAGGAACTGACACATCGCCTTCCCTGCGACCCTTTTGTTTGTTTTGCGTTACGCATCCAAGGTACTTTGAGAGTAAAGTGTCGCATTTACCATCTACATTGAACTAAGCTATTTCTACCATCTAAAGCCATATTTTTGAATACTGTATTGTGGATTTTTGTCATTTGGTCTTGTGTTAAGTCTAGATAAAGATTATTATTTTTCGAAACTGGTGTGGTGTCCATTTGTAGTGTTTTCACTGTGTTACTGTATGTGTTCACAAATGCTTTACACACTGCCTCTGAGATAAGCCTGCCTGCTCGTGCCATGCTACCAAGGGGGTGAGCAGGGGTTAATTTAGGAGTGTTACCCCCTTACCCTGACTAGAAGCAAGGGTCCCTACTTGGTCAAAGGTACCTACCTCTGCCAACTAGAGACCCCCATTTCTAACAGTTCCACCTTTTTCTTTGCTGATGTGCACAACACATAGTGATCACGGCAAATTGAGCGCGGTCCTTTCGATAAAAATTGCATCTTTTTCTGGCCCCTGGAAATGATCAATGCTTTGAAGCCACATATCAAGTGCGACCATCATAATCAAACTAGCATACTATACTGTGAACAGAGAATGAAAGTGTACTGCGGGGGCATGTGGTATGAGAGAACCTCGTCAAAGGCATCCTATCCTGCCTTTCTAGCCCTGAGCATGGCTATGTTGTGGGCTGGTGAGGTTAGGAACACAGTTGGGATGCAGCAGTTGTGGGCATGGAGCTGTGCACAGAATGTTTCCAATCCCTCATCTTCTTCTTTCTTCCTTCCCCCTTACACTGCTCTCCACCATGGAGATCAGAAAACCAATGGAAGAGGAAAAAAGGTCCATTGTTTAAAGTGATCAACGATATAAGGCCTTCCAACAACCAGTGCATATTCGCTGCAGCAGCTTGTAACTGGATAATGGATTTACAAATGTCATATTTCTTCAAGTGAAATTGTGCTGGGGCTGTGTGCGTGTGTGTGACACACTTAGGGCTCTTGCAGTCCATGCATGAATATTGCGTTCACTCCTACTTTTAAGAACATTCTGGTTATTGTAGTCTTGCTTATACATTCAGGACTACACGAAAGCACAAAAAAGCTAAACTCAATGACTTCCTCAGGAACCCAGTTCCGCATCTTGATCTTGATAGCTGTTTAGCGACAAATGGTGTGCTCTGCTCCTCTGCGCCTGCTTGGTGTTGGTGCTGTGGTAAATTTGTAATATCTCGAGGGCTATACGACCACAAGAACTAAAACCACGTGACAGTATGGTGCTCGCGCCCTAGAGTATCCTATCTATGGTTTAATTAGTGCTTTGTTCACCGCAGACTGGTTCCAGGTCTTCACGAGTCCCACTGTCTGCTGAGGCAATGCTGTTGCTATAGAAACCACGTTGGTGTTGTTGCATCCTCTTACGAGTAGGGTTGAGCACGTGCCGGTAAACTCCGCAAACGCTGCCGGTGGAGCGGAGTTCACCGCCTACCCCTACCTCAAACACAGTTTCTTACCATAAGCATCAGGGGCATGCACATAGCGTGTCACCACTATTCTATATACTCTTACCTAAAGCATCAACACGCACATGTATGCTTCCTTCAGGAAACCCATATTACCAGTGTAGAATTGTAGCAGAGGTGGTGGCAGGGAGCTATCTATGGGACAACTTATTCCAGATACGCCCGAGGATCTTTAATATGGATTCGCCTGGGCACTCCCTTTTAACTGCTGTCCACGGTTATCGATAGCGAGGGCAGTTATGCCTTTACGGAAGGGTACCTTGACATAATCCTAGTCCACCTAGTTTGCATTTAAACTCCAAACGCAGACCAGACCGGTTTCTGGGCCACTCTGTCCGGGGTCCTGGTGTAATGGCTGGACATCCCCTGGATACTGGAAGGGGACTATTTTATTTTATTTTAATTTAAGTGATTTGTAGAGCGCGTAGCTACCCGAGGGCTTCATAGCGCTAAGAGGATGATACTGAGAGAAGGCTAGAGGTAGGTTAATGATACTGATTGAACAACCACATTTTAATCGACTTCCAGAATGCTGCTTCCTTTGTCAGGAGTCGTGATTCACGTGGCAATACGTTCCACAACTTGGGTGCCAGGTGGGTGAAGGATCTGCCTCCCCACCTGGCTCTCCTGATTCTCGTAGTTTTTATCATTCGTTCAGAGCCAGATCTCAGGCTCCTGTTTGGGACATAGAGGGTCAACAGGTTTCTGACTTTACTTGGGCCCATGTTGTGTAGAGCTCTGTGAGTCATGCAGAGTGCCTTGAATTTGATTCTGGCCTCCAACGGGAGCCAGTGGAGTGCTTTGAGATTCTTCCTGGCTGATTCCTGGATTGGGACCTTACACAGCAGCCTTGCTGCTGCGTTCTGGACCACCTGAAGTCTGTTAATCACGTATTTTGGTGCCCCTCGGAAAAGTGAGTTTCCGTAGTCCAGACATGACGTGACCAGGGAATGGACTACTGTCTTTCTGAGCTGTATGGGAATACGCTCCAGAATTTTGCAGAGCATTCTATGTAGTCCGAAACATGTGCTTACTAGTTTCTTGGCTTGGGTCACCATTGTTAGATCCTTGTCGAGCCAGAAACCAAGATTTTTAATAGATTCCTTCAGAATGGGTGGGCTACCTAGGCAGTTGGGCCAGCTAATTAAAGGCCTGGGGACTGCCTCATTCCCGCGGACCATCAGCTCTGTTTTATCACCGTTCAATTTTAGGCATCTGTTGGTCATCCAGCCCACCACCCTTTCCATACAGGGAGCTAAACTATCGGAGTCCCCGATGGATCTGGGATCTAGGGAAATCACCAGCTGGGTGTCTTCAGCTTAGGATGTCATGGAAACATCAAACTCTTGCGCTATACGTGCTAGTGGTTCCATATAGACATTAAACAGTGTGGGACTCAGTGAAGAGCCCTGAGGCACTCCGCAGGTCAGAGACATCGTGCTGGAGAGGAGGTTGTTTTCCATAACTTGGAAAGTTCTCCCTTCCAAAAACGAAGCCAGCCATTTAGAGTATTACCTTGGACCCCAATGTCCATCAGTCTGTTTCGCAGAATGTGGTGGTCCACCGTGTCGAACGCTACGCTCAAGTCCAGAAGTAATATAGCGGCTGAGTTCCCTGGTCCAGAATCATTTTAAGTTCCTCTACCACTGTTAATAGTGCTGATTCTGTGCTGTGCTGAGCACGAAATCCCATCTGCGTGGGGTGGAGGCATTGGTTCGTTTCCAAGAACTGTCAGCACTCCATTTACATGGTTTTCTAACAGCTTCCCAACAAATGGCAGCATTGAAATGGGGCACTAGTTCCCTAATTGCGTTGGGTCTAAGTTCGGCTTTTTGAGCAGAGGTCTAATTATAGCATGCTTCCATGACCCTGGTACTATGCCCGACTCCAGAGAGAGGTTCATGATTTTAACTAGTGTTGGAAGCAGGATCTTTGTGACTTTTTTAAGAATATGCGGTGGGGCAGGGTCTAGTGGCGAGCCTGATCTCACCTTATCCATTAATAGTTTTACATCCTCTATGTTGACTGGGGGGAAGCTGGTAATGGTGTGCGGGGGCGGTCTACGCCTGATCTCTTTCCTGGCTTGGAGGTATTTCTCGGTCATGAAAGAGCTGTAGATATCCGTGACTTTTGTGAGGAAGTAGGTGGCTAGGTCATTACATCTCTCCTCCGCGCCTCCGTCAGATGTGTATCATGTGCTGGGGAGGTTAAGCTATAACACTATAACAGTGTACTCAATGTTTACCTGGATGGGTCTCACCCACCCCTCTCAAGGCGCCTGCTCACCTTCACTCTGCACAATTCGCACACTGGGCCAGACATTGGTCCTTGTCAGATGCCTGGAGGGCACACTATCCCATTCATAAGCAATATTCCCACTACTCAGCCCCCATGACTTATATGTCCGTATTGATCATTTTCTTTGCTCCTCCACTATCATTCCACAGCTTCACACTCAGATTATTTAGGGCGTGTCATTTCCGATCATGCTGCACACATAGTGAATGTGACCTGGAGTGCCCCACTAGCCCCAGTCTCCACCTGGCGGCTACCTCGGGAAAATACTTGATGATCCTTACTTCAGGGACACCCAACTTGAGTATATCGACCATTACTTTGCAGAGAATCTTGCCACCGCCACCATACGTGCCATGGCAAAGGAAGCCTTCAAAGTAGTCACACCAGGGGTGTGCATCCAAATCATAGTGGGAGTGCGCCGGAGAGCTCGAGAGAGACTTAACCCAGACTGAGTCGGCCCTAAAGGAACGAGAGTGTTGTGCCCCACAGGACGCAGACGACCTTCACTGACATCAAGTCCAGATACACTTCCCTTTTAGACCGGCTCCATGTTGCTGGCACATCAAAAGGGTTACCGCACCCTCAATCATGGAAATTGCCCAAGCCAAAGCCCCTCCCTTTAGAACACAACATGAAATACTCCAAGCCTTCTAAGCCTATTACTCGAAGTTGTATTGCATAGGTCAAATGGACCATTCAATGGAGATCAGCTCCTTTTTAGCAAATGCCCCCCTTCCCAGCATTTTGACACTGGAGCGGGAGGAACTGGACGCCCCCCTCTCAGAGGCCAAGGTGACCGATTCTCGACCCATTTCACTCCGAAACTCGTGATCGTATTTAACGAGGCACTCAAAACATTAAGGGGCATATTTACAAGCCCCTTGCGCCACTTTTGCGCCACCGTTGCGTCATGCATGTGACGCAGCGGCGACGCAAACCATGCGCCGTGTTGCGCTATATTTACAACGTGACGCATCTAGGGAGATGCGTCACGTAGTAAACCCCTGCGCCACATGAAACCTGCATCAGGTTTCATGTGGGCGTACCAGCGCAGGGGGGGGCGTTCCGGCGCAGGAACGCCTCGGAAAAGTGACGTAGTGAAATCTACGCAGCGATCGTAAGGATTGACGCACCATGTTAGGGATAGGGAAGGTTGGAACAGTGCTGGAGTTGCGTCGTGCTTGCGACACAACTTCAGCACTGCGCCAACCTTCCGCCGGCAGATGAGTCACGCATCTGCTTATCCTTGCGCCACGATGCGCCGCATTGTAAATGCGGCGCATCGGACGTGGCGCAAGGGTAAACTTGCGTGACGCATTTTCCCTGGCGCATCCCTGCTGATATGCAGGGATGCGCCAGGGAACGTAAATATGCCCCTAAGTTTGCCACCTACCCTCAGGGAATCCCTCATGAGGTCCCTACTGAAACCTGGGAGAGACCCCACACAATTATCATCCTACCGCCCCACAGCCATCTTGGGGGCTGATTATAACATCTGAGGGAAAATACTTGGGGACCTTTTTTTTTTTTAAGGAGTTTTATATAGCACAAAGTAGACCCGAAGGTATCAGATCTCTTTACATGAGCACCAGTTGCGTTACAGACGGACACATTCATTTTTGTTAGGCAGAGGGACATTAAGTGATTTGCCCAGAATCACAGGATGTTGAGAGTCCCTGCCGAGACTCGAGTCCGGCTCCCCAGTTCTGAGGTCAGCCGCTCTCGCCATTAGGCCACATCCTCTCCCCGTTACCTTCCTGTGTTACCCCATCTTGTGCATCCAGACCAAAATGGATTTGTCCCCAGTCGAAACACCTCTAACAACCTAACACGTCTCTTTCATATGATGGATCAAGCATCATACCTGTTCCCACATGCTGCAGCCCTGATCCTTGACCTGGAGAAGGTGTTTGATATGTTTTCCTAGGAATACCTTTTTCAAGTCCTTGCATAAGTAGGCATAGTAAACCGGTTGCTTGCATACACAAAACTGCTCTATACTAGCTCAGGTTCTAGAGTATGCATCGGTTGCTTGATCTCCGCTCCCTTCCCAATTGGCAGGGGCACCAGTCAGGTCTGTCCCCTTTCCCCTGTTTTATTCGCTATTGCCATGGAGCCCCTCACCATTTATTTTTGGGTGGAGGGTGAGTGCTGGGGCACTTTGGTGGGGGGAGGACGGTGTGTTAATATATACTCGTGAAGTCCACATTGGCACGGACCCCGTGCACACCACGCTCCTGGAATTTGAGAAGGCGCACAGTTTCTGGGTCAATTGGGCAAAGTCCTATGTCTTCCTCCTTTGTCAGAACGAGCCTCCTTTGACATACAGATGGGTGGAGATGCCCTCGGCTGGGCTAGGGAGACAACCTGATGCTTAGGGATACAACTTTACCATTCCCAGACCAACCTGTTTGAGGGGAACCTTGAGCAACCACTAACTTCCCTCTAATCCCAAATCCAATTCTGGAAGTGCCTCCCCTTGGCGATTACAGGAAAAATCACCCTTTCCAAGATGATAGTCCTTCCCCGCTTGTTATAATATTTTGTAAACATCCCGGTATATCCGCCAAGGGCATTCTTCCTTGAATTATACATTATGCTGGGTGGCCCTTACTAAATACCAATTGCCAAGGGGTCAGGGTGGGCTGGGTGGCCCTTCATTTGAATCCTATTATCTGATGGCACAACTCCAGTGGGATGAAATAGATTGATTGATTGATTGATACTCCAGAAGACATACGATGGTTTATACTGGAAAAAATACAACACAGACCAGGGACCAACACTGAAGCCATCAGGAAACAGAGGGAGGTCTATTGGATTTTCTTGCTTGGCACGGCCACTCGGGGACTCAATTTGGAGATCCCGTGGCACCAAGCAATTAAATTCAATGATTAATGCCTCCAGTCATATCATCTCTCAGGACATCACTGTTTTTGGACATGAGGACCGATCTGTAACTATCTCAAAATTCAAGAATGGGTTTTTCATCTCCCATTCTTGCCGTCTTTATAATTGTGTGTCTAAAATAAAACAATATGTCTCTATTGCATTACCCCTGATGTACGCCCCCCCCTCCTTTGTTTTTGGATATGCACTCAATTAAGTCGTATTAATTTATAAATGTATGTCGTTTTTAAATTTACTTCACGATCACGCTAGTACTTCCAACATGGCCGCCAGGCTTGGCCGCCATGTTGTTACACGCTCCGTTCCATTGATTTCGTGTAGCTCAGCACACGCATTTTTACTTCCGGTTTCGATTGAGGATTTATATCTGGTTTTCAGAGGCGCTTCACAAAGAAACGCTGGCTACCGGGTGCTACGTGTTCCGCATCTGGGAACAGGTGAGTCAGGCCTTGTGGGTTGATTGCGGAGCGCATATTCATTTATGCGATAGTCATAGTGCTAGCCCCTTACATACGGCTAGATTTTGAGGTCGCTGTTCGCCTGTATATTTCGAATTTATACTATTTCTTTTCACGATTATAGACTCAGGCGCAACTATTTACGTGAGTGATTGATGTTTGCATCATGAAATTACATATAGCCCCTTTTCAAATTCAGGTTACTTCTAAAATGTATGACAAAGTAAGATCTTTCATTTTTCGTAATAGGGACACTAATGGAAGTTTAACATTAAGCCACTCATCTTACTAAGCTAAAACAAAGCATAGAAGTCATCAGTCTTCTATTTTTCTGACTTCCGGTTTCTCCTTAAAGTCCCATATATTATCGTTTTAGATCAATAATATGTCTGCAGAGAGCCTACCTGATTAGAGTTCAATTATCCTGTCTATTTTATCCATCGCTGCTAGCTGAAGGATAAGACACTCCTGCTATCTTAGTAACTGTCACATCTTGACTATCTGTAGAGTAAAATTATAAACATCGCCACGATCTCCTCTAACATGCATGATTCCCTGCCTCAACTATAGAGTCTTTCAGCCTCCCTTGTCCCATTTTTGAATAAATTGGAATATCATTTTGACCGGTACATATGAAGTAAAAGCCCCTTGGTTTTCCTAATTAAGGTAAATCTTTTAATCATGAGTTTATATTATAACATTGTATTGCAATAGGTATCATCATAGAGTTAGTTACATCAGTTTCCATATACTTACACAGGAGATGCAATTTCTACTGTGCTGACAACTCCAAATACCATCTGTAACATCTGAACCCCAATGGATACAGTTCCAGATAGGTTTTTAGTCAATATAACAATAAATTCACTCTGTGTAAATAGTCTTCTTGGGCTCCACTTATTCTAATGGAAATTGATTGCGCACATTTTTTCACATGATGGTGTCACCTTAAGGTATCAAGTATTTTAATATTTGGACTCTTACTATTCTGTTTTTCATATGGTTCACAGCTCCTGGATCTTTTTAGCCTGTATCCTCGTAGCTATATCATTGTAGATATCTTTCATGTTTTGTACAGTAATATTTTTTATGCTTAGGTTTGGGCATTGAAACCTAGTCTCGTTGTTGTTTCTTATCTTTTCAGTGTTCACTGAGACGGAATCCTGAAGAAGGCAATGCCGAAACGCGCGTAGTGCTAACCTACCGCTAGTTTCATAACTCTATTGTGTCAATTGTCCATACAGGATAGATCAAAATACTGTTTACAATGATTGATATGATTTGTTAGATCTCAACAAATCAGAGCTTATATTTCAAGATATATATCCGTTGTGTATATTCATTGTATTTTTTTCAGTTCAATCACAACAACGCTTGTTGCATCTTTTCTCTTGACACTTCTACTGTATAAAAAAACAAAATTAGCATGCAAATGTGCATTAATAATGACAAATGAATACATTTTTAATAAATAAGAAAAAGTCTATATTATAAAAATTATACATCAATTATATACAATAAATGAACTAATATCAAAAGTTTGGTATAATTGTCCAATTTGGTGTTCATTACGCACTTGGTTTTCTTTGCCCAAATCAGCAATTTTTTACCGCCTTGCCTTAGGCTTGTTTTCTTCAATTGTTCCTTTCCTTGTAATAGGCAAGTTTATCTTGTGTACAGGGGCCCCGTTCTTTATCAAATTCCAAGTGGTTTGATCAGCGTGCTACCCTCTTTTAGTGCTTGCCTGGCACATGTAATTACAGAAGAGGGGGGGCCAAGTTCCGAGGTGACTTGGACTAGAGAGTCCACTGCTCTATTTCGACAAACTGTCTTTAACAATTCATCAACTTAACTCAAGTTTGTATAATCTACTCACAAGTGTATTTATTTTTACTTATATTTTTTATGTGTCTGTGTGTATAAGACTCCAATCAATTATTACATCGCTAATTTAACATAACTAAACCAAAGAATAGATTCCAAACAGTACGTGTTACAATTTGTACTGAACATATAATAATACAATCAGTTAATCAACAACAAGGTTTTCATAAGGTTTTCATAGAGCCCAATGCAATTCGGGATGTTAGTTCCTTCGTCAGGGGCATAACCTGTGAAAGAACACATTGTTTAGAGTCAAGGGGTTGAAACGCAAAGGGGTTGAAACACAACAGGGAGTACATTTGTGGTTAATGTCGCCTTCAAGTGAATTTGCATGCTTACGCGATTTAACTCATGTGTACATCTCATGTAAAAAGACCGACTACGTGTGTGTCGCGATTTCAGCATTGGAAATGAAACAATTCCTTGTGCATCCTGCCCGTACAGCTCGTGTTCATTAAAATACTATACGCGCTCGTGATGTGAAAGGCGAATCTTTAGTGTGCTAGAACCCGTCACCATTACCGTGATATCAGAGGTCACGTGAAGAAATAACAAGCTACCTTCAAGAAGCCATGGTATCAGTGTAATTGCCAATAGCAGTTGGCGTACTTGAAAAATCTCAGGTTTCAAAGTAATGAAAGACAAACGTAAGACCAGTATCCCAACGGTACACTGAGAAAAACCAATATACCTGTTAAACATTCAATTACCTCTGACGAGCGATTATATCGCATGCCCAGCTTCGTCAATCCTTGTGTTTGCAAACTTCGTTACCTGGCAAATAGAGTACAGCGATACACAGCCACGTTATCTAACCGCCAAAATGGAACCACATAAAAGCATCGCGCTTGACCCTCGCTCACTGTGGTCAAAGTGTCTAGTAACGGATGCTTACCTAAAACTTCCAACTCCGATGCTGAAAAGTACACCATGCCGACGGTAGCACAATGCGGTGGACTTCCTCCTTATAAGCATGTCATCGCGAGAACGCGCGACCATGTAACTAACAATTCTTACTTCGGCCGCCATATTGGAGTGTGTTCACGAACCTCCGACAGTTGTGCATGTATATGGACAAAACAGAGAACTGAAATTGTTTAGCACTGCATTGTCAATATTCCACGGCGGCCTCACTACTTGCCAAAAGACCAAATGGAATAAAGGGGCATTTTATTTCTGCAATAATTTGTCAGGAACGCACTGATTTAAACTTTATCGATACCTATTAGCAACAAACCACGTGTAGCTAAGAGATGTCAAGCGTGTTGAAAAATGCAACTTTATCAATGCTGATTGTGAGATAGCCACATGAAGCCACGAACTTTCGCGCATTGCGTTTAACATGCGTAATGATGTATTAATGCGGATGTGTGTAATGTGTGACTAAGATTTACAATGGTCATGCACGTGGAAGCAGCTAAGATGTACATGGAAGATAACAGTACCTGGGGGCCATGAGAGGCCAAAAGGTCATAAAAATGTGTTAAACACTGCGGGTGAACATAATGACAAATGATAACATTCAAATGAGTGCTTTAAGCCAGGTTCAACAGCAAAGGTGAAATAACACATTGACAAAATAACAGGATGTGTCAAATGACTGTATGTACCTCTGGTTGTAAGTGTGATTTAAGCAGATCCTGTGAACCAGCAGATGTATTAGATGGTTTTAATAATCTATTTAAAGAAAACATGCCATTTCCAGTTTGTCATTGAGTCCTGAAGGCATTAGAGTTCCCATTCTTTTAATCCAGACTACTTCTCTTTGTAAAAGTCTTTTGGTGTTATCAACTCCTACAGAGATCGCTACTTTTTCTATAATTTGAAATTTGAGTTGGGCTATCGTATGGCGAGATTGTTCCCAATGAGTGGCCGACTGCTATTGGCAATAGCACTGATACCATGGCTTCTTGAAGGTAGCTTGTTATTTCTTCACGTGACCTCTGATATCACGGTAATGGTGACAGGTTCTAGCACACTAAAGATTCACCTTTAACATCACGAGCGCGTATACTATTTTAATGAACACCAGCTGTACGAGCAGGATGCACAAGGAATGGTTTTATTTCCAATGCTGAAATCGCGACACACACGTAGTCGGTCTTTTTACATGAGATGTACACATGAGTTAAATTGCGTAAGCATGCAAATTCTCTTGAAGGCGACATTAACCACAAATGAACTCCCTGTTGCGTTTCAACCCCTTTGCGTTTCAACCCCTTGACACTAAACAATGTGTTCTTTCACAGGTTATGTCCCTGACGAAGGGACCAACATCCCGAAATGCATTGGGCTCTATGAAAACCTTATGAAAACCTTGTTGTTGATTAACTGATTGTATTATTATATGTTCAGCACAAATTGTAGCACGTTCTGTTTGGAATATATTCTTTGGTTTATTTATGTTAAATTAGTGATGTTATAATTGATTGGTGTCTTATACACACAGGCACACATAAAAAATATAAGTAAAAATAAATACACTTGTGAGTAGATTATACAAACTTGAGTTAAGTTGATGAATTGTTAAAGACAGTTTGTCGAAATAGAGCAGTGCACTCTCTAGTCCAAGTCACCTCAGAACTTGGCCCCGCCACAACTCCAGTGGGAGTCACATTGGTTAGCAGGAAGCTACTTGTATGAAGTTGCGATGGAAGATGGGCCCTTGCCAAATGCTGTTCTCCATCAGCTACGGCTCCCCTCCGTTAAACTTCACAGATCCTGGTAACTTCTGGCGTAGGTAGCCCGTAAATGCCTAACACAGATGTTTCAGCTGACGCGCCATGTGCTTCTCCACACCCCCGGGATGCTCTTCAGGGACTCCCTCGTTTTCTGGGTGCGTTCACACCAAAAGACCTAACCTCTTGGCATGATAGGTCAATCAACACACTAGTGACCTGTTTCAGGACCATCACCTATTAACGTTCGATCAACTGCGCCAGGACAGCGGTATTCCCCACCGGTCAGTTCTTCCTCTATGGCCAGCTCTTGGCAGTGTGCAGCCAGTTGTGGCACACAGTAGACGAGGAGCCCCCCACGCATGCAGTCATCCAAGCACTGAATACTATGGGTGCCAGGCTCCATTTCATCACTTGGATTCATAAATCTCCCAGGGAACATACCTGGGTCTCCCTGGAACCCCTATGGCAAATCTGGGAAGGTGATATTGGGCGAGCACTGCACGACTCGGAGTGGATGCAGGTGCTGAATCACCTCGCATCATCTCCCACTTTGCGAGATTCAAGTGTATCCAGTTCACTGTCCTACACCGAGTCTATCTGACCCCGACAAAACTCAATTGCATATTCCCCACTGCTAATCTAACATGCCCCAGATGTCACTCTGATGCCGCAGAACTTTAGCATATGTTGTGGTAATACCCAGCGTTTGCCACCTACTGGTAAGTGGTTTATACTACCCTGACTTCTGTAACTGAACTCACCATCTCAATACCTGGGAAGCAAGTGCCCTGGGGATCTTTAGGAGTTAGCCAAAACATATTGTTCAGGTTTGCTTCGCTAATTTAGCGCTCTTGCTTGCCAAGACAGTCATTACTCTGCACTGGAGGGCCACACAGCCACCACTCCTGCTTGAATGGCAGGGCGCCCTTCTTTGGTGGGGGGACGCCGAAAGCACGAAACTCTATTATGAAGAGGCTTACCTCCATCGTAAACGGCCCATGGCAGATGCATGGGATACCTTGCTTATGCAGTTCCATGAGGAGACGTGGGGGGCTAAAAATCCCCCCACGCTCCCAAGTAGCCAGGACGCAGATCCCCTCTTCCCCCCTGCCCCCCTCCTTCCAGTTACTCCCATGATTGACACATTATGCGCATACATAGCTCCCCGATCGCACCCCATAAGTCCCTCTCAGCATCTTCGTGACTGGCCATTGATGTACCCCCTATTGTTCCACTCCTTCATGAGTCACACTCCATGACCTGATACATCCCTGGGTGCCCTCTTATCTGTCATACTTCCTCCCCTGCTTGATAATCCCCTACATTTTGCGCTGCCATGTTACTTCCCCCTACCACAAGTTCCTTAGAGGTAAACGTACGTATGCATGATGCAATGGGACAGCACACTTCTTCACATACTTGGCCCAGACTGCACAGCAAACTCGCACTCTTCCTCTCCTTGCAGTAGTCTGCACATGGCTTAGCCTCATTCTTGTTTTGAGCTCAACGGCAGACTAACCTCCAGATTGATTTGTTTATATTGGCAAATGTTTATCTTGGTATGCATGTAATGTTGTAATTCTCCTGTAATGCCATATCATGGGACGATTGACACCCCTTGAGGATTGCCCCCCTTTCATAGTGGGATGCGATACCATTACGAGACTTATGAGGGCATCTGTATTTTATTTCTTGTAGGCTGCAGACCATGTCAAAGTGTTCTCGAAGCATGTGCTCATGTTGTTGGGCCATGGAGGGTTTGCCAAGGTGGCTTGTCATCAGTTTAGTCGACCTAGTTGGGGGAATCTTACAGGCGGACGAGGATTATCATTGTAATTTCTCAAACAGGAAGCAGCACCATTTGCATGAGCATCTGGCACGGGAAGTAAAAATGGACTGCAGACACTGACTGCCTCTGGAAGTTCCGGGCAGAGCGAGTGAGTACGATATCATATTATGGCTTTTAAAGAATTTCTAAGCACAATACTGGGACCAGTATTCAGTTAGCGAAATGTAGAGTCATCGAGGTAGTGTTGTTCAGATTAGATTTCCTTAGAAAAAACAGAACACAAGAGGCGTTTGGCAAAACAGGAACAGTTGTTTAATTAAACAGTTTGGCCGGGAGAACAGTTGCAGGTACGAGGTCTGAGGACAGTATCAATTTACATTGGGTGTATGCTCTTCTTATATACAAAATTACAACAAGTGATAAAAGTTTCCGGCGTACCATATATGGTGAGGTATGTTGGCCGCTGCCTTAGAGTCATAAATTAATGGTCAAATGGTGACTACAAGTGGATCTCGAACTTTTGTGGACACAGTGTGGACAGTCGTGAACGTATCCAGATGTCCGGCATGGGAATCGCATGATCACTGCATGTGCTAGGTCCTGATTGGCTATGTGTTTCTAACTCATGTGGCATCTGCATTTATGGTGTTTTCAGAAGCACGCATACCCCTTCTGGCTGTGTGTGCTTTATTAGGGCAATCTCCCTTGACCATTGTAATGTGGCTGTGCCTATCTGTGGGACTGATCAATAGTGTCCTGCCAAGTGTTTGCCTGCCAACTATGCCACCTGTGACCCATCAATCAGTAATCCCGGGCCTAGGTCGCAGGGCCAGTGTGACTACTTACTTGTGTGTCGAGGTGGAGGTGAAGTTCAGAACTGGCAATTCGATTAATAAGGACAATAGTTCATTTTTATCGATAAATGCATCGATATCCATATCAACATTAGGATACCTCCCAAAGTGCAGCAGCGGTTTATAATGTAATTAGCCTGGCTCAGTTGTATACAGATGGGACATATGTAGGTGTCTAGGTCATAAAGAGGTATGGCATGGTGTAGCCTCTTCAGATGGTGGACATTTTCCTTGCAGTAGAGTGCCATATCCTCTTGATTAGTCCCACCTGGGACATCAGTACATCGTTTTCTTTTCTTTTCTTTTGTATGCACATTGTATGTGTTCTTGTATTCATGGTCTTCCGTTTTTTCTCATAAGTCCTAAAACCCGTGTTCTAACAAGTGTGGCAGAAATACAGGTAAGTTAGGGTGATTCAGCAGGTGCAGGACAAGAACTATGATCCTAACTTTCTTTCTTGTCTTTAGTTATAAGCAAGATGTTCACCTGCTGGATGTCTTGCAGGCAGGATGGCTTCAAGCAGCAGAACCAGAGCGTGAACTGCCTCATTAGCAAAATCATCTAGGTTGGAACCTTCTAGTAACTGGGTGTAGCTTAAGTATCAGTTCAAGATGGAGCAAACGTCTGTAACTCTTGCGAGATTTCATGCAAGAACGGGAATTAATGTGGGAGCTCCACTAAGGTGCACAGAACCCCCTACCCCTGAACAAGGGTTCCCAATGGAGTAGCTATGGGTGTCTGCTACCTCAGAGCTAGGGAGGATGTAAGAAGCTGTATCTATGGTGCCAGAGGGTCCAGCAAGAGGCCCAGAGGGGTGGGCACAAGGCTTCCATTAGTTGTTCAGTCCCTAGCTGCAACTCGACACAGGCACCATTACTGGGGATGGGGTCCTTAAGGGCTGACAGGGCATGATATGCATGCCTAACTAAATGGAGAGAGAATTGTCTGCCAAGCCAATGGGAATTAAAATATGCAGCTAATGTAAATGTGAGAGAGTTGTCTATTAGGACCAGTCTGCTTTTGTCAACAGTGCTGTGATATTTAAATGGTTTAACAAGGTATCAGCACATAAGGTCATGCACCAAATAGCTACCTTTGCAGGTGCCACCTTGGGGTGAAGGGGAATGGAGGTAGATGGTGAGAGAAGGCTAACTGTTAAGCAAAATCATATCCGCTAGATTCACAATCCTTTATCAATTCAGTTATGCAAACCTTTTCCGATTTAGCCACTCACTCTAGCAAATCCTAGAGGTTTTCACTGTGATGTTTCTTGTTAGGCTCTTTTGAGAGGGTTTCTATATCATTTTGCAAACTGTATGTTCCCATGTATTTGTGATATTACAACTGTTTTTATAAAGGTTTCCAGTTTATGTGCACTAGTATAGGCCTGTGTTTGTTATGATGCCAAGCCAATGTTGAAGGGTCTAGACCTTATTGATTCATTGCAAACGTCATGGCAGACACCATAGGTTTGGTAATTTTTAAAGAAATGCTATGACAAAGCTGGTAGGCCTAAAGTACTTAGTGTGAAAAGCAGGTTTTAAATGTAAAAGGCTTTTCAGGGTGAGTTACACTGCGCTAAAGCCTGTAGGCAGGAATTTTGTTACACAAATCTCACTGATTACAGTAGTAGGCAAGACTTTTGGTGTTGGTGATTAACCCGAACAAAACAAGGGGATAGAGGATTTGCATTACGATAATCATTGTTAGGCTCTCCACCAAGAATTTTATATTGTTTTGACAACTGTATTTTTGCACATATTTGTAAGTTTATCATAGTATACCATATGGTTGCCTTCTGGGAAATCTTATGCCCAACAAAATAAATCAGAGTTGGTTATGGTGACAAGCCAGTGATAAAGGTTATAAGCCTGATTGTGTGTTATGAAAAGTTAAGATAAAGGCAGTGGGCCCGGCACATTTATTGTGAGCATAGGATAAAGTCAATAGGCATTTAACATAGGCTTGACGTTAGCGGGTTGCTGAAGAGTGGGGTCCTTGTGCGGTCATCAACAAAGGAGGGAAAGCTCTGAGCGGTGAAGTCTAAAGTCCATGTCAAGTCAAGGTTTCAGTGTCGATCGGATGCTGCTTGCCTTTGATACCCATGAAGCCATTTACATTTGGACTTAGAAACGTTTCTGGAAGTCAGAACTCTTCAGCTGGGCAAACTGGCAGGATAAGGCCAACTGGCGATTCCACATCAACGTCTGCGCCTTCGATGGTGAGCCCGGTCTCCGCTGGTTCTCCAGTCAGAAAGTTGGCAAAAAGTTTCTAAGTCCCACTTTTTGCATTTTGGGGATAGAAGGAGTACACTCTAATACCAGCCAAGGATCCAGGACCTGCAGGACACCACTTGGGAGTTACGGCTCACTCCAGCAGAAGCCAGAAGGAGGGTCCAAGGCAGGCCCTGTTGGAATTGGTCATCTGGGTAGTTGCAGGCAGAGAGTCCTTGGGAGCTTGTTGTGTCCCTCTAGCTCACACAGGAGGTCAACCAACTGACTCTGGGAGTCACTTCCAGGGTCCTGGATTCAAGGTAAGCAAGTCCAGTCTTCCTTCAGGTTCTTCACACAGCAGGGCAATCCTTCTTCTGATTCTTCACATGTCCAGGAGTGTTCTGAGGAGCGGTCTGTGGGGTCCACTTTTATGCCCAGTACCAGCCTGAAGGTGGGGAGCAAGCTTTTGTCCACTCCCTAAACCAGCTCTGGTCAGTTACTCTGCTCCCACTGGGTTTGGAGCCACCCTGATTAGAGAAACAAACGGGAGTCAGGCCTAGGTGTGAGCTTCATCTATCAGTGACAAAGTAGGCATCCGTTGAAGCTCTGGAAAGGGCTAGGCACAGCCTCCGGCCATCCTGTCAAGGGAGGGGCCACCCTCCCCACACCCAAATCCCTCTATCCACTGTCTGCGAGCAATACACATCTAACCACATGGGAGCCATCAGGGGTCAGGTGACAGCTGGACACTGGCAGGAAAGCCTTTTGGTTTTAGGCAGGAAAATGAAAAGTTTCTAATAGAGTAATTTCCAAAATAGTAATCTGACCTGACCCTTAAGTTGGATTTTGAATTACTATTAAAATGAGTCCTTGAACCATTTTCTAGCTATCCCGAAACAGAATTTAGTACCTAGTAAAGGTAATAGTATAAATTAGTTTTCACGTATGCGAGAGCTAGCCTTGCCACTGTGAAAAACAACTTTGGAGGTTTTTCACTGCCAGGACATGTGAATTTTAAAAATACATGTTTTAATTTTAAATACCCTGGACCCTGCCTATGGGCTTTTAAGGTCTACCTTAGAGGTGAAGTATTAAAGGAAGGCTTAGGTCTCACAAAAGTTTTATTTTATCAAGTAAAAACCGCAGTTTATAACTGCACATCGAGGCTGTGTTGGTCAGCTTGGAGACGTACTTTACACTGCTACTTTAGTGGATGGCACGAGGAGTGCTGCAGCTGATTGGTAGCATTTAATTCGCAGGTCCTGTGTACAGGTGGTACTATATAGCAGGGACTTACAAGCAAATTAAATGTGCCAATCAGCTGATACCAATTTTAACACGTTTAAAAAAAGAGTGCACAAGAACATTACCACTGGTTAACAGGGGTAAATTAAACAGAGTTCTACAGCCAACAATACTACGGCTCAATAAAAAGGCAAACAGTTCCAGGGTTACCCTATAAGAAGAGCATATTTTCAACAATTTGTATTATGTTATTATATTATATTATTATATAGAAACATCAATCAAATTTCTTGCATATTCCTCTGTGTTCATGCACACTATTTTCACCACAGGTACTTTATTTGCACTGCTCACAGAGCACCCAATCAAGCTATGTTGTTTCTCTAGTGAAAGTAAATAGCCAGAGGCATTATATATTGTGTTCAGTTAAATGACTACTTTGCATTCTGTGTGAATGTATGTATCTGCCTTATATCGCCTTCAGACCAGTGCTTTAAATGGGCCGGTACTCACTGGTACTGAGTACCGGCACTTCTTTGATTTATCACTTTGAGTACCGGCACTTCTCTACTGCCCTGGAGAGTACCGGTACTCATGACATGAAAACGGTAGGCTCATTGGCTGTGCTGGTGAGCAGGAGTGGAACGTGTCTCTGGCAGCTAAGGCGCCGCTTCTGTTGTTTTTCACGCAGGCAATACACTCGACAGGGCTCCCCACTGGACCTCAGTCCCTCCAACGCTCTCCTCTTCCTCACAGGGTACACTGGTCTTGGTAAGCAGGCAGGAGCTCCAGGGCAGGTGGTCTGGATTTCCCTGGGTGATGTCCCCTCACCCAGCAGGAAGAATAGCAGGCCTTCACCCCTATTCCTGGTCACAGGCAGAAGTCTTGCAGAGCTTTCCCTCATCACACAACCCGTCTGGCTGCTTGGCAGATGACAATTTTAAGGATCTCAACCTCCCCTTCTTGTTGTCCATTTCCAGACACCAAATGTGATTTAGGGTCTGAGTCTTTGAAGATTTATGTTGGGGTTCTGCTTCCTTTGTAGTACACACTCCTCTGCTACATTTTTCTACTAAAAAGCAGTCTCTCACATCAGGAGTGTCTCCAAAGCTCTATCGTCCAACAACACAGGCCATGGGAGTGCCTAGAGTTCACACCTGGATGTCAGCCACAGTGATAAGTGCATCCAAAGGTTAGCCGAGGCCCCCAGCCCTATTCTTTATGATTCTCTTATTGGCTCCATCTCCTTCCTGAGATGTGCCTAGGCCCCTTCCTTCTGAACTTTCACTGAATCAAAGAGCACCATTTGAAGTGTACTGGGGAGACCTGGTCCTCCCCTCCTCAGTGTGTGTGTCACACCCAGCTTACAGGAATGCAGCAATACACAAATCTGTCTGGGGGATCGCTCTACGTCCTTTTCATGTTCCACCATGCAGGCCTGGGTCTCACAAAATAGAACCCAGGGCCCTCCATGCATTGTACCAACTACAGGAACACATGCACCCAATGCATGTATACAGTATACACGCACTACACAGTACTGTATCCTACCTATACTGTACCACTCACAGGCACACATACATCCACCATATACATTTAACATGAATGCACTGCCCAACACTGTATCCTTTATGTATTGTACAACTCATAGGCACACATAACTCTAGCATACGCCTTTAACATGAATTCACTGTATCCTTAATGTATTGTACTACTCACAGATAAACTTACACTCAGAACATGCATTTGTCCTTCACACTACTTCCTTCAGGTATTGTACCACTCATAGGCACATGTACATCTAGCATATGCATACACCATGCATGCACTGCTCAGTACTGCACTATCCCGGTATTGCACCCTTCCCAGGCATGCATACACCCAGCGCAGTTACATAACATATGTGCTGCGCAGTACTTCACACCAATCTGATGTAGGCAAAGGGTGAGTTAAGCACACAGCAGCTGAACTTTATAAGTGAGTGAGCCTGTAGACCTCACTCCAGTGACACAGGTTAAAAAGGGCCTGTTCACTCTTACTGATCAATACACAACTGCACTTATATTACTCAACTCCTGGTGAAGGCAGTCGCCTTCCACCAGTACAAGGGGATCTCTTTCGGCACCACTCCGGGTCCAACAAGACCGCAATCCATGAGACAGGCCTATGTCATGGCGCACACACATGATTCGTATTTGCTTCTGACAACAAAAGTCTGCATTCGAGATCCAGATATCAGTACAGTTGGACACTCAAGGCAGGGGTGCACATCTCTTACCATGTAGAGGACTTTTCCATTCCAACAACAGAAAAATATGTTTGTTTGTTCAATACTGCTATGCATTATACAAATCAAGGAACACAAACCTATTTTGATGTGTACTTGTTTCGACCATCTATTTAGTTACTTTAATAAAATTGTGTGACCTCCTCAAATTTGTCCAGAAAAGTGAACATTTGCCCTGACCTTTTGCCCTGAATGTTGACCCTAAGCCCAGAATTTTCACAGTTACTGCCACGAATTTACCTCCATGTGAGGTGGTCACCCTACTCAAACCTCCCTCTGTAATACAGTCTATATTTCCTAAGATTCTCCATCCTGCATAATATTGAAATTTCAGGAAGAAAGACTAAAAGATTAAAGGGTCTGGTTCTTGCCAAGCATACCCTGGGCGACTCGTAAGACTTTGAGCTGCTGATTTTGTTCGCAGTGTAGTGCAATTAATTAACTCCATTTCTAGTTCAACAGTTTAGCATCAGAAGTGTAGTGTTATTTATAAACCTATTTTAAAGGTTCCAATCAAGTCCACGGTAGGGAGTTTCTGTTTTGTTTCTAATTTAGAAGTGCTTGCATAGCAACCATTAGAAATAGTCGCAAATGTGTTCGAAGAGTTATGCAGTAGGATTTGTGGACTTAAAAGCAAAGCGTTTCACTGCTGTGTAAATTTTTATGGGCTAACATACAACCAGACCTTTGAATTTTTTGCTGGGAATAATTTATTCTAAGAGCTACTGCTGGAAAGGCCTGGCTCAGTAAAAGTTATCTGTTCAGAGGATCAGTCTGGCAGATCTGTTAACAAGGTAACCCGTTATCAAACATTGCCAGTGAAATGTATGCAGAAAAACGAAGGCCACAGTTAGGAACGATTGGATCTGCTTGTTTACTCAGTCCTGGCTAACTATGATGTTTTATTTGGTGCACAGTCCCATTGTATATCTCTACACATTAAAAACAGTATCATGGAGAGTATCCTGCAAAAGATAAATTCCATATCCGCTACCAATCCCTTTGTAGCTGATATTAAAAGGAGATGGCATTACCTGCAGAACAAGCTTCCCTCATACCCAAGGCAAAGCTTCAGTCTGGACATTAGCTGTTCAGTTTTGTGTCACCGATAGGGGTTACATTTTGTTAACAATTGTGTTGAAAACTGCTTAGTAATGTTAGCCATATTGAACCAAGAAAGTGTGCAAAGATTATAGCTCGGAAGAATGCATGCAAAAGGAGCAGGTTGTGGGTATTTTGGAGTGTTAGTTATTATAGACTCTGCTAGTTTGGAAGGGCTCCATGGAATTGATACTACCCTTAAACGTACAGAAAATTAACAGTCAGGATTTTTGCCCTTCTCCTTTTGTTAAAATAGCTTTAGACCCAGGTGAAATATTCACAACGTAGGCGTAATCTCGTGTTGTTTGGGCAAATTTTGTGTTAGGCAAAATTCCTGAAACTACTCAGTTACTCCATGTAGAGTAATTAGGTACCATCCGCTACAAAATTTAGCGCAAGCACGTGGAACAATTTGAAGATTCAGAACACAAGTGGCTGCTGTAAGCTGCAATTATGTTTTTCCTGATTTTTTAGCACAAAATGTGTCCTCTCTTCCATAATGGGTGCAAGGAATCATTGTGTGCCTAAATACATTGCCAAATGCCTGTCTTGCATTTGGCGGATTTATGCAATTTCGTGTAATTTTTCAGAAATTGTACATTATGTACATTTCACCCTACATAAATTTAAACACTTCGAAATCTATTACTTCATTAACTTTTCCAAGATGTAAAATCTACTAAAATCTGATAAATATGTGTATGCTGCACTAAAATCCACAAGGAACAAAGATATAACTAATTTCCCCAGTTTAAATGACCCGAATTATTGTCAGTGAAGTAAAATAAATTTGCTAACTCCAGCCTCTCCCTAGAGCAGAGGTCTTCAAACTGTGGGGCACGACCCCCAGGGGGGGTCGTGGAGTCCTAGGAAGGGGGTCACAGATTCCCCAGCTTCACTTGTCCCTGTAAAAAGAGCCGTCCTGGGAGGGCTAATTGAGATCGTTATCAGCTGCTTGCCTGAATGAAAGGCAAATGCGCCTTATCTGGTAATCTGCAAGTGTAAAGGATGCTTGGGAGCAGTTCTGGCTCTTTGTGAAGACAAAGATGTGTGTTTTTTGAGTGGAAGTGCAAAGAGTTAACTATTGGGCTGGGAAGTTCTTGCTTTTAATTTTAACTGCATTTACACAGCCCTTAATGCCCCATAAGAGGTGTTGAAGGGACAGTTATGCAAAAAAAGAAAACTGCATTACATACGCTCTGGTATTATTAAAACCTGCATTTTGAAAGCACCATTTTATTGTAAAACTATTCGCACGTTTTGCAGCATTCTATCTTACCCTGTGTGTAATGCAAGTATAGAAAATTGACTTACATATTCACAGTGCTTTCCGTCACAGGCTGTGACTTCGTAGCACTAAAAATACACATCACTATTCTCCACTGCACCAATCAAGATTTAATTCTGTGGTTCTCTGGTTACACACAGACCTCGGCAGTGCATTAACTAATAGAGGTTTTTTAATGTACTACATTGCATGTCCCACTGAGCAATAACTTTTTTTATTTATTTATCATTTACGCTGCCCATTATTTTATATGTAGATACCTGAAGGTGAAAGACCTAAAAACGTACAGAATATTTTGGGCTTATTTATGAGAGGCTTGCATCACCAGAGCATCACTTTTTTGATGCTCCGGTGGCGCAAGCATCTCAATCCATACCTATGAGGCAGTGCAAAGTTACCCTGCATGGCTTTGCATTGCCTCATAGATATGGAGTAAGACATAGCAGCGCAAATCACTGCGTTGCCTTACTCTGCGTCAACGAGGTGTTCCATGGGCTTTGCGTGGGGTTCCCATGCAAAGCCCATGGATTTGGATGCTGCCCCATATTTACAAAATTACGTAAACCTGGGGCAGCTCCAAAACTGACGCCTCTCCAGTGGAGGCGTAACGAGGAGAAATGTTTTAATTTCTCCTCGTTCTTTCCTCTTTCCATGTGTGGTGCATTCTGTAGCTCTCATAGAAATAGGAAAACGCCCCTCAGGATTGTTTTGGTGAAGGAAGGTGCCTCTTCCCGTACAAAAACAATTCTGCCTACGTTGGTGCTAGGCAGCAATTTGTGAAGGGAAAAGGACTGGAATGCACCGTATTTCATAATTACAGTGCATTCCTGCCCTTTCACATTGGCATAGGGCAGCGCCGCAAGAAGACTTGCAGCGCTGCCCTACGCCAATTCCTCATAAATGAGGCCCTTTGTTTTTAGCTACACCTTTGGCTACACCCCTACGCTCAATGACCTTTGGTTTGCTAAACACTGTTTAATATCATTTCCCCACCGTAAAAATTATTTGCTGTTGTAATTGGGGGCTGTTAGAAATGAGGGTCTCTAGTTGGCAATGGTTTGCACCTTTGTCCAAGTAGGGACCCTTCCTTCTAGTCAGGGTAAGAGGGATACACTACTGAAATAACCCCTGCTCACCACCTTGGTAGCTTGGCACGAGCAGTCAGGCTTATTTCAGAGGCAGTGTGTAAAGGATTTGCACATAACCAACAGCAATACACTGAAAACACTACAAAAGGACACCACACCACTTTAGAAAAATATCCAATACTTTATATATTCAAAACAAGACTAAAACGATAAAAATCCAACCTACAGTACTTAAAAATATGCACTTTGCGGGGAGCTGGCGTCGGTCGGTTGGTCCGGACTGCGGTGTGGGACGGGGCAGTGTGTCGGAAGACTTACGAGCAGTGCCCCCAAGCCACGGTGCGGTCACGGTTGTCGAAGTCAGTGACAGCGTCGGTGAGACCAGGGCAGCGAAGTGAAGCGAGGTGGTGCGGAGTGCGGTGCCCACAGGTCACGGTGCAAGCAGCAGCTCGGCGGCCGTCATCAGTGAGACCAGGGTTGCGGTGCGAGATGCAGCGGTGCCCTCTGCGGTGCCTTCAGGGCACGGAGCCAACGGCAGAGTCAGTGACGGCGTCGGTTGCTTTCCTCCCTCTGTGGCAACTGAAACCACGGTTCCAGAGGCGGTACCCAGAGGTCAGTGAAGTCTTTGCGGTCCCTGAGACTTCAGAACAGGAGGCAACAAGTAAAGAAAGTTCAGTCCAGTCCTTTCACTGCCCAAGGCAGAAGCAGCAACTGCAGGCCAAACCAACAAAGTAACAACACAGCAAAGTTGCAGTACTCCTCTTGGCAGTTCTTCCAGCTCTTCTTCTTGGCAGGTTCCTTGATTCCAGCGAGTTCTAAAGTTCTAGGGTCTGGACCCCAATATTTATACTCCGTTTCTCTTTGTGCTTTTGGGCAGAGAGTGCCTGTGCCCAGCCCAAACCAGTTCCATCCTCTCTGGCCCAGCTTCCTGGCAGGAGGTGGAGACAGTATTGTCCAAGGCAGACCAGGCCCATTCAGGTGCAAGGAAATCTCCTTCCACTACTATAAATACAGCCCATGTCTATTCAGCCCAGCCCTGACTCATCCAGGAAAGGCAGGACACACCTTGACCCCCCCAGTGGCTGTCTGATGAGAATGCACATCCCCAGCCCCTGTCACTCCAAAGCCAGACAGTCAATCCACAAACCCAGCAGAGGCACACAGGATGGCTAAGCAAGAAAACACCTACTTTCTAAAAGTGGTATTTTCAAACACAGAACATAAAAATCATCTTTACTAAAAGATGCATTTTTATATTCTGAGTTCAGGCATGCTAAACCCAATTTCTCCATCTTATCTCAATGGGAAGATATGCTTATAAGATGTTATAAGTAAACTCCCATTCTATCCTATGGGACAGATAGCCTTTCCATAGTGAAAAATGAAACACACTGTAATTCACTACAAGGACATGTCACACACACCAGTACTTGTCCTACCTTTAATATACACGGCACCCTGCCCACAGGGGTACCTTGGGCCTACCTTAGGGGTGACTTACATGTAAGAAAAGTGAAGATTAGGGCTTGGCAAGTGGGTGCACTTGCCAGGTCGACATTGCAGCTACAAACCGCACAGACACTGCAGTGGCAGGTCTGATAACCCTTTTCAGGGCTGCATGGGTGAGTGGCACAATCAGTACTGCAGGCCCACCAGCAGCATTTGATTTACAGGCCCTGGCACCCTCAGTGCACTTTACTAGGGACTTATTAGTAAGTCAAACATGCCAATCATGGAAACACCAATCCATAATACAATTTACAATAGGAGCACTTGCACTTTAACACTGAACAGCAGTGAGAAAGTGCGCAGAGACACTGAACCAGCAAAAACAGAGTCAAAACTAGGAGGTCAGAAAGGAAAAAGACAGGGGAAACATGCCAAAAGATGCCAGGTCTAACGGGCATTTATGGTTGTCGATAGATGTTGATGATGAGGAGAACCAGTTTCTAGAAAATGTTGTCAGAAGGGGTCCTTACGCCTAAAAAGGTTTGATAAGGGGGTCTCGACTGTAACGATCCTGTCCAAAGACGAGTACTCCTCAGGATTCGTGTGATGCAATATGGGTTCCACCCCTTGACATCCCCAACTCCTACAATGACTGCACAGAGGTTTAGGGCGATCAAGTGAGGGAAGGGTAGGAAGGGAACAGCAGGGAGTAGAATCTGGAAAACAAAGAACAGCACTATGAGAAACAAGGGCATGCAACACTACTCTCATATAGTCTCGCTAGGTTTCTAATTACCTGACAAATCTAATAGCACACACCTTCTCCATATCACCGGACAAGCGGTATTCATGCATACCATGTACGATCCTACTTATGGATGTCCTTGCCAGTTTGTACAAAGGTTGTAGAAAAAATGAGGCGACTTGAATAAAGCAAATAGTCTGAGTTCCAGAACACCTTAGTAGAGCACCCTTTCGTTTAAAGTCACGGGGGGCATTTATCTGTTCCTGTCCCCAATTTCCTCGTCAAAAAATAATAATAGAAAATGCCTGCCAACCAAGCTCCGTCTATGGAGCAAATCCAACAGAACAATTGTAGCAACTTTTTAATTCCCTGGAGGGTATCAGGCCTGAGAGCCTAAGGCGAGTTTCAGATCCGATATTTGTAGTCACCAATATCCCGCTCTTACCTTAGAGCGCGCTGGGGTTTTACAGAATGTTTCTTCCCCCTCAGCTGGGCCTCGTAAAGGAACAGCAGTCACTCCTAATACCGTGTTCTAGGAACCGCTGAGTTTTCTTAACGGCTCTCTCTCCGTCCTCGAAACGTGGGCAGAAACGCCCACCGTGCTTGCAGCCTTTCACGCTGCAAAGGAGAAATTCCGGGTCCAAAATAATCAGACGCAACCTCGCGTCTGCTTCTCCTCTTCAGTCCCGGGTGAATGATGCGACAGGTTCGCATTCAGAATTACGCACGCCCTACCGTGCGTGTCACGTCCTATTTAAGGACGTGGCTCCGCCCCCGCATCATAGGGCAATCTGGGATTTGTAGTTAGGCAGGCGCAACGTTTGCCATACCTGACAGTAGGTCCCCCTGCCAAGCGCCTCCTAGATCCAGGCTTGTCGGGATGTCTGCGGTAGAATGTGCGAACCGCCACCGGGGCATGCACATTGATGCACGGTTCCCATGAATCGTCTTCCGGGGTGTAGCCTTTCCAGGACACCAGAAAGCACAACTTCCCTCTCCTGTACTTGGAGTCCAGAATGCTTTTCACCTCGTATTCCATCCCACCGTTCATAGCTATAGGAGGGGGCGATTTCCGTTTCGCCCCCACAGCGGGTTTCAAGAGACTGCAATGGAATACAGGATGAATCCGGAGGGAGCACGGCAATCGCAATCTGTACGCCACAGGATTAATCTTCTTAGTCACTGGGTAAGGGCCTATGAATCTAGGATGAAACACACTACGCAGTTTGAACTGGATATTCTTAGTGGACAACCATACCATGTCCCCCACCGCATACTGAGGTCCATCGATCCGGTGACGGTCTTCCCATCCTTTATACACTAGCTTCGCCCGTAACAGCTGTTTCCTCACTTTCTTGTGCACCTCCTGCAGCGTTTTGATATGAGCACGAACAGAGGGCTGGTCAGCGATATCGTCAGGCAGGTCAATGGGCAAGATTCGGGCACAGAAACCATAATTGGCTGTGAATGGAGAGACGCCCGTAGAGCTATGAGGAGCATTGTTATATGCCAACTCGGCCATCCATAGCATGGAAACCCAGGATTCCTGTGCTTCTTTTGCGTAACACCTTAAGTATTTCTTCAACGTCTGATTGAGCCTCTCCGTCTGTCCATCGGTTTGCGGATGGAAGCTTGTAGACACCGCTGACTCAACGTGCAGGGCTTGGCACCACATCCTCCAGAAGCTCGCAATAAACTGAGGCCCCCTATCCGACACAATGACCTTGGGAGTTCCGTGTATTTTAACGATGTTCTGGAGCACCAATTGAGCGGTTTGTCCTGCAGTAGGCAGGTTTTTGCAGGGAACGAAATGACCCATTTTGGTGAGGCTGTCTACTACCACCAGAATCGCAGAATACCCCTGGTCCATAGGTAGCCCTGTGATAAAGTCCAAACTGATATGCTGCCATGGCAAGCGAGGAGTGGGCATGGGAATCAGTTTCCCTTTCTTTTTCGTCGTGTCCCCCTTTCCTCGAGCACAACTCTCACACCTCGAGACCCAGTCCTTGACATCTCGGACCAATGAATCCCACCAGAAATGTCTCTGCATCAACAGGATAGTTTTTTTTATCCCGGGATGTCCCGCCAATGGCGAGTCATGACACCAAGCATACGCTTTTTTCCTTAAAGCCCCTGTGGGGAGATACAGCTTATTGTTCTGAAACGGTAGACCGTTCTTGATGGCTCGGGCAGCGTTCGCTCTGGCCCATTCATCCCACTCTTGGGTGCTCCTATAACGCCGTACTTCCTCCAAGTATTGGTCGGCCGTGAGAACACACACCACTTTAGAGGGATTAATGATGGCTTCAGGAGGGGCCGCGATCTCACCGTCGTCTGAAGCAAGACGGGACAAAGAATCCGCTTTGCGATTCTCCGACCCCGGCCGGAAAGTGATGATGAAGTCGTATTCCTCAAAGAAGAGCATCCACCTCATCTGTCTTTGAGAAAGATGCCTAGCCGTCTTAATGTATTGGAGGTTCCGATGATCGGAGTATACCGTAATTGGATGCCGGGCCCCCCACAAGTAAGGACGCCATTCCTGGAAGGCCTTTTTTATTGACAACAACTCCTTCTCCGCTATGTTATAGTTCTTTTCCGCCAGGTTAAGCTTTTTGGAGAGATAGGCGACTGGATGTAGCTGTCCCGTGTGTTTGTCCCTTTGTGAGAGGATAGCCCCTATCGCCTCATCTGAAGCATCGGCTTCCACGATAAAGGGAGCATCCAACCGGGGGTGTTTAAGGACTGGTGCGGAGGTGAAAGCATGTTTTAGGTACTCAAAAGCGTCTGCGGCCTCCGGGGTCCATCCGAAGGGTACTCCCTTTCTGAGTAGCCTGGTGATCGGAATTGCCATTTGCGAGAAACCTTGGATAAACCGGCGGTAATAATTGGCGAAGCCCAGGAAGCTTTGTACTTCTTTGACGTTCTTTGGAACCGGCCATTCCTGTACTGCCTTTACCTTCCTTTCTGCCATACCCAAGCCTTCAGGACGGAGCATAACCCCCAAAAACTCTACCTCATGCACTCTAAACTCACACTTGTTCAACTTGCAGTACAAGTGGTGCTTCCTAAGGGTCCTTAAGACCTGCATGACATGTTCTTGATGTTTTTCCTCCGAGTCCGAGTAAATCAGTATGTCGTCTATGTAGACAACCACCGAATGATCCACGTACTCTTTCAGTACGTCATTCAAAAAGTACTGAAACGCCGCAGGGGTATTGCAAAGCCCGAACGGCATCACGGTGTACTCAAACAGGCCATAGCGCGTCTTAAAGGCCGTTTTCCATTCATCCCTTCTCGTATGCGTACCAGATGATACGCCCCTCTTAGGTCTAGTCTGGTGTATATCTTTGCTTCACGCACCTGATCTATCAAGACAGGTATGAGGGGTAGAGGATAGCGATTGCGGATTGTGTTTTTGTTTAGCATGCGGTAGTCGCAGCAAGCTCTCAGTTCTCCGCTCGCCTTGGCTATGAAGAAAAGAGGGGATGCTGCAGGGGAACGTGATGGTCTAATGAAACCTATCTCCAAAAAATGATCTATGTACTCCCTTAAGTGTTTGGTCTCTGGTTCTGATAGGGCATAGACCCGGCAGGCGGGTATGGTGGCTCCGTCTACCAAGTCGATTTGACAGTCATACCGTCTATGTGGCGGGAGTTTTTCCGCCTGGGATTTGCTAAAAACATCAGCGAATTGTGTATATTCGCTCGGCAGAACCATCTCTTTCTCGGCAGCGGTGGCTACCAAAAATGGTTGGGCCAGGGCTGCCGCACATGAGATAGGTTCGAGGAATATATGTTCCTTACACACATCCGACAGGAAATGGATGGTCTTGTCTCTCCAATTAATGGTGGGGTTATGGTGACAGAACCATGGCATCCCCAATATCACCTCATACTGTGGGGCGTCAATGATGTTCAAAACCACTTCCTCCATATGTTGTCCCCCTCCTATCCCAACCGACAGGTGTAGAGTCTCTGTCTGCTCCGTGATGAGTCCTGATTTAAGGGGCTTGCCGTCCACTGCCAATACCTCCTCAGGGTTTTCTAGGGGCACCCTACATATGTCTAGGTGTTGAACCAAGCCGCTATCTATGAAATTTCCGGTAGCCCCGGAGTCTAACATGGCCGTTACCTGGAATATGTGTTGCTTAATTTCTAGACTCATCGCGAGCACCATGTGGGATTCTGTATCCCTCACCCGAGTGGTGGCCAAAGAAGGTATCCTCCATTCTTTATCCACCACCGACCCTGAAGGAACAGAGGAAACACCGCTAAGGTCTGTGCCTAACGTTGATGCTACCGTTTTCTTGTTTTTATATGTACCTCCTAGAGTTTTGGGCCTAGCGGGGCACTCACGAACGTAGTGCCCTTTCTTTCCGCAGTACATACAGAGCCCCTGAGTACGTCTACTCTCCCTCTCACTCTTGGAGAGTGTTGCTCGAAGAGCTCCTACCTCCATGGGTTCAGAAGTGGCTTCACTACCAGGCGCGTCTCTCCTGGGGCTCCTATCCTGCTGGTAAACCGACTTGTCCCCCCTACGTCTCTCTCCTCCTCTATCAGCTATACGTCCATCTAACCTCAATGCAAGACTGACGAGATCTGTACAAGATCGTGGTTGGGGGTCTATTCTGGCTATGACGTCTTTCAGCTCATCACAGAGACCTTGATAAAAAAGGGACATTCTCTTTTCTTCTGGCCAAGCCGCTTCCGCCACTAGTCTATTGAAGGTGGTCAAATAGGATACCAAGTCGCGTCTCCCTTGCCTCAACTCCAAGAGTTCCTTGTCGGCACTAAAGGTAGTGGTTCGCCTGTCAAATACCCCTTCCAAAGCTGATCTAAAACTGTCCCAATTTGACAGGATAGGGTCGTTATTTCGTACCAGGGGCACTGCCCAATTAGCAGCGTCCCCTATTAGATATGAGATCGCAAAAGCTACTCTAGAGTGATGATTAGGAAATGACGAAGGTTTGCATGAGAAATGCATCATGATCTGAGTTAAAAACACCTGTATTTTCAGGGGGTCTCCGGCATAGCGTTCAGGGCTAGCTAAAGGAATGGGTGGAGGGACTGTGACGTGTATCTGGGGACTCCCTGAAGATATTTCAAACGGGTTTTTGGTTAGTTTTTCCACCTTCTCCCGCAAAGACGCAGTCTCTGCTCGGGAGGCTGCCAACTCCTGCTGAACCAAGGCTAGGGCTCTTAGGACCTCTTCCATAATCCCCCCTATTGCCACACACGAACCGGGATGAGTAAGTATCGTGGGTGCGTAATTCTGTAACGATCCTGTCCAAAGACGCAGTACTCCTCAGGATTCGTGTGATGCAATATGGGTTCCACCCCTTGACATCCCCAACTCCTACAATGACTGCACAGAGGTTTAGGGCGATCAAGTGAGGGAAGGGTAGGAAGGGAACAGCAGGGAGTAGAATCTGGAAAACAAAGAACAGCACTATGAGAAACAAGGGCATGCAACACTACTCTCATATAGTCTCGCTAGGTTTCTAATTACCTGACAAATCTAATAGCACACACCTTCTCCATATCACCGGACAAGCGGTATTCATGCATACCATGTACGATCCTACTTATGGATGTCCTTGCCAGTTTGTACAAAGGTTGTAGAAAAAATGAGGCGACTTGAATAAAGCAAATAGTCTGAGTTCCAGAACACCTTAGTAGAGCACCCTTTCGTTTAAAGTCACGGGGGGCAGTTATCTGTTCCTGTCCCCAATTTCCTCGTCAAAAAATAATAATAGAAAATGCCTGCCAACCAAGCTCCGTCTATGGAGCAAATCCAACAGAACAATTGTAGCAACTTTTTTAATTCCCTGGAGGGTATCAGGCCTGAGAGCCTAAGGCGAGTTTCAGATCCGATATTTGTAGTCACCAATATCCCGCTCTTACCTTAGAGCGCGCTGGGGTTTTACAGAATGTTTCTTCCCCCTCAGCTGGGCCTCGTAAAGGAACAGCAGTCACTCCTAATACCGTGTTCTAGGAACCGCTGAGTTTTCTTAACGGCTCTCTCTCCGTCCTCGAAACGTGGGCAGAAACGCCCACCGTGCTTGCAGCCTTTCACGCTGCAAAGGAGAAATTCCGGGTCCAAAATAATCAGACGCAACCTCGCGTCTGCTTCTCCTCTTCAGTCCCGGGTGAATGATGCGACAGGTTCGCATTCAGAATTACGCACGCCCTACCGTGCGTGTCACGTCCTATTTAAGGACGTGGCTCCGCCCCCGCATCATAGGGCAATCTGGGATTTGTAGTCTAGGCAGGCGCAACGTTTGCCATACCTGACATCGACATCAAAAAGTTTGAAGACCACTGCCCTAGAGGAAAAGTCCTCCAAAAATAGCACAAGAAGACTGTAGTTAACAGAGATCAAAATGAACTTCATAACAACTCATTTGGGGTAAAACCCGACAGTAGTGGTGACTATAGAAGGATCTCCAGATTTTGGGAAGTAAACAGGCGGTTGAGGAGATCTAACTATCTCCAATAATTTTGGGAGTAATGGGCATTCTAAAGACAGTTTCTTAATGGAACAAAATAGCATGCAAATGCCGATTCCGGAGGAAAAATTTCAGCCTCCAAAAATGGATTTTACTCCAAATTAATACACATGTCAAAATCAGCACCAGTGCATAACTAACGTCCGATACAATCACATTTTTTTAATTTTTTTTTACATTATTGAACATGTCCTACAGAGGGCGCTCCAGCTTTGCAGTAATTTTTTATTAAGCAGGCTTGCACAAAAGATTAGAAATACACGTGCACAGCTGTCAGAACCTTGATTCACCAATAAGCAGCAGTCGTTAAAGTTTGAGAAAAATGCTGAAGATGTAAATTGCATGAAGTCTTCACAGAATAAAAGAATGGCCGTCTTTCAATTCAGGTGAATCTACTGGGGACAAAAATAAAACATCAAACTCTATAAATGGATCTTAATTCCCTACTGCAGGCACACGGGGAAATGTGGCTAATTATCAACATTTTCAGATAAGAAATAAAAAGCGTTTGCACAGTGGAAGATTACAGGAACGTCCAGTGTCTCCTAGGAGGGGATTTTGCTAATTCAAATGTGACAAAATCTTTTCGTGGTACTGTGCTGACAGCAATGTATTGCCTCCCTGGAATATTTTTATGTCACTGATCAATATCAAGTCTTCTACAATGCTGCAAAGCACAATGCAGCACTGGTTTTTTATGGAGTACAAGGAGCACAGATTTTACTTTGTTTTGATTTATTTCAGATTTTTGTTTCGTGCCTAGAAGCAGAACGATCGGTACTTTCAGTGAGGTTTTACCAGGGACCCAAGCAAGGGAGAGAAAAACAAGCCCTGAGAGTACCCATAGTTTCTTCCTCTGATAGTATGAGAAAGGCTTTTTTTCAAGGCACACACAGAGCAGTACCCCATTTAAAGCACTAGTGCAACCTTCATGCAAACAAACAAGCACACACACACCACAAACACACACACACACACACACACACACACACCACACACACACACCGTTAATACGACTGCAGTACAAGCTTCCCTCATATCCACAGCAGAGTTTCAGTCTGGACATTAGGTGTGCACTTTTGTGTCACCGATAGGGGTAAAATTTTGTTAGCAATTGTGTTAGAAACTGTTTATTAATGTTAGCCACATTTAAACAAGAATAGATACTGTGTTGTGACTACAATCACTAGTTTTGCAAATGTGCTTAGTAAATATAATTAGTAAATTGGTGGCTGCTACATGATGGACCGAGCAGTGCTTCTCTGGCTGTATTTAGGTGTACAGCTGTTATGTGATTATTGTGGAAAAATAACATATTTGATCTAAACCTGGCCACTCTAATTTTTCTGTTTCTTAGTGGTGGGGCTATACCGTTTTAATGTTACCAAGCTGAATTACAAACCTTTATGAGCTTCATAAGGATGAAAAGCTGAGTATGCCCTACTAAGATTCTAACCAATCAGAAGAAAAGTAAGAAGTCACAAGTGTGTCAACTGACTCTCACGCTGTTCGACAGAGGACGACTACACCCTACAAAATGAATGGTGCGGCTGGGCACATTGTCACGCTATATTATGTTATTAGCATTTGCATTGTACACTTCTACCTTTTATAGTTTCCAGTAGTGCTTTAAAAGTGTCAGGAAAGCACATGCTGCTGGCTCTGCCTCAGCCCTTCCAGCCTTGTACAGGTATCATACAGTTTGAAAGCTACAGTTACAATATGGCCCACTGTAGACTACATGGGAGGTGATGCAACCCAGTGGCTAAATTGTCGACTTTTGTCAGAAGACACTGGCTGTAATTCTTGCTCCAACGTGTACCATCTCAGGTAAACATTGGCAAATATTTTACATGCCTGTGCTTTATTTCCCTCAGATTGTAAAAATATGAGTATTTAGGAAAGGGCTATATGCTGGTATATGTTCATAATACACATGATCAAATAGAGCCATAGCTGCGTCATGCTAGAACTAGAAAAGCTCTGTCTTCCCTCCTGCTGAATCCTTACAGCCCATTTTTTCATGGCTATAACCAAGGCTACTGGAACTATGCAATTCTGCGGCTGCCGTGTTTTCCGCATAATTATCATCTGCTGCAAACAGATCAACAGTTACTAAAATCACGGGAACACGAGTTGTAGCACAGTAGAAGGCCCTACGCAAAGGGTGACTGGCACCTTTCGTTTGTTTATTGCAGTTTTTGGATGTTAAATTGGTACTAATAAGGTGAAATCTTTGCCCAGACAGTGTTAACGTGTTAAAATTACAAAATGATGAACTAATACTATCACAAAATGTGCCACATTATTTTGAATAATTTGCCTTTTCTTGACGCATAATTCAGTCAACTGTGTTGCAAAATCTGGCCCTCATCTGGCGTACAATTCCAGTGGCCTTGGCTATAATATAGATGTTAATCTGGATGGCTCTCACTGCTGATAATGTATTAAACCCATGAAACTGCTACTCACTCTTTTGTTTTTTTTATTTAATAACTTTATTTTTTAGGTTGCAATGCAATGCTAGATAGTCATCCAATAGACGTTTAAAGAAGGAGCAACTTTTACAAGGTGAGGTATTACAAGTTATCAAAGTAGATGCAAACCCCTTAAAGTCATCCATTCCATACACATGTCAATAATTGAGTCTCTGAGCGCTATCAAAACCTGATCTGTGAAAGTGAACCCCTTGCAACTCTAAGAAATCACTACATCCCCTCTTCAAACAAAATAGTTTGTCAAACTTCAGTTGGCGGCGACCTTTAATTTTGAAGTTCGTGTATGCTTCAAAGAAAGCTCAATCTTTGTCAAATTGTTTTTGCCTATCTCTCACCCCATTCACTCTTTTAAGCTGAGGTTGACTGAACAAAATGAACAAGAAGGTAGGACTTGGACACAGTCAAATTCCAGGCGAGCACTTGATTAGCTATGGGCCAGCACAGCCTGGTTACTTCCATGCTCTTGTTTTCTCCATGGATCAGTGAGCGTCTGCTAGAAGAGGTTACCTGGTGACTAATATCCGCCCAAATTTCTAATCCTAGGTTCCCTGCTTGACCCCATTGTGTGATCTACTTCAGAACATCACAAGGAAGGATGAGGGAGCTGATACAATCCCTTGAGAAGAGATATGTAGTGTTGAGCTTGTAGCATTGCAGATGGTCAGCGTTAGAGTGAAGATTCACGGTTTGTAAAGGTCTCCTACAAGAACATAAACAGACCACACACCAGAAGACAGAAGTCATAGATTGCACAGGTACCGGTGCCATTTCGAACCAAAATATTTACTGAAATTTGCAACGTCATGTATAAAAAGTTATTTTTGCGTCAGTCAGTGGTTGCAAATATTCTTTTGTTCACAATTTGGGCTGGCAACAGAGCAATCTCTATAATGCAAAAATGATGGTGAAAAGTTACAGGTTCAATCTGTGTTATCCAGTCTCAAACGTGCGGGTCCAAAAATGGAATAACATTTTTTCTTTTCATTTATGTGACGATCTATTGAGGAAAACACCATAACATCTACAAGTACAATACAGTGCATTAAGAAGAGCTTCACCAGCGAATGTGCAGGTATGATTCTTTAAAGCAAAAGTTTCTACTCCCATTGTAGTGAGCATTGTTTCTGTGTGGATATTTACATTGTGCATATTCTAGTGACCCTGATTCCACCTCAAAGACCCAGGAATATACCTCCGAATCCACCGTTAAAACTGGTAGGAACCTCTGTGTTGCAGGACACCTTCCCTTGTCTGTTTGTTTTCAACTTTGATTAATCTGTGATTTCATAGCATAAAATTTTCCCGAGAACAGTGACTTGGAATCCAAGCTTATGATAGAACCTCCCTTGGTCTATTGACTCCTGGCCATCTCCTAGGAGATCTCTCCCCTACCCGTTTCTGTTATGATGATGTCTGCTCCTCTCAGACAATTTAATTTTCCATGCACTACCTAATTAAGCTCAAACAACCACCTTTTCAAGAAGTTTCTGATAATTTATGCATGACCAATAATTTATCAAAAGTCAATCTTCGATCTTTACTTGACATGTCCTTACTTTTCACCTGCACTAGCACTGTACTGATCACTTACGGTTTAGATCACATTATAGTTGTTCACCGTGTGCCACAGTTTTGACATCTTTGCTGTGAACACAAGATATTACTTAAGATTATGAATGACGATGGCTATATCAATGAGACTAATTGATTTATTCAGTTCTTTTTATGATTTGTTTTCTTTTTGTCCGTTTTTGTTTGTCATTAACATGCTCTCCTTAGTATATGTCATTTGTCTATTTATGATTTGGTGCAAATATTTTTTGTGGTTTTCTCAATTATATGAGTTGCACATATATGTTTTATATGTATAGCCCCTATAAAAAGTCCCAGGCCTGCGCGCCAGAGGTTGCGAAACACGTGTTGGCTGGCTCTGTTTCACAAACGTTTGTGGATGTCTCCAATGCCTGACCAACATACATGGATCGCAAGAATGAATTGTCAACGAGAATAATAAATAGGCTCTTATTCGTACACAGCACTTCTCTTAGTAATATACAGGCACATGCATCAACGGTTTTTGCGAGCACAAACGGTCCGATTCGCAAAAATCGGCCGTTTGCGCCCGCAAAAAGGCCTTTTGCGATGCATTAAAGTGTTAGGCACTCGCAATTTAAGAAATCGCAATTTATTGCGATTTCTTAAATTGCGATTGCATTTAAGGAATTGCAATTTGCGATTCCTTAAATGCAATGCTAGAAGCACTTAGAAATAGCGAATTCGCTATTTGGGGCCGCAAAATACAGAGAAATTACTCTGGTCTGTATTTTGCAAAAACCTTGCAAAATGTACTAAAGTTCATTTTTTAAGGTTTCAGGTTACACACACACATGCCCTTGGGGCATGTGTGTGCGCAACATGGGTGCACATCACAATTTCAGGGGTGCAACAGTGTGTCATTTTGACACCTTTGCACCCTTGAAATTGCATGCGCAATTTGCGAGTACCTATTGGTACTCGCAAATTGCCCATGCAATTTCCCATTCATTCCTTTGGGCCTGTAGGCCCATAGGAATGAATGGGAAGCCATTCCTTAATTGCGACTCGCAATTTGCGAGTCGCAATTAAGGAATGTTTAGAAATCGCTATTTTAATAGCGATTTCTACATGCATAGGCTTTTGAGAGTCCCTAATTGCGATTCCTTATTAATCGCAATTAAGGACTCACAAAAGCATTTCTTGATGCATGTACTCCATAATCTTTCGAAGATGAGATGCGAGTGCGAAAGATGGGATGTGAGTAGAGTGCGAATATTATATCCAAGCTAGGCTTAATTTTAGCTTTCCAAACGTAACACTTTATTCTTAGCCATGATGTATTTTTTGGTATTTATATAGCAGAACATAACTACACGCAACATACCTCTATACATTATGGGTAGCATTGGGAGATGATATAAGGTTGTTTACATCAAGTGGGTATTTACATCTTTGGATTATGTTTCACATACCTACATTTTCAGGCACAAGAGTAAGTGTTTTGCCTACAATCACAATTTTCAATTAAGTGCAGAGGCCGGGATTACAAACGCAGGTCCCCAGGTTCCAAAATCTGCAGCTTAGCCACTAGACAGCTTCTCCCAAGGTCAATATCAATGCATCTCGAATCCAAGTTTTCTTATTTAGAGAGTAACCATAGAGCGGCCACCGGGCAACTGATCAAATGAGTTAGCTGCTCCTCAATTTAAGCAAAGTTGCTCGGCTTCTTGTCCGGAATAGGATTCTACTGGCATGCTGTTTTGATCAGCCTTTTGCAGCGGGCAGTTGAGCCCGTCGGGTGGGACCTCCAATGTCAGTGTGGCCCTCCTGTCTTACTGCTCTGCTTAAAATATTACGAGCAGCTTTGCTTAAATTGAGGAGCAGCTAACTCATTTGATCAGTTGCCCGGTGGTAGTTTCTTCTGATCCTTTTGGACTGAGACACATATATACAAGCCCATTGATATGCCACAAATTATGGTGGATAGGGCGACACTATAATTGCGCAGTGGAGTATTACACCTCAAGTAATCGAAACTCAATCATTTCCTTGCTACGGATTTAATCCCGGAATAGATTTTTTATTGAATTTCCTTTGGACGCTCCGATATTCATTGTTTTGTCCTGATGATGACCATCCAATTCTAATATGGTCAAAACGTCGTTGACGCCTACATGTGGCCCTAATTGAAGAGTTCGCATTCTTGCTGTGTGTTGTTTTTGTCTTGTCCAAACTGCTTATTTGTATAATTTTTTCCTCAGCCACTTCTTTTGATTACACATTGTATTGTTTGCATTTCCATCATTGTTTGTGTAACCTGTTGAGGGCCATTATTGTCTTATTACTGTCCTTATTTCTAATTTCTTTAATACATTTTCTATGTTTATATAAATAAATTAATTTGTACATGGGTATCATTTGTCTAAAAAGCTTTTGGGCATTTTTCTTATTGTTTATTTGAAATTATGCTGGTTTTTCTTTTCTTTCCTTTTTTCTTTCTTGTATAATTTGTAAATTCTTTGGGTGTGTTAACTTGCATTTTTCACTATTTTAAGTATTGTACTTAATTAGGATTTTAGTATTTTCTTCTGTTGCAGCACAAAACACACAGTTCCTCAGTGCTGGTAGCAGATGAACTTGAAGTCTTTGCTGTTCCTGAGACTTCTTGAACAGGGGGCAAGCTCTATCTCAAGCCCTTGGAGAAACTCACAAAAATAAGGTGCAGAGAGTTCAGTCCAGTCCTTTCACTGCCCAAGACAGAAGCAGCCACTGCAGGCCAACACAGCAAAGGACACAGCAAAGTGGTAGTTCCTCCTCACAGCTTCTCCAGCTCTTCTCTCCCTGAGACTTACAACAGGAGGCAAGCTCTACTTCAAGCCCATGGAGAAAACTCTAACAGCAGGATGATGAAAGTACAATTCAGTCCTTTCCCTGCCCAAGACAGAAGCAGCAAGCAGCAGGCCAACACAGCAGAGCACGCAGCAAAGTGGCAGTTCCTTCTGACAGCTTTTCCAGCTCTTCTTCCTGGCAGGTTCCTTAGTTCAGCAGTAATTTAAAGTTCTGGGGTCTGGGCCCCACTTTTTTAGCACAAATTCCTTTGTTCTCTGGTGGCAGAGAAGCTCTTTGCCCAGCCAAAACCAGTTCTGTCCTCACTGGTGCTGCTTCCTGGCAGGAGGTGGAGTAAGCATTGTCCAAGGCAGACAGGGCCTATTCAGGTGCAAGGGAAATTTCCTCCCACCACTCTAAATTCAGACCAAGCCTATCCAGGTGCTAGTGAAAACTCCTCCCACTACTCTGAATGCAGCCCAGGTCTATTCAGCCCAGCCCTGACTCATTCAGGAAAGGCAGGACACACATCAACCCCCCAATGGCCATCTGAGAGAATGCACATCCCCAGCCCCTGTCACTCCAAAGCCAGACAGTCAATCCACAAACCAGCAGAGGCACACAGGATGGCTAAGCAAGAAAATACCCACTTGCTAAAAGTGGTACTTTCAAACACACAATATAAAAATCATCTTTACTAAAAGATGCATTTTTATATTCTGAGTTCAAGCATACTAAACTCCATCTTTCTATCTTGTCCCAATGGGAAGTTATATTTATAAGATGTTATAAATAAACTCCCATTCTGTCCTATGGGACAGATAGCCTTTCCATAGTAAACAACGAAATGCACTGTAATTCACTACCAGGACATGTCACACACACCTGTACATGTCCAACCTTTAATGTATACAGCGCCCTGCCCACAGGGGTACCTTGGGCCTACCTTAGGAGTGATATATGTAAGAAAAGGGAAGATTAGGGCCGGTAAGTGAGTGCACTTGCCAGTTCGACATGGCAGTACCAAACTGAGCTCAGACATAGCAGTGGCAGGTCTGAGTTACATTTACAGGTTGATCATGTGGGGGGCACAATCAGTGCTGCAGGCCCACTAGCAACATTTGATTTACAGGCCCTGGGCACACACAGTGCACTGTACTAGGGACTTACCAGTAATTCAAATATGCCAATCATGGAATCACCAATCCATAAACACAATTTACATGGAGAGCATATGCACTTTAGCACTGAATAGTAGTGGTACAGTGCCCAGAGTCCTCAAACCAACAAAAACAGGGTCCAAAACAGGAGGCAAAAAAGCAAAACGTCTGGGGGTAAACCCGCTGAAAAAGCCAAGTCTAACAACTGCTCTTTAGCTTCTGCTCCAAAATAGTAGTTGCACGTGTTCTTTACTCGTATCATTATTATTGAAACTTTTTATTCGGTCCTGGCCCTCCATTTCGCCAATCTCATTTTTTCATAAAGAGCCCTTTAGGATGGCAACTCAGGCTGAGATCTTATCCTCAGCGACCTCCCTCCCTCCCGTTGTCAGATTTGCTGCATAATATAGACTTGAAGGATGTAAACATCCATGTCCAACATCTGACAACTACAAAGAAAGTTTCATTTTGTACCATGAGAATATTGTTAACACATTTTTCTGCTGCTGCAGAAAGAAGAACCAACAGTGTTGAAAAGTAGGCAGAAAGAAGAGAACGACGCACCAGAATCCTAATTTGCGAAAGGCACATAGTGGATTTTCAGCTTCTTACAACAGATCAAGTGGTTCTTAAAAAACTGTAGTTGAACAAGAGAGGAGTTCCAGAGTTTAGTTGTAAAAAGAGCCCAGTTTGGGTGTGGCAAAATATTGGTACCTGAATTAGAGGCCAGAACAGAAGAATGAAGAGTGAGCAGATAAAAGAAAAGAGACGAGGAGGAGGTGTGCCAACATAAGAAAGAGTACGATTGGAAATATACTAAGGTTTAAAGATTATGGGCCCGATTTACAAAGATAGGTACACAAGTGTATATTTACTCACATGTGGATCTACTCCTGTACTTTGGTGTAACTCCCCATTCTTTGCTAGGTCCATTTCAGAGTGGAGAGCCACAAGACTTCACTACCTCAAATGAGGGGTGAAGCATCTTCCGACAGAATTTGTGAGTGTAAAATGATTGTTAGTAACTTTTCACCTGATGGTGGAGGTTTCCACTACCCAGGAGGAGATCTACCTTTGGAAAAGTACCAGGAAGTTAAAGTTTGGTATTTTTAAAAATGTTTTTAAGAATATGTCAGTGTATAATATAAATGTAAAATATTTAAAAGGTTTATAATTAACCAAGAACTAATAAAATAAAATGGCACAGCGCATTAATTAATCACATTAAATGTGTATTACATATTCAAATGTGTATCAATTTGATTTATAAATATTAATTTTTAAACAATAATTTAAAAGATATCCACCCTCACTAACATTATTATTTTTGTTTTATTTTTAGTAAACTTTGTTAAATGTTATATTGAATTAATTTAAATACTTATTTAAAAAGTTTAAACATTAAGGGCCTGATTACGACTAGAGCGGTCCATTAGACCACCATAGTCACGGTGGCAGTCCGTGGACCGCCGGATTGACGGTCCACCCATCGTATTACAACTTTGGTGGTTAAACTGCCACAGGAGGACCACTGCAACCGCTGGAGAACCGTGATTCTGCGTGGTTGCGCAGTGGCCAGAGGCTGCAATATGCTGGTGGTGCCGCTGCGGCACCACCGGGTATATTACGAGTTGCCTCCCCACCATCCTTTTCATGGTGGTGAGACCGCCATGAAAGGGTGGCAGTGAGGCAACAAAAGGGGCCCTAACAGGGCTCCCTTGTGCCTCCGGGCCTGGGGTGCATGCAGGGGGGCCTATGGTGTGCCCCCATGTATTTTTGCACCCCCAGTTTCTGCACAGGAAGGAATGTACGACATGGTGCATTTCTTCCTGTGCGGGAACATGCTACAGCGGTCCCATGGAAGTGCATTTCTAAGGCTCTCCTTTGAGCCTTAGAAAGGCACAGCTGCAGCACCATCCGCCTGACCTCGATTCCAGTCGGAATCCGGCCGGCGGGCACACTACGGGTATGGCAGTCCTCCTGCGGAGCTCTAGCATGGCGCTCCGCAGGAGGACGACCAAGCTCATAATGAGGCCCTAAATGTATTTTGTATTATTTCTATTTTGAAATTACAAAATCAATAATTATATATGTTTTTATCGCAATATATATGCACACACGCATACAAACAAATAATATATATGTGTGCATGTGCAGAGCTTTGATCATATATATATATGGAGAGTTCTCGCGACTGGACCTGCCGCTAGTATGAAAGAAAAAAGGGTTGCCCTTGCAGTGAAAACGCTCCACAGGTAGGTATCCACTTTTTATTGAGGTCAGGAATGGAACAGCAAGCGGCATCGCCTCAAAAACTTCAATGGCCTGACCGGTTTCGGACGCACTCGTCCTTGCTCACAGGCACCATGTTAAGAGTCACGTGACAACCAAATTGCAGCTCACCTGCCTTAAATCATTCAGGTTCCCGCCCCCAGTGGGCTTTGATATGGCAAGTGCATTCTGGTACTGGCAGTTCTGCAATATCCCATCAACCCCAAGTGGGGTTGATGGGATATTCTCACACCCTAATATAACTTTTGATACACCCACTGTAAATTACAGACTGCCATTGTCAAAACCATAGACACTCCAACACCAATTACTATATACACACTCACTGATTCTTAGGTCTACACACACACATCTACTCACTCACCCGTACAGTCACTCATACTTATAGTCACTCAGTACAGGACTATTATATGCACTCATACACCTATATAAACACTCACACACCGCCACTCATCCATAGAGGTACTCACACACCTAGTCAGTCATGCAAAAATTAAGCACACACCCATTTACTCACCTATACAGTTATACACACACACCAAATCACTTACTCATACAAATACTAGCACATTCTTCAGTGATGTCATCAGTGATGTCACTGACCATGTCATGAGTGATGTAATATGTGACGTCATCAGCAGTGCATTGCGAGGCGCGAGTTATAGTTACCTGAACTAACTATAACGGGGAATTTCACGGGTTTTGTATGAGTGTAATGTCCAACTAACTATAACTGTCCTAAAACCTATGGTTTTTTCAGTGAATATATATATATATATATATATATATATATTCACTGAAAAAACCATAGGTTTTAGGGACAGTTATAGTTAGTTGGACATTGCACTCGTACAAAACCCGTGAAATTCCCCCGTTATAGTTAGTTCAGCTAACTATAACTCGCGCCCCGCAATGCACTGCTGATGACGTCACATATTACATCACTCATGACATGGTCAGTGACATCACTGATGACATCACTGATGACATCTCAAATGACATCACTGATGACATCATCCAGTGACTGTGTGTTTCTGTAAAGTTTAAATATGTTTAATATATATAGGGAAAGGCGTATTGAAGAATGAGTGGGTGTATAAGTGTCTGAATGGATGATTTAGTACGTGAGTGACTGACTCTACAAGTGAGTGATTAAACGTATCTTACTGAATGCATGGGTTAGTGACTAAACTGTGTGAATGTCTGTATCCGTCTGTTTGTTGGTGTGTAAGTGGATGCATGGATTTGCGAATAGCTACATGAGTGTCTATATGGGTTATTGATTGGTTCTCTGAGTATCTGTATGGCTGCCTGAGTGTTTGTGTGGGTGGGGTGTGTGTAACTCTATACATAGATGTGTGAGTGGGTGATTCACTGGGTGCATGATTTCAAGAGTGCATCTGTGATGGACTGCTTGGGTGGGTGAGTGTGTGTATGGGTGTGTTAGTGAGTGAATGTATATCTCAGTGGTACATGTGCAAGTAACTACATATGTAAAAGGCAGTATATATGTGTGTTAGAGTATTTAAATGGCTATAAGTGAGAGTGTGTTATTGTGAGAGTGGCTGTATGGATGCGTGTGTGCTTGTATCAGTTATTGTATAAGAGCGTAAGAATGTGCTAGTATTTGTATGAGTAAGTGAGCTGGTGTGTGTATAACTGTATAGGTGAGTAAATGGGTGTGTGATTAATTTTTTGCATGACTGACTAGGTGTGTGAGTACCTCTATGGATGAGTGGCGGTGTGTGAGTGTTTATATAGGTGTATGAGTGCATATGATAGTCCTGTACTGAGTGACTGTAAGTATGAGTGACTGTACAGGTGAGTGAGTGGATGTGTGTGTAGACCTAAGAATCAGTGAGTGGGTATGTAGTTTTTGGTGTTGGAGTGTCTATGGTTTTGAGAATGGCAGTCTGTAATTTAGAGTGGGTGTATCAAAAGTTATATTAGGGTGTGAGAAGATGCATGAAATTATCACATGGATGATGTCATCAGTGATGTCATTTGAGATGTCATCAGTGATGTCATCAGTGATGTCACTGACCATGTCATGAGTGATGTAATATGTGACGTCATCAGCAGTGCATTGCGGGGCGCGAGTTATAGTTAGCTGAACTAACTATAACAGGGGAATTTCACGGGTTTTGTACGAGTGCAATGTCCAACTAACTATAACTGTCCCTAAAACCTATGGTTTTTTCAGTGAATTTCAAAGGTTTTTTAAATGCTAATTTCTAACTATAACGTGTCTGAAACCTATGGTTTTTTCAGTGAATTTCAAAGGTTTTTTAAATGCTAATTTCTAACTATAACGTGCCTGAAACCTATGGTTTTTTCAGTGAATTTCAAAGGTTTTTTAAATGCTAATTTCTAACTATAACGTGCCTGAAACCTATGGTTTTTTCAGTGAATTTCAAAGGTTTTTTAAATGCTAATTTCTAACTATAACGTGCCTGAAACCTATGATTTTTTAAGTGAATTTCAAAGGTTTTTTAAATGCTAGTTTCTAACTATGCCAACAGAGGTAGGACATGTGAAGAAAGAAGAAAAAACGCACAGAAAGAAGCAAAAGATGTGCAGAAAGAACCAACAGAGGAGCAGAAAGAGGCCTTGTTGCAAAATCATCCTGTGCCCACAACTTTTTCAGACGGGTACTGGTGGTAACTGACTCTGACTAACCAGAGCCAGTGCGCGTTTGCACAGTGGTGAAGGGAGGGGGCCTGAGGTGACATGTGTGCAAACGCGCCCATGGCGCGTTTTAAGTTGCGGGATTAAGTCCCCTTGAATCCTGAGGGTCCCTGGGGCCCAACTAGCCCCCCAGGTACCTACAGTTAGGACCACAGAGCTGAGTTGCAGAGAGGCGTTCCGAGGCCACGCACCTTTTTCACCTCTCTGCAACGCAACTCTGTTGTGCTTACTGAAGGTACCTGGTGGGCTAGTTGGCCCCCAGGATTCAAAGGGAATTAACTCCCCAACTTAAAACGCACCACAGGGCGTGTTTGCGCACATGTCACCTGAGGCCCGCCCCTCCCTTCACCACTGTGCAAACGCGCCCCGTGGCGCGTTTTAAGTTGGGGGATTAGGTCACCTTGAATCCTGAGAGTCCCTGGGGCCCAACCAGCCCACCAGGTACTTCCAGTAAGCACCACAGGCCTGCGTTGCAACGCCTGTAACAAATTGTGCAGTTGTGTTTAGGTAGTGAAGAGGGTCGTGCTGGGGGTAGTGTTTTAGGGTTTAGGGTAGTGCAGTGGTGTTTGTGTAGTGTAGGGGGTCATGCTGGGGTTAGATTTAGGGTTTAGGGTAGTGCAGTGGTGTTTGTGTAGTGTAGGGGGTCATGCTGGGGTTAGATTTAGGGTTTAGGGTAGTGCAGTGGTGTTTGTGTAGTGTAGGGGGTCATGCTGGGGGTAGATTTAGGGTTTAGGGTAGTGCAGTGGTGTTTGGGTAGTGTAGGGAGTCGTCCTGGGGGAGTGTTTTAGGGTTTAGGGTAGTACAGTGGTGTTTGGGTAGTGTAGGGGGTCGTGCTGGGGTTAGTGTTTTAGGGTTTAGGGTAGTGCAGTGGTGTTTGGGTAGTGTAGGGGGTCGTGCTGGGGGAGTGTTTTAGGGTTTAGGGCAGTGCAGTGGTGTTCGGGTAGTGTAGGGGGTCGTGCTGGGGGGAGTGTTTTAGGGTTTAGGGCAGTGCAGTCGTGTTTGGGTAGTGTAGGGGGTCGTGCTGCGGGGAGTATTTTAGGGTTTAGGGTAGTGCAGTGGTGTTCGGGTAGTGTAGGGGTCATGCTGGGGGTAGTGTTCTAGGGTTTAGGGCAGTGCAGTGGTGTTCGGGCAGTGTAGGGGGTCGTGCTGGGGGTGGTGTTTTAGGGTTTAGGGTAGTGCAGTGGTGTTCGGGTAGTGTAGGGGGTCGTGCTGGGGGTGGTGTTTCAGGGTTTAGGGCAGTGCAGTGGTGTTCAGGCAGTGTAGGGGGTCGTGCAGGGGGTGGTGTTTCAGGGTTTAGGGCAGTGCAGTGGTGTTCGGGCAGTGTAGGGGGTCATGCAGGGGTGGTGTTTTAGGGTTTAGGGCAGTGGTGTTCGGGCAGTGTAGGGGGTCATGCTGGGGGTGGTGTTTCAGGGTTTGGGGCAGTGCAGTGGTGTTCGAGCAGTAAAGGGGGTCATGCTGGGGGTGGTGTTTCAGGGTTTAGGGCAGTGCAGTGGTGTTCGGGCAGTGTAGGGGGTGGTGCAGGGGGTGGTGTTTCAGGGTTTAGGGCAGTGCAGTGGTGTTCGGGCAGTGTAGGGGGTCGTGCAGGGGGTGGTGTTTCAGGGTTTAGGGCAGTGCAGTGGTGTTCGGGCAGTGTAGGGGGCGGTGCAGGGGTGGTGTTTCAGGGTTTAGGGCAGTACAGTGGTGTTCGGGCATTGTAGGGGGTGGTGCTGGGGCTGGTGTTTCAGGGTTTAGGGCAGTGCAGTGGTGTTCGGGCAGTGTAGGGGGTGGTGCTGGGGCTGGTGTTTCAGGGTTTAGGGCAGTGCAGTGGTGTTCGGGCAGTGTAGGGGGTCGTGCTGGGGCTGGTGTTTCAGGGTTTAGGGCAGTGCAGTGGTGTTCGGGCAGTGTAGGGGGTCTTGCTGGGGCTGGTGTTTCAGAGTCTAGGGCAATGCAGTGGTGTTCGGGCAGTGTAGGGGGTCTTGCTGGGGCTGGTGTTTCAGGGTTTAGGGCAGTGCAGTGGTGTTCGGGCAGTGTAGGGGGTCGTGCTGGGGCTGGTGTTTCAAGGTTTAGGGCAGTGCAGTGGTGTTCGGGCAGTGTAGGGGGTCGTGCTGGGGCTGGTGTTTCAGGGTTTAGGGCAGAGCAATGGTGCTCAGGCAGTGTAGGGGGTTGTGCTGGGGGTGATGTTTCAGGGTTTAGGGCAGTGCAGTGGTGTTCGGGCAGTGTAGGGGGTCGTGAAGGGGGTGGTGTTTCAGGGTTTAGGGCAGTGCAGTGGTGTTCGGGCAGTGTAGGGGGTCGTGCTGGGGGTAGTGTTTTAGGGTTTAGGGTAGTGCAGTGGTGCTTGTGTAGTGTAGGGGGTCGTGCTGGGGGTAGTGTTTTAGGGTTTAGGGTAGTGCAGTGGTGTTTGTGTAGTGTAGGGGTCGTGCTGGGGGTAGTGTTTTAGGGTTTAGGGTAGTGCAGTGGTGCTTGTGTAGTGTAGGGGTCGTGCTGGGGGTAGTGTTTTAGGGTTTAGGGTAGTGCAGTGGTGTTTGTGTAGTGTAGGGGGTCATGTTTTAGGGTAGTGCAGTGGTGTTTGGGTAGTGTAGGGGGTCATGCTGGGGGTAGTGTTTTAGGATTTAGGTTAGTGCAGTGGTGTTTGGGTAGTGTAGGGGTCGTGCTGGGGGTAGTTTTTTAGGGTTTAGGGTAGTGCAGTGGTGTTTGTGTAGTGTAGGGGTCGTGCTGGGGGTAGTGTTTTAGGGTTTAGGGTAGTGCAGTGGTGCTTGTGTAGTGTAAGGGGTCGTGCTGGGGGTAGTGTTTTAGGGTTTAGGGTAGTGCAGTGGTGTTTGTGTAGTGTAGGGGGTCATGTTTTAGGGTAGTGCAGTGGTGTTTGGGTAGTGTAGGGGGTCGTGCTGGTGGTAGTGTTTTAGGATTTAGGTTAGTGCAGTGGTGTTTTGGTAGTGTAGGGGTCGTGCTGGGGTAGTGTTTTAGGGTTTAGGATAGTGCAGTGGTGCTTGTGTAGTGTAGGGGGTCGTGCTGGGGGTAGTGTTTTAGGGTTTAAGGTAGTGCAGTGGTGTTTTTGTAGTGTAGGGGGTCATGTTTTAAGATGCAATGCTCCAATACCTGACCAGTCTGCACTACATAAAACTGCAAAAAACTAAAAATAAAAAGTGTTTTGCACACTTTTGTCATTGGGCTATATGTGGGCTACATCTGGGTAATACTTGTGCTACATTTGGGCTCTTTTTCACTGGTGGCCATCTTGGAAGACTTCTTTGTTATGAAGTTTCCTAATTTCTTCATTTACTGCAGTCTCCTCAGTAGGAAATGCTTTCAGTTTTTTACTTTGATTCCATCAAGAAGGCATTCAGATGTGTCTCACATCTGCCATAAATTCAGAATGTTAGCACTCTAGTTGCTCATTAGATCACTGGAGTAAAGCTACTGCTCACCAGGGAGTTAACTGGTAGTCTGCTGCTGGTATTGAAAGTGATTGTTTCAGTCTGCATATCAGAATTTTCTAATGAAATAGAAGAGGATTTGAGATCTCAATTAAAACATGCCCTAATTTTTCTTTCTGCAGCACTAACCATAATTTCTATTTAAAAAAGAACCCCTCATTTTGTTCCTTTTTAAATTAAATATTTTAAGTGTTACCGGTTTATTCCAATCAAGATGGCTTCAGGTGTGCCATACTTTTGTCATAAGTAAGGCTGTTAGCGCTCTAGTTGTTCTTTAGAACACTCTGGGAAGCTGCAGTAGAACACAAAGGCATCAACTGGCAGGCTGCTCCTGTTGAAATATAACAGGAAGATATTTGAGATCACACTTGAAATATGTCCTAATTTTTCTTTCTACAGCACTAACCATAATTTCTATGACAAAATGAACCCCATCATTTTGTTCCTTTTTAAATTAAATGTTTTAAGTGTTACCAGTTTATTCCAATCAAGATGGCTTCAGGTGTGCCATACTTTTGTCATAAGTAAGGCTGTTAGCACTCTAGTTGTTCTTTAGAACACTCTGGGAAGCTGCAGTAGAACACAAAGGCATCAACTGACAGTCTCTGCCCTTGTTGGATGTACATGTTTTACTGAGAATGTCAGACTTCATTCTCACATGAGTGAGAAAGATAATGTGAATTTACAGAAAATATGCTCTCATTTTAGCTTCTGGAGCACCTTCCAAACCTCCATGGGACAAGCATGAGAAAATAGTGTTCTCTCAAACATGATTCATGCTATCCCAGCAGAAGGTTTTTCACATGGTAAAATCACCTTGGAATACACCACAATTCCTAAAATTAGTATGGTACCGTCAACAAATAAATTCTAATGTAACTAAAGCCTGTTATCACCCTTTATAGTTCTCCTTTTGGTGACCCTCAAAATCTTCTATTCACTACAATGCATTTCAATGAGGTACTATCATTTATATTGGTCCCAAGATGGCTGCCAGAAATTCCAGGATGAAGTGCTGACAGCCAATCAGATCTCACGATGACATGTGTGGTTAGGCTCCGCCCAGATATATATGTGACTTTACTTTTGATTTTCTCAGGAACTACTGAACGGATTTACACCATTTAAGCAAAAGGCACGACACTGAACCAAGGGCTACCTCTTTGCCAAATTTGGTGTAATTCCGTTCAGCAGTTCGGGCTGTAGCTGCGACTAAAGGTTCCTATGGAAAAATGAATGGGGAAAACACGTTTTGGGACCCCCTTTTTCTCGGCCCCCGCTTGACGTATCACCCCGAGACTTTCAGGATAGGAGCGGACCGGAGCGCCCCAACAAGTTGGAAACTTTCGCGAAGATTCGTTAACCGGTGCCAACGTTATTTCAAATAGAATGTCGCGGATTTCCTATGGATAATAGGTTTTAACTATAACTATCTACTGGCGACCGCCAGTAGATAGATATATATATATATATATATATATATATATATATATATATATCCAATATAACCCCTACTTCAACTGGAAAAGAGCACGCACATGAGGGCTGCTGGTTTAGGGTTTTTTTTATTTCATAGAGCCTCCTCCGACCCAGCAGACAAGAGAGACACGTTTCGGCTGCCTCAGCAGCCTTTCTCAATCTAGTGGGCGCCATCTTGTATATATATATAAATATCGCCGCGTGGCCCCCCTTCCCTGGGCCTATATTGGCCCCGGGGACCCCATCCCCCGGGCCATGCCCTCTTTTTTTTTTTTTTTAAATATTTGGAGGGGGGCTGCGTGGCCCCCCTCCTCAGGCCATTTAAGGCCCCGGGGACCCCATCCCCCGGGGCCGGCCTTTCCGTTTTTTAAATAATTTTTTTATTTTTGGGGAGGGGGGCTGCATGGCCCCCCTCCCAGGCCACTAATAGCCCCTCCCATCCCCCAGGGCCTGGCCACTCATTGGGGACCAGGGGGGTCCCCAATCCCAGCATGGTCCCGCCGGCTCCCTGCGTCCTGCGGGAGCCAGCATTGCTTTTCCATAAGGGGAGCTGCTGACATGCAGCTCCCCTTATGGAAAAGCAATCTGCTTTGCTTCATTGAAGCGAGAGGAGGTTTCCTGCTCTCGCTTCAATGAAGCAAAGCAAGTTTGTAATGACAGGACGGGAGCCGCGAGGCTCCCGTCCTGCCATTGCAAACAGCAGTGTCCCGGGGGTAGGCACCCCGGGACACTGCAGGAGCCGGCCCTGGGTGGTGGCGGTCCCCAGGGCCACCACAGGCTTCCAGGAGGGGGCCGCGCGGCCCCCTTCCTTCAATTGCACAGCCCCGGGGAGGTGGTGGTCCCCGGGCTTTGGGGTCCAAAACGGACCCCCACATTTGTTTTCTAAGTGCCCCGGGAGGTGGCGATCCCCGGGGCATGTGGGGGGGCTGGAGCCCCCCACACAGGTGAATACAAAAAAAAAAAGAAGCCCTGGGGAGGTGGCGGTCCCCGGGGCTGCGGGAGGGCGGAGAGCCCTCCCGCACCAATTTTTTTTTAAAGCCCCGGGGGGTGGCGGTCCCCACTTAAAATTAAAACCAACCCCCACATGCCCCCGGGACTTGGCCCACCCGGGGGCAAATTAGCATCGAAACGCGGGAGACCGCGCTTCAATTTTTTTTTTATCGGCAGGATCCGCGCACCCTAAGCGCATCCCGCCGATTTAAAAAAAATAAATTAATTTTAAAAAAAAAATGCTTTTTTCTGCCCAGGGGGTCCTTGTGGGACCCCCTGAGCAGACCTAGGGGGTCAGGGTGTTTCTACCCTGCCCCCTTTGTGCGTTTTGCGTACTTGTTTCTTGTGCCTTGGTTCTACCGAGGGACAAAATGGCTGCCAACACTTCCTGATTTGGAGTGTTGACAGCCACTTGAAAGCCAATTAGCATGCAGCTCATGATCGGGAGGGTGCGCGCAGGGTGCGCTCAGGGTGCGCGAATCCGACGCGGCCATAGATATATATGTGATTTTCCTTTTGATTTTCTCAGCAACTACTGAACGGATTTACACCATTTAACAAAAAGGGTTCTTTCTGAACCAAGAACTACCTCTTTGCCAAATTTGGTGTAATTCCGTTCAGCAGTTCGGGCTGTAGCCGTGGCTAAAGTTTCCTATGGGAAAATGAATGGGGAAAACACATTTTGGGACCCCCTTTTTCTCGGCCCCCGCTTGACGAATCACCCGAAACTTTCAGGGTAGGAGCGGACCAAAGCGGGCCATAAAGTTTGAAAATTTCGCGAAGATTCGTCAACCGACGCAAGAGTTATTTCAAATAGAATGTTGCGGATTTCCTATGGAAAATAGGTCCTAACTATAACTATCTACTGGCGACCGCCAGTAGATAATAAATATATATATATATATATATATATATATATATATATATATATAGAGAGATGTGATCAAGGCTCTGGAGAGCCGAAATGCATCATGGCTGAACTTTTGCACTCATCTCACCATATTCTTGAGTGAGCGTGACTATCTATCTATCTATCTATCTATCTATCTATCTATCTATCTATCTATCTATCTATCTATCTATCTATCTATCTATCTACCTATCTATCTATCTATCTATCTATCTATCTACCTATCTACCTATCTATCTATCTATCTATCTATCTATCTATCTATTTATCTATCTATAAAACCCAAATAAAAAAAATAGTGCCTTCTGGTTGGCCCAGTGGCTATTTTACCCTTGGGCCATCTTGAAAGCTTCTAATTCGCTGCCTGCAACATGTGAAAAAATATTGCAGGCAGGCATTATAGGACTAGAGGACTTAGTTTAAAAAAGAAATATAAGGGGGCAGGGTAGTGATTACCCTGATCCCCCCCATGGCCAAGTGGGGGGCGGGCAAAAAACGTTTTTGTTAAAAAAAAGTTGCAGTCTCTTGGGACTCCTGTGGAACTTCTGTGGGATTGTGACTTTCTTAACAAAAAAAGAAAACACCAGCCGGAGTTTTTAAAAATGTATATTTAAGGGGAGAGGGGCATGCTGCCACCTACCCGAGCCACAGATGAGATCCGGAGACCCAATTCTCCTGAGCCAAGTATACTTTAAAGTAAGGGGGCTCTCAGCCCACCTCCCTGAGCCTTAAAAGGCAAAAATATATTTGGCCCATGGGCCTCTCCAGGGCCACCTTCCCCGGGCCGTAAGAGGCCCCGGGTACACCATCTGCTGGGGCCTTCTCTTTTACTGTGACCTGGGGAGCCCACCCTCAGGACATAGTCATTTTCCTTGCCCGCAGCAGCATGAACAAGGAAAGCAAAAGGGCTCCCACCTGGCAGGAACTATGAAAATGTTCCCGCTAGATGAAAGCACATTTTTGTCTCCCTGCCCATATTCTTGTGGGTATGGAAGCTCTCATTGCTCCCTCCCCGTCAGAGCAAGCACAAGCAGCTACTCCCACCAGGTGGGAGCAATGCCGACTCCCGTGCAGGGAGCCGGCTGGGACGGCCGGGGCCTGGGCCTCCCCCCAAGAATGGGGTCCCCGTGGATAATTGTGGCTCAGGGAGGCAGGCCACGTGCCCCGATTTCCTAAATTTTTTTTTTTAAAGGCCCTTGGGGATGAGGTCTCCAGGGCCAATAGTGGTTCTAGGAGGAGGGCCGTGAACCCCCTACCCTTTAATAAAAAAGAAGGCCCCAGGGATCGGGGTCCCTGGGGCAAAATTGGCTTGGGGAGGGTAGCCACACATCCTCCTCCCCTTTAAATAAATGTTTAGGCCCGAGGTGGGCTCCCCAGGGCCACTATTGGCTTGTGGTGGAGGAGGGATGTGTGGGTCCCGTCTCCTTAAATTTAAAAAAAAATCCCGGAGATGGGGTCCACGGGGCTTGTAGAGGCTTGGGGAAGGGGGCCTCATGCCCCCCTCCCCTTAAATAAAATGGCTCCAGGGAGGGTGTTTCCTGTACCCTAAAGGCTCCTCCGATGCCCTATTGCTAACCGGCAGGGGTTGGCTATGGGGAGGGTTGGCTGCCTGCAGGGGTTTGAAGGTGTGGCCAGGCCCTGCAGCCACCCCTGCTGCCGGCGATGGGTTGGCTCTACATTTGGTTAAAAAAAATTATATTAAATAAACCCTAGAAATTCACTGTGAAAAACGAAGATTAAACTGACATTATACTTACGTGAAAATTTTGGTGACAACGTAACGTTTTCATATAAAAAAAACACTAAAATTCACCAGTTATAGTTATCTCTAGTAGCTATAACTCCTGCCCTAAGGTAACTATAACTCCTGCCCTCGCCATAGACTGCTAATTTCCCTACATATTACATCACTCATGACATGTTCTATGACATGATTGATAACCTCACTGCCTCATTTGAAATAACATCATTGGTGACAACACTGTGCATGGTGGGGGCCGGCAAGATATATTAGAATGGTAGCACACTCAGGGGTAGATTTTCAAACCTTTTGCCCTGGGTGGGCGCCACAAAAGTGACGCTAACCAGCACAAAATGTGTTTTTTACCAGTTTACTTTCCAGTGCAAAACTTGTTTTGCGGTGGAAAGTACCCTACAAGTAACGCAAAGCAGCCCGTAGCACTGCTTTGCGTTACTTAGCGCCAAGGGGGCGTTGAGTGGGTGGTACATGGGAGTCCCCATGCAACCACCCATTCCTTTTGACGCAAAACCCATCTACAAATAATTGTAGACAGGGTTTAGTGCCAAATGTTAACGCCATCTGAAAGGAGGCATTAAGAGGAGAAATGTTTTCATTTCTCCTTTCTTTTCCTACTTTGCATGCGTTCTGCACTGTGCAAGTGGGAAAAGTGTTTGAACTTGTTAAGGCATAGTATTTTGTTCATGAAGGGTGACCTTCCTGAACAAAACCTATGCTAGACTCAGGCATGCACCTTAGGGCTATGGTGCTAAGGTGTGTGCCTGGTCCACGGCAGCTGAAATCACTGCCGACGCTAGGGAAAGGGGGGAGAGAGCCATATCTCTGTAGATATGGCGCTCTCCTGCTCCCTCCCTGTCACACAACGTAGCACAGGAAAATCTGTCCCTCTGTGTTTAATTCCATACATATTCTGGGGCAAACTATGAGTACACATGTATGACAAGTGCATTCTCATTAAATATTTCATACGTTTTATTTTTTGTATTAGATCATTAGGGGTGCTTCTGAGTCCATTTGTTAAATCAAAAACAGCCGACGCTTACCCCTACTTCTTTCTAACTTTCATTTGATAGACTCATGATTGTCTATAGACCACAAAAACCCTTCTTTTTCACATGTGCTACTTACTATTAATGCTTCCTTAAATTTAAATCTTTTTTGTCATCAGCTAGTCGTCAATACTGGCAAATTTCCTACTGTAGTGTTCCACCTAGTTATAGGTGATTTAAGCTGAACGCATCTAATGATATGATTTGCAACATGTCATCTGCTAATGACCAGGATCGAACAAATTCACATACAAGTGGTTGACCATTGAAATATGGTGGCTCATGTTAGGCTAAACTAACAGAATTGACTAGTACACCCTAAACATCTTCTTCGCTCGTTGCCCTTACATATTCTCAATTGATTCTTTTTGGTGGTACACCTGCATATTACAGCCCAGGCAAGCAAAGTGGCACAAATTCTGTCATAGCAACATGGCACTTACACTACACATATGTACTTATGTATTTCATCACAGTGCTGGACCTATTTCTGAAGTCCAAGAGAATTCAGACATCACAATAATCCAGGTGAGCATGTTTCTCCAATTTTCTCCCAATTTTTTGCTCCCTTTTCATGTTTCAGCAGTGCATACTTAAGCATTCCAACTTTATAGATCAATGCCTCCTAACTCATATACCCTCTCACTACTCATATTTACAAAATATTAGATTGATACCTCAGTGTTGATTCGTTGAACTATGGTGGCAAAATATCCTGTCATTCCTTGCACCATACCCTTTACTGGAGCATTGTCTCTTGATACTTATGTACTCTAAGTGTCACATACCTAAACTATTGCCTTTTAAGGTCACACCATATTGGATTCATAGTTTAACAGCGACAGTGTGACACCTGAAGTACTCATGCTTTACACAATCCCCTGTCACTTCGTATGTGATTAATTAACATGCAAAGCTTTGACTAATGATGCATATGTCACATCCCCTTCTTTTGCAATTGGATTAGCCTTCCAGACCCTTTTGAGCATGAGCCTACCAGACACTGCAAGCTGTCTGGCTGCAAAAGACCTATTGTGGGCTTACCAAGAACGTACAGGAGCTTACAGCCCGTCCATTGTCTTTATTGTCACTCTCATTTTCTTGCTTCTTATTTCTGGGCTTTCCTTGTCCCAGTCTGGCCAGCTCGTTTCTCTTTCCTTTGGAGCATAGCCTCTTTACCATCTTTCCGATTGGCCGGCTTCTATCCCTCTACTGCTCACTTATAGGGAACAATTTTTTTCTTTTTGCTTCAGCACTCCATGAAAGTGCATACGTTTTCCAGGACTTTCCCTCCTGTGCTTCTCCCCCTCCCCCTACTCCCCCCCTCAAAAAAAGTGCCCCTCCGTGCTCCGCACTGCTGTATCCCTCTTATTGCAAGCTCTCTCTCGTGTGCTTCACACCCTGCCAAACACCCTACCATCTCCAGAAGAGGTATGGGAAAATATACAGATTTGCTCAGGATCAGTTCCTTTTAAGTGGTAACGCCGAGATTTAAACTAGAGGTTCTGATTCCACAACCCATGTCAGCATTCCATACAGCTCCTCAAGCAGGATAGAAGCACTGTAAAGAAGGGACAGTGGTCATATCCCCTGAGCAACTGCAATTTTCTTAATTTATTTTGTTTCTTTCCTGATGTTTTTAATAAAGAGTCTTACCTTTTCTTTTTCCAAAACACTCATGTTAAGGGTGTATACAAACCAGTTATGTTTTCAGAGAGCTTTGCTTTTCTGACGTCGCCTCTCCCTAGCTATAATATTGCACGGATTTTCCGGATGATAATAATTATGTCAGTTTTATATACTGCTTGGTCGTTATCACTGTCTTGTGGGGTGAAAGTCAAGTGATTAACAGTTATTACTTTTTACTAGCTCCCTGGTAGTCATAAAGTTTGCACATATTTTTCTACAGCAAGTGCATAATCCCATTTAGCCATCTTCCTCACTGTAACGTCACTACATACTGTTTACTTTATTTATTTATTTTGAAAGTTTTATATAGCGCGAACATGACCACCGTGGGTATCAGAGCGCTTTACAGTTTATACATCAGGCATAATACAAGCAATCAAAACAACATCAACAAAAACGACAGATTAACAGTCTAAAAATTGGCCGAACATTCTCGTGAGCCCAGCAGCTAGGCCACAAATCTACGTTTCTGGCCCAGAATCAGATGGGGAGGCCCGACAGAGGCAAAAATGTCTTCATCAGTAGCCCTTTGACCTCTTTTTTGAAGAGGAACGTGGAGGAATTCACCCTGACTTCGGGGGGAAGGGAGTTCCAGATCCTCTGTGCCATACCTGAGAAGGCTCGGTTGTATGTCTTTTTTTTCTTGAATTTTTGTGGTTTGAGTAAAAGGGTGCTGGCGCTTCTGGAGGCTCTTGAACCACATGAGAGCTCCAGTTTCTGAGCGAGGTACAGTGGGGTCTTGAAATGGATGGCTTTGTGTGCCATGCATGCAATTTTTAACTGTATCCGCGCTTCATAGGGAAGCCAGTGCAGGGCCAGCAAGTCCGGAGAAATATGGTTGAATCTGTTAGTGCCAGTTATGAGCCTAGCAGCTGAATTGAGGGCAACCCTAAGAGGAGCTGTCTTTACTCTAGGTAATCCACAAAGCGTTGCGCTACCATAGTCCAACTTGGAGATCACTAGTGCTTGCACAGCCACCTTTAGGTCCTGAGCCGGTAGATAGGGTTTGAGTTTCCTCAAGATACTGAGTTGGTAGTTAGCTCCTTTGGTAAGGGAGCTAATGTGCTGCTGCATGTTCAGGCTTTTGTCTAGAATGATACCCAGAGAAGATGCCGAATCAACGAGGAGAGGTCTGCAGTTTAGAGCCGTAAGTTGATTCAGCCATTGTTCCAGGACCGGGGAATGCTTGTGGGGTGAGATTAGGAGGAATTCAGTTTTTAAAGCATTTAGCTTCAGGTGGTTACGTGTCAGCCAGCTTTGTGTTTCCAGCAGGATTGAATTGAGGGATTGAATGTCTTCAGGGGAGGCAATCTTCAGGTATAGTTGGGTATCATCCGCGTACATGTGATAGTGCATGCTGGATGATTTCAGAATTTCTGTCAGAGGCTCCATGAACAGGTTGAAGAGTGTGGGAGACAGTGCTGACCCTTGGGAGACCCCCAGCGTGACCGGTGCAGGATGGGAAAGGGATTGGTTCACCTTGAAGCTTTGGGATCTATTCTGAAGGAACGAAGAGAACCAGTTAAGTACAGGCCCAGACAGCCCCATCCTGTGTTTCAGGAGGTCAATTAGGTTATCGTGTTTGACAGTATCGAATGCTGACGAGAGGTCAAGAAGGATCAGTAGGCATGACTCATTATGGTCCAATATTCTTAGCGCATCATCAACGATGTGCGTTAATGCGGACTCTGTACTATGACCCGGGCGGAAACCAGATTGATATTGGTCTAAGAGTTGAAAATGTTCAATATGGGAACAGAGTTGGGCGAGCACACATTTCTCCAGGAGCTTTGCTAAGGTGGGGATGTTAGAAATTGGGCGAAAGTTATGAAGGTCAGTGGGATCCGCAGATGATTTCTTTAAAATCGGGGTCACTTGACCCGATTTAAGGTAATCAGGAATTGCACCTTGCTGAAGTGAAGCATTGACGATCGTAGTCCAGAGTGTTAGTAAGGAGGCTCTAACCTCCGGGAAAAGGTTCGCTGGCAAAGGGTCATTGTAGTGATTGGAAGGTTTCAACGTCCCCAGCATTTTGCGAATAGTGCCTTCGTCCAAGGTTTGGAACAAGCTCCAGGATGCGTTATTTTTGGGCAGGTAGGGCTGCGCAGGGTCAGTGAAATCCAGGCCTGGGGGATGGAGGGTGATCAGAGGACTGATCGAAAGGTGATCAAGGGCAGAGCGTAATTCAGTCTCAATCTTGATAGTCTTATCCGTGAAGAAGACCGCAAATTCTTCACAGTTTGGCAGAGACCCTTGACCCGGTGACGAGAGATTAGGATGGCTGTTAGCTTGGGACTTGATGAGTTCGAACAGTTTTTTTGGACGGTTTTTTGCTTGGTCTAGTTGAGATCTGAAAAAGGTGGCCTTCGTGCCTCTGATGCGTTTATTGTATAGGCTTCGCAGGGATCTCAAATGGTGAAGATGTTCAAGGGAGGGGTTGGATCGCCATGACCTTTCTGCAAGCCCTAAGCTTCTTCTATCTGAATTGAGACTCTCATTGAACCATGGTTTGGAGAGTTTAGAGGACATTCTCTTAAGCTGTAGTGGAGCAACCGAGTCTAGTACATTGAGCGGTTATAGTGGGCCGTGAGGTCGTGGACGTCCGACATGTGCAAGGGAGGGGGCAGGATGATATCGCAGAGAGCAGTCAGATCTTGCGAGTTAATGTTCCGTAGACATCTTTTCAGCTGTTTTGGGTTCTTAGGCTGGGATCTATTTACTCTTACCCAATCCAAGATGAGGAAGGTGATGCAATAGTGGTCTGTCCAATCACATGGGAGGATCGACTCCAGGAGGATGGAGTTGGGCTTACCAATGACAAGATCTAAGGTAGCTCCTTTGATATGAGTCAGGCTGTCACAGATTTGGGTTAGGTTGAGGTCAAGTAGGAAGGATTTAAAGCTAATAACCACCATATCATTTGCATCATTCCAGTGGAGGTTGAAATCACCCAAGAAGATCTGAGTACCATGGAAGTCAGCGTTAGCAGAGATAATGTCCATGACCTGTTCTGTGAAGGGAAGGTTTTCACGTGGGGGGTGGTAGAATGTGTGCAGTTTACATGAGAGATTGTTGCCACCAGTCACTTCAATGCAAAGGTATTCACAAGACGGCAGGAGGTCGGCATGAAGAACTTTCACTATTAGATTACTGCAGTGCAAACATGCTATGCCTCCACCTTGACCACAAGCTCTGTCTAACCTAATGATATCATAGTTGGGAGGTATTGAAAGGTCCAGGGAGACAGCAGCTGAGTCATTTAGCCAGGTTTCCGTCAACATCACAAGGTCAAGATCCTGGGCAAGGATGATGTCGGCAATGTCCACCACATGTTTAACAGCCGATCGGCAGTTTAGGAGTACGCATTTGAGTCTTATGTTGGTGTCCATTGGTGCAGTAAGAGTGGTGGTGATCCTCCTGAGGTTGTTCTCATTTAGAGTTCTGGTGTTTGGCCTAAGTTCTCTGAAGGGGTCCGTGGGGATGGGTTCAATTAGTTGCAAGTTTGGTAAGGGGGTAGCCGGATCGTATGAGAGTAGTCTGGATTGGATATCTCTATCAGACAAGGAGGTTCTACATCTGGAGGGGCGAGAAGAGTCGTTGGGATGAGGAGCGGAGGCCCAACTATGTGCGATGCGGGATGTAGGCCGCCAGGTATAAGGGGGGGAAGGGAGCCCGGCACGACCCCTAGCTGGGAGCGAGCGGGGATGGTGGTTGTTCCTCATGGAGCAGCTTAACCTGGAGTTAGCTGACAATTCCTCGGAGACAAGTAATAGGCTGCGCACCTCTGCCTTAAGTTGTTGTAGGCAGAGTGTTATCTCGTCAAGTCGGCCTTCCAATGAAGTGTGAAGAAGGGAATGGGATGGTCTGTTCGGGGGACCCTGCAGCGGGAGGGAGCTGGAGGGGGCAGGGGACAGTCGGGCAGATGGCGAGTGACTGTGTCCCACAGGAAGGGGTTCAGGGGAATGGAGCTGTGTGCACGGAGTGGAGGGTAGGAAAGGGGGAGAAGGATCAGATGGATAGAGGTCCCTGGAGGCATGAGGGAGCAAGTCAGGATAGCATATCGGGATGGGGGAAGGGCTTCTGGGGGAGACAAGAAACTGCTGTGAGCAGTGGAGCTAGGGGAGCTAGCGCTAGCTAACAATGAAGGGGGGGGAGGAGGTAGACTAGGGTGCTGACTGTGATGTCGTGACTCGGTCACAACGGGCCATGAGGGGTAATTATTATTGAGCGATAAGGTGTCTAGGAGGGGGCCCTTTCTCGCCGCTATAGGGTCAGAGGATGGTGGTGGAGAGGAAGGAGCTGGACTTTGCGAAGACTGGGTGTTCGCTTGGGGGCCAGGGCCAGGCCCATCGATGGGGACGGAATTAAAGTTAGCCACTGTATTCATGATGGTAGGGAAGATGTTATCAAATAACACTAAATTGCGTTCTGAGGCTTGGATAAGGATGGTTCCATTTTTGTAGAGGGAGATGGTAGCTTCAGCTCTGTAGGCCGAGGAGGGAGCAACCATCAATCCAAGACCATGTGGAGTTTTCAGAGAAGTGGAGATCTTGAGTAGGGAGTATATGGCCTTCCGCCATTGAGCATGGCGTTTAGTGTAAAAAAAGAGATCACTTATAGTATCACCCCTTCTGATGGAGAAGAAGGGGTCCGAGATGAGGGTTTCTGGGTGGGTTTTGAGAAGTCTGTGTTTGAAGTTTTTTGCTGCATTTTTTGATAGGTTAGGGGGATATAAGATTCGGAAAGCATTTTGGCCAGCAAGCTCCAGGTTGGGAGAGATGTGGTACGGAGGAACAGGATCCATAGCAACACAGGTTTTGTCTGCGAACCAAGGAGGCGTAGGAAGGGCAGTAAGGGTCATAAGTAGGTCAGTGAGATATTAGGCAGAGAGTTTATTGGGGGAGAAGATGGGAAGTGATTTTAGTTTCGAGGAGAAACCTTAGGTCTTTCTTTCTCATTCAATGAGTAATAGAACATATTCTTTTACTAAAATGAAAAGTAATTGTTTTTTATTAATGCATATATAATGCACAGAAAAATGCATAGTTAAAAAACAAAAGTAAGATTGATGTATATCTTCACTATTACATGCCTGTCCTCGAGGCCCTTATGCCCATCACAAACTATGTTGCCCCTTGTTTGCTTATAATCAGTTTGTGTATTGGCTCTCATTTGGTCGACTTAAAAGAAGGATAAATGCACAATCATTGTTTAAACCCTGCGCCCTACAGATTAAACACTTGGGCAGCCGGCATTCAACTCACTGAGCAATCAAATGTAGACTTATAGGACTGGAAAGATTGTCCACATCTGTCGAGTCGGGCTTTGATGGGAGTGAGGAAGCTTGTGCAACAGAACACGCCAAACTGAATCACTCCCGGGCACTTCCAAGCTGAACAGCACGATCAGGCGTCTAGATAGCGCATAATGCTGGTGTCCGGCCTGATGTTAGCGCTTCTAGTTCGTCAAAACGGACATCGCACAGGTGCTGAAGTGAGTTGTATTTTATGGTACTCCGAGGAGGTCGGGATAAGAAAAGAGGTCTCTTTAGCCTCGTCCCTGAATGTCCCCTGGGGTTTGTTTTGAACACTGAATGTCGATTTCCATCGCTTTGTGGAACATCACTTCAAAAACCCAGGCTTTAGTATCAAAGTATGGAGAGCGAGTGCGGCCTCTCCTCGTGCAATGATGTTACTAAGAACAAGCACGGCAAGGTGTAGTGTCGGGGTAGAAACACAGGAGTCAGGAACAGTGTTGACTGCCTCAAGAAGTGTTTATTCCAAGAGAATAAGTACAAATGTCAAGGACCCACAGCCAACGCCAGTTGCTCAGGAGAAAGCCCAGAGATTCTGATCTTTCTCCTAGCAACTAGAGAAGGAATGTGGAACATAAAGAACATTCTATAAATACAAGGAAAGAAATACTAACACATCACAACAGTAAATGTAAGCAACATTATAAAGTTCATGTAAGCACAATACTACATCACCTTCCCCCTTATAAAAACAAATTAAGATAAATCAAAATCATGAAAACGGGAAGGTAGTCTAGAAATCCTTTTGGAAACAGAAGATTCTTACACAACCGAATCAGTGGAGTGAGAAGAGGGTATCGTCTGGGAAGTAGACACAGGAGCAGTAGGTCTAACATGTTCAATAGGTAAAAAATGTGAATCTTTGGCATTCAGAGAAGATGGGATTTCAACATCAACTAAAACATGCGAATCAGAAGACATTTCTTTAGAACATGAATTGGAAACCTTGGATTCAAACAAAATAGAGTCATCCACAAAAGGAGAACCATCACAAGTGGACGCATGTGATCTGAAATAAATATCCTTTTGAATGTTGGAAATAGGAACAAGCATGTTTTTTTCCACCAACCTCTCCCATGTAAAAGGATAGAACCTTTGCTGACGCGCTCAATTTTGCAGGGAGATGAAAATATAGATTCTCCCTTAGAAACTCTGACAGGTTTCTTGATAAGAACCCAAGACCCAACCAAGAAATTTTTCTCAGAAACATGCTTAGAAGAGTCAAAATATGCTTTTTGTTGTTTTTGTTTACATAAAACATTTTTCCTTAATGAGAGGGCATCATAGGAATTAGACACGTTTTGAGAATCAAGTCACACAGGTAAAATTTTAGATCTGCATTTTCTGCCTCTCAACAACTCAAAAGGTGAAAAACCAGTTGTTGAGTGAGGAGTGGAATGATCGGCGTTGATTTTGTCCTTGAGAAAAGTATCAACATTAGCTCCTGAAGCAAGGGCAGATTGGATACCTTCTTTTATGAAGCGATTGGCTCTTTCGACAAGTCCATTAGAAGATGGACTGTAAAGAGCAACCTGCAGGTGTTTAATATCAGATTCCAAAACAAAACTCTTCATGAGGGAAGAAGTAAAGTGTGTGCCGTTGTCAGTAACTAATTCTTTAGGGGTACCCTCAAGAGAAAAAACATGTCGTAAAAAATGTAAGACAGAATGTGTAGAAGCAGATTCAACAAATGAGAAATAAAAAAAATAATCAATGAGAACAATGAGAAACCTGTTACAAGATGGAAGAAGGTTAAATGGGCCAGCAAAATCCAGTGCCACTTTAATCCAGGGACCATCAGGTAAAGGAACAGGATGCAGAGGTTCTTTGGATGTTTTCCAATGCTTATCAGAAATGACACATTGAGGACATAAATCAATAAATGAAGAAACCTGGGTGTTCATAGCGGGCCACCAGTAGTGCTCTCTTAAGATCTTACACGAAGCAGTTGTGCCCAGATGTCCTTGATGTGCCAATTTAATAAGACGTGTTCTGAGATGAAGAGGTGGAATAAATTTCCCATTTCTGGTACAAACTTGATTCTCAATGGAAAGTTCAGGTGAGATTTGAGCAAAAGGTTTCAAGTCATTATGAAGATTGCGTAAAGGAGGCCAACCAGACTTAATGTATTCCATGACTTTCTTGAGAACTTCATCCTGTGAAAGAGCGTCTAGCCAGTCTTTTTCAGAAATTACATTTTTGCAATGAGAAACAGCATCCAAAACAGCAACAACACATTCATAATCATCATTAAGATCAGAGTCAGAAGATAAAGGCATGCGAGATAGACAATCTGCACGATACTTTTTACCACCCTGAATGTAGTTAATAGTAAAATGGTATTCCTGTAACTTGGAGAGCAAACGCACTAATCTAGAGGAAGCCTTGCCAAGACCATTCCCCTGAAGTAAAATGATAAGGGGTTTGTGATCGGTCAAAATTTCAAAAGCACAGCCCCATAGGTAAGTTTTCAACTTCTGAACAGCCCAAACACAAGCTAGAGCTTCCCTTTCGATGGTGCTGTAGTGTGATTCTGATTGAGAAAGAGCTCTAGAGGCAAAGGCTAAGGTGAGTTCTTTGCCTTTAACTTTCTGACCAAAAACTGCACCAATACCCTTCATGCTGGCATCAACGTAAATGAGACAGTCATAACCTGGAACAAAAGGACTGAGCACAGGGGCAGTGGAGACTAAATGCTTGAGATCAGTGAAAGCATGGTCAATCTCTTCGTTCCAGAGAAATGTAATCCCTTTTTTGAGAAGTTGCCTTAGAGGTTGAACAGCAGTGGCATAGGAGGGAACAAAACGAGCATAAAATTCACAGAGACCAAGAAAAGATCTCAATGAATCTCTATCTGTCGGGACGGGTGCTTTGAGAATGGCTTCAATGTTGCTGTACTTAGGTTTAATACCACTGGGTGTAATAGAATGACCAAGATAGTCTAAATTTTGTACCAAAAACTTGCACTTTTCAGATTGAATGGTAATCCCCTGGAAGAGAGAATATTTAAGACTTTATCGTGAACTAACAAATGCTGTTCTTTAGTTTCTGTAAAAACAAGAATGTCATCTTGAAAGGCCTGGACATTTTTAAGATCTTTGAATAAATTGTCCATAGCTTTCTGAAAAACACTTTCTGAAAATGTGGTAAGCTCTTGTGAAACAGAGGTGAGGGGAATTTGGTAGTATGCAGAATGTAGGTCGATGGTGGAAAAGTACTTGGCCTCACCAATATTAGCCAACATCTCTTGAATGTGTGGAAGAGGATGGCAGTCAACCAAGATATTGCGATTAAGGGATCTCAAGTCCACACATAGACGAAGGGAACCATTTTTTTTTTAGCTAAAACGATGGGAGAAACCCATTCTGAGGAGTCAGTAGGGGTGATGATACCCTCTTCAGTGAGTTTGTCAAGTAGCATCTTCAATTCTGAACGAACAGTGATGGGAACAGGTCTGACTTTATGTATTACAGGTGTAGCATTTTTTTAAAGTTTAATTTCATGTTCAAACCCTTGAAAGGTACCAATACCATCCTTAAAAACATTGGGAAATTTGTGCATGAGATCCGAAACAATGTTATCAGAAACATCCAAAAGAGACAAGATGGGTATCTCTCCCAAAACGATAGGATTTTTGTGACCAGGTTTGAGATATATACCCAACTTGGCTAAATCCATCCATCCAACAAGGTCTTTACCATTAATGGCGACATAAATCTTGGTATGTACAGACCTCCCCAAAATGCTTAAATCATCAAAGAAAAAGCCCAAGAGATCAATCTCTTTGTCACCAAAAGCTTTGGGACAAATATCAGGGGGAATAAGTTGAACAGAAGAAGACCACAAATCAAGAAAAGTCAGCTAAGACAGTTATGGGAGCACCTGAATCTGCCATAACATTTAAATTTTTGTTACCAATATAAGCTTGACAATAAGGACCTTCAATTTTGCTTAAGGTCTGACCATCATCAACAGTGAGTAAAAGATTTGACATCCTCTGAGCAGAATCATTAACGTTGCTATCAAAATTTTGTAAAGGAATTTTAGGTTGTAAAACATCTTTAGATTGTAAATCAAGTGCATGAATGGTAGATCTGCGAACTTGACCTTGCGATCTACACACGGTGTGAAAATGTCCTAATTTCTTTCAAATAATACATTTCTTACCAATTGCAGGACATTTTGGATTATTGCAAATGTGTGTTTTAGAGCCACACCGATAACAGAAAGATTGTTTTTTAAAATCTTTGGTATCTTTAGAAAATTTGACTGCCGCAATGGTGGAGTCATCGTTAACCATAGAAACAGTAGGCTGAAATTGACGAGAAGCAAGAGCTTGCGAGGATAAAATAGAACGCTCAATGCTTTTGGCAATGTCTAAAACCTCAGATAGTGAGGGATTACGGCAGGTAAGCAGGCGTTCCTGCATTTTTTTTTAATAACAGTTAAAAACAAATTGATCCCTGATGTAGGTTTCAACAGAATTTTCAAATTCGCAAGTGGAAGCTAAGACACGTAAATCAGCAATAAATTCTTCCACAGTTTCATCACTGGTTTGTTTATGCATGACAAAGCTGTGTCTTTCTAATAATACACTTGGTTCATCAGAAAAATGTTTTTTAAGACTCTCCTTAGCTTCAATGTAAACATTCCATACAGAATCCCCAGATGGACGGGGAAAAACAGGAAGGTTGTCAAAAATATTTTGACCTGCAAAACCTAAGTTGCTAAATAGTAAACCAAATTTTCTAGCAGGTGAGTATTCAAGAGCATCAATCACAACCAAATAACCTTCAAAACCTCTAAGCCATTGTTTCCACTTGATTTCAGGTTTTCCAGGCTTCGGTAAAAAAGGAGGAGGATGTAAAACATTGTTAGAAGAAGCCATAGTGAAAAGAGAGACAGGAAGAAGAACTAAAAAGAAGATACAAAAGAATAAGTGAAACAGTGTAAGTAGAGAAGAAAGTAAAAAAATAAGTGAAGAGAATTAAAAAATAAAGCAAAGTCAGTGGTTGGAGCAAGAATGCCGACAATGCAGACAAACTCCCACAACCAAGTCAAAAATGCAAAAAATGAAAAATATAATAAATGTAGAAATATCCTGGCTGGAGCAAGACTGCCGAAACGCAGACCGAAACTGCCACAGCAGAATGTAGAAGGTGGGACAAGCGTGTGAAAACAGCAGGTAAGTACACACAAGTGCAGGGATCCCACGTAGACTGAGTTAGCAGAATAAAATAAGGTACGGCCAGTGCAGAAGTAATTAATGCTCAGGTTGTCCACTAGATGTCAGGCTAGGACAAAGAAAGTGTCCAGGAATCCAACCAAACAAGTAGAATAGCAACAAGCCAATTAAAAAAAAACAGGAAGAAGCTGGGATTGGCAGAGATCCAGAAACGTAAGCAAATTGTGTGTCTGAAAAGCAATACGCAGCAGCAGGAAACGCTGCCACTTGGAAACGAAGGCTCGAGCGCGGAAGACTGAAGGCGCTCGAGCAGCTGATGTCGGGCGCGTTTGAGCGCAGCGACATTCAATGCGCTCGAGAAATTGACATTGAGGCGCTGGAGCAGCAGATGGTAGACGCGTTGGAGTGCAACACAGTGAAGGCGCTCGTGAAACTGGCAGAGAGGCACTCGAGCGGCTGAAAAGGAACACGTTGGAGCGCGAAGGACAAAGCCACTCGTGAAACTAACAAGGAAGGCGCTCGAGCAGGTGAAGTCGAGCGCGTTCTATTAATATTCCCTTTTTTTTTTTTTTAAACGGTAGAGAAGGGAAAAGAAACGCAGGCGTGGGCGAAGAAAAAAAATAAATAAATGTAAAAATGTAGACACGCACCTGTAGTAGAAATAAGTGGAAACAGGCTGGTGGGTCCAAAAGCGGCAGTGGAAAATAACGGCTCTGCAAGCAAGTCCGAGTCGTAGGAGACAAAAAAGTTTCTACCCCACTCCTGGTACCAGATGTAGTGTCGGGGTAGAAACACAGGAGTCAGGAACAGTGTTGATTGCCTCAAGAAGTGTTTATTCCAAGAGAATAAGTACAAATGTCAAGGACCCACAGCCAACGCCAGTTGCTCAAGAAGAAAGCCCAGAGATTCTGATCTTTCTCCTAGCAACTAGAGAAGGAATGTGGAACATAAAGAACATTCTATAAATACATGGAAAGAAATACTAACACATCACAACAGTAAATGTAAGCAACATTATACAGTTCATGTAAGCACAATACTACACAAGGCAAAGTTAAGTGCTAGTGACAGGGTTCGCGAGCAGACTCCTGAAGTGCTGGAAAAAGCAAATACTGTCACCAGAAAGTTGAATAAAAACGCCAAACACCTTGCGGCACTTAAAAAGATGTTTGTAATTTTGTGTATAAGCGCACGTCGGATCCGTGTAAACAGAGTGAAACACGTAATATCACAGGGTCACATGGAAGGTAAGACAACGTAGGCCATGTCGCGTGCAGGTGAGTTTCAAGTCAGTTATTGTCGCGTGCCATGGTCATGGCACGCGGCAGTAACTGTGGTTACAACACACATCATCACATGTAACGTCCTTTCGCCTCGTTACACATTAAAGGCGAACATAATTTGGAAGATAACTAATAAAAGAGATCTATCTCCTGGACGATCAGTCCTGCAATCCCCTGCTCACCTCAGATCCTGACAGGTCTCCAGCTGTACCCCAGTGTTCCTGTATTAGACATCTGGTTATTTCGAACCTAGCTTGCTTAACCCCATGCGTGTTCTCGGGTCAGTGGCTCTTCTGCAGGGAGGATGTTGTTTCTTGAAACGCGAATATTCCAACATCCGTTGCCCGGTGTCTGTTTAAACTCCCACATCTCTCTTTCCTGGCCAGTTTGCAGCTGCCGCAGATCTCTTTTTTCAGCCCTCACACATTCATTTCCCTAGAGGTCCTATATTCACTTCATTCACTGTCACAGCGCTCTTTCTGAGTTCTGCACTTGAACTCCCCTTTCCGTCTGTTGTTCCAGTTCTCCATCTCTCTCTGTCTCTTTCTCGCTAACTCCAACCCCCCATGACTTCCTTGATCGTTTACTCTCTGTCTCCCTCTATCTTTTTCCTACCCTTTATTTTGTTTTCCCCTTAAACAGCATCCCATCTCTATTGACCGACTCCCTCTGTCCCCAAGTTCCTGTGTCTTTTAATGGTGGCCACATTTTCTTTAAGGTTGCAGCCAGCCAATTAGATTGCTTGCTTCCTCAGAAGTCTGAGCCAGCCAATAGAAAACAAAGCACTCGCGACCGATGAGTTTGCTCCAGTTTTTGAATTTACGTCCAATGGAACTCCAGCTGGAGTCTCTTTGGATCAACTGTCATATCTATATATTTTTACCCTTCATTTCTTAAAAACGTCTGAAATGATTTACAGCAAATCACTACAAGCACGCTTTCTGGGTTAAGATCTAGCTTTCTGCCAAGTTTGGTGTGATTCTGTTCAGCCGCTTAGCTGTTTCTTTTTCAAATTTTTCCTATGGAAAATACATGCGGGAAAAGTGTCCCCCCCCCCCCCTTCTTCTCGCCCCCTACTTGACAGGTCACCTAAAAACCTTTGAGGAAAGAGCTAGGATGGATTAACTTTTTTTAATAAGTGTTCTGAAGATTCACCCTACAAGAACAAAGTTATTAGCAAAACAAAAAACAGTTTGAAGGGTAGGTAGGTGGGGCAGGGGCAGCAAGCTGATGGCAGTGGACAGGCTGGAGGGGTGGGGGAGCACAGGGCAGTGGAGGACTGGCTGGAGGGAAAGGTGCTGTAAGCTTACCACGATGGGCCAGCCGGAGGGAGAGGGGAGGTACATGGACAATGGATGGCATGCAGGAGGGGCAGGGGCATTGAGGCGACCACAGAGGCTAGACAGGAGTGGAAAGGGCAGCAGACAATGGAGGGCAGGCTGGAGGGACAAGCAGCCAACACACAATGGAGGGCCAGCAGGAAGGGCAGTGGCAGCGAGCTGACCACAGATAGCAGGCAGGCAGGAGGTGCACTAGCAGCACATGGACAACAGAGGGCTGGTGGGAGGGGCAGGGGCACCGCACTGATAATGGAGGGCAGACAGGTGGGGCAGGGGTAGCACACAGACCATGGAGGGGATTTAGGAGGGTCATGGCAGCGCATGGACCACGACAGCAGGCAGGAGGGGCAGCAGCAGTGGCAGCAAGCTGACCACAGAACTCAGGTGGTAGGGGCAGAGGCAGCAAACAGACTATGGAGGGCAGACAGGAGAGGGAGGAGCAGTACATGATCAACAGAGGGCAGGCAACAAACAGGAGGGGCAGGTGCAGTATGATGACAACAGAGGGCAGGCGGGAGAGGTGGGGGCAGCACACAAACAACAGAAGGCAGGCACGAGGGGTAGGGGCAGAAAGCAGACCTCAGAGGGCAGGGGGAAGGGGCAGGAAGAGCACACAGACCCTGGAGGAGAGGTGGGAGGTGCAGGGGCAGCCAATAGTCCACGAAGGGAGGGTGTGAGGGGCAGGGGCAGCAAGCTGATCACGGAGGGCAAGCAGGAGAGGCAGGGGCTGCACATGGACCATGGAGGGTAGGTCGGAGAGGTTGGGGCAGAAAACGACCATGAAAGGCAGGCCGGACGGGCAAGAGCAGAAAGCTGACCATTGAGGATAGACAGCAGGGGTAGGGGCAGCGCACGGACAATGGAAGGCATGCAGGAGGGGTAAGGGCAGCAAGCTCACCACCGAGGGTGAGAAGGAGGAGCCAACACATGGCACGCACTGCTGAAGCCCGTGCCCGGCGGGGGGGTTCCACCTGTGGTCTGCCACATGGTGGCCTTATCTTGCTAATTTAGGTATGAGCACAACATTTCCTTATTAGTTCAGTTTACATTTACAATGATTAATACCTGCCTCCCAAGCCACTCTTATAGCTTTGGGGGCCAGAAATAGTATGAATTGTCACACTTGTAAGAGTGTGATGGTTAGGAGCAGTGTTTATACTGCCATTTGCAACTGGCAGGGGCAAGGTGTGGTGCAAGCTGCAGTGGCCTCCCGGCGAGAGCCCCAGCACTTATTCTTTTACAAATTAAGCACTGGCTAGTATACATTCTTTTACCATAACATACGGTTTAAGACAGGGTGCATTCCTTATTAATTCTTTCAACACATTGAAGGCACCTGTCCTTGCTTCATTCCACTCAAATTTTGCGTTCTTCAACAATTCCGTTTAGTGCTCGACCTTCTCAGCGTAGTTTTGGATGAACTTTGCATAAAACTCTGTTAGTCCTAAAAAAAGTGTTCAATTGCTCATTGGTGTCAGGTATAGGCACTTTCAAAATACTTTTGACATGACTACGTTTTGGCCTGATACCTGACCCACTTATGGGATGTCCCAAATGTTCTATTTCATGTTCTCGAAATTTACATTTGTTCATTTTCACTGTTAATCCTTTATCTGGCAACGCCTGCAGGACTCTATCCACGTTTTTATTATGCTCTTCAATGTGTACCCATATACCAAAATATTGTCCTGGAAGGCAATTTCCCCAGGTACTCCCTTTAGCTTTTCTTTCATTAAACACTGGAAAACAGAGGCAGCACTGGCTAGACCTAAAGGCATCCTAAAATAACAGAATAATCCTTCCAGTGTAATGAATGATGTAGGCATTTTAGATTCATCCTCGAGGTTGACCTGGTGGCATGCACTAGTGAAAGGAAGACGCAATTCGGTAAGTTTCTAAGTCTTCTTTAATGAGTCCGACTCCCCAGGCTCCCAGCAGCAACTGCTGTTGCCTTCCCATTCCATGTTCCACGCAGGGAACCCCACACAAGGCATCTCGTGCGGCAGCACGTAATCCCGAGATCCCAACACCCCCCCCCATCCTTCACATGAAAACAAAAGATATGAAACACAAAAGCAAAACACCAAATAAAAGAAAAGCAACTAAAAAAAACAGCATAATAACATATTGTTCAATGATCTAAAGAATTTAATACCTGACAAAATCCCGGAATTTCGTTGGAACAACCTTCTTTCTAGAAGAAGAGGCCCGGGGAACAACATCTTTGGCAGAAACTAAAACCTTGGAACCACTCACCTCATGAGATAAAACTGTAGAAGGAGTGTGAACACCAAACTTGTCTTTCACATACTCAGCCTTTGACTCGGGGATAACCGAAACTGCACACTTATTCCATATTTTCCCATTCTCCAAAACAACCACATGATCTCGTACCTCCTTTACCCTGACTGGTGCAGAAAAGTGTGATAATCCCTTGCGAACTAGAACAGGTTTCTTAATTCTTACCCAATCACCTGGACATACTGGGGATACCGTGACCACATCAAATGCGTACTTGGCTTGAGCAGCAGCTCTAACATCAACAACCTCACCCAACTTTTGCGCATCAACCACCTTTCTTGACATCCAATCTTTGTTCAACTTAGAACCAGCCACTCTACCTCTCAACAGGGTGAAAGGAGACATTCCAGTACTAGAATGAGGAGTCACTCTCATTGCCCACAACATCTTAGAAATCACCATCTTCCAATGCAAACCATTGACAAAAGCTAACTGTAACTGGTCTTTAATGACACGGTTCAAGCGCTCCACTAGACCATTACTACGTGGATGATAAAGGGAGGTGACGATATGTTTGATGCCATGCACTTTCAAAAATTCCTGCATCTCCAGAGACACCAACTGGGTCCCGTTATCCGTCACTAACTCCTCCGGAAACCCATCCCGAAGAAAAACATCCTTGAAAAAATCAATAATCATAGCAGAATTGACACTATCAACAAATGTTACCACCGGCCATTTGGACATATAATCAATCAACACCAAAGCATATTTGGGCGAACTACCCATACCACCAAAAGGACCAGATACATCAAATGCCAACTTCGACCAAGGTGAATTCTTCACACTCACAGGAACAATGGGAGAAGGATAAGTTACTTGCGTTTTATCGCTCAAAACGCACGCACCACACTCCCTAACACAGTGCTCAATATCCCTATCAACTCCTGGCCACCAAAAATCCTCTCTCACTCTCCGCTTCATGGCGCGAATGCCTAAATGACCTTCATGAGCCAGATCCAACACGCTCTTTCGCATAGTCACAGGCACAACCAACAATCCTCCTCTGCGCAAAATCCCATCAACAATAGATAACTCATCACAAATTCTTTTGAAAGGAATCAATTCTGTAGTCAAGTTCATATTATCGGGCCATCCGTGCGCAACAAAATCCATAGCCCTGCTGATCTCAGCATCTTCAGACAAGGCCAACTTCCAATTTGCCTCAGACAATGCCACACCCGCGTCCTCCACTGCACTGACAGCACACATCATTTCCCACTCTTCACCTTCAACATCGGAGACACCGTCTGAGAGGGGTAGTCTGGATAGACAATCAGCTACATGATTCCTTACACCAGCCACATATTCCAAGCGGTAATTGAATTCATTTAATCTGTATTGCCACTTTGCTATACGTGGAGTGGCTCTACCACCGCCCTTAGTAGTGAAAAGATCTATCAGTGGTTTATGGTCAGTTCTCAGTAAAAATTAATTTCCCCACAAGAAGTTACGGAAATATTGCACACCCCACCACAGAGCCAAAGCCTCCTTTTCAATTGTGGAATAAGTGCTTTCCGCCCCACGCAGTGTTCTAGAGGCAAAGGCAATGATCTCGTCCCTATTATCATCTCTCTTCTGCATCAGCACAGCCCCAAGACCAACATTACTAGCATCGGTGGTAACAATACAACGGTCATTGATGTTGAATAACTTGAGAGGACGAGCATGCACGATTGCCTCTTTTAACATCTTGAAGTCAACAGCACATTGGTCTGACCACACATACCTCGCATTCTTCTTCAAGAGCTCACGCAAATGTACAGTCTTTTCTGAGAAATTTGCCACAAATTTGGCATAATATTCAATCAGCCCAAGGAATGAGCGAAGTTGATCCTTGTTCTGAGGTTCTGGTGTGAATTGAATGGCATCAAGAAGCTTGACTTTGGGTTCTACCCCATTCGCAGAAATGTGGTGCCCCAAATAGTCTACCCCTTCCTGAAGAAATTTACATTTGTCCTTCCTTAATGTTAAACCACTGGACCTTATGATGTCTAATACCTGCTTAAGCCTATCATTATGCTCAGTCTCCGTCTTGCCATGGATTAGAATGTCATCTTGGAAAAACACGACTCCCACAGTGTTCTTAAATAGGTTCCCCATAAGACGCTGGAACACTGTAGAAGCCGACGCTAGACCAAATGGCATGCGTACATAGCGAAACGCCCCTTCCGGTGTCACAAAGGATGTGAAATGTCTTGAATCCTTACATAATTCCACCTGATGATAAGCAGAGGAGATGTCAAGTGAGGAAAAATATCTTGCACCTTCTAGAGTTGACAACATTTCATTAATGTTGGGCAGGGGTTGACGGTCAACCCATATACATGCATTTAGATCACGCAAGTCCACACACATCCTAAGGGACTTGTCTGCCTTCCGCGCTAAAACGATGGGAGACAACCACTCAGATCCCTCAATCGGTTCAATCACCCCCACGGTACACAAACGCTCAAGCTCCTGTCTCAGCTCACCCCGCATGCTCAACGGTACTTTACGCACCTTGTGTGTAACCGCTACAGCACCCTCTTTAAGGACAATACGATGCTGAAAGCCTTTGAGTTTTCCCAACCTACCATCGAAAACCTCTGGATACCTTTGAATCCAATCCCCTTTGGATAAGAATTCTGCAGAGACAGTATGCACAGGGGTAATGGCAGGGAAACTAGAGTAAAACTGTTTGGCCTCATGTTTTGATAGAACCATATCAGGATGGTTGGGATCCAAGATGATCCCAAGCTCGCCTTGTTCCTCCCATCCTAATAAATTGGCACCTTCTTTGACTATGAATACAGTCCCCTGAGTTGAATCTCCTTTGAACTCCAGGTTGCTTTCGAACTTACCCAACACCTCCACCCTTTTACCACCATACGCAAAAATTCTTATATCAGACCGACCTATGGCAATGTCACTTAATCCCTCAAGCTCCTTGGCATTAATGAGGGTAAATGGGGAACCAGAGTCTGCTAGAAACTTCATATCTTTACCCTTAAGACTTATGACACATACAGGGGACTTCCTCTTATGAGATTCAGCAATAGAAGCAATTTCTACCACACCATCCGGTTGAATAGAAGATGAAGATGAAGACAACATTAATAATTCATAATCTTCCTCATCCTCCCCAACCTCAACATAGGTCTCTCCAATAGATCTGACGGTTTTTGACGGTCCTTTCTGTGCAACAGCTCTGCACATGCGTGCCAAATGTCCTTTCTTGCCACACTTGAAGCATGTCTGATTTGCAGCAAAACAAAATTTGAAGTTGCCCAAATGAGACTTGCTGCCACATCGGTAGCAAGAGAGATCAGATGTATCTGACTTGGATTTTGACGAATTCAATGTAGATGAAGCTATACCTGGTGCACTTGCATTAATTCTCTTGGTCGGTTTACTTGTAGGTCTAGTAGTGACCAACTTAATTTCATTGAGCGTTACTGATCCACTCATTTCTTTCATGCATAACTGAGAATGCTCAATACTTTTAGCAATAGTGAGAGCAGTTTCCAGATCAGGATCGTCAGTAGATAAAAGTTTTTCCTGAATTTTCTTATTGCAAGTGCGCTCAATTAGCTGATCACGGATAATTACATCTCTGAACTCCCTATAATTGCACGTAACAGCTAGAGTTCTCAGAGCAGCTACAAAATCGTCAATAGATTCGCCGGGAATTTGGGCACGCTGCAGAAATTTGTGACGCTCAAGGACAATATTTCTTTTAGGATTGAATCTCTTATCTAAGGTTTTGATGAGTGAGGCATAATCATCTACCACTAAAGAGTCCCCTTCATCACCACTGCTTATGCATGTTCTAACAAGTTCCAGAGGTAGGGTTTTCAAAATGGTCCTACCTTCAGAACCCAAGTTATAAATAAGTAGGGCCTTTTTTTTCTTTAAAGTAAAAGTGTCCCCATCAATTGCCTCAAGATATGCGTCAAATGTCTCCTTCCATTGTTGCCAAGATACTGGAGGAGTACCGGGTGATTGTAAAAAGGGAGGTGGCGGGGTTACGCGATTCATTTGATGGCCACACGTGGGTGAGTTGCTGCCTCAAGTGTTCGGATTAACCAGTTACCTTGGACCAAGGTGAAGAGTTAATGTAATGGACTACTCAGTACTCCATCAATATTTTTGTTAAAATAGTGTTGCACGCTGTGTTGCCCAAACTGTGCAAGTTAACTGGTAATTCAATTCGAGAGAAGAGGTAAAGTAGACATGGTTGCCATGGTGTGACGCGCGCCGATTCACGCGCCGGATGTCACCACCATACTGTGTTAAATAGCACAGCAGTTTGAAGCGCAAAGCTATTGCCGGCTACACACGCAGGTTGCCGAGACAACGCGCACATGATGTGACACGCCTCGACTCGCGCGCCGGTCGTCACTGCACGGAAGACTCGGGAAGAGCTCGCGCACGTGATGTGACGCGCGCCGACTCGCGCGCCGGTCGTCACTCACGAGACGCTCTAACAGCCCTCGCGCCCCAGGAAATTTCGCCGATGGAAATCAAATCTCACCAGTGTAAGAGACCGCCGTCTTCAGGATAGGAAGACCGAACTGCCACAGGATACAGATTCCTGGAACGGGCGAACTGCCACCGGATACAGATTCCTGCAACGGGTGAACCACCTCAGCAACAGCTGACCAGCTTTCCACCTCCACCAAGGATGAAGTCCACCGCCGTCCACTCTCCACAACGACGACGAAGGGAAGGCTGGGGGTCGGACACTCGTCGCCAATGAAAGGAAGACAAAATTCGGTAAGTTTCTAAGTCTTCTTTAATGCGTCCGACTCCCCAGGCTCCCAGCAGCAACTGCCGTTGCCTTCCCATTCCATGTTCCACGCAGGGAACCCCACACCAGGCATCTCGTGCGGCAGCACGAGATCCCGCGATCCCAACAACTAGCTAAATCCAGGATTTAAAAAAACATGGCACCCGCCAGGGTTGAAACCTCTTCATGCAGATTTGGCAGGGGATGGGCTTCCACCCAAATACCATTATTGATGCTGCATAAGTCAATGCAGAGCTTCAATTCCCAAGATGCTTTCACAGAAAAAACAATGGAGGACACCCAAGGTGATGATTCTACTGGGTCAATTATACCTTTTTCACATAAATCCTTTAGTACCATATTACGTTTTTCCCTATACGCCAGCGGTACATTTCTGACCATATATCTTACAGGAATCGCATCCCTCTTCAATACTATACAATGTTTAAAACCTTTATATTCTCCTAAATTTCCATTGAAAAACCATTATATTTTTTTCCCAATTGTGACATAAACTCATTCACTCATGTGGAATACCCACAAGTACTGCCCTTCCATTCATCAGCTACATAGGCAGGTGAACTTAACGTAGGATCCAGTCTAATGCCCATTTCTACTTGATGAGGCCATCCCAATAATGGGCACCCCTTTCGTGCTACATACACTTTTCCTCTAGTACTTCGACCCAAAAAAATCCATCCTTTCCCAAAAATATCCTGCTAAATCAATTTAATGTCCCGTGTATCCTCCAGGAGAAGGTGGCAGTAAACAATTATTAGGCCATAATTAATTCATAATCCCTTGCTCAATAATAGTGTACCAAGAACAGTAAGCAACTAGAACAGAAATTTGTTTTGCATCAATATTAATATTGCAGGACGGAAACTCTCTTTTGACTGATCGATCACTTACATTCAACACATTTTTTGGATCTTGCATTACTTCCTCAATTTCTTCTAACTGGTCCTTGCATACATTTACCAAAATTTTTAACCATACATTGGATCTACTCACTCTACTGCAATGCCCTTTCTTTCTATTGCACTTAGAGCATACTTCATCCATGGCAAGGCAATGTTTAAAATGACTTAAATGCGAGAGATTCCTGCATCTATAGCATGCTAGTGATATTTTTTTTTAGCTCTTCCTATTTTAATATAGTTATTTTTAGTTTTTTATTATGCTTCTTCACAATATGAATCTCACCACTGGGGGAACACCTTATCACTTTTACAATTTTTTCTGAATGTTCTATTGCTTTAGTAGTTTTAATGGCCGCATTAAGTGACATATCAGCTCTAGCCCGCAACCTCTTCTGGACTATCTTACTATTGGTTTTCATCCGGATCCGATCTCTTAATACCAGCTCATAATTAATGTGCTTGAAATCACAGGTTAAAGCAAGTGACCAGAACTTTGAAACATATTCTTTGACAGGTTCATTGACCTTTTGTTTCCTAGAATCAAATTTTAATCTCCCCATAACCACATTTGTTTTTTTTCCATATTTTATGTACATTTGTTTTGAAGTGTATTATAAACATTCAATTCTCCAGCACTAAGTATGCTAGGTACATTTTTGTACTCCTTTAACCCAAAACCACCTAAATAATGCTTTAATAGAGACAACTTTCTTTCAGGTCCACAACCATCACCTTCCAAAACTTCTACATGAGCAAGAGACACTGTTTCCCAAGTTTCCAAATCCACTGGAGGCTCCCTAGGTGCTGGCAGAAACAAACGGGGTGGTACAATGCTCCACATACTAATGCTAAATTAATATGTAGTAGCAAAGCTTTTCGCAGATAGTAATATTACTATATGCAGTTACTAGGTAAAAGAATAATTTATAATATAATAAAAATGCACTTTCTCTGTTTCATTTCTACTTAGGTGTGCACATCACTGTGAACACGTTGAGTAAAAGTAATTAATAATCACTTGGGTGTGTGCATCATCATTAATGTGCCCGTCACTTCTACTTAGGTGTGCGCATAACTGTGAATTCACAAATAAAAGTAAATAGTAAACACAAGGAGATGATGGACTGAGCGCTAAAACTTTTCAGACATTCACCACCAGTCATAGATCTGGGTTGAATCCATCATCGTTCTTTAGCTCACTTCGCCACCCCAGTTCAGACCCAGCTATATGCAAATCAGTCTTGACCCTGTGCCTCATGGGAACAGTCCAGCCCAAACTGCTAAGCCAGATCTTCCCTGGACCGGAAACAAGCATCTGGGACCGGTTTCGGGGTAACACCCCTCATCAGCCAGGCTAGCGTGAATCCAGTGGCAAAGTGAGCAAGGGCCACACGTCTGGGCATACCCTGCCAACGTAGGGCAAACAAAGCAAACACAAGGAGATGATGGACGGAGCGCTGAAACTTTTCAGACACTCACCCCCAGTCACAGATCTGGATTGAATCCATCATCGTTCTTTAGCTCACTTCGCCACCCCAGTTCAGACCCAGCTATATGCAAATCAGTCTTGCCACTGTGCCTCATGGGAACAGTCCAGCCCGAACTGCCAAGCCAGGTCTTCCCTGGACCGGAAACAAGCATACTGGGACCGGTTTTGGGGTAACACCCCTCATCAGCCAGGCTAGCTTGAATCTAGTGGCAAAGTGAGCAACGGACCCACGTCTGGGCATACCCTGCCAACTTAGGGCGAACAAAGCAAACACAAGGAGATGATGAAGGGAGCACTGAAACTTTTCAGACACTCACCCCCAGTCACAGATCTGGGTTGAATCCATCAAAGTTCTTTAGATCACTTCGCCACCCCAGTTCAAACCCAGCTATATGCAAATCAGTCTTGACCCTGTGCCTCATAGGAACAGTCCAGCCCGAACTGCCAAGCCAGGTCTTCCCTGGACCGGAAACAAGCATCCTGGGACCAGTTTCAGGGTAAAACCCCTCATCAGCCAGGCTAGCTTGAATCCAGTGGCAAAGTGAGCAAGGGACCCACGTCTGGGCATACCCTGCCAACTTAGGGCGAACAAAGCAAACACAAGGAGATGATGGACGGAGCGCTGAAACATTTTAGACACTCACCCCCAATCACAGATCTGGGTATTAGTAATCACTTGGGAGTGCGCATCACCGTCAGTGGAAGCTTCCCACTCAAATCAAATCAAATTCAGCTTTATTCGGTTTAAAAACTACAACCATAAAAACATATGAAGAAGTCAAATAGTCAAATCCATTAGGTAACATATATTCTTAAAACACGGATACATAAAAGAAGGTTATCTTAAAAAGCAATTCATAATTTGATTAGCATAATATTTGATTATACAATACACAGCATAAATTACAGTCCAATACCTCATAGGAGTCTTGAAGAAAATCAGTGAGAATTACTAAGATGATTTGCAAATGTTAGTATATAATCAGTTTTTAAATATTTGCGATTAGCCTGAGGATAATTTATTACAGAGTGCATCAGTCTCTACTAAAAACCTATATTTTTTCGTACATTAGGGCCTCAAGGTGTGAATTATCTTTTCTTCTTTTGATCGCCATCTGTATAAAAACAACTACCGCATTGCAAACTTTTTCATTTTCTAGACTACAGATGTAATTAAAAGCAGGTTTATAAAAATACAATTTACTGTCAATAAATAAAGATCATAAAACACACTTCCTAATATCTTTATCAAAATTACAGAAGAGGATAAAGTGCAATGTCGACTGCGGTGACTTTCCGTCGCAGGGGCAATTTGGAAGGTTTTGGTTCCATTTGCCCATGGTGGGAAATGCAGTCAGATACTGAAGAGTACCCAATCGCAACCTTGTGAGGTAAAACCTGTGTTGTAAGTTTGTTACAGTAAGTATTGTTGTGTGCCCAGCACAGAAGGTCCTTCACATTATGACTTAATCACCTGTTTTGAGCTTGCTGCTATGTCTCTTAGGGTTTCACTTGTTCCTGCAAGCCCCAATTTTAGGTTCCTTTTACTGTGGTGTTGGATATTCATAGGGTCTTTAAAATCAACATTCACCTCACACGCATTTAGAAGTTTATGGATATGCTGCAACCAAGGGATCTTTTTACAATGATCAAGGGCAATGCAGTCCATTATGATTTCCTGGGTAAATTTAGTACCATACTTGCTCCAGATCCCATGCCAAACAGTAAGAGTTGCTTTACTAATATGGTCACTAATATAGGAGACTGACAGTTCCTTATGGACTACATATGAAGGGGTTGAATTAGGAACTGCTAAAAGCCTCCTTAAAAATATATTTTCCTGGGTCTGTAATACTGTATGATCAGCTATCCCCCAAAGTTCTGCACCGTAGCAGGTTCCTGTAAGGCACTTACTCTTATACAGGGTCAGAATTTTCCTAATTGGTTTGTTGCCCATTTTTTTAGGGAATCTGAAGATGGCTTCAGTTGATTGTATAAATTTAAATTTGCAAAGATCAATATGTGCTCCCCAATGTCCTTCCAATGTAAAAAGAAGGTCCAAGTACGAGAAAGAAAGTTTTTTGGCAATTGGCACACCGTCAACATGATGATTTCTGCTTTTTGGTTTCCCTTTTCCGCATGGAATCGTAAAAGTTTTTTTAAGATAAAGTTTTAAAATCCTTTTCGTTCATAAATTGAGCAAAATTTTCTATTAGGTATTGGAGCCCATTTGCTGTTCTGGATCACAGGACTGCGTCATCCGCATACAAGAGGACTGGGGTGATGCGATTACCAACTCTAGGGGCAACAGCATTCAACTTTTGCAACTTTTTATCAACATTATTAATATAGAGAGAGAATAATAGTGGCACAAGGACGCAGCCTTGCCTTCTGCCACAGGTAACTCGGTTATGTTTATACATTACACCATTGATTGTGTCACCATATAAATTATGGGGAAAATGGGAATAAGGATCACAGTATTCATCCCCATGGCCACAGTGTTCGCCTTTCAAAACTTTACATTTCTCGCTATTGAAATCACCGGCCCAGATAAGTAGATAGTCTCCCCTTATGTCCTTTAGAAATGTATCTAGTTCCTCCTCTAAGGATATAATTACCCTGTGTCTAGAATTATCAAATATATTATTATAAAAGTTAATCATTAATGTACATTGTTTTCCTGTAGTTCAAAAATAAAAAAACTGGAAAAACTGTGAGTTGGTGTAAGCCTTCTTTAAAATCAGCGGTGAAGTAACTGAGACCAGTGCGACCAGGCCTCCTGTGGCTCTCCCAGTCTGGGAGGGGACAGCTAAAGTAGAGACCATTTTAAAACCATCAATATAGAAAGGTTCAGTATGCCAGGTTTCTTGTAAAAGAATGAATGAACAGTTTTTAATCGAGTTAAGTTATTCTTTATCATTTGGCTTATTTCTTACCCCGGCCACATTCCATGATGTGATAGTCAAGATTTCATATGACAAGTGTCGACTTGGGTTACAATTATAAGCAATTGGCTTGCTGGTAGATAAAGTACCTTGGTTAATACCAGCCGACTGCTCTACACCCTCTGACAGTCAGTCAAGCTCACTACAACTTCTTAGGGGTAGGAATATGTTAGTCAAGGGTAGAGTCGTATACTGGTCTATAGGGGCGGGTCTTTTGCTGGCATGGAATGATCGTTCAATAGTGGGATTATAGAAATAACCTATTGGGACTGCAATAATAGTATCATTCTGATGGCTCAATGGGCTTACATACTTGCTAGAAAGTTGGCCAATTAGTGCCCTTGCCACCTCAGGGCAACGGAAGGTTACAACAATACAATCCCCTTGACAACACTTTATCATGTTGCCAACCCAGTTTACTCAGCACATCTTAATTATATTTCGAAAGAGAAAATTAGTACTACAATTGGTGTTTTTAGTGAACCAGTGTACAACCTTATTCTTCAAAACCCCCCAGGACTCTGTAGTCTTGTCTGCCAACTTCGGAACATTTTTTAAGACAATTACATAGGGGGTAGCCTGAGGAGGTAAATGTAAAGAGTCCTTACAGATCTTCGGTGGCCTACGGTTTGTAATGAGTTTGGTCCCACAGTTCTTGCCATTGGATGTCATTCCAGCTGCCTCTGTATTAGGAATATTGGGGGGACTAGGTTGTATGGCAGGATCCTCTTCCGCTTGATATAGGGTCGACGATTGGATGTTGTTAGTTGTCACACATGCGCAATACCCTGCAGCGATCTTGTTGTCCGGGGCTTTTCTAGGGGTTACACTGTGAATTTTTTCAGAAGGTGATAAGTCTGTAATCAATTTTACTAGCCGAGTGACATCACATTTAACTGATTTAATTTTGGTCATTAGTCTCCTTTCGATGGTGTAAATTTTCCCATGTAATTTTTTAAAAAGGGTTTCAAGGTTTTGTGTATAGTTCATTGATGGTGCCTCCCTGCCCCAGAAGGAAGTTTTTTCGGCTTTTTTAGTTTAGTTTTAGATAGCCTGCATACACTTACCGCCACTTGTTGGGTCGCCCTGCCTCGAGTGCCCTTCTGCCACAGCATTGCTCACCCAGCCCGGGACCGGAAAAACGCCAGGAGCTGAATCCGGAAACACCAATGGGCCTGCAATTCCCAGAGTCCCTAACGCACAGAGAACGCGCTAAAAGGAAGACGCCGGCCCGTGGCGCCTTGTAGCCTGCATACACTTACCGCCACTTGTTGGGTCGCCCTGCCTCGAGTGCCCTTCTGCCACAGCATTGCTCACCCAGCCCGGGACCAGAAAAACACCAGGAGCTGAATCCAGAAACACCGGTGGGACTGCAATTCCCAGAGTCCCTAACGCACAGAGAACGCGCTAAAAGGAAGACGCCGGCCCGTGGCGCCTTGTAGCCTGCATACACTTACCGCCACTTGTTGGGTCGCCCTGCCTCGAGTGCCCTTCTGCCACAGCATTGCTCACCCAGCCCGGGACCAGAAAAACACCAGGAGCTGAATCCAGAAACACCGGTGGGACTGCAATTCCCAGAGTCCCTAGCGCACAGAGAATGCGCTAAAAGGAAGACGCCGGCCCGTGGGGCCTTGTAGCCTGCATACACTTACCGCCACTTGTTGGGTCGCCCTGCCTCGAGTGCCCTTCTGCCACAGCATTGCTCACCCAGCCCGGGACCGGAAAAACGCCAGGAGCTGAATCCGGAAACACCGGTGGGCCTGCAATTCCCAGAGTCCCTAACGCACAGAGAACGCCCTAAAAGGAAGACGCCGGCCCGTGGCGCCTTGTAGCCTGCATACACTTACCGCCACTTGTTGGGTCACCCTGCCTCGAGTGCCCTTCTGCCACAGCATTGCTCACCCAACCCGGGACCAGAAAAACACCAGGAGCTGAATCCGGAAACACCGGTGGGACTGCAATTCCCAGAGTCCCTAGCGCACAGAGAATGCGCTAAAAGGAAGACGCCGGCCCGTGGGGCGTTGTAGCCTGCATACACTTACCGCCACTTGTTGGGTCGCCCTGCCTCGAGTGCCCTTCTGCCACAGCATTGCTCACCCAGCCCGGGACCGGAAAAACGCCAGGAACTGAATCCGGAAACACCGGTGGGACTGCAATTCCCAGAGTCCCTAGCGCACAGAGAACGCGTTAAAAGGAAGATGACGGCCCTTGGCACGGGACGCACGTGGGGACGTGCCCGGGTGAAGCCCGGGCCAAGGGCGGGCCCGTCCACGCCCGTCGGAGCCCGGAGGAGGCTGGGCTGGGCCACCCCCCAACATCCTGTTCCCGGACTAAGGTACTACTATTCCCGTTATTTCTTTTACATCTTCGTATTGTCCTCTAATAACTATGGTGAGACGGAAGGTTGCTGCGGAGAAAGCAGGGGGAGGGAATGCGGCAACTCTCGATGCGTTCCTGACTAGAGCAGCGAGTGTTCTCTCTCATGAAATAGAACTGACAGAGAGACGTATGTCCATGGAACCACTTCTCCTCGCCAATAGGTCATCTCCAGGAAGCACTGCAGAGAATGCCCCTCTTACCCCCAGGACACAATTGTCACTATTCGATGATCTCCCGCCTGGTCAACGGAACCCCTCACCAATTATTCAATTGCCATCCACTTCCAACTTGAGGGATATTGAATCCCCACCCCTCACTAGCGTAGCAAACAACCCTCCTCCAAAGCAATGTAGGGGTCGTGGGATCGTTAAACCCAAACATCCCAAACAGGAGAGAGTGACTAAACCCAGGGCAGTCCACGCCAAGACAGCCAGAGTGGACACCGTAACAGCGTCGACGCCACCAATTACAAGTACCTTGACCCGAGAGTTAGTACTGGACGACGCTTTTTGGGCAGATGTTACTAAATTAATGACCGCTCTTCTTGACCCCATTCTTCTTATACTGTCTAAGATTGAACAGAGATTAGCTGGCCTTGTGTCCCAAAACGTACCCGCACCATCATTATCATTGGTTCAGAATGCGGACTTTATACAGCCAGTAATGGACAAGTCACAAACTAATGCCCGTGCTGATGGGGATGTGACCGCTATAGCACCCCTGAGCATCCCTCCAAGCACACCTGCAATGGATGGTTTGGCTCCTTTAGTTTCTGATCAACCCCATACACAATCAATGGCCCAACCTTCATCACTCAGGGATAAAGGAGAGATGGCATACCAGGCGCCCCGAGGGCCGGGGGAATCAAGAATGACACTTCACGCACTAGGAACAGATCATCCCTCTGCAGTATTGGCGGACAATAACCCACAACAACGGCTCCACCTCCCTTCGGCAGCTTCCCCTCTAGTGCTGGTTTTGGCCAACGTCCCTCCTCTGCGGGACAATCAGCAGGAATCCAGTACGCAGCTAATGGATAAATACCTGCACTGGCTATCAAATCAGCCTATGGATTGGGTAATGGGGAGCTATCAGCTAGCCAATAAAATCATTATGGCCAGGAGGGTGAGGTGGGTGGGAAACTCAACAAAAACCATCGCTGGGGACTGCGTAGTGATAAATTTTAACAACCCTTATACTGGCACTTTCCTTCTTAGAAACCTTGAAAGAACTTGCTCTAGGAACACGCAGATCATTCCTTTAGCACTGGAGCATTTCTATAAACAGGCCCAAACCCCAGGAATCGAACAGAGGGGTAGGTTAAGACTAGGCCAGCCCATGCCACAACATGCTCTATAACAGATTCGCCCCCCTTTCTGACTTAGAAGCATGCGATTGACCACCAACACCTACCTATCCATTGCCCCCAACATTGGCCAACACTGCTTCCATCACGCAGGTTCCACCCTTGCCCCTTCCCCTCCAGAAAATAGGGGAAAGAAATATGATAAGCCTAGTAACATGGAATGTGGCGGGAATCGCTTCAAAGGTAGGAAATGACGAGTGGCTTACCCATTGGCAAACAATGGATATTATCTGCTTCCAAGAAACCTGAGCCAAGGACCCAGTTTTCTTTTCGGGGTTTCGCACTATTCACACACCTGCAGTGCCTTCGGCATCAGGCAGAGCTAAGGGCGGTTTACTAACCTTAGTTTCTAATACCCTATTGGTACAAGTAAAACAGGTGGGCCCCCAGACTAGCTACTTCCAAATTCTCCAAATGGAATTCACAAACGATGCCCATTGGATATTAATTAACTTTTATAATAATGATTTTGGGGGTAATATGAAACGAGTGGTAGATGATTTAAATAATGAACTTCGACTAATTAATTCACGAACACAGAAGGGTCTTCCTAGCATAATTTGGTTGGGGGATTTTAACACCCATCTGTGTAAGTACAATGAGGTTAGTGTGTGTGGGCTGGACGATCTGCACGGCAATCCCCTTGTACATTTCACACATAGTGAATATGGCGACACGCTCAACAGGCTACTACACATAAGGCACCTGACCGTAATTAATAGTGATAAGACAGGTCAGATAGAACCAACATTTAGGAGGAACAACTCTGAGTCCACGATTGATTTTATTCTAGCCTCATCTGCAATACAAGATAGAGTGGACCATTTCAGCAACACATTTACTTGCCATAGCGATCACGCAATATTACTCATTTACTTAAGTACCCCTCAAAAAGTGAAGAGAAATCAACCGTTAGTAAATAACATCGCACTATCCAGAAATAATGGATGCCAAATGAAGTGGGCACAGGTAGAGAAAAAGAATCTGGCTTCTGCTATAATAGCCCAAGTAAGGGGGGATATTCTACATTGCTTGGCCGAGGACGCCTCTCCCTCCCTTCTAGTCTCCCAGTTTAGAACCCTTCTAATAAAACTAAAAGCCGCACTTACTCGATATAAACCAGCAAATGGCACTCCACCTGGCCGCTGGTTTGATTCATCATGCTCGTTAGCAAAGAGAGCCCTTTACACTGCCTTAAAAATCCAGCCCAGAGTTCCGGCACTGATAAGATCACTTCGCAAAGATTATAAGCAGGCTAGAAGCACACTTGTGAAGGAACTAAGGGAGAAGGCCTGGGATGACCTTGAACAAGCTGCAAGCACACGTAATAGTAGGGAGTTTTGGAAGGTCATAAATGCCCCATACTTTAAAGATTCAAATGACTCGTATTTGGACACGCACATAGAGGAAGATGCATAGATAGGGCACTTTGAAAGCATCTTCGCACGTCAACCTCCCCAAGAGCTCCCTCAACTTGATCTACTGCCCCCCACCCAAGGAATACTGACCTTCTCGCTGCATGAAGTGAGAAAATGACTGGAAGCTTGTGTTCAAGGGAAAGCCCCGGGACCGGATGGGGTCCCAATCGACCTCTTCTAGGCCAACTACGATCTGTGGGTTCCTTTAATAACAAATGTTTTTAATAGTATAGCGGTAGAGGGTCCCCCACCATCCTAGAACCACAGTGTAATAGTTCCAATCTATAAGAAGGGAGACAGGGGCTGTCCCAAGAACTATAGGCCCATCTCCCTCCTGGACACAACCGCCAAACTTATGGGCTGGCTGTTGTTAGCCAGGTTGGAGGAGTGGGCACAAGAACGTAATATTTTAATGGAGGCGCAATACGGCTTCCAGAAAGGTAAGGGGACAGTGGACCAATGTTTAAACCTCTCGCTTTACATAGACAAATATACGAAGGCCAAAGGTGGGAAGTTATATATGGCCTTCATGGACCTGTCAGCGGCCTTCGATTGTGTGTCCCATTCTAAACTGTGGCCTATGATGGAGGGCATGGGGATCGATCCCCTGATTATCCGCTTTATTCGTCAGCTGTACACCAATGCCACTGCCTCTGTGCGGTATGGCAGAAACGGGGAATGCACGCGCTCATTTAAGATCGAGAAAGGAGTCAGACAGGGATGTGTCCTCGCCCCGTTTCTTTTTTCCATCTATACCAACGGGGTGGAGGCGGCCCTGTCTGGCCTCTCTTTAGACGTGCCAAATTTGATAACACCTCCCTCCTAATAAACAATGCGGTTTTAATTGCTAGGACAGGGGTAGCTCTCCAAAGCCTTATATCTTTGTACGCTTCATTTATGGCATCATTAGACCTTAGAGTGAACGAATCTAAATCATTCATCATTATAGCTGGGGCTTCCAGAGGTGCGAAAGCGCCGCATTTCCATCTAGCCTCAAAGAAAATCGAGGTGGTTGACTCCTTCCCATACCTGGGAATCTTGTTTGATAACAAGCAATCCTGGAATAATCTGGTGGTAGCAAGAGCCCTGGGCACGGAAAGAGGTCTCCAAGCTATAAAAGGTTTTGCCAAAAAATTAGGAGCCAGCCCACTGGACACAATCAAAAACATCTACCAAGCTAAAACAAAGGCGGCGGCAACCTATGGGGCCGGAGTTTGGGGAATGTCCCATATCGACCAATTGCAGAAATTGGAAGATACCTTTTTTAAGTCGAGGGTTTCCTTACCACCCTCAACCTCTAACTACATTTTACATCTTGAACTGGGTCTTCCATACTTGCTTGACTCTATCAGATTGGCGCCCATCCTGCTGTGGCTCTCAATCTGGTGCAGGGCCACTGTCAACCTAACCCAACGTATAATTGGTGATTGCCTGAGGCTCGAGGGCTATAGCAGGATCGGCTGGCTTAGATACGTGGAGGCAGAACTAAATACAATTGGGCAGGGAGAACTATTTAGGGACCCCTCATCCTGTAGCAAGGTTTCCAAACAGAAAATAACCGAACTATACTTGCAGAAGGCTAACCTTGATCGTAGGGAAAAGAACAGGCACTTACAGGCGCTCACAGTTTACAACCAAATCCCGCCAAGACCTGGGGAAGGTTATTCCTACCTCTCCTCCATCACTGTAGCACAACACAGATTTATCCTGCTGCGCTTCTGCTTGAATCTAATCCCCTTGATGTTTGGGTTCCCAGAGAAGAGGTTCAAGCACGCAGACCTGAGCCCCTGCGACAACTACTCACTCCAGTCCGATTTACATCTGGTACTGTTTTGCAAGTTTTATCATACTGAAAGAGAAAGGTTCCTCCTCCCAATCTTAAGGCGTCAAAATTTTACTCAATGCAGAGTGGCACTGTACTTCTTAAAAGCTCTTTCTAACCCCCACGTTTGTTTTATGGTAGCATCTTTTCTGTGGGCTTGTTGGAGAAATAGAAGGGTGAGGGGCTCGCCGTCCCGATTTTCAGTATCCATGGATTAAAAATGTACATGTGAATTTGGTTTTAATGAGGCACCTACAAGCTTGATAAGATTTTAAGTGTTTTCTGGTTTTTATGTAATCTGTTTTTATTATGGTCCATTTGATGAAATTGTGCTTTTATGATCTGTTTGTAAATAGATCGAATAAAGATTTTAATGAAATGAATGAATGATTTAATTTCGGTCAATAATCTCCTTTCGATGGTGTCAATTTTCCCATGTAATTTTTTAAAAAGGGTTTCAAGGTTTTGTGTATAGTTCATTGATGGTGCCTCCCTGCCCCAGAAGGAAGTTTGTTTGGCTTTTTTAGCTTAGTTTTAGATAGCTGTGCAGGAAATGTGGTTGCTGATGTTATAGCCTGTTGTTTACTCTTTTTTGCAGGGGGAGATACCAAATCAGTACTGTTAGACAAAACAGATATCTCCAGTGGTAGAGTCGAGACACATGGGCCTTTTTTAGCCAAGTCGAGCACCAGCAGCAACCACCTGAAATGCATCCTGTTGAACACCCGCTCCGTCCACAGGCACGCCGTGGAACTCTGGGACCTGCTCGACGCAACAGCACCGGACGTCGCCTTCCTCACCGAAACCTGGATGAACGCCTCCTCAGCGCCCGACATCGCCATAGCCATCCCGGACGGATACAAGATCACCCGGAAGGACCGCGTCAACCAGACGGGAGGAGGCATCGCCATCGTACACAAGAACACCATCCGCATCTCAACTAACTCCGACGAGACCTTCACCGCCGCCGAACACCTACACTTCCAGATACACACTGACCCCAAGACCACCCTCCGAGGCACCCTCATCTACAGACCCCCGGGACCACGCACACTATTCAGCGAAGACATCGCAGACTTCATCAGCCTGCACGCCATGCCCTCCGCCGACTACATCCTCCTAGGGGACCTCAACTTCCACCTGGAGAACAACAACGACAGAAACACCACCGCCCTGCTGGACAACCTCGCCAACCTCGGACTCAAGCAACTGGTGAACACGCCCACCCACTACGCCGGCCACACGCTTGACCCCGTCTTCTCTTCCAGCAAGCACATCTCCTTCAGCCACGCCACCGGACTCCACTGGACCGACCACAGCTGCGTCCACTTCAGCTTCAGAAAGACTGCGACCCACCACCACCCGCAACAGGCTCCCCGCCGGAGCTGGAGCAAGATCACCGCCGAGCAGCTCACCGCCTCCCTCAGCCAGAACACACCCACCAACACAACGGACCCAAACGAAGCAGCCAGCAACCTCGCCAAGTGGCTGACCGCCTGCGCCGACGACCTCGCACCACTAAAAACCCTCCCAGCAGACCCGGAAGCAAGAAAACCCCTTGGTTCACCAACGAACTCAAGGAATCCAAGAAGAACTGCCGCACTCTCGAGAAAGCCTGGCGACTCGACCAGACCACAGACAACAGGACCGCCCTCAAGCACGCCACCCGCAAACACCACCAGCTGATCCGTGCCACCAAGAAGTCGGCACTCAAAGAACGACTGGACAACAACGCCCACGACAGCAAGGAACTTTTCAGCATCGTCAAAGAGTTCTCCAACCCCAGCGCCGGAAACAACGACATCACCCCCTCGCAAGACCTCTGCAACTCACTCGCCGCGTTCTTCCACCGCAAGATCACCGACATACATAACAGCTTCGACGCACAGACCACGCACCCTACCGCCGAACCAACGCCCGCCACCACCACCCTCTGCAACTGGACCCCGATCAGCACCGAAGACACCACCCGCACGATGAACTCCATCCACTCCGGATCACCAACCGACCCCTGCCCACACCACGTCTTCAACAAAGCCGACGCCACCATCGCACCCCATCTCCGGGACATCATCAACTCCTCCTTCCACACCGCCACCTTCCCGGAGAGCTGGAAGCACGCCGAGCTTACCGCCCTCCTGAAGAAACCAACGGCGGACCCCACCGACCTCAAGAACTACCGTCCCATCTCGCTCCTTCCGTTTCCGGCCAAAGTCATCGAGAAGACCGTCAACAGACAGCTTGCCGCCTTCCTCGAGACGAATGGATCCCTCGACCCCTCGCAGTCCGGGTTTCGGGCCAACCACAGCACCGAGACCGCCCTTATCGCAGCCACCGACGACATCAGAACCCTAACCGACAACGGGGAAACAGCAGCCCTCATCCTCTTGGACCTCTCCGCGGCGTTCGACACCGTCTGCCACCGCACCCTAGTGAAGCGCCTCAGCAACATCGGAATCCGAGAGAAAGCACTGGAATGGATCATCTCGTTCCTCGCCGGAAGAACCCAGAGAGTCCGCCTCCCCCGTTCAGATCCGAGGCCACCGAAGTCATCTGCGGCGTTCCACAAGGATCTTCACTCAGTCCAACCCTCTTCAACGTCTACATGAGCCCCTCGCAGCCATCGCACGCCAACACAACCTCAACATCATCTCCTACGCCGACGACACCCAGCTGATCCTCTCCCTCACCAACGACCCCACCACCGCCAGAGCCAACCTACACGACGGGATGAGAGACGTCGCCGACTGGATGAGGAACAGCCACCTTAAACTGAACTCAGACAAGACGGAAGTCCTCATCCTGGGCTCATCACCCTCCGCCTGGGACGACTCTTGGTGGCCCCCGGCCCTGGGCACCGCGCCCAAGCCAACGGACCACGCACGCAACCTGGGCTTCATCCTGGACTCCTCCCTGTCGATGACCAGACAAGTCAACGCCGTCTCATCTTCGTGCTTCAACACCCTGCGCATGCTCCGCAAGATCTTCAGATGGATCCCCACTGAAACTAGGAAGACCGTCACCCAGGCACTCGTCACCAGCCGACTGGACTATGGGAACACCCTCTACGCCGGAACCACAGCCAAACTTCAAAAAGACTCCAGCGCATCCAGAACGCCTCCGCACGACTCATCCTGGACATCCCCGACACAGCCACATCACCGGACACCTGAAAGACCTGCACTGGCTCCCCGTCAGCAAGAGAATCACGTTCAGACTCCTCACCCACGCACACAAGGCCCTCCACGACCTGGGCCCCAAGTACCTCAACGACCGCATGACCTTCTACACGCCCACCCGCCAGCTACGATCAACCAGCCACGCCTCGCCACCGTACCACGCATCCGCAGAGCCACCGCCGGAGGAAGATCCTTCTCCTACCTGGCAGCCAAGACCTGGAACTCCCTCCCCACTCACCTTCGGCGAACCCAGGACCATCTCTCCTTCAGGAAGCAGCTCAAGACCTGGCTGTTCGAGCAGTAACTTACCCCCTCCCCCAGCGCCTTGAGACCCTCCCGGGTGAGTAGCGCGCTCTATAAATGCCGTGATTGATTGATTGATTGATAAGTTAAAGGCATAATGGGCTGTTCCCTCTACTCTTGTCAATGTCTGATCCACTCAGGCCGGCCTCTATGGACACCATATCGGTCCTAGTTTCTTTTAAGGCTGCGTTTAATGCTGTTTTGGTAGCGGCATGACGCTCCTCCACATGGACAATTTCATTGTTAATTAAGCCCATTGCATTTTTCAGATAATTTGTTATTGGGATACTGTTCCTTATAGGCTTTCCTCTGCCAGTAGAGGCCAGCGTAAGCTTCCGTTTGCCCATTATTGTAAATATACTTAAAATGTAGTACCATTAAATTGAAAGGTAAGGAGCCACTCTTCTTACCGTCGCTCCCTTTTGTGAAACCAAGGGGGGTGGCCCAGCCCAGCCACGTACAGCCGCGGACGGGCACAGAAGGGCCCGCCCTTGGCCTGGGCTTCGCCTGGGCGCGGCCCGGGTGCGCCCGCGCACGTCCCGCGCTGCGGGAGAAGAGTGCTGCCTTTCTGCAGCGTAGGGATGACTGGCTCTGCCTCCCGTGCCAAAAGAGCAATTCTGAGCAAAGAACACTGGGGGACCGAGTCCCACCCCAGTCAACAGCCTTGCGGTGAGTGCAGGGGCCTCAGAACGGCCTTTCAGTTAATCCCCACTCACTTTCTCCTCGTAGACACCCAGAAGCAAGTCACCCCGGTCCCAAGAAGCTTTGCGGTGAAATACACTCACACCGCCGTCAGCCAGCAACTTCTCCAGGTGACGCGAACAGAATCTCGTGCCCAGGCTGCTGCTGCTCTTTCAAAAATGCAGAAATTTGTTCCTGCTACACCCGCAGAGTAGATCAAGTTTGGGTACTGCCCAGGATGGGAGCGCATCACGCAAAGACTTTCCTTTGTCGCCTAGCAACCAAAACGGGTTAAAACGATTTGCATGATCAATTTCCTCTACGATCAATTTTGGTCCAAATTAAAGACTGGGGTTACCCATCCTCATCGCCAATGTTAAGAGGTTAAAGGGTCACACACAATAACGAGTCCACAACGTAGGTACTCCAAATGTTTATTCCTGAGAGAGGTGTGGCACAGTGGCCAGGGCGGCTGACTCCGGAGCACCCGGCACCTGCGGCAGCTCAGCCCAGCACCCTGTGACTCTGGGCAATAGCTCGCTTAATTTCCCCAACGGCCCCCAGCGCCTTGAGACCCTTAGGGGTGATTAGTTTGCACTTCACAAACACCGGGTTATTCCTCAGTTAAAGTGCTGCAAGTTCAGCCCCCAGTTCATGAATGCCATGCAAGTGCTATCTGCACTTTTTATGCCCTAAGGACATTCTCTTGCTTACACGCACCTAATTCATATGACAATAATCAACCCCCCAGCAGTTTAAATAGAAACATGTAATGTGTTACATATACAAACTCCCAACAGTTTAAATAACAACATATGTAACACCCTCCTTTTTTCTTGCATCTGTCTTTGCAGAAGATTGAGTAGTACATCAAAAGCGATCTTCGATATAGTTAAAAATCAAATCAAATTAGTCTTTATTCGGTTTCATGTGTTAAAACCATAAAAGCACACGTTAAATATAGATAAACATTCCTCAATGAGTCATACCAATTAAGAAAGTGACCTAGGCTAGATATGGAGAACAAGGTACAAGCAACACTGAGGTTACACAAGCAGGGCCAATTAAGAAAGAATCGCTCAGGTTAACAACAGATAATCACATCCAATAAAAACAATTAATAGGCAGGAAAGGTATACAAAGCATGACAAAGTGCAACAAGCCATAAATGATATATTAAAAGCACGCTAACTAATCACAACTGGACCTAAGCCTGACTGCGGCTTTGAAAAAACTAAGCACATAAAAGACTGTGCTACCTGTAAGCATTAGTAAGAAAATATAGGCGGGACGCACTTGCCTAAAATTAGCTTTTTTCAAAATCGGGATAATAAAGGACTTTCTGGGTATGTCGTAAAAACTGCAGAGCGTCAAAAAATGAAGCATGTTCTATGGAGACTTTCCGTCGCAGCCACAGGGCAACAGACTCTGTCCCTTGCGCTGCCCCCTAGGGTGAGCGAGAAGAAGATGGAAAAGGTCAAATCGGAACCTAGTCAGTAATAAACAATCATACAAATTCACAAACCCTAATAGGTACGGTTCAATCGTCTGCGTGGTTCTTAGCATAATACACTGTACTTCAATAGCTCCTTGTCTTCCCTGGCTAGCGACTGCTGTTTAAAGAAGGCCACCTTAATATCAACCAGGTCCTTCTTATTGCTCAATTCAGGGTTAGCAAAAACATCTCCTCTCCCCAGGTTCACTAGGCAGTCCTTGATGAATTTGAGCCACGGGACGTGGGAGACATTGTCAAGGGCCATACAGTCCCTTAGGATCATTTTGTTTAATGATGTCCCTTTGCCGGTCCAGATTTTTAACCATAATGACACCAGGCAGTAGGCGAACTGGTCAGTAAGATAGGTCATACCAAACTCTTTGTGTACGATGAAGGTGGAGGTACCCTGGGGAACGGCTAAAAGCCGTCTCAAAAAGTTGTTTTCAGCAATTTGGAGGTCATCGCGGGTGGTGTAACCCCAGATTTCACTGCCATACAACGCTTTTGTAATGCACTTAGCCCTATAGAGCTGTAATATGGCCCAACAGGTCTTTTTCCCAATCTAGAGGCAAAATTAAAAATAGCTGCAGGTGCCCGGATAAGGTAATTCTTCTTACGGGTTTTTAGGGGCCACCAGTTCATCTTGGCATCCAGCAGAACCCCCAAATATGAGAAAACACTCATCCTAGGGACCAGGGTGGACCTGACCTTAAAGGTATAGGGCCCACCAGAGCGGGCACCTACTTGCATCACATAGGACTTTGAGTTGTTGACCAGCAGATCCTGATCTTCCATGAATTGGGCAAAAGAGTTTAACAATGTTTGCAGACCCCTCTCAGTCCTGGCCATCAAGACAGCGTCGTCTGCGTACAGCAGAACAGGCCACGCCGTCCCACCTGGGGATAATCCAACTTGGTCTCCAATAACACCTTCTCTAGATTGTTTATATATACATTAAATAAAAAAGGGGCCAAAATGCACCACTGTCGGAATCCTCTCTGAATAGAAAACAAACGTGTAACCTTGAGATCACTAGACTATCTGACCACAGCCTTCGTGTCTCAATGGAGAGCTTGTAGAACAAGCATTGGCATAGCCAATAGGTCTCGCTTTTGGGACCTTATAAGTGTTTAGCCATGCAACACTTGATGTTGTTGCACCAAGGATATTGTGCTGGATAACTAAACACTTATAAGGTCCCAAAGGCGAGACCTATTGGCTATACCAATGCTTGTTGATAAATAATTGTCACACTATTTTATTGGGGCAAAACTGTGACAGTCTTAATTGTCTGTACCATGTGCATGGGCCAGCATTGAAAGACTGTGCATGTGACTGAAGCATTCAGCGAACAGACTCAAGATATGTCATCAGAAGCTGGTCACTGTTTGCATTTATATTTCACGCGCACTTTTTTGCACGAGCACCTTTTTCATGTTAGGTTTTTCTCAAGTGAAATTAACTACTTTGAGACAATATAAGATTGTATGAAATCCAATGGTTGGGTATGTGTATTACCGCCTCGGTTGGGCAGATGGGAAGATTGTTTGTTTACTGACTCCCTTGAATAAGATACATTTTACAAATAGATCCATGTTTTGGTGAAAACGGGCTTACCCCATGTTGCATTTTTATTTTTTTATTTTTAGCAGATTTATATAGCGCTAACTCGAGTCAAAGGTATTGGAGCACTTTACATGAGCACCAGTTAGGTTACAGAAGGATACATTCATTTTTGGTAGGCACAGGGAGATTAAGTGATTTGCCCAGAATCACAGGTTGTTTAGCCGATGCCGAGACTGTGCTTTTTATTGTGGATATGTGAGTGGATTCTTGCAAAAAAGTTAGTGAGTCAGTAGACGGATGTACAAGTGCAAGGTTGAATGATACAGTGCATGCATGCTAAAATACTGAGCGCCTAAAGTCCAAGTGACTGGAAAGGCATTTCACTTATGAGCCAGGCCCATTGGCATGGCCAGGGCTTGTTTATTACATACATTATTTATTTATAAAACCAAGCACTTTCTCACACTCCCTTGTAAACACCCTCTGGGTGTCACAAGTGCACACATCAGCTGCTCGTGAAACTGTTGTTTTGGGTCCGCCCTCCAACCCTGGCGACTATTCACCCGTTCAGCGTTACACCCAGGTGCCCTCTGAGGCCAAGAATCGGGGCTGGGCACGGTGCGGGCTGATAAGGAGCAGGGTGTGTCTGCCGGCCCAAGAGGGCGCTCTGTTTATAGTGTAAACGGAGAAGCGCTTGAAGGAGCGGAGTGGAGTAGAAATGTTTAAGCCAACTATCCGGGGAAGTGAGTGGAGGAGGGTAGGGAAAGGCGTGCGGGGTGGAGGAGGGAGGCAGCTGAGAAGTATTGTGTGCAGGCTTTAATTGATGTTGTAATCTCCATTGTATTGTATGTTGTAGCAGAATTTGTATAGCGCTTTAAACCCCTGACAAAGCTAAAGTGCTTTACTTAGCGCTCTTTTAGAGTTGTGCTGTTGAAAATAAGTTTTATATAGTATAGTTTTATATAGGGCTTGGTGTTAGCTGAGGGTCGCAAGGTCTGAAGACATGAAAGAAACAAGCGCGCGCGCCTCACGCTAAAAGGTTTAAAAAAAACATGGACATGAGTCAAAGCGTTCAGGCGCTCGCGGACACTGGCCCAAGCGATTTGCATTTAATTAGCATAGGCAGGAGAAATCTTCCTGGGAGCCTCAAGGAAGAAGGGGAGGGGGCCCGGGGAAGGAAGGGGAGAAGGAAAGAGGTTGTAAGAGGGAGAAAAGAGGTTGGGAGAGTGAAGATTGGAACAAGTGAAGAGGGTTAAGGCAGAAGCGGAAGTAACGATGAAGAGAGTAGAAGAAACAAGCATTGGCCGTGAAAGTGATCGCGATCTCATCTGTCTTTCCTCTTGTTATGGCTCATGGGGAGGGGGGGAGGTGAGGAGCGCTGGTCAGAAGAAGCCACACAGCTAAAAAAAACAAGCAACAAAAAGACGCGAAAATGATCGCGATCGCGGTGAAAGCGAAAGTGATCGCGATGACATGCTTTGTGCTAAGCACGCGAGGGATGCGCGCGCAGCACTGATTGGAGAGGCGGAGCGAGGCGCGCGGGCTTGTGCTCGTAACCGCAAGCTGGTGGCCGGCAAAAGCCTTTGGGAGCACTTTCAAAACCCGCTTACTAAATGTCTCGCAGCGCATGCGCGCTGGCTCAGGCGAAACCTAAAAAGGACGATGTCCCTGTCCCCCCCAGAGATAGCAAGGTCTGCCACAACTTGCATCTGTTCACATGATCAAACGGGGAGGACAGGTCCATGAAGGCCAGGTAGATGCTGCCAGAGCGGGCAACTGTATACTTGTTCAGAATCATAAATAGACTCAGACATTGATCTACAGTTGAATGACCAGGGCGAAAGCCATATTGGACATCTGGCAAGATGTTATTCTCATGAGCCCAATTTGAAAATCTGTCCAATAAAATGCGTCCAACCACTTTGACCACGGAGTCCAACAAGGAGATGGGCCTATAGCAATGCGTGCTAAAAATTAGGACAATGATGAAGATGGCTCAGGAGGCCGGAGGACCAACTCTGATGGCCGCATTGATAACTAAGGTGAGAACAGGGGCCCACAACTCCAGGTTGGAGATGTAGAGATCGGTGGAACTCCATCTGGTCACGGGGCCTTATTACGGGTCAACCCAGCTATACCCAGCCTGACTTCCCCCTCGGAGACTGTCAAGGCTGATTAGTCCGCTGCCGCTGTATGGGAAGCACTCTGCACCGGAGGACACTGCCATTCATTCTCGGTAATATGGACATCAAGGGCATTTGCTGTGTCTGATGCCAGAAAAGGACTATTGACAATGCTCCAAAACTTGGTGCTACTCTTGATGGTACTGGCCTCGATAAGCTTACTCCAGGCATTCTCTTTCAGTGCCTCCTTTCACCTCACCTTTAAACTGCTTTCGACAGGTATGGGAGCGCGTGCCGGATAAACAGACGCGGAGGCTGTATGTAATGAGCAATGGTGAGGGTTTTATTGAAGTTATCAGGTCTTTGGGCTTTAGGGGTCACAAATGGATCTTCTTCCTTCACAACGTCTTCCTTCTGGACACTCTGGTTGGTAGTCACCGTCGCCTTGGCTTGGTCTTCGGAGTCCCGTGAGCTTCCCCGGAGGCTCATGAAGAAAGAGAAAAAGGGAGCCATCAGTCACTGTAGGGTTTGGACTGTTTGTGTACCCGTCACCACACCCGACCGGTGTCGCAAAAGAAATCAAACTAAAGGAAAAGAAACGTTGGGTGATTTATAGTGCAGAGGGGCTAGATAACACCAGATAGCCAGGAACACACTATACAACAGACATTCCTCGTGTACTCGCTCTCAGAATGAGTGGCTCCTGCAGTAGAATATCCTGACTCGGCGTGCCTTGGTTGTCTCTGTGGACAAGCAACAGGGTAATAGGGAAAAGGATAATGAGGGTGTTATCCTAGGACAGCATTGCGGCTTAGTATGCGCTCAATGCTCCATTGCCCCACCCGCTGTATCCGTAACCCTCCCGTCACACTCAGTCCCTTCCCTCCCCTTTCTCGCAGACACTCACCGGCCCCGCCGCAACTCTCCTGAGTTGCGGTCGCTCTCCCTCATCCTCCAGTGGGCACCACCACTCCTCGCTCCACTGCTCGTCTTCTTCTCCGAACGCCACTCCGTCTTCTTCTTCGATACCGCTTTCTGGATTCTCCACGCGCTGGTCTCCTCTCGATTCCTCTCCATCTCCTGTAATCGCCGCGCGCCCGTCCTCTGCGAATTGGTCCTTTTTCACTCTCCGTGGGTAACTCCTTCCGGGATCAACTCCTCCCACTTCCGCCGTGTCGTCTCGCTCTCGTCTCTCCTGTGTGGAGACATGACAGGTGGGCGGGGTTATCCTCTCGGATGGCGCACCATGGAAGCCACGCATCCGGTTCCATTCCTCGGTGTGAAGGCCGTCTCGGGCATAATGGTCCCGAGGAATAGGTAAGAGACGGGTCCCCGACGGTACCGCCTCACATCCCCTTTCCCTTGCTGTCCTTCTAGTAGAGTTCTGTTCTTGGGGATAACGTGATAGATAGTCTACGTTCACCTGGTCTGTCCCCTGTATGGAACCTGTATGGTTGTAGGGATAAGAACCATCTCGTTGTTGCCTTTATTACGGGCTAACCATTCTAAGGGGGCATGGTCTGTGTATAACGTGAATTCCCGTCCCTCTAGGTAGTATCTTAGAGTGTCAATTGCCCATGTAATGGCGAAGGCTTCCTTTTCTATGACAGCATAGTTTTTTTCCCTAGGGAACAATTTGCGACTAATGTATAATATGGGTCTCTCTTCTCCCTGGTTGGTTTTCTGAGACAACACAGCCCCCAGCCCTTGATCTGAAGCATCTGTCTGCAGAATGAAAGGAAGGGTATAATCAGGGCTTGCCAGAACGGTGTCTGAAGTGAGGGAAGTTTTTAGGGTCTCAAAGGCCTGCACCAGTTCAGGAGTGGGTTGTTTTAACATGGCTTCTGCTTTCACGGTTTTCTGAAGTAGGTCTGTTAGTGGGGCCGCTGTCTGCGAGAAGTTAGGTATGAATCTTCGATAATACCCGAGTAAACCTAAAAAGGCTCGGAGGTCCCGTTTAGTCTTGGGGAAAGATATCTGAGAGATGGCTGCTAGTTTGTTATTTTGGGGCCTGATGAATCCCTCTCCCAACATGTATCCCAGGTATCGGACGGTCTGTGCTGCTAGATGGCTTTTGGCAGGGTTGATGTTTAGACCGTGACATCCTAAGGCCTGAATCACTTTGTACAAATGTATCAGGTGTTGTTCCCAGGTTTCACTATATATGACGATATCGTCTATATAGGCACCAGCGTATCTCTCATGGGGTTGTAAAATATGATTCATGGCTCTTTGAAAGGTGACAGGGACCCCGTGTAACCCGAAAGTCAACACCGTAAATTGGTACAACCCGTCCGGGGTGGAAAAGGCCGTTTTCTCTTTGTCTTGCTCTCTTAACGTGATCTGCCAGTATCCTTTGCACAAATCAAGGGTGCTGATATATTTGGCCTTACCTATTCTCTCAATCATTTCATCCACCCTGGGTAGGGGATAGGTGTTGAATTCAGATATTTTGTTCACTTCCCGGAAGTCTATACAGAAGCGTACCGACCCATCCGGCTTTGGTACTAGGACAATGAGCGAACTCCATTTGCTCACTGATGGCTCGAAGATACCCATTCGCAACATTTGCTGCACGTCCTCTCTAATGGTGTTTCTACGTGCCTCGGGTATCCGATACGCTCTTAGACGCACTCTCTTCCCTGGAAGGGTTTTGATGGAGTGTTCCAACAGGGATGTTTTTCCTGGGGACAGAGAAAACATTTCTCGCAGGGGATGGAGGACATGCACCAGTTTCTGCCTCAGACTAGAAGGCAGATCGGTGTCAATGCATTGGTCAAACAAAGGGGCTTGTCCTACTGTCATGCCTACAAGTGCTGGAAGGAGTCCCTCCCACTTTTTTAACAGATTGACGTGGTATATCTGAGAAGAACCCTGCGTTGTATCTGTCTCAATGCGATAGGTCACAGGTGTTACATTCTCCATCACGGTATAGGGGCCCTGCCACTGCCCTAACAGTTTATGATCAGCGGAGGCTATAATGAGTAATACTGGATCCCCTACCTTGAATGATCTCTCTTTCGCTTTCTTGTCATATTGGGCATTTTGGGCAGCCTGGGCTTCTTCCATATTGTTTCGGACTATGGTCCGTATTTGACCTAAATGTGTTTTGAGGTTTGACACGTATTCCACCAGGGGTTTGGTGTCGTTCTGCTCATTTTCCCATGCCTCATGAGCCATCTCTAATAGGGATCGTGGTTGGTGGCCGTACAATAACTCAAAAGGGGAGTAACCTGTGCTCTTTTGTACCTTACATCGGATGGCGAATAATGCTAAGGGTAACATGTCCTCCCACTTCCTAGTTTGTAGGGCGAGGAGCTTCTTAAGAGTGGTTTTAATGGTGGCATTGTACCTCTCGACTAATCCATCCGTTTGTGGATGGTACGCTGCAGTTCGTATCTGCTTGATACCCAGCTGGGCACAGACTTGTTTCATTAGTTTAGACACGAACGGGGTTCCTTGATCCGTCAAGATCTCTTTTGGAAACCCCACTCGGGAAAAAACGGTTACCATGGCTTTGGCTATGTTAGAGGCATCTGGGTGACGCAAAGCGATCGCCTCAGGGAAACGGGTGGCGTAGTTAACTAGGACAAGCCCATAATGACACCCGCTTCGAGAAGGCAACAAAGGTCCTATAATGTCCATTCCTACCCTACAGAAGGGTTCATCAATAATAGGGAGAGGACGAAGGGGTGCACGGGGAGGCCTATATCGACTGTTTTTCTGGCATATGGGACACTCCCGGCAATACGCCTTTACTTGCTGGTAAATCCCTGGCCAGTAGAAGTTTTCCAAAATCAACTTTTCTGTTTTATCATCACTAAAATGCCCCCCTGGGAGATGACTATGGGCTAGATAAAGGACCTTTTCACGAAATGGCCCCTGGACCAACAGTTGGGGTGTGTGCGTGGGGCTTCCCTTTCTGTATAACAACCCATTCTTAATAAAGAAGTAAGGACCTACTTGAAGAGGGTCTTCATTCTCTAGGGCTCTATCCCAAGCTTCTCGGAGGACAGGATCCTCTCTTTGAGCTGCGTGGAAGTTCCTGTCTGTTTCTCATGGGTTCTCATCTTGGAGGACTGGCAACACCGGGATGGGTTTCTTTTGTTCCTTTCTTCTTTGGTTTCGGCTTTTCTTAGCCTTGGAGGGAGGCCATTCGGGGTCTTCGTCCCTGGAGAAGGGAGCTGTATTCCACCATTCTTCACCTTCTGGTGGCGTATCCTTGATCAATTTAGATAGGTTCGGATAGTCGTTTCCAAGGATGACCTGTTCAGGTAATCGTGGGATGAGACCCACCTTCAGAGTGGAACCGGGGTCGGTTTGGTGTTGTATTTGTACACGGGTAGTAGGGTATTGCTTCTTGTCTCCATGAACACATTGTATGGTTACTGTCCCTTCAATGGACCCGATCCCATGTTCCAGGTCCTGGGGTCTTATGACACATTGAAGGCACCCCGTATCCGCCAAGGCTGTGACCGGTTGTCCATTCACAGACACCCTACAATGATAAGGGGGTGGTCGTCTGTCGGGAGGGGAGCAATAATAGTTCCGGACCATTCCAACCTCCATTGGCTCTTCTTTTGGGGACAGAACCTCGCTTATATGCCCTATTCCCCCTCAATTAAAACATTGGGGTCCAGCAGGGGGGGGGGGTTTGAACAAGGTTGGACCTGGTATGACGGTGACGGGCTCTGGCTTTCGTACGATCGGGGGTCGGGGTGGTCGGTGGACCCCACTACTTCCAGCTTTCCAGGGTGGGTCATCACGTCCCCTCTGTATTTCCTGGGCTCTACTGTATGCGCTGGCAATCTCGACAGCCGTTTCCAGGGTGAGATGTGCATGCTGTCGGACCCACTTTTGGATAGGAGGATGTAGGGAGGACAAATACTGTTCCAGGTAGATTTTGGCCATTATCCCTTCTTTGGTGGTATTGGAGGGCTTCAACCAACGGTCGGCCATGTCCTTTACCCGGAAGTATAGCGCTCTCGGAGTCTCCTGGGGGCCCTCCTTTATCTGGCGGAGTCTCATCCTATATGTCTCATCATCGACTCCCAATCGTTCCATGATACATTGTTTTATGTCAGCATATGGGGTCACTCACTGTACAGTCGCTGCTTGATAAGCTGCTTGTAAATCGCCTGACAATAAAGGGCCCAAGTACTGTCCCCATTTGTCTGCCGGCCAGGCTGCTGCCGTGGCCATCCTCTCAAAATTATTAAAGAAGTAGTCTGGATCCTAGCCGCTCACATATCTTTGTAATACCACAGAGGGAAGAGAGGTAGGACCCCTCTGATGTCCGATGGCTTCCGTGAGTTTCTCCATGGCTGCCCCATGGGTTTGACCTTGTCCGGTGAGCACTTGATGTAGCTTGCCTCGATCTTCTTCTACTACTGTCAGGAAACGCTCCATCACTTTTCCAAGGCTTTCCTGGCTTTCCGCCATTTTAGCTATTGCAGCCTCCATGTCTCCGGATGGTCCCACTTCTGACACCACCTGTGGGAGCGCGGGCCGGATAAACAGAGGCTGTATGTAATGAGCAATGGTGAGGGTTTTATTGAAGTTATCAGGTCTTTGGGCTTTAGGGGTCACAAATGGATCTTCTTCCTTCACAACGTCTTCCTTCTGGACGCTCTGGTTGGTAGTCACCGTCGCCTTGGCTTGGTCTTCGGAGTCCCGTGAGCTTCCCCGGAGGCTCATAAAGAAAGAGAATACTGTAAATACCGTCCAAGGAACTGCCTCCAGGACTGCCTTGATCAGGCTGATGAATGGGATCAGGATGCAAAGTGGGAACCGTCGTGTTCACAGGCACTAACACTGGGAGTCAGTCACAATTGTCTAAGAGCCCCAGAAGAGCGAAGACATTTGAGACTTGAACAGGTGGAGTCACCAGTTGCCATTCCTGATGCGCCAGACCAGGAGGCCTCCTTGGGTGCCATGGTCTTTGAGATATTGCAAGTAACGGCGGTCTGTAAAAGAAACCCAGAGGGGGGGCCACAATGGAAGTGGCAGGACCCGGGATAGGACAAGAGCTGGCCACATCTCTGCCAGATGTGGTCGATCAAAATTGATTATGACACAGTCACCACCACAGTTCTTTTTAGACCCCCCCTACACACGCAACTCTCCGCACCATGTTAATGTATCTCTCCACTCTAAACCCCAAGATTGTGTTATTGTTCAACCAGTGCAGTACTTTATTCTTTAACTGATGGAAGTCTTCGGTGGCACCTGGCTTTAACACGGGTACGTTGCCCAGGACCACACTATATTGTGTGGCTTCCGGTGGTAAGTGGAGGGTAATTGGGCCCTGAGTCTGCATGCCTGGCACTCCATTTGGTGGAGTAAGTTCCCCTCCTAACCCAGGCTCCCTTATGATAGTCCTGTTACTGCCTGGTCGGGTCTTCATCCTGGGGTTCTCCAGAGGGGATGCTTCCTCCTTTGACCCTTCCTTTGAGATGGAAAATGGGGGGGCCTTGAGGGTGCTCTCCTGCAGTTGGGGGTTGGACGGTAGGACCTCCTGAATTGTGAAGTGGAGACCAGGCTGGCTAGAATCCTTATTGCCAGGATGTGCCGATGTGGCCGCGGGGCCGTTGCTGTCTGTATTGCTACACGTCATGTTATACTGGGTGAGGTTAAGAAGTTCCTTTTCCATAGAAGCCAGACGTAGCTTAATCGGTTCCAGTTTAGAGCCCAATCCTGCCAAAAGAGAACCCACAAATGCTTCCAACATGACTGCCAGATCAGCTTTAGACAGGGACTGTGCGCCTAATGTGGTAGATATTGGAGCCTCCACTCTAGCGCCTATTGCCTTACCCCCTGTCAAGGAACACTTTTGTTTGGCCCCAATCCTGGTACCCTCGGTGGTACCCCCCACCAGAGCAAGAGAGAAGGGCACCACTGGCTTGGTGGTGTTTGTGCTGCGACCAGACACGGGCACTGTTAGTGTTTGTGCCCTACTATCCTTGTCCACAATGACAAGAGTGTCTAATAACACGACTAATTCCTGACCCAGGGGGGATACAGGAGGAGATCCAGCAGTTCCACCAGCTCTGGGCTACACAGTACTGAGGCTGGGCCTCTTGGTGGACTAGATAAACAAGGGAGCAGTTGGTTTGCCGGGAAGCGGGAGAGCCAACGTGCCACAAGCTCGATTTCCTTGTCTAAGACCCCCGCTGTTTGCTGTAAGAAGGAGTCCATTGTAGTTACTGCCGGGGCCACAGGGGCTGCCACTGCCATCTTTCATTTTCCCATGAGACCGAGCTCTTGTTATGACAGGACCCTTGGGTCGACGGCAGGATGGCGAAACAACAGGATGAGGACCTCAAGTCAGTGTTACTTAGACTAGGCCGGACTTGGTCGGAACAACATAAGGACAAGGGCAAGGGGAAACAAGGACTAATATACAGCGTGTGGAACAAATGGGTAGAAAGCCGCTTGGTGCCCGTTTTATGGCAGGAAACCCCAGCTAGGCCTACCTTGTTGCGGAGGGAAGATTAAATTCGGGCCCCTCAGCCGCTCTTCGAAGCTCTTCAATGGCTGGCTGTGTGTACGATGAAGGCGACAGGGAAGGGTTAGCTCAGGGGACCAAGAGGGAGGGCACTCTGACGGGCGCAGACAGGCCCGCCCTAGGCCCGGCCCACACGCTTCCCACGCCGCGGGAGGGAGGTGGCGCTTTTTAAGGAGCAGCGCAGCGCGGGCAAGCTGGGCTCCTCCTCCTCCTTGCAGTGCAATGCAAACTGGGACTCGGAGTCCCGCGACCAACGAAGTCCACAATGTCTTCCCGCGCTGAGGGAGGAAGGCGGCACTTTTCAAGGCACAGCATGGCGCAGGCAAGCTAGGCTCCTCCTCCTCCTTGCAGTGCAATGCAAACTGGGACATGGAGTCCCGCAACCAACAAAGTCCACAATGTCTTCCCCTTCGATAAAATCTTGAAACATGCCTTATGTTATGAAAAGCAGGTAGAAATCAGAGGTATTTAGGACATCAGAGATTTCTTGAGTATGTGATTGAACAGATCTCACATTAATTAGGATACATGGTAGGTTTGATTCCGTCATGATTGTTAGAAAGTAAGATTAGTTTGTGTTGATTTAGACAGGATTTTCACTGTGGCTTCCTTTCCAAGTTTCATGAAAAGGTTTGTAGTGCCTGGCTGCATTCTTGGGAGCTGCAATGGTTGAAATAAAAGTTTTTGAAAAGCATATGTTGATTCATATTATTGCAGGCAAAGATATCTAGGGAGGGAATAAATAGAAGTGTCATTCTTAACCACTTGACTGCACGGGATTTCCCCCTGGTGCTAAGACCTTTTTTGGATGTTTTGGGGCAGTGTTTTAAGCCTTCTTAATTTTTTTCCACAAAAGATATCCAGGTCAAGTTTGCATCCTTTTTCCCACATCTTGGGGATTTAAAAGGTACCCTGTGATTGTGGATTCCCCTGGAAATAACGAAGAAGCTAGCCAAAATATAGCTACATTTTTCATTTTTTGGAAAAACTAGAAAAAAGTGCTGTGCAAGAAAGTGTATTTGTTTTATTCCATAAAACGGCATCAACAAAAGGCTTCTAAGATCATTATCTTCTCAACTTTCAGAAACAAGCACAGTTATTAAAAACATTTTTACTACAGTTTTTCCATTTTTCTAACTGGTAGAACTGGTCCATATTTTCTATTTTTTGTGGTTTCAGTCTACAGGCAGTTTGTGAGGAAAACAGGTGTGAACCCCATTGGGGATCCCAGAGAGCTATACATTTTTTGCAAACTAGACAAAAATTTGAATTCAGCAACGGGTCATTTGTGTAGGTAGATTGCTTACGGTTTTCTCAAATAAACTAACTATTGAAATTAAAAAATAATTAAAATTAGTAGGAAAAATAAAGCAATTGATGACAATGTTTTCATATGTATTTTGTTGCCCTGATGGTCGATTTACAGAAGAAGCATACTGTTACATTTGTCAGACCCTTCTGGTCGCAGGGATACATAGTGTTTGTTGGTGAGCAAAAGACACACATGTACTCAAAGCACAACACATGAACTGCAAATTGTAATGATGTTGTACTGTATTCCGACCATCATATGGTAAGCTCTAATGAATGAAAAATGTGTATGAAGGAAACTTATTTATTTTTTAAATGTGCACAAAAAACGGAGATTAAGAATAGTGTGTATTTGTACACCTCTGAATTTGGGGTTACGCATGCATGTGATTCAGAGGGCAATTTGCAAAATGTGATCTTTCATACTGGCTTACATTTGAAAGCCAATTATGGAGAGAATTAAAATTCATAATAGCAAAGGTTATACTATTCTGTGTTTCCACACTTCTCCTGATAAAAATGCTACCCCACTTGTGTGGCTGGAGACAGCAGCATTTCCTGTAAAAAAGAATTGTCTGTTTTGGCGATGGGGGTAGCTGCGGTAATTAATCCCAAGCTCAAGTGCCACCCAGGAAAGCTTACCAACCCAGCCATTTTTTAAGACTAAGCAACAAGGGGATTTGAGGGTGGTGAATCTTCATCAATCTCCCAAAAGTCACGCATTTTCCACATATTTTTGTGATGGGAACTTTTGGAATCGGCAGGGATCTTTGAATTTCCTATTGTCCAGCATTCCCACACTTCTCCCAAGAGAAACACTATCCCACTTGTGTAGGTCAGCCTTGTGCCTGTGCCACAATAGGTCCCAAAATACAACGTGTAGACATCAATATTTCCTGTCAGAAATTAGCAAAGGAGGTTGTTGCATTATTTGGGCCCAGGCTCGGCTGCCACCCTGCGAAACCTACCAAACCCAGACAGTCTTGAAAACTAGATACCCACGGGAGTCCAGGATGGTATACCTTGCATGGGTCCCATGACATTTTCTTACCCAAAATGTCTTGCAAACCTTGAATTTAGTCTAAAATCCCACATTTTCCTTACATTTCTGGGGCAGATTAGGAGTATACCCCCAATCTGCCCCGGGGGTGGCAGAAAGACTTTTGCTGCTGTTGTGGAATAGAGCACGGTCTGATGCCTGGATGGGCCTGCCCCTCGTATTTTTTTGGGGGACTATTTTTTCCGAGTGTCTATTGGGCTTTCTCACCCTCCCGCTTGGGGGACTGATTTTCTGTAAACCCCCTCATCCCAGTATGACTGCTGCACCTGTTCTCAGTGGGGGCATGGCACAATAACTGGGCTAGCCTCCCCCACCCCTTTTGCATTCATATATCTTATACCTGATGTCTATTGGGCTTTCTGCCCCCTCTGCCCTGGCCCCCCAGGCAGATTTGGATAAACACCCCTCCCTTTCCCTTTTGCACCTGGGGAAGGGGGAAGAACTAGCCCATTGCCAGGGGGATACACCCTCTAAAAGAAATCCCTGGTTTTAAAGGGGTAGAGCTCTGCTTGTTGATCACCCTTCTGCATCAGTTCTCAACTATGGATCCACTACTCGGAGATGCCTTGAGATACCATTGGAAAGGGGAGGTTCTCCTCTTTCTTAAGATACATCTCCATTGACATCAGTGCCCAGGGGACAAAGATACGCCATCGAGCACTGGTGCAAGTGAAAGTGAAATGAGCTCATTTCACTTTCACTTTCAAGTTAATGCTTATCGTCATTCTAAAAACAAAAACAACAGCCTCATGTTGCTGGTAAAGCTATTCCCCAGCACCCAATCTGAAATTAAGAAAAGGAAATCTCTCTCTTGCCAGCACCAAAGGCATTCCCTGCCCTGGGTGCTTTGACGTGGCCTCCAAAGTCAACAGCTGCCAACTGAAAGCGCTCTTGACGTAGAGGTCATGTTATTACCGCTCAAGTGGTTAAATACTTTTATGTAATTAAACAGTTGGTTTGGCAATTAGCGTGATCCAGATAAGCAAATACCAAATCAAGGCAGAATCCAGTTAGAAAATTTGAAAATTTAATTAATGTGCAGTTTGGACATTTATAAGTTGTCATTTTAAACATTGGCCACTATGGCTTGGGAAATTGTGGGCTGTCTAATCTTCTTTTGCAGTTGTCTGTGAGGGAAATCTAGAATAAAGCCTGGTCCTAAACAAAATACAAAGATTTTGATTACAAGTTCAGAACTGAATTCGGATACCGGCTCAGATTTTAGTGCATGAACTAGAATTCCCTGCTGGGTGATAGTGAACAAATCCTCACTGTTTTCCCCAGACAGAAGTTAGGCAGGCGAAGCCTGCTGAAATGTATCAGAAAACAAGTCCCAGAAAAATTGCAAAAGTAAAATATGGTTAATTAAATAACAATTCTTTATGCTATGCCTCATTTCCAAGATGAAAACATGTAGTAGGATGTAAAGGCCAGAAAAGCCCTCCCCCTATGGTTCTGGTATTTGCCGGGTGTAGTAAATAATCACCAAATTTCGCAAAGTGTGTAATCAGGGTCATTGTCTCTCAAGGAATATGCACCACTGGTGACCACTGGCGGGATGAATTCTGGAAAAGTCCTGCAAAGGACTCACGAAATAGACATTTCAACGAGACTTGTATCGATTTACCTCTTTGTCTATTTACCTCTGAGTCCAAGCAATGTTGAGCCTCTTTCTACGGGCGACCTGCAAGCCAAGGGCAGTAAGCAAGACAGACAAAACAGGAAGGAAAAAGAATTCGCCCTTTATTAAGGGATAATTAAATGGGGAGGAGTCAAAGAAAGAAAGATAATACAAAATGGGACAACCAGTGTTTAACTTGAGGCATTTGTTACTGATGGGGTCCACAGACACACATTACCCCCTCATAGGGCCTCATCGTCCTAATCATTACAATGTGAGGAGGTCCCACCCCCAGACAGGCCTGTCTACAAGGTAGTCTTTTTTCTTATTTATCTAAAAGTAAAAATACTCCTCCCTCCCTACTCCATGCCTGCTTAATTTCCTGTCCACAACAGGTAAGAGATGTGTTAGTTTTTATATTGTAAATTTATGTTGTGTTTTAGGTCTGCACTCCCCATGTGATTTATTGCAGCGTACCGCCCGCGGACGCTCTTCCCAAGCAGGTGCTTGGCTGGGGCGGGGAGCATTGCGTGCAGTCCACAGGCAGGCCGCCCAGGTGCTGGGATAAGGAACAGTACTCTTGCCCCACGGCAGTGTTTTCCTTCAATGCGCAGCTGCGGGGAGGCAGTGCATTATTTCTTGTGCAGCCAAATCTCGTGATCTCATATATTTGGTTGCTAGGAAACAACTATAACAGCATTTGCAATGCAATAGGTCTCGCATTTACGCGAGTTTCAGCTATTGGCATTGTAAATGACAATGCGTTTTATTTATGTTTTGGTTTTTAAAACATAAATAAAAGGCATTGTCATTTACAATGCCAATAGCTCAAACTCGCGTAAATGCGAGACCTATTGCATTGCAAATGCTTGTTTTATTTTTGGCAGATTTTATATAGCGCCAACTCGACCCGAAGGTATTGGAGCGCTTTACATGAGCACCAGTTACTTTACACAAGGACACATTCATTTTTGGTAGGCACAGGGAGATTAAGTGATTTGCACAGAATCACAGGATGTTGAGCTGACGCCCTCTAAAGTCGGCAGCTCTAGCCGTGAGGCTACATCCTCCCCGTTCTTCTCACCCTCCTCTTGAATGCAGGCGCACACTGCACGGGGAGCTCTAGCCCGCCACACAATATTTCACAGGAAATCTAGACACACTGCTCCTCTGACCGGAGCCTGAGCTTCCCCAGCGCCGCAGCCTTGCACCTCCTGCGCCGTGCATGCATCCGAAATGTCTAGGGGCTAAACACGCATGTGAGTGGGTCACCACCCTCCCTGCAGAAAGCGTCGAGGAGCCATCCAAACACAGTCAGAACTCTCATGGAAGCAGCTCCTGGTCGCAAGCGTTGGTCTCTGGAGTGGGGTGATTCAAACATTTCAGGTGACTATAAATGAGTGCAGCTCGGGATTTGCAGGGTTAGTGAGTCACAAATTAGTGGAAATGAATGCCACGCATAAACGTTACTGCCCTCTCTGGTGAAGGTGCTAATCGTCCCTTCATTATGCCTTTGGGCATTAACAGTGGCTAGTTGACCTTTCTCTTTAGTGTGCTTGGGAGGCATCTACACTTGTTAAGTTACCACCTACCCACTCCCCGTGTTAATTTGTCTTCAGTAGGAGCTCATAATTGCATGGTCATTAACAGTAGCTGTCAGTTATTAACAGACCGGCCCCATATCATATCTTCGTCACTCGTTGAAGACACCCGTCCTCGAGCAAGCCTGGCCCTTGCTCCCTACTCTGCACTTCCAGTGAACTTAGAAGACAGACATACAACAGGGGATCACGACACTCCGAGCCATCTGATGGGCTCAGCCAGTCTAGGCGCTTGAAGGAGGGTGGGACTGGGAATGACCAACAGAGAAACACAAATCTCTTAGTTCTAACAAACGTGACTGTTTATCTAACCACAGGCCTCACAGATTTTCAGTAATTGTGAAACGGTGCCTACAAAGACGCGCACACATATGTGTATAGGATATATACTTCACTGGTACACGCAGCAATCCCTAAAACGTATTATCGTCTCACCCCCAAATGAAATATACCACGCTCCCTTTATTTAGTCTGGGTGAGAGTGGGGGTGTAGAGGCTGTAAGCATTGCCCAGTGACCCCGCACCAACGGGTAGCAAAACATGGCCACTTACTGGTGAAACATGGTCAGCAAAGCAGAGGAACACACACTATTAGATTGCGCGTCCAGACGCTATAGATAGTGGAAGCCTTTCCTCTGCAGCGCCTAACTCCGAGTATGGCTGCCCCAGGGTCACATGGTGCGGCAGGGACTGGGCTGCTTACCTGCTCGGATCTCTTTGAGGTGAGAGGTGGCGAGTGTATGTTCACAGCTACATTACAGCTTGTCGAAGAGTTTAAATCTAACTCACCGGGACAGTACCAGAGACGAGGAAAAATCTCACAAGTTAAAACTCTGCAAACGACGACGGTGCCCTCCCCGCGCCCAAACAACCAAATGGTGGTTCAGTTTAATGAGGCACAGTAAGGAGGGTAAAGTGAGCGTCGCCGCTTCTTGCTTCCGAGTCGCCGGGTTGTGAGAGTCCACGGGGCCGCCGAGGTTGAGGTCCGCTCCAGGGCAGTGGGCACTCGTGCCTGCCTGGATCCTTCTAGGCGAGCACCGGCAGTCTCTTAGCCGGAAGCACTCACGGTATGAATACACCACCGAGACAAGGACTGCTGAGATTACACTGAGAGAGAGAGATGGAATGGAAAAGGGAGAGAGCGCGAGAGAAGGAAAAAGAAAGACAAGGAGATGAAGACGGAGGAGAGAGCTGGAGAAAGAGAAATAAATAAAGGTAGAGCGAAAGAAAGCGAGAGAGAAAAGCAAATGAATACGGAAGAGAGAGAGATGGAGAGAGAGAGCGGGAGAGAGATGGCGACAGGAGAAGAAGGCGGGAGAGAGCGCGGTAGACAGAGTGAGGTGAATACGGAAAGAAGGAAGACAGAAGAGTCGGGGTGAGAAACAGAACGGCAGGAAGGCAGGAGCGAGAGGCGTGTGGGGAGAGACAGAGAGCGAGGGGGAGAGACAGAGCGTTCAGAGTCGAAACAGGGAGTCAGCGAAGATGGAGGAAGAGAGACTGGAATTGAAAGACAGTCCGATGGATGGAGTTTGAGAGAAGGACATTGAGGAGTGGAGGAGAAGAGGGTGGACAGAAAGAGTGAGCTTCGTAGGGCAGATTTAGAGAGAGGGCCCGAGAGGTGATGGGGTCAGAAATTGAGAGGGGAAGTGAATCTATGGAAAGAGAAAGAAAGATTTGCTTGAGAGGAGAGAGAACGTGGAGACAGGGATTGGGGGATGGGACTGGCGCATTAATGGAGAGGGGCGAGAAAAATAGATAACGAGAGGAGCGGGGGCGAGCGAGCGCGGCAGCCTGGGCTTTCGAAAGCTGACCAGACGCTCGTGTGTCATGGCCTTTTCCCCCGCACGGCCGGCATGTGTTTCCAATTATCGCGCCCGCGTCTGGGCACGATAATTGGAAACACATGTCTGCCGCGCGCGTAACCGCAGGGAAAAGGCCATGACGCACGAGCGTCTGGTCAGCTTTTCAAACTCCCTAACTATAAGTCTCGCAGAGCAGCGCTTGCGCGCTACTCGAGGCTCGACCTAAAAAGGAAGTGGTGCCCTTAGCTCTGCTTTTTACCTGGTTTTTGTTGTGAGCTTGCTATTGAGAGTGTGGGCGATCATTCCTCTGCAGCAGGGGTAAAAGCTACACAAAAAATGAAACATGTCCAGAAATTGGGGAAAGATTAACTATTGCAGATTTCTAGGTGCAACCTCCAGGATTTAATCAATAAAACAGTGGAAAGTGCCATGAATGAGCCACAGACAGAAAAGCAGAAGGGTGAAACAGATGATCAATATAACTCACCAAAGGGAAAATATGTGCAGGGGAAAGTTTTTTCTGAGATGTTGGCACATGTGCGTGAAGTCCTGGGATTTGATCCAAAAACCCTAGATGAGGAGGGGTTTTATTCACAATACAGTACCTCTGTTGTTGATGACATTCCTCTGTATGATGTCATTAAGGAGATAATTGCAAAGGAGTGGAAAGATATTGATAAACAGGGTATACCACGATTTTTTAATAAGAGGTATCTTATTGCACAATTTGAAGATTAGTTTCCCCAAATTCCAAAAGTTAATTACATTTTGGCTTCCTCTCTGTTGTCGGAGGAGGCCACTTTATCTGAACCTGTTGAAAAAAAAGTGGAAGCTGCCCTAAAAGAGGACGTATGAGGCTTCTAATTTTGGGGTATGTGCCAGCACATATTCAGTTTAATCATCCCAGGTCTTATTAAAGAACTTTGAACGGCTCCAGAAACAGGTTGATCCCACTCCTATCTTGGTCCAGGTGGAAATTTTGGTGCAATTCTTATCAGACGTTACCTTTGATACCCCTTGAGCCTTTTCGTTCGCATCAGGTGTGGAAATTGAGGGACATAGATCTCTCTGGATGTAACCTTTGCGGCTGGACACTACAGAAAAATCTTTAGTGCATAAGATTCCCTTTGTGGGTCCCAAATTGTTTGGGGATGAATTAAATGGTATAGTCTAGAGGTCTGAAGAGAAGAAAAAGATTTGAAGCCCTTCCAGTTGTTCCAGAGGAAGAAATCTTTTTTTCACAAACAGAACTTTCATGGTCCTCTGGAGCATTCACATCCCTTTCGATTCTGGGCTTTGCCAATAAAACCCGACCACAGGGACAAAACACCCAAGGAACTAGTCAAAAAGGACTATGCCAAGGTTGAGCCAGGATTCGGTTCTTTCTTCAGCAGTGGCTACTGCACATTACGTATCATTCACCACGGCTATCAAATCCCATTTGATCAAATCCCTCTTGGAGGAGAGGTGTTTTGATCTACACCATTGCCAAGAGATGTGCAGAAGAAGGAAGCAATGTTGACAGGGGTGGAGAAGTTGCTCCTAAAGAATGCTGTTGTGCCAGTTTGGCAGCCTAGGGGGGAGAAGGCTTCTCTTCTCTTCTCCTGTCCTCTCTTCTCTTCTCTCAAGCCACATGACTCATTTGATCCCATCCTAGATCTGAAGGCATTGAACAAATTTGTGAAATTGGAACAGTTTCTAATGATCACTCTATAGTCCATCATTCCCCTCATCCAGAAGGGAGACACATTGGCAACTTTGGGTTTGGAAGATGCCTATTTACACATTCCAATTCATCACGACAGTCAAAGATTTCTGTGGTTTGCGATAGAGGAGAAGCATTATCAGTTTCAAATGCTACCATTCGGTCTGTCAACATCTCCACAAACCTTTACCAAGGTATTGGCACCGATGGTGGGTTGTTACAGCTTCAAGAGATTTTGATCTTTCCATACCTTGATGATTGGTTAATGTGTGCTTTTTCTCTTCCTAAATCACAAGCAACAGTGGAGGCAGTAGTTGCACTACTTCAACAATTGGGGTCCAAACTGAATTTGCCAAAGTCTCAACTCACCACAGTTCAACAATTACAGTTCATGGGAGCAATATTTGACAAACTGAAGGTAGTGGTCTTCCTACCACATCCCAGAATAGAGACATTACAAGCAAATTTGAGGACACTGTTATCCATGTCAACAGCCCCAGCCAGATGTTGGTTAAAGGTTCAAGGTCTTATGGCGTCAGCAACTTCAGTGGTTCCATGGGCTCGGTTACACCTAAAGCCAATTGTCAATCATCTTTTGGCCCATTGGAATCTGTCCCTCCCCAACTACGACTCACATGTCCTGATGTCTCCAACACTTGTACAAGAACTGACATGTTATGTTATGTTGATTTATATAGCACACCAATCACCCGAGAGGGTAGCCAGGCGCTTGGGCAATGTGTGTAGGTGTGTGGTCCTAAGGTGCTTATATGAAGGGCCAGGTCTATGGATTCTTGCGGAACTCAAGAAGTGAGGTGGAGGCTCTGATGTGTTGAGGGAGATCGTTCCTTGTCGTGGGTTCGATGTAGGAGAATGAGCGACCTCCAGTTTTGCTTTTGCGTATGCCGGGAGTGTGTACGAGTGAGATTGAGGCAGAGCATAGGTGTCTGGAAGGTTGGTGAAAGTGTAGGTGGCTGTACAGGTATTCTGATTCTGCATTATGTAGGGCTTTGTATGTGTGTCTGAACAGTTTGAATTGGCCGCACTTGTGAATGGGGAGCCAGTGAAGCTTCCAGAAGTGTGGTGTGATGTGGGTGCGGTGTGGGAGGTAGAGTATGAGTCTTGCGGCTGCGCTCTGGATGGTCTGGTGTCTGTGTTGGAGTTGTCTGGAGATTCCGGCTTAGAGTCTTGCCGTATTCCAACCTGCTGGTGATGAGTGCTTGTGTGACAGTCTGTCTGGTGTTCTGAAGCAACCATTTGAAGATCTTTCGCAGCATGCGTTGGATGTGGAAGCAGATGGTGCACACTGCTTTGACTTGAGCCATTATGTTCAGCATGTCATCTAGGATGATCCCTAGATTTCTTGCGTGGTCTGTGGGTGTTTGTAGTTGGTCCTAGCTCTGATGACCACCAGATGGAATCCCACGGGGAGGTCTTGTTGCCGAAGACCAATACTTCCATCTTGTAGGAGTTGAGTTTCAGGCAGTTGGTTCGCATCCAGTCTGCTACCATGGTCATGCAGTTGGTGAAGCTGGTTCTGCTGGTGTTTGTTTTGTCCGTCAGGGAGATGATGTTAACGTGGTGGTGCGTGATCTAGGGCTCGCCCAAACCACCAACTCCTGTGCTAAGGCAAGACCCCTGTCCTTAGCTGTAGCCTTGCAGTGCTGCTATAGATGTAACATGCATGTATTCCCTTGATGGAAAACCCATGTGCAACCAGGGTTGGCACTCTGGTAGTTATGCTTTAAGAAATCCAAAGTATTATAGTATGTATTTGTAACTGCCGTTTGTTTTCTTTTTAGCCTTGTTTTACTACGGGGACTTCAAGTCCCAGAAGCCCCAGCCGGCAGCCATCTTGGGTGGGGCACAAGCCTATAAGAGGAGGTCCCGCCTGAGCACATGTGCTCACTATTCAGGAACTTCCTTGGAATCTGGCACCTCTCTTCGTCGGCTGTCTCGTTGACAGTGCGGTGTCTCTACAGGAATCTGCTGATTTCTCCTGCATTGTTGGCCTTAGCAAACCCAGGTTCGAACTTTGTAAGACCGTCCAGGTCTTCAGCGGTAAGCCCGAAACCAAATCGAAATACATTCTCTTGTGAGAGCTATACAATTAAGGTGTCAATATTCTCCGGTGTAGTTAACCAGGAGAGTGTGTTCTTTAAAGTTGCCTACTGTGTTCCTTAGAGTGTTGTTTAACTTGAGGGCAACAACTGGTAAGCCTTTACCCATATATGACACATGAGAGAAAGCAAGATATGCTTAAGCAAAGTCTGGTGAGAATGATTGTGTTTATTCTGTGAGATCATTGAAAAGTACGAGATCAGATTATTCTATCCTGATATCAAGGATGACAATCACTGCATATTAAGGCACTTCATTGTAGAGACCATACGCACAACTAACAACTAGTTTGTGCAGCATATATGTTGTTTGTTTGTTTAACGTTTCCTTTGCAGATCTCCCTCCCCATAGTTTCCTTCCCAACACCCTTCCCTCACCTGGCCACTCTAATACTCAGCGCTTTATCAGCCTCTGAGTTAGAGCTGTCTGGAGGAGGAGCAAGCAATCATCAAACAGATCCTGAGGAAGGAGCTCCGTCGACACATAATAAGTTGGATGTCATCGGCGTAGGAGATGATGGTGATGGCTTGTGATCGGATAATGTTGGCAAGCGATGTCATGTAAATGTTGAAAAGAGTGGGGCTGAGGACTGATCCCTGTAGTACACCGCATATCAGTTTCTTGGTCTCTGATGTGAAGGGTGGCAGTCTAAACCTTTGGGTTCTTCCCATGAGAAAGTAACATTCATTTGAGAGCGGATCCTTGTATGCCAATCCTGCAGAGTCTTCTGATGAGAGTGTTGTGGGGGACAGCATCGAAGGCCGCAGAGAGGTCGAGCAGGATGAGGGCAGCAATTTCTCCTTGGTCCAGGATGTTTTGAATGTCATCGGTGGAGGGATGAGTGCTGTCTCTGTGCTATGGTTCTTTCTGAATCCTGATTGTGTGTTGTCTAGAAGATGAAGTATGAGGTGGGTTGTGAGTTGCTTGTTAATGGCCTTCTCAATCACTTTGGCTGGATAGGGGAGCAGGGGATGGGCCGGAAGTTTCTCAGTTGATTCGGGTCAGGTGTGGGCTTCTAAAGGAGGGCGTTGATTTCTGCAAATTTCCATTCATTCTGGAAAGTGGCAGACGTGATGGAGGTGTTGATGATGAGGATCAGGGTTGTGTTGATTGGTGGTGTTCCCAGGTTGTAGATGTGTGGGGGGCATGGGCCTGTTGGGGCACCTTAGTAGATAGTACGCATGATTGCCGCTGTGTCATTTCTGGTGAGGGTTGCTCATTCGGTCAGGTGGCCGTCTTGGTTGGTAGGTTAGGGATTATTTCTCTGGGGTTCGGTTGGTGTGCGAAGTTGCTGTAGATGGTTGTGATTTTGCCATGGAAGAAGTTGGATAGGTTGTCGCAGAGTTGTTGGGAAGCAGAAATGTTGTTGACAGTGATGGAGCAGGGTTTTCGCGAAATAAAACCTGCTCGAATTGAACCCTAAGTAACATTTACTAACCGTGTGCGGTGAAAAACTAATGTTAGGCTAAAGAGCCTAACATGAGGGAAAATGCTACTGCGCAAGCGCGTACTAAAGCACTGAAGTAAGCCGCAAATGCTTTTTGACAAACGAAAAATAAAGACTAATGCTGCTTTTTGTGCACATCATTACCGTTTGCTAGAAAAAATAATATTAACATGGGTTGCGCATTGATAGATGTAACATCGGGTGGATGCATAATGAAAAGCATTATAAATGATTAATAATGCCTGTGTTTGTTTTTCATAGAAGCATGGTTTTCTGTTCTGCGGGAAAACACAGGGTATATGAGAATAGAATAAATTCTGCAAAATAACACTGAGCAAGACGATGGCATTGGAAAACAAGTGTCCTTCGCCAGTCCTGTGTGCCTGCCAAGAGACTGCTGATAGAAACAAAATTTTCCTTGAGTGAAAGAACTTTTCCTCTTTGTGCGGCACGAACGGATAAATGCGACACATAATTTGCTACATGACTAGGATGGAGAAAACGAATGCTATGACAGAGGCTCAAATTTGTATTCCCTGGGGTGGAAGTAGAAATGCAGAATAAATAAACAATAAAACATTAAGAGAGATGAACATGATGAGAGTGGTGAGACAGTACACCCCCTTCCTTAACTAATCATGAGTAGAGAAATCCTCTGTTCTGACACAAGTGTGGGTTGGACATTTAGGTTTTAGGATATAATTGAGGTTCCTGGTGGGAGGGGTAAGGTTAGTTGGTGGCTTGCTTTCTTACCTGCGTGAGGAGAGGCCTTCTATGCGGTCTCCTATTTTGAGCTGGCTGTTCCTGTCTGCTGATTCCTGACTTAATCTTTGCCTCTTCAATTCTTCTTGAGGATCCTTACTGCTCTCATGGCCAGAGAGTAGATTTCCTATTCAATTGGGTTAGTATAGACTGAAAACTGAATTTGCATAATCATTTGCAAATGTATTTTGTCTCTGAACCTTTTGTCTCTTTGCCTTTCTACTCCTTTATGCATTGATATGTTGAGATGTGTTTTGATCATTATTACTCTGATATTGTTGCTCTGTGATGATCTATGATTTGTACTGTATTTTGGTATTGATGAGCATTTATTTCACATTATTTTAGATAAATCATTATAAATATAGAAATGTGTATGTCTTTATTAGCGGTGTTTTCTAGTTTATGAGTATTCTAGAAACAAGTATTGGTTTGCCAAACCCTGTCAATTATATAAAGATCGCATCGCCACAATTGGTATAATAGAAATGAAGACTCAAATTGGATTTTGGTAATTTGTTTGGAAATTCTCTAATCTCAGCGTGAAGGGGCTTGTGGGTAATGAAATTGGGCCTAGTTTGTGGAAAATTATTAGTCCCAGATCGCTGGATCCGTTTTGGTAGCAGCCTGATGGTTTATATTGATTATTTTGGCAAATTAATGGTTGAATTATTGATTTTGGTTACTATTATGAAAAGTTAGCGTCTTTGTTTTATGTAGTCTGGAAGTACAGGTACGGAGTTACCTAAGATCCTGGGATGTTGATTTAGCCTCAGGGGCAGAGGAAGAGTGTGGAAAAGTATCACACTGCAGAAGTACTTTGTCTGTTGTTGTAATATCGAACAGTGAAATGCTGTTGATGTTATTTTAAGGGACCTATTCTGATGTAAGAAGATTGTATGAAATAGTGAAAGTCTGCTTCCGAAACTTTGGCCTTACATCCCCGAAGGAGTACCAAGACCTCTTTTCTAAAAGTCCTCTTCCGAGACTTTGGCTAGTATCCACAAAGGAGTACCAAGACCTCTTTCACTTGATTGAGAGTAGAGTGACACTGGTCGTTATTTTACTGGAAGTAAAAGAAATCTCTTTGAGTAATTGAACTATCTTTTTATTAGTGGAGCAGACAAAGTAGCAGCTGTTTGTGTTGTTTCTAATAAGAATTTATTTAGAAAGACTTTTGTAGTACATTGCTGTATTATTTTGTAAAGGCAGGGTCAGTCGCAGGAGTTATACTGACGTCACAAAAAGCTGCGCTGGCATTGGTCAGATAGCAGGCGTGTATTGTGTTGTAATTGGTTGGTTGGTGTGAGTCGCGCTGGTATTGGACGAGTGTGAGCCAATAGAGTGAGTGGAATTACGGAAGGATTTTCCTTGATTTCTAAAGTATATTTGCGGAATAGAGAGAGTTGAAAATGAAGTTGATAAAGATGATACAGGATTTGTTTAAAAAAGACAAGCTAATAGTTACTAGAGAGGGACTTCCTGTACCTCCTGCAAGATCGCCTGCTTCTTTCATGATGATAGAGCGTGGATATCATACGTGTACATGGTTAGAGAATTGGGTGAGTTATATGGAGGATGATGGAGTTTTAACTTTTCCAGAGCATGGTACTTTCAATGTAAAAGTTTTGGAGAATTTGAGAAGACGAATAAATTCTTTAAAACCAAATCCTAGACCTATGCAGTATGAGGCACTTGAGGAATGGTAACATGAGGCGTACAGAAGGGAGAGAGATAGGAATGGGATGAAATATAGGAATACAATGAGATGGTATTCAGAGGCTAAATGGGATGCGCTGTTGAAAAAGTGGAGGAGAGATGGAATGATCGATGGATTATACCCAGTAATGGTTGCTGAGTGACCAGCTGGTGGGAAGTGCAAGGAGAAAAAGAATAATGTAGAGACCTCAGAACTAGATATAGATCCGAATGAAATTGATGATGAGTTATTAGATGAGATGTTATTGAAGAGACCTCCACCATATCAGGAGAGTCCGGCTGAGATTACTCCAAGTGCACCATTAATTGAGATAGAAGTTCCACAAGTTCCACAGGTTACCCAAACTTCACAAGTTCCATTAGTTTTACCTTCTTCATCAGCTAACCGAGTCTCACAGGAGAGAGAGATTGAAATGGTCAATAGAGCAAAAGAAGAATGAACCTAGAAAATTAGTCAGATGAGTTTAAATGCTGAAGTGTTATCAGTTCCGGTAACATTTGGTCCTATAGTTCCATTGTATAGTGAGGGTCAAAACATTTTGAGAGTGCATGCTTTGACAGTTCCAGTGACTAGTGTTAGGGATATTAGTGGACCAGAGTCAAATGAAAAGAGTACGTCACTGATTGATATTCCAGTAAATGGAAATGTGACTGAAACGCCAAAAAGGAATGTATAAATTGATCCTAGAAAATTATTGTCAAATGTGAGAGAAACGACTTCAGTATCAGGGAGTTCAGTGGGACCTTCGCCAGAAGAGTTGGATGATTGGATTAGGGGAATGGCACCTAGTAAATCCAAACAGAGTATAGATATAAGTAGGTTAAGAGTAGATCTGGAAGAAATGATTATTGGTACAATAAGTCCGGAGAGATTGAGTAAATATCACGATGATGAGTTGTTATTTTTGTGTAAGAATATTTCATTGAAAGCGAGAAATTTGCATGAGAAGTTGGCAGAAGCAGCGCAAGAATATGGAGTGGATATTGAGAAATCAAAAGCTTTACAAAAGACATATAGGTTGGATTTTAGTGATAAAGATCTGGAAAGTTTGATTGCAAATAAAAGAGTTGATTAATACTTTGAAAAAATGGGGTGATTTAGAACGATGGAAAGGTAGATGGACAAGAAAGAAAGAGGAAGCGCTTGCAAGTAAGGGTGTAACTGCATCTTCTTTGCTTCCGTTAAAAGAGGCAGAACCTGCTGAAATTATATATCCAATGAGAGAAGTTCCGGGTGGTGGATATGTTCATATTCCTTGGTCAAGACAGGACATATTGTCTTTTACGAATGACTTCCCAAGATTGAGAGAAAAGCCTGTCGAGTGGTACAAACAGGTAGAGAGGCTTGTAAAGGTCTCAAAGTTCCTGTTGAAATATTTGGATGGTTTGGTTGACATTGTAGTTCAAGCTGATTTATGGACTGAGTGTAAGATTGCAATTGACTGGCCGAAAGAGGAATATCCTAGCGATGTTAAAACTGGAGCTCCTTCAGAAGAGGTGATGAAGAAATATAATCAAGTGATTACTTATTTGAAGAGTAAGATTTCCCCAAAGGAAACAGATTGGGTTAAGATTGACAGGACGGCACAGGAGTCAAAAGAAACAGTACATGCCTACTACGAGAGACTTTTACAGGTATTTAAACAGTATAGTGGTTTTGAAAGTATAACTGACAAAGATATTGGACATTTTGTGTATAAGCTTGTGTTTGAATTGAAACCTGAAATTAGTAATATGATTCAGCAACATTTGATTTGTTGGCAGAACAAAACAGTGGATGAAATACTGAGGTATGCAAAGTATTGTAGTGATGATATTGAATCTAGGTGTAAGAAATTGAAAGAGAAAATGATGTGGGCGCAAGTGAAAGCGGCACAGCAGAAAAATGGGAATTTTGTTGATTATTCTCAAACAGGTTTCCAGATGAAAGGACAGAATCAGAATTTTCAAAATGGTCAGGTATCTGGTTTGAGTGTTGTACCGAATGGTGGTGTTCAAGTACAATTACCGGGAAAAGGTAAAGGTAGAAATAATAAAGAAGAGATGAAGAGAAAATTTCCTTGTCATGCGTGCAGCAGGTTAGGACATTGGAAGAACGAGTGTAAGTTCTTGTTAGAAAATAATGGAATGGTTCAAAATTCTAATCCACAGATGCAGAATGAGGTGGTTGTGAATCAACAACAGCTGCAACAGCAACAGGTAGTTACACCACAGGTACAACAGGTTCAACAGGTACAAGTGCCTCAAGCTCCTATGCCAAATAATGTGAATGCTCAGGTACAGAGATACAGTGCGAATGTTGGATTTCACTCGAGTGAACAAATTGGTAAGAAACAAAATGGACAAATGGTTTTGCAATATTGGTTGCAATGTCCTGAGAGTGATTCAGATTCATCTCAATTACGGTGCCTGAGGGGGAGTAAGAGTGCGTGCTTGGCGTATCTCTAGAGGTAGATCAATCAGGTCCAGTGACCAAACCAATGGAGGTTCATATTGGAGAATTTAGAGATTTGCATCGGTTTGTGGTATGCGATACGAGTCCAGTGAACCTTTTAGGTAGGGACTTGTTGTGCAAGATGAACTGCACCATCTATTGTACACAAGATGGTATTGCTTTCCAAACACCAGATGAGGATGTTGCTTTCAAGGTAATGTTAGCAAGGCAAGGGCCAGAAGTGACTGATTTGTATCCTTTATTTACAGTGAAGGATTTGCCTGTTGAGTTGAGAGATACTGTGACGACTGATGTGTGGGATTTTTCAGGGAAAGACATGGGATTGATGAAGGGTGTTGATCCAATTCAAATTTTGGTCAAACAAGGTTACAGAATTTCCGAAAACACCACAATATAAAATGAGTCCTGAGATTATTGAGGGAGTTACTCCTGTAATTGAGCAAATGATTCAACAAGGTATTCTGAGAGAAATACTAGGGAGCCCTTGTAATTCACCTATTATGGGGATTAAAAAACCGAGCGGCAAGTACAGAGTTGTACAAGATTTGAGAAAAATTAATAAGATTGTAGTACCTTGTTGTCCGATAGTGCCAAACCCAGCAGTGATTCTTTACCAAATTCCCAGTGACGCGGAATGGTTCACAGTGTTTGATTTGTGCCAAGCCTTTTTCTCGATACCCTTGCATCAAGATAGCCAGTATCTTTTTACTTTTCGGTTCGGAGACCGTGTCTTGGCATGGTGCCGAGTTCCTCAAGGGTATACAGAGAGTCCTTCAATTTTTTATCAGATTTTGAAAAAGTGTCTGGAGTCATTGGTTATGCCAGAAGACTCAGTATTGGTGCAATACATCGATGATCTATTGGTGGCATCAAAGACACGAGAAGCATGTGTGACAGATACAATTGCTCTATTGAACCATTTGGCAGTAGGTGGGCATAAAGTGTCACCAGCAAAATTACAGTTTTGTAAAAAAGGGGTTCAATATTTGGGACACAAAATTGAGAAAGGAGTCAGGAAAGTATCACAAGATCGAATTGCTGTGATCTTGCAAATGGGTCCTCCCAGAACACAGAAAGATGTTTGAATGTTTCTGGGCATGGTTGAATACTGCAGACAGTGGATCAGTGGTTTCTCACTGATTGTAAGAAACTGGCTCTATATATACTACACCAAAATGAGGTATAGTGTGTATAGGGTCCAGGTGACTCCAAAGGTAGGCAGAGGTTAAAGTTAGATAGAACCTTACTCTCCATTTGTGGTAGCGTGGTCGAGCAGTAAGGCAGTATCAGAGGTCAGTGTTAAGCATTTGATGTACACACTCAGCCAGCAAATGAATTCACACACTCAGGGACTGAACTCTAGGCCAATTGTTTTTGTATAAAAAATATACAGTGTTTTATTTTAGAACCAAGCAAGCCTGGCACAGGTAAGCATTAAATACTTTACAGTAATAAGTTATTGAATATCGAACCGTTTGTAAAAGCAATAGAAATTATACTTTGTTTGATTTACAGAGCAGTAGATTGCAACACTTAGCAAATACAGTACATTGGAATGAATAGGCTTTTTTCAATAAATTGCAGGTAAGTTACTTTTTACGGTACTTTTCTTACTCCGTGCTGGATACCTGGATTCAGCACTGGGACATTTCCTGTAAACAGGTGAGTAAAGACGTTTTGGTTATTCGTGCGATTTTTAAAGAATACTTTTAGATTTTGAAACTCCACACTTAGAAACTTTTAGGAGGAAAATTGTCAATGTTATCCTATGGAGGAAAAACAAGTTATCGGTTCATAGGTAAGTTATCGACAGTGGGAGTTCAGGTTCTGGGGTTAGACTCAGGGGTCCCCCAGGGTCAGTGATGCACTCTTGTTACACCCTCAGCGGCACTGGGGCGGCCGGGTGCAGAGTGTTGAGGCCCAATATAATCCAATGGGGGATAGGGGGCCTCCGGTTGGTGGCTGCTGGCTAGCAGGCCACACGGCTTTGGGAGCAAAGCTCCTAGGGTTTAGGTCAGGGCAAATGGGGAAACAAGTTGGCACAAAAAGTGCACCCTCAGCGGCACTAGGGTGGCCGGGTGCAGAGTGCTGTTTTGACGTTGGGCGCCCTGTTGTTTTCCATGGAGAGCCTCCGGTTTGGTAAAGCACTGCAGGCAGGGAGACGAAGGACTTCTGGGTGCGACCACCACGTGGAGAGGTAAGTTGGGAAGTTAGAGGTTGGCTAGACACCGTAGGTTTGGGCACACAAGGTCGTGGGGCGTCGGGTGCAGGGGTGCCTTTTGGGGTCGGATCTTCTTACCAGCTCCTGGTCGCGGTTGGGGGGGCCTTCCGGATTTAGACTGCAGGCGTCGACTGGAGGCTTGAGGCAGGTCAGGGATCGCCGGATCTCGGGTCAGGATCGCCGGGGTAACCTCCTCGTGGTGTTTGCCCACTCAAGCTCGGGCCGTGGACGGCGTGTGCAGAGGGGGGCGAATTCGCGGTTTTTGGGCGGAGCCAGAGGTTGCTGTTGAACAAATCCAGTCTTTGGAAGTGAAGGCAGGCAGGTCCTCCGGGGTTTGTGAGGTTGCTGGCTGCAGGACACCGGGATTTTGCAGGAGCAGGTTCGAGGGGAGACAGGCCTGTAGGGCTGGGGCCAAGTCAGTGGGCGTCGTCCTCTTGTTAGCTCTGCACGGCTTTTCGGTCCTTCTTCTTTTCTTGTTGTTGCTGGATCTGAGGAAGCAAGGTTCAGGGTGCCCCCTAAATACTAGATTTAGGGGCGTTACAGGTAGGTAAAGGGCAGGGACCAATGGGTCCCTTCCCTGGGGTGAGTACACCCCCTATTCTGCCCCTTTCCAGTGGGAGGGGGGCAGGAGCCTGTCCCTGGTTTGTTGGGTCCCCCCATCCTCAGGATGGCGGGGACTCGGAGTTGTGCTTCACCTTGCCTCCCCCACCAGAGGGGTGGAGTTGGCAGAGGTGGGCACACCTCTCACCCTCACTAGGTTTTCCTGCCGATTCTCCTGCCCAAAGTGGGGGGAGAACCAGTGGGGACCAGTTGCTGAAAGCAGCAAATGGTCTGGGGAATCTCCAAAGGCGGTATGCCTTTGAAGCTTCCCTTTCGTGAACCCTGCCCATCCTGGGGGAGGATGTGCATTGTTTCAGGCCGCCGAGAGCAGCAGGCTCTCAACCCAGGGATCCAGAAACATGTCTGTTGGTGGCAGCCTAAGCAGCCACTCAGTTGGGACACTAGAAGTGGGTCGTTTTTCAGGGGGCATCTCTAAGATGCCCTCTGGGTGCATTTTTCATTAAATCCCACACTGGCATCAGTGTGGGTTTAATGTGCTGAGAAGTTTGGTACCAAACTTCTCAGTTTTCAGTGTAGCCATTATGGTGCTGTGGAGTTCGTAATGACAAGCTCCCAGCACCATATACTCTTAATGGCAGCACTGCACTTACAGTGTCTAAGAATGGACTTAGACACTGTAGGGGTACAGGGCTCATGCACCTCTACCCTCACCACTGGCATAGGGCACCCAGCTAGAGGGGTGACTGATCTATGCCAGGGCAGTGGGTTGTAGGCATGGCACACAGGGATGTGTGCATTGTCGACTCTTCACTTTGTTCTGCACCAAAACACGCAGCCTGCAAAGGCAGTGTGTGTGTGTAAGGGTACAGGGCCTCTAAGGGTGGCAAGTGCTGCAGCCCTTAGAGGTCTTCCCTGGTCACAGTGCCCTGGGTACCTGTGGTACCATTTACTAGGGGCTGACCTGCGGTCAGAGATGCCAATTGGGTTAGTTTTGGGGAAAGAACATAGGCCCTGGGAACCTGATTGGCAGGGACCCAGGGCACATCAAGTAAAAGTGCATCAGTAGTCTGGCAAAAAGTGGGGGGGTTACTGCAACAGAAAGCCACTTTCCTACACTGATAGCCAAGCCATTACAGAGATTGACTCACAAAGATGTGCTCGATCCGATCGAACTGGATGAAGAAAGCATGAAGGCTTTTGTTGAGTTGCGAGATAGTCTTTGTCGAGCACCTTCATTGGGAATGCCAGATTATTCTAAAGAATTTGCATTGTTCTGTTGTGAGAAAGATGGCTGTGCAGTTTCAGTTTTGACGCAGACACATGGAATGGCGTGTCATCCAGTGGAATAGTTCTCTGCTACTTTGGACTCAGTGGCTGCAGCGTTGCCAGGTTGTTTGAAAGCAGTGGCTGCTACATGTGAGTCTGGAGCAGAGTGAATCAATTGTGATGGGACATCCATTGAGAGTGTATGCACCACATTCTGTTGAGATTTTGCTAACAAGGACGAGGACCAGCACATGACAAGTAGTCGTTTGACTAGATATGAGAGAGTGATTTTGGGTGCTGAGAATGTGACAGAAACAAGATACACGACACTAAACCCAGCGACTTTGTTGCCGAGTTTGAGTTGTGAAGAAGTAAAGGATGAAGCAGATCATGATTGTCTGGATGTGACAGAGTTGTGTTCAAAACCAAGGTCTGACATAAGAGATACGCCATTGCCAGAATCAGATTGTGTGATGTTTGTAGATGGTTCGTGTCTGAGAGATGAAAAGGGTACATTGCGTGCTTCATATGCAGTATGCACAGTGGCCATGGTCAAATTTCTGAATAATTGGCAAATATTTGAGGATAACTATATTTATGGATAGTCAATATGGTTTCGGGGTGGTGCTCGATTTTGGTCAATTATGGATGCAACGTGGATTTCTGACTTCTTCAGGATCCCCGATTAGAAACAGCAAGGATGTAAAAGATTTGCTGAATGCATTACAATTGCCTAAAGAAATTGCAGTGGTCAAATGCCAAGCACATAAATCAGGAAATGATTATGTGACTAGTGGCAACAGATACGCAGACCAAGTGGCTCGTTTCTGTGCACAAAATTCAGTTTCGAATAATAAAGGAGCAGAAAAAAAGAATACAAATTGTCACTTGATGTTCTCTTCTGTAGAAACATGGGATGAAGTTAGACAATTGCAAGAAGAAGCTAGTGAAGAAGAGAAAGAAATTTGGATTAAAGCAGGATGTACAAAGAGACCTGAAGATAAAATATGTGTGTACATGGATGATAGACCAGTAATGCCAGACTGTTTACTTTCACAATTTGCAAGGATGTACCATGGAGTGACTCATGTGGGAAGAGATGCTATGATTAGGCTCTTCAAACAGTCATGGTACAATCCAAAGTTCAGGGTTATTGCAGTGAGTCTTTGCCAGAGATGTATAGTGTGCCAGCAGCAGAATCCAGGTAGAAAGACTGTTGTCAGTTGGGGGCGGATTGGAAAAGCAGCAGGTCCTTTTACTAGATTACAGGCAGATTTCATCAAGCTTCCTCCTTGTAATGGACTAAAATATGTGCTGGTTGTTGTTTGTCTGTTTTCTCGTTGGGTAGAAGCATATCCAACAAGAAGAAATTATAGTTTAACAGTTGCTAAATTTCTTTTGAGAGAGGTCATTCCAAGATTTGGATTTCCGGTCTCTTTAGAAACGGATAGAGGTACTCATTTTAATAATGAAATAATTCGGATGATTTGCGTAGCATTACAAATTGAGCAAAAGCTGCATTGTGCCTATCGACCAGAAGCCTCAGGTGCGGTTGAGCAAATTAATGGCACTATTAAATGAAGACTGTCAAAAGTGTGTGCATCCACAGCACTGAAATGGCCAGATGCTTTACCATTGGTATTAATGAGTCTGAGAAGCATTCCTGATAAAAAGACTTGATTATCCCCTCATGAAGTTATAATGGGGAGAGCAATGAGACAGCCAATTGTACCAGCAAATCAACTGATGAATATAACTGATGATTTGGTGCTTGATTATAGCAAAGGATTGGCTGATGTGGTGCGTTCTGTGTCTCATCAGGTTGGAGAAAGTGCAACCACAACACAGCAAGAGCAAGCACACGATTTAAGTCCAGGAGAGTGGATCCTGGTGAAGAAACATGTGAGAAAGTCATGTCTGGAGCCTAGGTGGCATGGCCCATACCAGGTAATACTGGTGACAACGACAGCAGTGTGGAGGCTTGCCGAATTGGATACACGCAAGTCACACAAGAAGAGTCCCAAGTCCACTTGAAAGACGAGAAGAAGAAGAGCAGAGACTGGCAGAGAGTCAAGAAGAGCCAGAAGCTGTAGAATGTGAAACTATAGAGTCTGAAGCTACAGACTCTGAGTGTGTTGAACACGTGGATGATCGGGAACAAAGTCGAATAAAGTGGGCAGCAGCTACTGGGTCTCGTGAGACTGCTGTTGAAAATAATGATGGAGGAGTGTTAAATGAGAATCAAGAGCAAGTGCAACAGAGAAAAGAACTGAATAAAAGAACTTGCGAACTTGACCCTGAAGCAGAGGGAACTGTGCAAGTTAAGAGAGTAAGAAAAGGTGATGTGTGGCCAAAAGGAGTGAAAAGACTGAAATACACTCTGAAAAAGAGGATACCAGACACGATAGTTGAAGTACCAAATAAAACAGAACAAAGTGAGTCAGAAGAAGAATTAGTTTAGAAAACAAAGAGAGTAAGAGTTCCAAACAGGAAATACACAGCTCCAGACCAGAATGGACATATGTGGTATTGGAAGAAATTGGGCATACAGATCAGAGCAAAGAAGACACTGGTACAAAGCAAAGTGAAGCAAACGGTTTTGAGCCACCCTAAGAGAACTGTGTAGACCACGGGTACTCATAGTACGGCCCGCGGGCCGCCAGCGGCCCGGCAAGCCTTCCTTGGCGGCCCGCGGACCTTGCAGACATCGTACCTGTGTTTTTTTTTTTTTTAAAGTGTCAGCAAACACCGCCGGTTGCAGCAGCGCGGACTTAGAGACTCTGCTCTATGGGGGCCGGGCGATTCTTTAAAAGACCGTTCACTTGCGAATGAGGCTTTGTTGTATTTCACCTCTTCTTAGCGCCCCTGCATCTCCACTCTCTTCTTAGCACCCCTGCATCTCCACTCTGACTGAGTGGAGATGCACGGGCGCTAAGAAGAGGTGAAATACAACAAAGCCTCATTAACAAGTGAATGGTCTTTTAAAGACCTGTGACGTACTCGGGTGCTGCTGTGTGTGTTCCCGGGAAGCTGTCTCAGCCCGGGCTGACACACACGCGGGGTGAGGTGAGAGAGGGTGACAGAGAGAGGGAGACAGAGAGAGGGAGACAGACAGACAGAGGGAGGGAGACAGACAGACAGAGGGAGGGAGACAGACAGAGGGAGACAGAGAGAGGGAGAGGGAGACAGAGGGAGGGAGACAGACAGAGGGAGGGAGACAGATAGAGGGAGACAGATAGAGGGAGACAGAGGGAGGGAGACAGAGGGAGGGAGACAGAGGGAGGGAGGGGGAGAGAGAGAGAGAGAGAGAGAGAGAGGGAGGGAGGGAGACAGAGAGAGGGAGGGAGGGAGGGAGAGAGAGAGAGAGAGGGAGAGAGAGAGAGAGGGAGAGAGAGAGAGGGAGGGAGACAGAGAGAGAGAGGGAGGGAGAGATAGGGAGGGGGAGAGAGAGAGAGAGGGAGAGAGAGAGAGGGAGGGAGACAGAGAGAGAGAGGGAGGGAGAGATAGGGAGGGGGAGAGAGAGAGAGAGAGAGAGAGAGAGATAGATAGATAGATAGATAGATAGAGAGAGATGTGTGTATGCCGGGTCTGGTGGCTCAGTGGACGAAGGCGTCCGCTGCAGGGGCCTGTGTTCAACCTCATGGTCATAGTTTTTTTTTTTGCTCTAGCCCCGCACCCCTCCCCCACTGACCCCGCCCCCACCGGTGCGGCCCTCGGCCACAAACCACACTGTAAATTTGGCCCCGAGAGAAAGTTTGTGAGTACCCATGGTGTAGACTAAAGGCTGCAGAAAATTAAAGAATTCACTCGGAGAAGTAAAGAGAACTAAAAGAAGAAATTGAATCAAAGGCTGTGAAAAAGTTATAAAAAAAATAAAAAGAGGGGTGAAGAAAGAAAGAAGAAGAAGGCGTGAAGTGGTTGGATACACTACTTAGATCGTTTTTATAGTTTTATAGTTTTTTCTTTTTTTTTTGAATTGATATAAAAAATTTCCTTAAAATGGCAAAAATAACAGAGACTGGATATCAAAATCGTAGGTTTAAACGTAGATGTATTAATGCTTGCTTATTTAGTATTTTATTACTAATGTTGGTGTAGTTAACACTAATTGTTATTGTGCCTGTCTTAATGGTAACTAACCATAAAAATAATACTAATGGTGTGACGAGTGAGAAAGTAGATTTTAAAAAAGTCTTAAAGAAATCTAACATACTAATATAGAAAAGATGGAAGGTGATAGCATCTACCATCAAGATAAATCAATTAATGACTTTTCGTTAAATGTTTTTACTATATTGTTATATGAGTATATTGATACTATGGATGCGAGAGATTGTTATGTGTGCATGCAATTACCATCGTCTGTCTCAGAGGGGGTGACTTATCATCACCTACCTTTAACATATGGTGTGTCTTGTAGTGTACTCATGAGTCTATTTTACGAGAGAGGTAGCTTACAATATTACTATTCTAACATGGATTTACTGTTCTCAGAAATTCCTATTAGAAAGAATATGAATAGAGTAAGTAGTGCTGAAAATGCAGAATATATGGGGGAATTTTTCCATCCAACAAAAACAATTGATATAGTATATGCTCATAGACATAACTTAACATGTAGACTGCGGTTTGAAGAAATAGAATTCATTAACATGGTAGAGGATAGAAGGCAGGATTTTAAGAGAAAAGCTGCTGAGCAAAAGTCTCATGTACCTCCATGGGCTTTCAGAGAAGGAGATTATAAAAAGAGTGAGACATACGCTGCCATGACCCTGGACTGGCGTCATAGAGGGAAGCTTTGCTTGCTTAGACTAAAAACTGATTACAATAATTATTTCATTTTTTCTAGTGAGTGTGATCATACTTTCCTAATTACGGGAGGATGGGGAATAAAAGGAGGAACTGATCCTGTCTTTCCAGGAATCTATTATGTGTGTGGTAAGAATGCCTACTATAGGTTGCCTGCACATTGCTATGGATGTTGCTATATTGGTATTGTATTTCCAAAAGTGTACCACTTGGATAAAAATGATAGAATCAATGAAATAAAGAATGGACTAACACGTAATAAGAGAGGAGCAAGTTTTTCAGAAATAGTGGGAGATATTTTTGGAGCATTGATACCTTTAGTTGGAATCATATTAAACTCGCACAAAATTAGAAAATTGTCCACAGTGGTTGATCGTTTATCAACAGACACTGCTGGTGGTTTCTTGATGATTGATACTGAAATGGTTTCGATTAGATCAATGGTTTTACAAAATCGACTTGCCCTTGATGTATTATTCGCCAAAGATGGTGGAGTCTGTAATATGTTAAAGATTCAACAATGTTGTACTTATATACCTGACTAGAGTAAGAGTTTAGAGGGGTATATTAAGAACATTATGAATCATCGAGAAGATTTGGCTGAACTAAAGGTTGACGGTGCTTGGGAGAAACTTAGTAAGAGTTTTTCCTCCATGGGTAATTGGTTTGCTACTTTTGGGAATAGTGTATTAGGAAGAATACTAACGCCTATCATTGCAGTAGCTACAGCAGTACTAATAATTTTTCTGATCTATAAATGCTCTAAATGCAGAAAGGAGACATCTGATGTGAAACGAAGAGCAAGAAAGAGAAAGAGAGAAGAGATAGAATTAGAGGACAAGAAAGGAAATTATTATGAAATAATGAAGGATTTAGATGGGATAATGGTAAAACGAGAGAGAACAACTGCTTTCTAAAAGTGATAATTTGTATTGGTGGGTATTTTGGTGATGGCTCAAAACGCCATCAAAGGGGGGATTGATGGAGCAGGGTTTTCGCGAAATAAAACCTGCTCGAATTGAACCCTAAGTAACATTTACTAACCGTGTGCGGTGAAAAACTAATGTTAGGCTAAAGAGCCTAACATGAGAGAAAATGCTACTGCGCAAGCGCGTACTAAAGCACTGAAGTAGGCCGCAAATGCTTTTTGACAAACGAAAAATAAAGACTAATGCTGCTTTTTGTGCACATCATTAACGTTTGCTAGAAAAATAATATTAACATGGGTTGCGCATGGATAGATGCAACATCGGGTGGATGCATATTAAAAAGCATTATAAGTGATTAACCCCTTCGCTGCGTTCGTCGGCCAACGGCCGTCGCGAGCACTACCTCAGTAGTGCTGCGCACGTCCGTTGGCCGACGCGGTCCCGCCCACTCCTTTGAAGTGCTGCACCGCGGTGGAATGTTCGCCGCGGTAAAGGGGTTAATAATGCCTGTGTTTGTTTTTCATAGAAGCATGGTTTTCTGTTCTGCGGGAAAACACGGGGTTAATGAGAATAGAATAAATTTGCAAAATAACACTGAGCAAGACAATGGCATTGGAAAACAAGTGTCCTTCGCCAGTCCTGTGTGACTGCCAAGAGATAGCTGATAGAAACAAAATTTTCCTTGAGTGAAAGAACATTTCCTCTTCGTGCGGCACGAACGGATAAATGCGACACATAATTTGCTACATGACTAGGATGGAGGAAACGAATGCTATGACAGAGGCTCAAATTTGTATTTCCTGGGGTGGAAGTAGATATGCAGAATAAATAAACAATAAAACATTAAGAGAGATGAACATGACGAGAGTGGTGTGACAGTGCACCCCCTTCCTTAACTAATCATGAGTAGAGAAATCCTATGTTCTGGCACAAGTGTGGGTTGGACATTTGGGTTTTAGGGTATAATTGAGGTTCCTGGTGGGAGGGGTTAGGTTAGTTGGTAGCTTGCTTTCTTACCTGCTTGAGGAGAGGCCTTCTATGCTGTCTCCTATTTTGAGCTGGCTGTTCCTGTCTGCTGATTCCTGACATAATCTTTGCCTCTTCAATTCTCCTTGAGGGGCCTTACTGCTCTCATGGCCAGAAAGTAGATTTCCTATTCAATTGGGTTAGTATGGACTGAAAACTGAATTTGCATAATCATTTGCAAATGTATTTTGTCTCTGAACCTTTTGTCTCTTCGCCTTTCCACTCCTTTATGCATTGATATGTTGAGATGTGTTTTGATCATTATTACTCTGATATTGTTGCTCTGTGATGATCTATGATTTGTACTGTATTATGGTATTGATGAGCATTTATTTCACATTATTTTAGATAAACATTATAAATATACAAATGTGTCTGTCTTTATTAGAGGTGTTTTTTAGTTTATGAGTATTCTAGAAACAAGTATTGATTTGCCAAACCCAGTCAACTATATAAAGATCGCATCGCCACAATTGGTTTAATAGAAATGAAGACTCAAATTGGATTTTGGTAATTTTGGTAATTTGTTTGGAAATTCACTAATCTCAGCGTGAATGGGGCTTGTGGGTAATGAAATTGGGCCTAGTTTGTGGAAAATTATTAGTCCCAGATCGCTGGATCAACTGTGGCTGAGGGCAAGGGAAAAACCTGTGACGTTCGAGAAGATCTCCTTGCAGCTGCTGGAGCTTTCTTCGATGTGGTCTACTAGTGCTTTTTCTCGGTGTCTCTAATGTGCTGGTGATAGCATGTGAGAGCAGCCCTGTAGGTAGTTCTGTAGATAGTGTCGTGGCTGGCTCTCCATTTCCTTTCTAGCTGTTTACAGTGTCGTTTGGTGTCTCGCGGTCTTCTGTGTACCAACTGGCCTGCTTGTTTGATCTACTATGCTTGTTGGGTTTGATGAGTGCGAGGGAGTCTGCGCAGTTCTTGGTCCAGTTGTTGAAGTTGTTGATGTCCTTGTCAAGGTTGTCTGTGGGGCTAGGCTGATCAGTGCTGAGGGCGCTGAGCCAGTATTCTTCTGCGATTTTGCCCCAGCTGCGGCTTGGAGTGCGGAACCTGGTAGTGATGTTGACTTGAGATGTGTTGATTTGAAAGTGGATGATGGAGTGATAGGTCCATATTAGCTGTGTGGTGGAGTTGTTTTTTATGCTGTCGCTTGTGGTAAAGATGGGGTCCAGTGTGTGCCCTGCAGTGTGTGTTGGTTCTTTGACGAGCTGTGTGAGTCCAATGTTGCTCAAGCTTTCGAGGAGTGCTGTGGAGCGGAGGTCGTTTTGGTCTTCCAGGTGAAAGATGAGGTCACCAAGGAGAATGTAGGCTCTGGATTCAATGGTGAGTGAAGCGACAAAGTCAGTGATGATGGTCCTGATCCACAAAAGTAATCTGAGACAAAATCCTAACTTTACGACTTTTGGTATTCACAGAAGGCATTTAGGAGTACTAAAGTTAGGATTTTGTCTCAGATAAACTTACGTTTTGATCTTAAGTTAAACTTAAGACAAACTTAAGTTTAACTGAGACAAAATCCTAGTCGTAAAGTTAGGATTTTGTCTCAGTTAAACTTAAGTTTGTCTTAAGTTTAATTTAAGACCAAAATTTAAGATTGACTAAGACAAAATCCTAACTTTAGTACTCCTAAATGCCTTCTGTGAATACCGAAAGTCGTAAAGTTAGGATTTTGTCTCAGATTACTTTTGTAAATCGGGACCGAGGTTGGTAAAGGTGGCTCATGGTCTGGGTGCTTGGTAGGCGAAGTTCCATTCAGGGTGAATTTTTCAGAGATTTCTGGCTTGAAGTGCAAGTGTTCCATTAATGTGGTTGCGTTCTCTGTGAATGTTGTGCATTTGATGGATTCCTTGTAGATAAGTGAGTCCTCCTCCTGGCTTGTAATGGTGGTCCTGTCAAGCAATCTTGTAGACTACTGGGATTGCCCTAGAGATGTCAGGAGCCAATGAGTGGTTGAGCTAGGTCTCTGTGGTGAAGACGATGTGGGGTGCGTCGTTGCTCAGAAGGTCCCATATTTCGGTTGTGTGTTTGCTGAGTGATTGTGTTTTGAGAAGCATGAATGCTGGTGGGTGTTGACGTGATGGTTTGCTGCGGCGCGTGGCGTAGGGTGGGAGTATAGGCTTTGTTGGTTCTTGTGTGGTGTGTGTGTTGGGTGGGAGTGTTGAGGGCGTTTTGTCAGTATTTGTGTGGCGGGGTGGGTGGGTGGCTGCTGGAGAACCGGCAGTAGGTACTCGTGAAATCTCTTACTGTGGTGTGAGCTGCAGCGTGGTGGGGCAGCAGTTGGGGAACAGCGCCCAGGGTCTAGTGACCTAAGGTGAGCTGCAGAGTATCGCTGGGAGGTGATCAGATCAGGGTTCCGGGAGCGGACCAGGTGCTGATGGATGGAAATTAAGTCCTCTTACTTGACTTCTTCTTTTAAAGACGGTTTTGGTGGGAAAACCAGTAATGTAATTTCCTGTCAAAATGGATGATGGGAAATTCAGTGATGTCACTTGATGTCCAGGTGGCTGATGGGAGATCCAGTGATGTGATTTCCTGTGCTGATGCGTGGTGGGAAGTGAAGTCCTCTTGCTTAGCTCCTTCTTTTAAAGACGGTTTTGGCGGGAAAACCAGTAGTGTCACTTCCTGTCCAGATGGACGATGGGAAATTCAGTGATGTCACTTCCTGTGCAGGTGGATGATGGGAGAACCAGGTGTTGGCAGTGGATGCTCTCTTGATTCTCTACCCCCCCTCCCCCCAGTCTTCTGTATGCATTCCCTTCGATTCCCCTCCTCACCAGGGTGCATCAGAAGATTTGGGAGGAAAAGGTATCGATGATTGTGATTGCCCTCTTTTGGTCTCACCACCTTTGGTTCCCTCTCTTACTCAGGTTGTCCAGAGACAGGTTTGTCAAACTGCCATTCATTCCATCACCACTCCAGTTTCCAGCATTGCCATTGGGTCAGCTCCAACAAGTGAAGTTGACAGCTTGGTTCTTGAACCGTTAGCACTGGAGGACTTAGGTTGTTCTAGCCATATGGCAACAGAAATTCAACTCTCCCATAAACAATTTACTCTTTCCTCCTATCAAAAGAATCAGCACTCTTTTGTTAGGTGGTGGACTGCTAAGGGTATAGATCCAGTCGGGGGAGATCTCTTTCAGATTCTTGAATTTTTGAGGGATGGGTTTTTGATGAATCTGACTCCGGCTACTTTGGATGCTCAATGGGCGGCACTGAAGGCTTGGTACGGTTCTAGAGGTGACATAAATGGGGTTGTGTTATTGGTTGTACGTTTTCTAAAGAGTTTTCATGTGCAAAAACCAGTCATACCATTTATTGTCCCATTCTGGGACTTACCTACAGTTCTCCAGGGTTGACCACTGCCCCCTTAGAACACCTCGAGGAAGGAGACATGATGTGGGTGTTGACTAAGACAGTTTTTCTTTTAGCCATTACGTCGGCCCAGCGTTTCGATGAATTAGGCACCCTAATGATATCTTATCCCTATTTGCAAATCCTTCCTCACAGAGTTGCTCTACGGCTGGATCCAACATTTGCTCATAAAGTTTCTTCCAGATTTCATTTGCGCCAGAAAGTGATTCTTCCAGATTTCATGAATGCGACGACCTTCATATTCCTTCCTCACTGGATGTTAAGAGGCCTTGACAGTCTATTTACAACGTACATAGGAGTTCTGTCTTGTCAATTCCTTGTTTGTCTTCTTTGCAGTGTCAATAAGGGTAAACAAAGAGGAAAGAAGGAGGAAGAGAAAGACAGAAAAACTGCCAAAAGAGAGAAAGCAGGAACTTGCAAAAGTGAGATAAAGGGGCAGGGAGTGTCTGGTAGTGGATTAAAGAGGCATGAGGTGGGTTCATGGCTAAGCAGCCTTTTATTCGGCACGCAGACCTTAGGGCAGCAGCACTTATTCTTTTACAAATTAAGCACTGGGGAAGACAGGGGTGCCTGTCTGTAGTCATACTTCAGTTTTTAAGAAGTGAGACGAGGAAGGGGGCCTTTTAATTAGGGTTGTCTTTGGTAAGTAATCTCTGCATTATAAAGCATTTGCCAGGCAGATAAGTTATGATGACGGAAATTGTTCATTTTTTGTTTTTGGTTTTGTTACTAATGATAAGCATGCTTAACAATGGCTGCGACCTTCACTTTTTGTAATTATCGACATTAATAAATATGCGTTAATAAATCGTCAAAAGAAGAACTGTTGCAAGCAAGTAACATTTTCTTAGACAGGAAACTATGATCTTACGACACATTAGCTGCATCTGCTTTTGTATCCCTTACTAGAGATGCGTAAATGCTTCAGTGAGCCTTCCCTTGCCATCTCCACACGTGCATTCTTGGAAAGCTAGCTTTACAGTTTTCTTGATGAACTTCCCTGTTGCGCCTTCTCTTTAGGAATGTGGCCGAAATCTCTGGATGTTATTAAGCACCGACTGAAAACAGACAAGCCTGCTGCGGGTCCTGTCTGTGCATGCCTGTTTGCTAATAATTAGCATTATGACTGTGACCTTCTGCAGGAATGGGACTGGCATTTGCAGTCTAGAAGTGAAGGCCTGCATGTACCAAGTAAAACGAAAGAGAAGAAAGCACAAAATACTAGAACAGTGGAAATGTATGGCCTGGCTGGCTCAATTGTTTAAATATCATAGAACATTTTACTTGTGGGATTCGGATTAAATGCATTATTTGGACTCGTGTACATTGAGCCCACCACAAACATAACTCTTTCTGGGCATTTGAATAATAATTGATTTTATTATCCAACACAACAATAGGACCTATTTTATTGTACTCTGTTGGCTGAAATCAGTCACCTCTGTCTAGATTCAGACCTTCAGTTCCCTGAAAAAGATTAAGTTAGAGTGAACGTAAGGCTGCCAGGGTGTAATAGTGGCAACAATAACAACAAGCATTGGCAAAGCCAATAGGTCGCACCTATGTGAAAGCAATTGGCTTTGCCAGTGTCTTTTAGCCATGTTGTACAGCAGCGTGGCTGCTGTTCAGCATGGCTGATAGTCAGTAGCTTGGTGTAGAGTTAGTAGCATGGCATAGAGGAGAGTGTAATGGAGTAGCATAGAGTGGAATGGCGTGGAGTGGCGTAGAGTGGTGTGACGTAGAGTGGAGTGGTATAGTGTAGAGAGGAGTCGAGTGGCATAGAACTGTGTACAGTAGAGTGGCACATAGTAGACTGGTGTGGAGTAGAGTAGCATAGAGTAGAGTGGCATAGAGTGGAGTAGAGTAGAGTGGAGTGGCGTAGAGTAGTGGAGAATAGAGTAGGGTAGAGTGGAGTGGTGACTTCATGGAGTGGAGGTGCATAAAGTGGTGTGGCGTAGAGTAGAGGAGCATAGAGTAGAGTGGAGTGGCATAGAATGTCATAAAGTCATGAAGAGTGACGTACAGTAGAGTGGCATAGAGCAGAGTGGCATAGAGTAGAGTTCAGTGGAGTGTCATAGAGTACAGTGTTGTAGAGTGGCATAGAGTAGCGTGGAGTGGCGTAGAGTGGAATGGAGTCGCATAGAGTTGAGAGGCCTAGAGTGGAGTTGCCTAGAATGGCATATAGTAGCATGGTGTAGAGTGGAGTGGAGTTGTCATAGAGTAGAGTGGTGTAGAGTGGCATAAAATACAGTGGTGCAGAGAGGCATGGAGTGGCATAGAGTAGAGTGATGTAGAGTGGAGTGGAGTGGAGTGGAGTAAAGCGGCATAGAGAGGCACAGAATAGAGCAGAGTGGTGTAGAGAGGAATGTAATGCCATATGGTAGCGTGGCATGGACTGGTGACTTCATGGAGTGGAGGTGCATAGAGTGGTGTGGAGCGGAGTGGTGTGGTGTGGTGTAGACTAGAGTGGTGTAGAGTAGAGTGGAGTGGCATAGAATGGCATAGAGCGGAGTCACAAAGAGTGGCGTAGAGTGGAGTGACAAAGAGTAGAGTGACGTGGCACAGAGTACAGTGTTGCAGAGTGGCATAGAGTAGAGTGGTGCGAAGTAGATTGGAGTGGAATAGAGTGGCGTAGAGTAGCGTGAAGTGGCATAGAGTGGAGTGGAATGGAATGAAGCGATGTAGAGTGGAGTCGCCTAGAGTGGCATATAGTAGAGTGGTATAGAGTGGAGAGACATACAGTATATTGGCATAGAGTGGCGTAGAGTGAAGTGGCTAAGAGTGGAGTGGCATAGAGTAGAGTGGCATAGAGTGGAGTGGCATAAAGTACAGTGGTGCAGAGTGGTGTGGAGTGGCATAGAAGTAGAGTGGAGTGGAGTAGAGTGGCATGGAATAGTGCAGAGTGGTGTTGAGAGGACTGTAGTGGCGTAGAGTAGAGTGGCGTAGAGTGGAGTGGTATAGAGTAGAGTGGCTTGGAGTGGCATAGAGTGGAGTAGTGTATGGCAAAAAGTGGAGTGGTGTAGAATAGAGTGCCATAGAGTAGAGTAGAGTGGTGTTGTGTACACTAAAGTGGTGTAGAGTGGTTTGGAGTGGCATAGAGTAGTGTGGCATAGAGTGGAGTGGTGCAGAGTAGAGTGATGCAGAGAAGAGTGACATAGAGTAAAGACGAGTGGAGTGATGTGCAGTACAGTGGTGTAGAGTGAAGTGGAGTAGAGTGGTGTAGAGTCACATAGAGTAGCATGGATTGACATCGAGAGGAATGTAGTGACATAGAGTTGAGTGGCATAGAGTGACATAGAGTAGAGTGGCGTAGATTGGCATAGAGTAGAGTGGCGTAGAGTGGAGTGGTATAGAGTGGAGTGGTGTGGAGTAGAGTGGCATAGAGTAAAGTGGCTTACAGTGGAGTGGTGTAGAGTGGCATTGTGTGGAATGGAGTGCAGTGGCATAGAGTGGAGTGGTGTGGGTGTAGAGTGAAGTGCAAAGAGTGAAGTTGTGCAGAGTGGAGTGGCGTAGAGTAGAGTAGAAAACAAGTATTCTAACAAAATCGCCCTCCGTGGAAATCTCATCCTGCAACTGAACAAAAGGTCTCAGACCTGGTGACACAGTGCTTTCCAGTAGAGAAGTATTATGCCATGGAACTTTCAAAGATTAGGTCAGAACCTCAGATGGCCTCAACTTCTTCAAGGCCCAGACCACAGCAAAGGTTTATTCCCGTTAGCTGACCAAAGTTTCTCCCAGGGGGTCAACCTTCTGCTTATAATAGCTATTGATTGGTCCTGGCCCTCAGCATTAAGTTGTGATAAAACAGCTCCTACCCCTATCTCAGAAGCATCTGTTTGGACAATGAAGGTTTTGGAGTAATCAGGACTTTGCAGAATGGGAGCAGAGCACATGGCCTTCTTCAGGTCACCAAATGCCTTCTGACAGCTAACTGTCCGCTGAACTTTCTTAGGCATCCTTTGGAGGTGAGATCATTAAGGGGGTGGGGGTTACAATGAACCCATACCCCTTAACAAACCTCCTGTAGTACCCAGTCAGGTCCAAGAAAGCTCTGACCTAAGTCTGGGTAGTGGGAGCAACCCAGTCCATTGTGGTCTGGATTTTGCTCTCCAATGATTGAACTTGGTCTCCACCTACCAGGTGACCCAAGTATACAACTGTGCTCTGCCCTATCTGGCACCTTGTGTCCTTGATAGGGAGGCATGCCTTTTGCAGGGCCTCCAGAACATTTCTGGGGTGGACCAGGTGATCCTCCTAGGTGGAACTAAAGACAGCAATATCATCTAGATATACTGCACTATAGGCTTCCAGAACTGTGAGAACTTTGTTCCCCAACCTCTGAAATGTGGCAGGTGCGTTCTTCAAGCCAAAAAGGAATTCCAATAAATTGATAATGCCCACTAGGAGTTGAAAATGCTGTTTTGGCTTGGCATCCTCAGAGAGTCTGATCTGCCAGTAGCCAGCAGTCAGGTCAAATGTACTAAGATACTTGGCTGAGGCCAGAGTATCAATTAGCTCACCTACCAGGGGAATTGGATGGTCATCAGTCCTGGTGACTGCATTGAGGCCTCTGTAGTCTACACAAAACCTCATCTCTCTCTTACCATCTTGGGTGTGAGGTTCTGGTACAAGGACTACTGGACTAGCCCAAGGGCTATCTGAAGGCTCAATGACCTCCAATTCCAGCATCTTTTGGACCTCAGCCCTGATGCAACCTCTGACATGGTCAGGCTGTCTGTAGATTTTATTCTTCACAGGCAGACTGTCACCTGTGTCCACTTCATGGGTACACCAGGTGGTTTGACTGGGAGTCAGAGAAAACAAATGGGTGAACTGATTAAGAACCTTTTCTGCAATCAGATTGCTGCTGGTTAAAAAGGCTGCCTGCAAAGGCTACTCCATCAACTGACCCATCAACAGGGTCCTGAGAGAGGAGATCGGGGAGAGGGTCAATCTCTTCCTCCTGTCCCTCATCAGTGGACATGAGCAAGCTCATGTCAGCCCTGTCAACAAAAGGCTTTAGGCGATTCACATGAATTACCCTGTGGAAACTTCTGGGAGTACCTAGGTCAACAAAATAGGTGACCTCACCTTTTTTCTCAAGGATGGTGTGGGGGTCACTCCACTTGTCCTGGATAGCTGCTGGGGCCACAGGCTCCAACACCCACACTTTCTGTCCTGGCTGATAAACAGTCAGTACAGCCTTTTGGTCATGCCAAGCTTGCTGAAGCTCCTGGCTGGCCTCAAGGTTTTTACTGACCTTTTTCGTGTACTCAGCCATACGTGAACGCAGGCCAAGGACATAGTCCACAATATCTTGTTTAGGAGGTTTGAGAGGCTACTCCCAGCCCTCTTTAACCAGAAACAATGGACCCCTAACTGGATGTCTAAACAGAAGTTCAATTGGGCTGTAGCCCACCCCCTTCTGAGGAACCTCTCTGTAGGCAAAGAGAAGGCAGTGTAGTAAGACATCCCATTTTCGCCTAAGCTTTTCTGGGAGTCCCATGGTCATACCCTTGAGGGCCTTGCTGAACCTTTCAACAAGCCCATTGCACTGTGGATGGTAGGGTGTGGTAAACTTGTGATTTACACCACACTCTTTCCACATGGCAGTAATGTAACTAGACATGAAGTTTGTACTTCTGTCTGTCAAGACCTCCTTAGGAAACCCCACTCTGGAAAAGACTCCCAGAAGGGCCCTAGCCACTACAGGAGCTGTAGTGGTCCTAAGGGGAATAACCTCTAGATACCTAGTGGCATGGTCGACCACCACTAGGATGTAACCTTGTCCAGATGCTGTTGGAGGGTTTAAGGGACCAGCAATGTCTTTCCACTGGAAGTGGAATTAAGGGGGCCTTTGTAGTGCCACCTGCCTTACCACTGGCTTGGCAAGTGACACAGGAGTGACAAAACTCCTTGGTGTCTTCAGACATGTGGGGCCAGGGAAAATGAGGGACAAGCCTGTCCCAAGTCTTTCTTTGTCCAGGATGTCCTGCAAGGGGGATGTCATGTGCTAGGGATAGAAGAAAACCCCTGAAATTCTGAGGTATTGCCAACCTCCTGGTGACACCAGGTCTCTACACTCAGAGAACAGGAGCCCAACTTCAGGGTAGATTAAGGAACATCAGTGCATTCCCAGGATATTTCATGCGGGCTGCATTTGTCAGCCTCACTGCGGCATCTCAGTCAGCTCTTTCCTGCTTTGCTCGTGGCCCATGATATAGCTGACGATTAAGACGCGCTTGAGGAGGAGGAGGGGGCGTGGTTTAGTGGTTGCTAAGCAGTTATGACGCGAACCGGAGATGCTTGAGCCATCTGTCTAGTGACGCGGCTGTGTTCAAGAGGCAGGGGAGCTCTGCAGTAATGAAGGATACCAGGACAAGGAAGGAGGGGGATAAGGTTCAAGAATGTATGGAGGCAGTCAAGAGCCGATGGCTAGCACATAAAAACAGAATGCAGTCATGTCAATGAAGCAGTTAGTAGGGAACACAGAGATGCATGAAGGGAAAAACAGCATAGAGAGAAAATGATGTCAAGGATACAAACAATTGTAAACAATCAATCAGGAGGCAGGACATAAATGTACATATATTACTCCAGGAGTCAAGGGCATGGAGCAAGCAATAAGGTCTTACAGATCAAACATGTGTGAACATATGAGTCACAAGGTTCAGTGAAGGAGAGGATCATCTGCATGCTATGAGCACACCTGGCAGCACAAGTGTCTGAACAGCCTCATATAGTCCAGGATAGAGATCAATTGTTTAAAACTGCAACATATGTGCGCCATTCTTCAGTAGTGTTCAAACCATGGTTAATGGAATTGCAACATTCCATCGACTTGCATTCCATTCTTTACAGGATTTGGGTGACTTGCCACTTTAAGTCATCTGCTGTGTGAGTCTTTTCCATAAAGTGAGCGACCATGGGTGTATTTGATACTGCACAACTGATCCTGATGCGCCACTCCAATCTGCCACAATCTACCTCACTCCAATCTACCACAATCTACCCACTCCACTCCAATCTACCCCACTCCAATCCACCCAATCTATTCCACTCCACCCCAATCTACCAAACTCCACTCCTCTCTACCCCAATGAACCCTACTCCACTAAAGTTCACCCCACTCTAGTCTACCACACTCCACTCAAATCTACCCCACTCCAATCTAACCCACTCCACTCCACCCCAACCCATAACACTCAACCCCACTCCAATCTAACACACTCTACTTTACTCCAATCTACCCTGCTCCAATCTACCCCACTTCAATCTACCCCACTCCAATCTATCCCAATCTACTCCACTTCACTCTAGTCTATATCACACCATTCCAATCTACCACAATGATATCCACTTCAATCTACCCCACTCCAATCTACTACAAATTACCCAACTTCAATCTATCCCACTCCACTCCAATCTACCAAAATCTACTCCACTCTATCCAATCTACCCTACTCCACTCGACTCTACCCCCACTCCACCCCAATCTACTCCAATTTAGCCCACTCCAATCTACTCCACTCCACTCTAGTCTAACTCAATCCACCCCACTGCACCCCAATCTACCCCACCCCGCTCAAATCTATCCCACTCCACTCCAATCTACCCCATTTCACTCCACTGCACTCTTACCCACTCTACCCAACTCCACTCTACCCCACTACACTCCACCTATGCCACTATCTACGCCACTCCACTCCACCCCACTCCACACCAATCTACACCACTTCACCCCACTCCAATCTACCCCACCCCACTATACCCCACTCCAATCTACCTCATCCCACTCCAATCTACCCTACTCCACTCCAATCTACCCCAATCTACCTCACTTGACTCCAATCTAACCCAATCCACTCCACTATGATCCAATCTACCCCACTCTACTCAAATCAACCCCAATCTACCTTACTCCAATCTACCCTATTCCACTCCACTCTACCCCACTCCACTCCAATCTACTCCAATATAGCCCACTCCAATCAACTCCACTCCAGTCTAACCCAATCTACCCCACTCCACTTCAATCTACTCCATTTCACCACACTCCACTCCACTCTTCCCCAATCTACCCAATTCCACTCTACCCCACTACACTCCAACCTATGCCACTATCTACGCCACTCCAATCTACCCCACTCCAATTTATCCCAAGCCACCTAATCTACCCCACTCCACACCAATCTACCCTACTTCAATCTATCCCACTCCCATCTACCCCTCTTCACTCCAATCTACTCAATTCCTTCCCACTCCCTGTGGTGTAACAAAACTTGAGGGTCCCTCCTGCAAAGTACATTGAGGGTCCCACCTACCACTTTGGTCCCGGACCCAGTTAATGTACTGTTTTGAGGGGGAGCCCTGGAGCTCGGGGCACTGCATGGGCTAGTGTACGCCACTGCCCACTCCACTCCAATCTACCCCACTCCACTCAATCTAACCCAATCAACCCCACCCCACTACTCTAATCTACCCCACTCCACTTTACCCCAATCTGCCGCACTCCACTCGAATCTGCCCCATTCCGCTCCAATCTACCCCACTTTACTACAATCTATCCAACTACACCCCAATCTACCCCCTCCACCCCAGTTTACACCACGTCATCCCACTCCAATATACTCCACCCCACTCCAATCTACTCCACCCCACTCCAATCTACCCTACTACACTCCAATCTACCCCAGTCTACCCCACTCTACTCCAATCTACCCCAATCCACTCCAACTGGATCTAATCTACCCCTATGTACTCTACTCAAATCAACCCCAATCTACCCACTCCAATTTACCTGGGGCGGCTCCTCCGCTAAGGCGGAAGAGCGTCACCCCACTGCTTTTCAGCACTGCAAAAAAGGAAAAATAAAATGATAATAACGCGATATTAATACCATTCTATTTTTCCCTGCTGAGGAATTTTTGTGGGTGGGCCTGGGCTGGGCAGAGCCGGGGGGAGGAGTGGTGGCACTCTCTAAGTGTGCATGATTGTTTGGCCGGCCGTCTTGGGCCAGCCAAACAGCCATGCGTACTTTGCATATGCTCCACTGGCTGTATTGTACAGCCTGGGTGGAGAACATGCCCAGGCTCACAGTTCCTGTCTGAGCACCGAACCGCAGTGCTCAGACCAACCACAACACTGCATTGCAGCGTTGTGATTGGCTTAGGGGAGCCTGGGTGCTTCCCGTTTACACAGAAGGAACATTACGGAGGAGAGGCGGCGGCCAGCCAGCCGGCCAGGGCAGGTAAGTGATTTTTTTTTTTTTAAAACCCCCCTCCCCACCCCATTACTGCTGCCCAGGAGCAGGCGCCACTGCAATTTACCCAACTCCCATTTCACTCCAATCTACTCCACTGCAATCTATCACACTCGACTCCAATCTACCCCTCTCCACTCAATCTAACCCGATCAACCCTAACCCACTCCACTCTTATCTACCCCAACCTACCCCACTTCACTCCAATCTACTCCACTCCAATCTACCCCACTCCAATCTACCCCACTCCACTCAATCTAACGCAATCAACCCTACCCCACTCCACTCTAATCTACCCCATTCCACTCTTCCCCAATCTACCATGCTCCACTTGAATCTACCCCCCTCCACTCCAATCTACTCCACTCCACTCTACTCCAGTCCAATCTACCACAGTCCAATCTACCCCACTCCACTCTACTTTACCCCAATCTACCCTGCTCCAATCTACCCCACTTCAATCTACCCCACTCCAATCTATCCCAATCTACTCCACTTCACTCTAGTCTCTCACACCATTCCAATCTACCACAATGATATCCACTTCAATCTACCCCACTCCAATCTACTACAAATTACCCCACTTCAATCTATCCCACTCCACTCCAAACTACCAAAATCTACTCCACTCCAACCCACCCAATCTACTCCACTCTATCCAATCTACCCTACTCCACTCGACTCTACCCCCACTCCACCCCAATCTACTCCAATCTAGCCCACTCCAATCTACTCCACTCCACTCTAGTCTAACTCAATCCACCCCACTGCACCCCAATCTACCCCACCCCACTCAAATCTATCCCACTCCACTCCAATCTACCCCATTTCACCACACTCCACTCCACTCTTCCCCAATCTACCCAACTCCACTCTACCCCACTACACTCCACCTATGCCACTATCTACGCCACTCCACTCCAATCTACCCCACTCCACACCAATCTACACCACTTCACCCCACTCCAATCTACCCCACCCCACTATACCCCACTCCAATCTACCTCATTCCACTCCAATCTACCCTACTCCACTCCAATCTACCCCAATCTCCCTCACTTGACTCCAATCTAACCCAATCCACTCCACTATGATCCAATCTACCCCACTCTACTCAAATCAACCCCAATCTACCTTACTCCAATCTACCCTATTCCACTCCACTCTACCCCACTCCACTCCAATCTACTCCAATATAGCCCACTCCAATCAACTCCACTCCACTCTAGTCTAACCCAATCTACCCCACTCCACTTCAATCTACTCCATTTCACCACACTCCACTCCACTCTTCCCCAATCTACCCAATTCCAATCTACCCCACTACACTCCAACCTATGCCACTATCTACGCCACTGCACTCCACTCCAATCTACCCCCTCCACTCCAATGTATCCCAAGCCACCCAATCTACCCCACTCCACACCAATCTACACCACTTCACCCCAATCCAATCTACCCCACCCCACCATACCCCACTCCAATCTACCCCACCCCACTCCAATCTACCCTACTCCACTCCAATCTACCCCAATCTACCTCACTTGACTCCAATCTAACCCAATCCACTCCACTATGATCCAATCTACCCCACTCTACTCAAATCAACCCCAATCTACCCTACTTCAATCTATCCCACTCCCATCTACCCCACTTCACTCCAATCTACTCAATTCCTTCCCACTCCCTGTGGTGGAACGAAACTTGAGGGTCCCTCCTGCAAAGTACATTGAGGGTCCCACTTACCACTTTGGTCCCGGACCCAGTTAGTGTACTGTTCTGAGGGGGAGCCCTGGAGCTCAGGGCACTGCAGGGGCTAGTGTTACGCCACTGCCCACTCCACTCTACCCCACTCCACTCAATCTAACCCAATCAACCCCACCCCACTACTCAAATCTACCCCACTCCACTTTACCCCAATCTGCCGCACTCCACTCGAATCTGCCCCATTCCGCTCCAATCTACCCCACTTTACTACAATCTATCCAACTACACCCCAATCTACCCCCTCCACCCCAGTTTACACCACGTCATCCCACTCCAATATACTCCACCCCACTATACCCCACTCCAATCTACTCCACCCCACTCCAATCTACCCTACTACACTCCAATCTACCCCAGTCTACCCCACTCTACTCCAATCTACCCCAATCCACTCCAGTGTCACCTACATACATATGATATCCAATATTGTAGCAGTTTAAGATGCCCGCAAGAGCGGCCGTGTAAGAGATGATTGTATGTCAAACCATTGAGGAACAAATATTGCGTGGTCAAAATATTGATGCCTTAATATCGAGAACCAAAATATTGTGAAGGTAAATGGTTTATAGTTAAGTCGAGATTTACTCTTCTTAACTCCATATATACCTATCTTGAAAATTGACAAGGTACATGTATGTGAAGTTAAGAATAACAAATCTATACTTACCTATTTATACTTCCTTCATAATATTTTTGTTTTTGATATTTAAGCTTTTATGTTTTGGCCCCACTGTATTTTTCTTCGATATTCTGGTGGAAAACCATAAGAGATAAATAGCGCTGGTGACAGGGCTGCGCATTGAGGTACACCTCATTTGATGTCCCATATACTGCAGAAGAATTCGACTTATATGGCTTGATGGGTGCCGTGATCTAAGAATGGAACACCCCAGGGCAGCACTTTGACTCTGATGCCTGCCAATGTAGACTGTCTTTTGATTATCACCTGAAGGTCAGTGGTGCCATTTGGCTGAGAGGTCTTTAGGGATCAATCTGTAGGAAAACCCCAGATCTTGGGTTTGGGTTTGAGGACTGGCTAGCATAGGCTCTCCTGGTTGCAAGACTCACTGATGTTCTCACACACTCCTGGCATCAAAGGCCCAGCACAGTCAGCGAGCACACGGGACACATTGGAGACTCTTGTGTGTGGGAATATGACGTCTGATGGTTGCTGAGGGAACAGCGCATCCTGACCTTCATTTCCAATTGAGTTGTTGTGTCACAAATCACCTACGAGCAGGGCCACTGGAATGATGCAATTGTGCGCCCACTGCGTTTTTCGCATAATTCTAGCTTTGCCGCACTTGCCTCATATTCACCATCTGCTGCATAATTTGCAGATGTTAACAAAACAAAAATTTGTTTATAGCTCAAACTGTTCAAAAGTTACTAAAAGCGCAGCGACACGTGTTGCTGCGCAGCGGAAGGAACTTTCCAAAGCTTGACTGGACACCTTGTTGCTATATTTTAGTGTTAAACTGGAACAAATGAGGTGCAAAATGCCCAGATAGTGTTAACAAGTGTAAAAAAAACTCAAAATAATGATGTAATACTATCATGAAATGTGCTGCATTAAGTCGCATAATTAATTTGGCTTTTCTGGCCGCATAATTTATTCAACCCTGCCACATAATTTGGCCCTCCCCTGCCTCATAATTCCAGAGGTCCTGCCTATGAGTAAAGAATCGCTTCTGGGGCATTATGCACAGAAAGAATACTTAAGGTGACAACTGCAATCTCTCTCTACCAGACAATGCTTTGTGGCTGAATGAGGTGTTTTGCTAACATATGCGGTAACCTTGGTCAGAATTCGCTCAGTGTCTCTCGATGCCCGTTTTCTATCTTAACTCTAATTTAATTTGACCTGCCTCCTTACTATGACATCTTCTCTAAGGTGGGAATACAGAACAGGGGATAGGCCGGTAGGTATGCTTCTTTACCATTGAAACGACTTGTCGTTTGCAGATTACGAACCAATGTCTTGCCCAAGATCACACAGTGTGGCTCCGTGAACGAGGCAGATCTTGTATTTGCACAGTTGACAGCCAATCTTCTGCCTAATCGTGACACGTGTATAATGGTCTCTGCAGAGCTTTGTCAGTAGTTCTCATCAGTGGATTCCGTTTAATTATTTGTCATAGGGCAGCTGACGGCCATATTTATAGCACTGCAGGATTCTGGCATCGCTTAAAATGAGTTTAGCACTTTTTGGAATTATGTCCGATTTGAATTACGAATTCGTGGGGAAACGAACAGGCTTAAAATAGGCGTAATTCATGTAAAATTGAATTGGTTACAATCTTATGGAGTTTAATTCAGTCGCAGATTACTACTGCCGTAAGAGCCCGTTGATGGGACGGACCTGCTGTAAAGATGTGTGATCGACATCGACTTGTGGCTTGGTGCGTCCAACTAGTCCTCTGAAGTAACCGAAACGAGACGCGCAGCGCTCTAAAAAAAAGTGCGATGGCAAAAACAAAGCAAATTGTACAGTTTATATAAAATTCCAACTAAATCAGTTAGATACAAAAACAGAAATTATGAGTTCGGGGGGGCATTGCCAAGCTGTCTCTTGAATTGTCTCCAGAGCAGTTTAGTAGATGCCGGAAAGACAGGCTATGGGCCACAAAATTATCCGATGTAAACAGTGTTTACTAATGAAACTTTACTCGTTTTTTGTTGCAGTTTTATATAGCGCGAACTTGACCCGAAGGTATCGTTACTTCGAACAGCTTCCTTACTTAGCCGTGCTGTTATGTTTATTACTTTCAAAACACCTTAGTCAATGAGATTATCAGGTAGAAACAACGTTCAGCGTTAAGCTATGGATATAGTCTTGTAGATGTACAAAAAATATGAATGAAAATAAATAAATGATAATATTGGTATTACATTTGCTGCTTTTTAAAGACCAGTGACATTTGTACACTTTCGACAGTTTTCGCACATTTTTGTGTATTTTGTTGAACTTGTTTTCATGATTTATGCCAGGCACTTTGAAAAAGGCGATCGTGGGATGTGCAATAAATAAATACCTGTTAAAATGAGGTGTTGTGTGCGAATTATACGCATCTAATCTAATGGCCAAAATAAGAAAAGCCAAAGTATGTGTACTGAAGATGTTTTCAGTATACACAATCTGAGCGTTACTTAATTCGTGACAATATCATATACCCACAGGACCCATACGATCCGTATGTTTAAAGTATGTTCATGATAAACTGCCCCCTTCTTCTCTTCTCTATTCACCCCAGTGGAATACCGTTCTCTGTGCTGTGTACACATCGACACCGTGCTGCAACGTGCTGTTTAGGAGTGCTGTGCTCGGTCCCCTCGTGTGCAGTGGCTGTGCAGATCAACTGTGCTGGGTGGCGCCGCCAGGAGGCGAGCAGAGTGTAGTTTTCAGGATAAGGCATATTTCCGTGCTGCTTGTAGCTCACCCTGGTGTAGAGCAGTGCGCTCTGCGGCGACCCATGCTGTGCTCCCTGTGATGTTTCACCCTCTGGTGAGCGCAGTGCTCCTGGTGTTATGAAGCGACTCCTCGGAGGTGCAGGGGGGGGAGCCGGCTATTCCATGCCTGGTAGGTTGCCGCGTGGCGTCGCTCGGCTGGGGGCAGGAGCAGTGACTTAACAAAAGCCCACGCAGCCCACGCGGTGCGCGGGGCGACCTCCGGGGGCCCCTTCCGGCACTGGCCGGCCCCTGGCCTGAGAGCGTCGGAGTGGGTCCGGAGTGTAGGGGGCCCCCCAGCATGTACTTTGCGGGAGGGGGGGGGGGGGGGGAGTGGAGTTTCGTTACGCCACTGGGCAGGAGCGCGTGCTATTGTAAGCTTGTTTTTGCGAGCTGCCTGTGCTGTCCATGCTATCCGTTCTAAATCGAGAGCTCAAAGTGTGAACAGTGAATGTAGCGCTGTTTTCTGGGGTGTGATTTACTAGTCCAAGGGGCTCCCCGTGCCGAATGGTAGGGACCCTCTCCATTGCATAAGCCCTGTGCAGTACAGATAGCCTTTGGTTTGTGGCGCTCCGTCCTGGGCTGCTCTGTGCTGTGCTTTGTATGGTACTTACTACTTATGCTTTTGAGTACCCCTGGTTGCGTGCGCGTGCCACCTTGGATGCGCGTCGCCCTGGGATTGATGGGGGTGGCGTGGCTGTGCTGTGTGGCTCCGCTTGGCTGGGACCAGAGTGCTGCGCATCACACGCGCAGCGCGGCGACCCCTCCCGTAGACCAGTGCTTGTTGTTTTTTTTCAGCGCATGCTAGTAGTGAGGCTGGTCAAGCACCACCCTTTGATCACACACCTCCTCACTCACACTGACATCCCCGCCCAGCAGCTTGGCCAGCAGCACCAGGCAGCCACAGACAAACAGAGAGCAGAGCAGCGCGTGCCACACACGCCACACGGCAGGGCAAAGGGACCAAGCAGCAGAACACAGGGAGCGCAGCACAGTGACCACGCACAGAGCACAGGGACCATACAGGAGAGCAGAAGGACAAGAAAGCACAAGACAGGGACCAATCAGCAGAGCCAAGGACCAGGCAACGTAGTACAGGGACCAAGTAACATAGCACAGGGACCAGGTAACATAGCACAGGGACCAGGTAACATAGCACAGGGACCAGGTAACATAGCACAGGGACCAGGTAACATAGCACAGGGAGGCTACAGAGCACAGGGACAAGCCGACAGAGCACAGGGACCAGCCGACAGAGCACAGGGACCAGGTAACATAGGACAGGGACCAGGCAACAGAGCGCAAGTGACAGCACAACGACCAGGCATCAGGGGGGAGGAACAGGCAACAGAGCTCGTCGACCAAGCAGGAGAGCACCGGAAACAGGCAGCAGAGCACAGAAGGCGAGTTGGCAGCATTGCATAGGAGCTAGCTAGGCAGCAGGGCACAGGGAGCAGACAGCAGAACATAGGAGACGGGCAGACAACAGTGACTGAGGCTAGGCAACAGAGGACGTCACCTATCCGCAAAGCGCCAAGAAGACTCAGTAACAAAGTACAGGTGCCAGACAAGGACCAGACGCAGCGCAGAGGACGCCCGCAGCGCGCGCTGCAGCAGCATGGCCCCGACAGCTGCCCTCTTTCTCTGCACGGCCCTCCTGTGGTTCGCGGAGCCCTCCCAGGCCGGGCAGCACGAGGACTCTCTGTACATGTGGATCGACGCTCACCAAGCCCGGGTCCTTATAGGTAACATCTCTCTCTCATCTTGGAATCTACTGTAGCCAGGGGGTGTTGGAAGTCGGTTGCACGTGGTCAATTCTGCAAAAAACACAGCAGTGTCCTCTGCAGCATGCTTGTGTTTTATCGCATGTCTACAGTGTTTGAAAGGTGTTCACCATGACATTTTGCTTATCGACTTGTCTGTTTGCATCCCTCCCTGCTACCCTGTTCCCTGTCTTTCTGCCTGCCCGATTTCCACACAGTGTCATTTGTGCACCAGTAAAACTGCATGTCTTTTAAAATTTAGTGGCCCTGTCAATGGAAAATGTGCTGTCTGTAAAAGACAGTGCGGTACATACCACACCATGCTTTATTAATACACTTGTGACAGTGCGCTCCAAAATGCACCACCAGCTACATAGCACATGTCTACCGCTCACTCTCCTGCTGGATCGGCGTGGCTCATTTGCTCTTTGTGTGACCTTGGATTTTCACAATCCCCATGACTTGGGAGATGCAACACTGATCCACTCCGGAACTCGTTCCATCACCACTGGCTCGAAGTGATCCGGTTTGATGCATGCCTCCTGGAGCGCGACTGTCAGGGAGGGGCTCGGGTTTAAAATGTGAGCAGCACATCTCATCAGAAAGCAGCCTTGGCTGCGTGTTGTCTTCAAGGGGTCAGCTCTACTTTAGTGTGTGTTTGTGCTTGTGTGCGAAGCTTGCGCTGATGCCAGTACTGCACCAGTTCTTTGTACTGGCACTAAAGTTATCTATATGTCCTGTACCTGGTCTGCCTGTGACTGCATCTCAGCCGCAACTGCCTTAGATTGACCTTTCCTGGACTTGAGCAAAGCTTGCACAGGAACTGCCTGTCCCATAAGTCACCTGGAGCAGCGCTTAATTTGTAGAAGAATGAGTGCCTGTGCCCAAACCTCTCCTCAGAAGCCCGGCTGGCGCTATTTAATGTTGACAGGCCACACACCAAGGCTGTGTAGTCTTGAATCCATCCCATGACTCTTTAATCCACTGCCAGGCACTCCCTCCCCTTTATCTCACTCTTTCAGGTTCCTGCTATGTCCCTCTGTGACTTTTTTCCACCTTTCTCTTCCTCTTTCTTTCCTGTTTGTGTGTTTTTCCCCCTCTTGCTGTGGGAAAAGTCCGATGAGGAAAAATAAGTGTAGTCCCCAAGCATGAGTCCCAAAGCCCCCCACCGGCAACCACCGGCTTAAATTAAGCACTGGATAGGAGAGTACAGTTCTGCATGTGTTTTGTTAGGAGAAAGGTTCTGCTGTGTGAGGGAAGCTTGCACTGGCTGCCAGTGCCGTGTGAAGAAAGCCTGTATTGTTGATACTAGTGTCATACTTGTTCTCTATGTCAGAGAAGCTTGCATTGCTGTGGACTCATCTACCGCTTCTGTGTCCTGCTCATGTATGCAATACATGTCTTTTTATTTGAAAAACACTTGCACTGCCATCCACGCTACACCCAGTGCCCCTGGAAAAAGCATGTTTCTGTGGCCATAGATTCTTCAATGTACTTATTTTCTTTTCTTGCTCAGTTTTTCTTTTTTCTTTTCTCTTCTTTTCCTTCTCCGGGAGTTGTAAAACACAGAGTGAAACAGTTACCAATATGGACTGTGGGCAGGTGTTTTGCCTGTAGTTGAAAACAATCGCCCTAAACATGGTTTAAACGTAGTTAAAAAGGAAGACAATGATGATCCTTCTACCTCGTGAACAGATTTAGTTTCACTCTTCATGCAGGTTCGTGTTTACACCCCAGTGTTGTCAAAGCAGCAGTTGTTTCCAAGAGGGTGCCCAGAGTGCAACAATCCTAAATGAGTTGTATCTCTTTTCAAACTCTGATGACATGAATCTTAAAGTGGATCCTAGGGAGACATGTATGTAATGAACATGTAATGTACATTACCGTTCTGTCAGACTGTTTCTAGTTCGAAAGACATTCTTCTAAAGTCCCTGTATGGTAAACATCAAGTAAACCTGAAACTGAAGAAAAGTTAGGAATACAGCTGCTAAGCACACAATTAAGTAGGCAGTGCTAAGTAAACCACACTATAAAGTGTAGTAGTGAGAATTAATTCCTTGTGAAAACCTGCAAAGAAAACAGTCCATTGCAGCCCACTGTAGACGGATTTCACTACAGTAGGAAGGTGTAGGCAAAAGGTAAATGCTGTGATTATGTTAATTCACGTTGGGGAACAACTACTTTTAGTTCCAGGTGATTTCCTGTTTGATATATTAGGAGTTTCATTATCTAGTGGCAAAGTTCAGAAGAACTAGGGCCCCTCAACATATTTCTTACCCAACATACATAAGACCAGATGAAACTAAGAGGCAGTACCACTATGAGTATAAAAGCGGAATCACAGAAAATATGTTTATTTATCTCAATAGATTTCTGATGCCTTATGTCACTTCACTATCCTCATATTTAAAACAATCAAATGATGGTATTAGGAGGTTGGAGGGTTTGCTAGTACTTGTTGGTTGGGTACTGCTCACTTTGAATGTTTGTGTTTTATATACATTCAAAGGGCAACAGGATGGACAGAAAGGCCTCAAATAGTTTTGTCTGACAGATCAGTGACATATATTGAGCATGCTTCTTAGCTGAATGAAATAGGAATAATGATTTCATACCACAATGATTTTCTACTTATTGGGGAATACTTTTTAGGTTGTGCCTATTAGACAGTACATGCACTGTCTGTTGCGAGACAAATTGTGGGCTTACAAAGCACATATTGGGCTTGAATCACACACACTGCTAACCATTGGTTGGCTCGCCTGCCACTCATTTTTTTGCTTAAAATTCGATGGCTTGCCTTGTCCATCTTGTGTCTGTCCTGGAACATTGTCTCTTTACTTGTGTCGTTCCACTGTGCATTGCACACTTTTAAGGACATATGTTTTCTTTTGTGTTAAGCACTCCACAACAGTACATGTGTTTTCCAGCTGTCTTCCTAGTGCGCTTTTCTTCCCTCCTCCACACTCCACGTTTCTCTCCCCTCACCCATGTACTTCTCCCCGCCCGCTCAACATTGCTCTCTCGCCAGTGGCTTCTCCGCTTTACCCTGCCGTCTGTTACTTCCTCCATCCTCTCCCTCTTCTCTCACCCTCTGCTTCTCCTCCTGATCTTCATAGTTCCCCCCTATAGTTCTCCCTTTTCTTGCTCGCCCATGTGCTTCTCCCCACCAGCTCCACTTTGCTCTATCGCCCATTGCTTCTCCTCCCCACCCCTGGCTTCAGTGCTGCTTCCCCAGCTACGCCCTCCTCTCTTGCCCTATGCTGCCCCTCCCCACCCTAATATGTGTGTTGCTTCCACCCACCAGCTCCCTCCTTCTCTCTTGCCTGTTGCTTCTCCTGCCCTCCGTTTTGCTTCCCTTCACCTCCCCCCTGAAATGTTGCTTCTCCCTCCACCTTGCCCTCCAGATGTTACTCTTTCCTCCCCAGCACATCGATGAGGAGAATTTGCTTTCTGTATATATTAGGCGTGCGCATGCATGGTGCGTGTGCCTACAAAATGGCACAATCACCTCATCATAGTGCCTGTGTTTTTAAATGTTTATTTCCATTAGCCATCAGGGATGCCATACAACATGGCTAAAAACCATTGGCAAAGCCAATAGGTCTTAAAGGCGATATCTATTAGCTTTACCAATGCTAGTTGCAACATTGTGGCACTGTCATGGGTTCTTCCTTTGCCACATCTTATAGTTGGCCCATTGAGAAAGAATTTGCAGGGAGAATGGAGCTGGAAAGCTATATGAGAGAACAAAGTCCTTCAGTATCTAGACTTACTGAGCAACATTTATTGGGAAGTCGAATCTACATATATATTCTGTGAGTTCACTTGTTGTCGAATTCTAGACCTTTCCAAGCAAGTCGAGGATTTATAATTTAATGTGTCCTTTTAGCGCAAAGCTCCCACCCCAAACTTACCATTGGAATATTACATTTGAAATCATCCTATATGCACTAGTATTTTAAACTAAATGTAACTTTACTGATGTTAGGGAGTATATGAAAGTGGCAGAAGACATGGCTGCAAGGTTTAAACGTAGAGGTTATGAGTCAGAGAAACTAAATCTTGCACAGAAGAAATCTGATGTTATCTGTAGAGGTGATTTGATTGGTTTTGTCTCAATCGAATGAACACGCGTGAAACCCAATGATGCACAGTCAGACCTCCTACCAGATATCCAATCCGGTCATTCAATTTACAAAGGGTTATCCAAAAGCATTGGCACTTACTAACCAGCGATTCTGTCATACAACTAAGTTAAAAATACATCTGTAACATTTTCTTGTTTGATAAATCTGCAAGATGTATTAACTAGAAGCTTTTATGAATACATATAATCAGTGGCTGCTGGTGGAATTAGAAACTGGTGTGGCGTATGCAGAACGAATCAACGTATGCGAGTGAGCATAGCGAGCGAGCCCAACGGCAATAAGGAGGGTTCGGGGGGGTTCTCCCCGTGAAGAAATTAAAAAAAATTGTCATCTTTTTGGTGCGATTTTCAGCACTATTTCTGTGATAAATGGACTAAAAATTCAGTTTTTCTAGGCATTCATAAAAGAAAACCCATACATTATTTCAGAGAATTTCTGGGTTGCCAAGCAAGTCTGACTTCTGAAGGGGGCTAGGGTACTAAGCAAGACTGCTTTGGCTCTACCCTTTCCAATAGAAAACACTAGTTAGCGATGTGAATAAGTTCAATGGACAAACCTGGGGTCTAGGGAGAGTCCCTCTCCTGAGAAAGAAATTTAAAAAGATTGGCAAATGGTGCATTTTAAAGCAAATGAATGCAGCGATAAAGCAAGGCTTATTAAGCAGTGGGAACGTATAGTCTTGAAATATTAAACACATTAAAAACTGTCCCGTATCTTCTTGCATTAATTTGTTCAACAGTTACTGTAATATGTAAATTGTTCTGCTTGACAACAACTTTAGCCCTTTAAAATGTATGCTTGCCCAGTGTCTTGCACTGCATGCAGCATTAACTTTGGAAAAATATGCTCTAACCAGACTTCGGGAAGCACCCACAGCTGCTGGCTGTAACCAGTCATATAGAAATATGTGCAGACAGGTCTTTAAGTGAGATGAAAAAAGTGGCTGCTCCCTATAAAGGAACATGCCAAATACATTTCTGTGATTCCCATAGTGTGCCATCAGACCGGTATTTTGGTTTCTCTTGATATGTAATTTTATCCAGATAAATGGCACAGCAACTGACATACGCCTAAAGCATGTCAGTATGATTGGCTTTGTCACTGGGTGTTAGCTGGTTAAGATAAATGAGTAACAACAATGATTTCTTATAAATAATTAACATTGAAAATGTTTAAATTCTGAAATAGTGAGTCTGTGAATTAAATAGCATTGAGGCCTGTGGAAGGAGTTTTGGCCTTCAATTATGTGTGCTTTATGTTAGATATGTATCCTCTTTTTCTCTGCATATCTTGTCCATCTACACATCTTCAACCCCCTCTCTTTCCTCTTCAGCATCCTCTTTTCACTCTTCCTCGAATGCCCTTCCTCACATCTCTGTCACTTCACCGCCCCAACAAACGCAGCCAATTCTGTAATGATTTTGACACTTTTACGTCATCAGGTTTGTACTGATTTTGTTCTGTTACCAGAATACTAATCTTACAGCACTGTGTGCAGTTTTGTGGAAAAACACACGTACACTTCAGAAGCTTATGGTCTAGCGAGAGGCCATTTTGCTCACAACGCCTTCACAGACTGTTGACTTTCATGAGGTGCAGCCGATTATTGCCTCGTGCTGGGGGGAGCGCGGGTCACAGTGCAGTAATCAAAGGCCGCCGGGAAGACTGAAGCACAGACTGTACTATGCCAAGTTCTGTAACTGTAATGGGGCTGCATTAACTGGAAGTACAGGCCTATAGAACTTGAAGACGTGCTCTCCCTTGAAAAGAAATACTTATATAAAGTAGTGCACATATTGAGCTGACTCTACTAAAAGAATGTAGGCTGTGATAAGGCGTGGTTGACCTTAGAAGGGTGAGGTGCTGAGTGGACCCATCTAGATTCTGACATTTGGCATTCTGGCTACAATAGCGCCTCTGCAGTGCATGCATTCACATACCCAGTTATCTTTCCCACTAGACCAGTGGGTTCTCAGCGTAAAATAGATTTACATCGAGATTTAACTCCTTCACAAAGCCGATGGTTATCGACTCGTCTCGGGACTATTTTAAAGACCAGTGAGTGAGACGAGCACACAAGGCCCATTCACAAAAGATTTTCTGTAAGTAGATGTGACTTACTGCCATATTTCCTACAGGGCCCGTGCGTGCATAAGGTGAGGTAAGGCAGCAGCCTTAGAATGCAACCTAATGGTGCGGAATGACTGAAAAGGGGCCGGATGAGGACTCCCCTCCCCCAGAGTGCAGGGAACGCTCAAGTAATCAAAATAATAGTTAATGAATCACTCTAAATCCTTGCACCAGTACTGGTTTCTAGGGGAAAAAAACAACTCCTATTCATCTAAAATTATTGGCACACTGCACCGCAGCGAGCGAGCGTAGCGAGCGCGCCCGAGACAACCTAAGGAGGGTTCGGGGAGTTCTCCCCCGAGAAAATTTTGAAAAAGAGTGGACAAATGGTGCATTTTCAAGCAAATTTGAGAAAGCAGGAAGGTTAATAAAGCAATTGTGAAAGTGCAGTTATTACATTAATAAAGAGATGTCATATAACATAGGTAGCTGCTTATTCAAGCTTTCTTTCACCCCATAGTCCAGCAGGGTCTTGATACAAGACAGATAAGAGAAAAAGCAGTGTGGTCCTCGACCAGGAAGACACTCATATTTCGTTGGTAAGAAGTCAAAGGATTGGTCAAATTGAAAACCTGAAATGCAATATGCAATCAAACAATTTGCAAGTACATCTCATCTATGTTCAACAAGCCATGTTTTACCCATGATTGGAATTGTGAATCACCAAATAAACTGAGCCACTGCAATCAAAAGCAGAGGGCCTCCTCAAAAAGTATGCCCTTAAGAGAGTTCTCTCATCTCATGTCCTCTCTATATTTTCTCTGGAAGTTGAAAACTCATCACATTCTACTGCACAAACCTGAACCCTTCTGCATATTCCAACACCAGAACTCATTCTTGGCCATTTAGTTTGGAGCCATTCATACCAGGAATACAGAAAATACCTTTAAATAGAGTAGAAGGTATTCCAAAACAAGGACCAGCAATCACGGGTAACTATCCGGAGTCTTTGGTGAGTCTTTGGTGGGAGATTTAATAGATTTGTGTCAGTGGTCTCGTGAGTTGAACCTACTATGAATTGCTAAATTTCCAATTTAAAAGTTATTCAATGCTTTTACTTTTTGCTTATAGACAGCAAAATAGTCTTCATCCAAACGTACATTCCAGTATGCCTCCCTTACCGTCTCTCTCTCCCCCGTTTCCCCAGGGCCTGATTCTATCTATGTCTGTATTTCAGTAAACACAAGGGATCTTAGGGAACTCGGGCATGTCTATTTGGATACCAGTTATAGCCTTGGTTTTGGCACCTTCAACTCCCAGGAAAATTACTGCTGTCTGGATTTCCTATGGTGGATGCGAATACTCATGGCATACCTCCATGAGTGCCTGAATACAAGCACTTAGCAATTGTACATATACTATGAATGAGAGCCAAAGGAAACTCAAAAAAGGAATAAAGAAGGGAGCAACACTCAAACACAATTCATGCTCCGGAACGCCATAAAATTCTCTATGTGGCAAGTTCATCACCTATAGCAGAACACAGTACATTTAATGTCTCCCTCAGTTTAGCATATTAAACAATAGCAAGTGGAAATTCTTGTGATATGTACTCATCACTGTAGACTATTGTAGACTAGAGGTGGAGCTTTACTCTCAACATGAGTACTTGAGTAATGAAGCAAAGGACATTTGGCGGTAATGAATCAGCAGGACTTCTTAAACTTGTCGATGAGGAATGAGGTTGTAGAGGGGAAAGGCAAGAAGCAAGGTCACTGAGAGCATCCAAACACAACAAACATGTGCATGGCGGGAAGCTGAGTGCCAACTGGTATGTTAGCAAAGGAGCCCAACAAGATGCATGATTTCCAGGTAAGGAGGAGCTGGCTTGAACTGATTATATACTGTCTCTGCTGGGGCTTAAACCGAAAGTAATGTGTCACATGCCTCCACCATCATGGATAGGGAAAATCTCCAAACCGTGAAGAACACCAATTATATTTAGGTTTTAATAAAGTAATAAAGAGTGAGGATGGATTCCATAGTCTCACGGTATTTTATTCATGCCACGTGTACTTCAGGCTAAAATATTTTTGGGTGATTATTGGTGTCATGAATTTTAGCACAGCAGTGTGGGTGATCTCCAAGACGGGCAATAGGGTGAAAATAATTTAAATCATTTTTAACCCTGTCATGCTGTTACATCTCAATTTTACAATGTTTTAAATGCAAAACTGCCTTTGTAGATAATGCATAAAATTTTCATCTCATTTTAATCGTACTTATAAAGTAATGTTTAATTCCTTTCCTGAGTCCTAGAATTAATATGCTCTTTAAATAATATATTTTACATTTTGTAATTAATCTTGGCTGTGCAGTTATTTCTCTATTGGTTGAGGCCCCAAATCACAAAACGCGTGGTCCTATGTTGCAGCAAGAACTCACGCCTAAAACAGCTCATAATTTGCATCTTTAAGTCTTCTAGATCAATATTTGTTGGAAAACGTTTCTATAGGTTGCATTTGTTTGCTCCACATTACTCTTCTATGAATCAATGTTCCAAACCATGTTACTTCAAACTCTTATTAAACTTGGTTACACCTTCCATAATATGTTAACCCTTGCATGAATCGAAATGGCCAGGCTCTTTTCGACATATAACGCAACCAATATTCAATGGCAGCACTGCAAGAACATTCTTCTAGTTCAGCCGCAGTAAATCCTCGCAGAGGGGCCCCGCTGCCTGACAGGGGAAGCCATCCTTCAGTGCGCCACAAACGGCAACCTCCGAACACTGCGTATCCAAAATGTTATCATTTCTTCTTCATCTGCAGCCTGCCTTTCAAACCGATTGCTCTTGCAGAAGACTTCATTAAAGCATCATTACTGGTGCCGAGGGAATCCATTTAATTACAATTTGTAATGATGCACATGTTCCTAAGTGCCGCGCTGCCAGCCCTGGACTTGATTGGCCTTTGGTTCAGAATAAACACGGCCTCCCTTCGTTTCTCCCCGGTGGAGCCGGCTCCAAACCATTTATAATACGGCTTCGACACGCAGCGGCCCTTTCAGCGCCGCCGAAAAGGGGAGTTCCTGAACGAAAATTACGTCGTCACCAGAAAGAGGGCAAGATAAACAATTGTGGTGCATTTCTGAAACGCAACCTAACGAAAATCTCGCTCCCTATAAGAACAAAGGGAAACGTCTGCTCAGCTGCAATCCTTTTCTTGTTTCAAAGTAAAGATTATTAATACATGTGAACTGCAGACGTATGCATTTGTTAACTTGCTGGTTCAAATCCACCGGGACTGCCAGAGTTGTCCGTCGTCATTTTGCGACTGATAACGTTAGTATGTTTTTGGTCTGCAGTTACACATCACATGTGTAGCTCAAGAAACAATCCCGTCTCTGCTGAGCGCCATGTGATTGGCCGATACGATTTTGTTAGACGAACTGCTGTGGATTCCAAGGGTGCCATAGCAGTATTTACAACAGCAATTCGGTTATATGCAGAATCCAGAACGCATATATTTCTAAGGAAACATTAATGGTACACTTGTAGCGTCTAACTGGTCTGTGTATGCCTTAGCGCCTCGTGAATACACCCCCTCCCGGTGCTATGAGGAACATCTCGACTTTCCAGTGGGTGAATGCTTGCGTCATTTATACTCTTCGGTTATTCTCCATGAGGCACACGGAGACACCAAGCAGATGCTCTGCAAGATCTAATGGAATACAGAATCCCCATGCAAATAGGCAAGTTTTGCGAAAAAGTATCTTTCCTTCTCAATGGGGGGTTTGGAGCGGTCTTTTAAACGAGAGAAATCCATACCACTATGTCAGCATCGTTGATACCCTACAGCAAGCACGAGGGAGGAGAAACGGTGATGTTACCAACTTTATGTCAATTGCCAAAGGACTCACCACCTCACTCTGTCTCCCCTCAGTTTCACCTGGTAGTGGCAACCTATATTAGCTACTACGTCACTTCCTGCACATTTGCCTATACATATTCACATTTACGTACTTTTAAAGACTTTTGCCTTTAATTGACTTCATTCACATATATTTTCTTTGGGGTTTTTTCTAGATATACGTACAAATGTGTTAATTGTACATAACATCAGACAGACACTAACTAACCCTTTAGATATGGTAAAGTTGGAACATTTACTCGGTCTTTTGATAATTACTTAGCTCTAGACACTCCCTACTAGTACTAGGACTGAACTGAAAGCAGGCTGCCACTTCAAAGACGCTGTACTGACCTTGACACCCCTCACTTTTCTATATTTTCAGTGGACTACCTACAGTCATCCATCTCCGATATGGAAGTACAGCTGTCCTTCACCACAATTCAGCAGACGAACACCCCAACACAGCTGTTCTCCATTCCAAATAGCTGCCACACCACACTAATTCAACTCTGCCCCCACCACAATACAGTAGCTCTGCACCCCACTAAAGCTGCCCAAACCCCAAACATAACTGGCATCTAATCCATCCCTGCTGACTTACAATTGTAATACGTACCCCTTCATTACAAATTCACCTAAAATGCTGATATTCAACTACTACACAACAGACATGCTTCTGCACTCCTAACCCACTCCGTGATGCTGACCAACACCAAAACACACCACTTATTCCTGCACCGAAACCCAACTCTAGTTCTGATACAACTCAGCAAAAGAAATGACATACTGATGCACCCGAAATCCAACCCTCTTAATTAGGGTGGACAACCGTCTGTAAATTTCACGGACCGTCTGTCATTTTGGTGTCATGTCCGTTATCCGTAATCATTCCTTTTACGGACGCCTTTTGTCTGTAATATATTGAGATTAATTACAGCCAGCTGTGCTGTTCCCCTGCGAGAAGTCCCAAGAGATTAAAAGTTCTCAGGGGCAAGCTCACACTTTTCTGTTGAACTCCAGAGGCTGCAGCGGCCCCTCACTGAGCTCGCACAGACTGTGGACAGGCCCACTATCATTCTGACTGAGGCTGATTATCCCCTTTCGAATGACAATGCGCCGTCTGCCTTTAACACATCATGTGCGAGCGTACCTCGAAGGCCAGTGACTCACTTGGAGCCAGTAGATCGTAGCTAGTGATTACAGAGGAGCTTTCCCCAAACAGAGTACTGTGGGGAACTTGAGGCCTTGTGTAATTTGCCAATGTTGTTCACTGAGTGTGACGGGGCAGGAGCAGTGACGGGGCAGGAGCAGTGACGGGAAAGGAGAGGCGACAGGACAGGATAGGTGACGGAGCAGGAGAGGTGACTGGGCAGGAGAAGTGACGGGGCAGGAGAGTTGACGGGGCAAGAGAGGTGACGGGGCAGGAGCGGCGATTAGGCATGAGCATGAGCGGTGACCGGGCAGGAGCAATGAACGGACAGGAGCAGTGAACGGACAGGAGCAGTGAACGGACAGGAGCAGTGAACGGACAGGAGCAGTGAACGGACAGGAGCAGTGAAGGGGCAGGAGAAGTGACGGGGCAGGAGAAGTGACGGAGCAGGAAAAATGATGGGGCAGGAGCGGTGATTAGGCATGAGCAGGAGCAGTGACTGGGCAGGAGCGGTGAACGAACAGGAGCAGTGAACGGCAGGAGCAGTGAACGGGGCAGGAGAAGTGAACGGGGCAGGAGAAGTGAACGGGGCAGGAGAAGTGAACGGGGCAGGAGAAGTGAACGGGGCAGGAGAAGTGAATGGGGCAGGAGAAGTGAATGGGGCAGGAGAAGTGAACGGGGCAGGAGAAGTGAACGGGGCAGGAGAAGTGAACGGGGCAGGAGAAGTGAACGGGGCAGGAGAGGTGAACGGGGCAGGAGAAGTGAACGGGGCAGGAGAAGTGAACGGGGCAGGAGAAGTGACGGGGCAGGAGAAGTTGACCGGGCAGGAGAAGTGACTTGTACTTATGTTTTTGCCTATTTATTTATATGCTATTGCATGACATCCACTCAGGGCTTTAAGTGGGCCGGGTCTCACCGAGTCTGAGCACCGGCAGTTTTTTTTATGGGGGCCTCGAAACGGGTCTCTATCGGGCTCTGTTTTGTGCCCTGGCACAGGCAGTCCGTTTTTTTTTTCCGGACTGCAGTGACAGCAGGCACGTTGATGTGCGCGTGGTGAGCGTTGTAGAGGAAGGGAAATCCTTTAAAGAGAGTCATTTTCTCTCTGGATTTCCCTTCTCTTTTTGAAACTCAGGAGCAGCAACATTATCGTGGTGTCATCAGGGCTTAAGTGTAAGCTTTTTCAATATTATATACAAGCCATAGTTGCTGCTTATTTATCTTATGCAACTAGCAACCATTGACAAAGCCAATAGTCCTGACTTGTAGGTATGATGTGACTTGTATCATATCTAGACGCAATGACAGGAACAGCAAAATACAAGTCGGGCGGCACACTGTGCTAAACACAGATTTTTAGCTTACGTGTTTTTAAGCCACGCCCTTAATTACATTGACCACGCCCCTTTGAGAGACCCCCCAGTTTTTTAATCCCACTTAAAGCCCTGCATCCACTGATGTGTCTGTAAAGCATACCTTTTGTCCCGAATTTTTGTCCTGAATTTTGACCTCCTGTCCTGAATTTTTGTCCTGCATTTCGACCCTTTGTCCTGAATGTTTACACTCACCGTCCTGAATTTGTGCCCATGCCAGTTGGCCACCCTACTCTTAATGCAATACTCAAAGCAAACCCCTAATGATGCAACCCTACACCAAGCACAGTAGATACACAAGCTCTTCTATGAATCCAAATGCTGCTGTTCACTACTGCTGCCCACCATCTCAACCGAAGAGATAACCGGGCACCCTGTATCCAATCACAATACTGCTTTCCGATCCAGGGATACCCAACCACATGAATGTGTTCAGCACCGAAAAAGACATACTCCAGTATATGTGCCAAGACTGTTGTCCACCACAACACACTCCTGCGCCACAAATCGGCTTCAAATAAGGCCATCAAAAACCCTAGCACAAAAGAACGTAATTTACACCAAATCACCCCCAAGTCAGTGACAGCACATACCATAAGATCCCGGATCCAAAATCAGTACTCCTATCTCGCCCTAAGCGCGAATCATACTCCTGCATCCAGAATGCAACCCCACTGCTGTTTTCCAATAGAGGACACAATCCTGTACCTACACGACCCCCTGATTTTGCCATCCAAGTCCCAAGGAACACTCGTGCCGCCAGAGTAAGACCCTTACTGTCCTGTCCCTATACTATACCACAACGCACACCCCTGCACTGTACTCAATGAATGCACAGACGTGTCTAAAGGAACGTAAAAAGATGTGGCGATGCTGTCTGTGTCATTCAACAACACACCTGGGACACACCCTTGCAACTCTAATGTACAGGATACTAACACACTACCACTGCGCCCCCACTCTTAATCCCGCACCCGAAATAAAACATACCCCAGCACCCAGAATCATCCCCTAATGCTACTGCCCAACACAGACTTGTAAAGCTTCCTGCAGCTTTGAATACGTCCCAAATGTGCTGACGTACATCTACTACTGCGCCCCTGCCTTACTCCAGCACCCGAAATAAAACATACCACTGCAGAACGTGTTGCATCCTCACTGTTCTATATATACTTTTCCCTGCAACACGCAGTCACGGCTCAGGGGGGTGGGGGGGGCCCGGGGGATTTTTTAAATAAAAAAAGGAAATCCTACCTGAGTGAGCAGGTCCGCCGTCCGCGCCGCCTCGGGTCCGACTCCGTTTGCGCCTGCCCTATAGCCCCTCTCAGCCAATCCTGGCGCTGCTGGCAGCGCCAGGATTGGCTTAGGGCACGGTTACCTCTCGCCCGCCTGCCCATTAGGAGACCGAGGTTTGAGCCTTTGCTCAACCTCGCTCTCCTAATGGGCATGCGCTAAGCCAGTGCAAACACAAGTGCGCATGACTGGGCACGGCGCGAAAATTCGGTGCCCTTCCCCACTCATGCGCACTTGTGCTGCAGTGCTGCCTGCTGCCCCTGGTCCCTCTGACAATCATGTCAGTCAACATGACGCAGGACCGCCCACCCCTTCAGACTCTGAAGGGGGTGGGCGGTCCGGCGTTATGCTGACTGACATGATTGTCAGTTCTCTCGGCGTCTTTGAACCTTAGGTTCAAAGACGCCGAGGAGCTGCGGGCGGGGGGCTACGCCCCAACGCCCCAATGGACGCACCGCCCCTGTTTAGGTTATATGAGTAGGGACATTAGCTTGATGTTATGTGTATTTGTAAAGCTCACTATCACCTGCGAGGGTAATCTGGTGAGAGCAGGTGTCTGTGCAAGCAAGGTCTTCAGCTTCTTGCAGGATTCAAGGACAGAGGAGGGGGATCTGATGTTCCTTGCTTTGTAAACGATTTAAGAGAACACCCATCCTCCTGATCTGGGTCTGTGTATACATGAGATTTGTGAGAGTAGGAGTCCTGTGGCTCGGACAGACACAGCCGGCATGGCTTGCCAGTGGGGGGCAGGGGTCGTGCGGGGAGGGAGGTCACGTGGGGAGGTCACCTGCGGGGGGTTTAATTTAATAATATTTAAAAAAAATTAAACTTACCTTTCCGCCCACCGGGTCCCGCGTCTTCTCTGCTCCTGCTCTCCTGCCAACAGGAAGCAGAAGCAGGCAGCCAGGCTCCCTCCCCTAAGCGTTGTGATTGGTCGGGATACCCCCCAGCCAGGGGCTTATGGTGAGGCCATTTTCTCCATGCAAGCTGCATTGCAGCCTGCATGGAGAAGGGCAGAGTGCGCATGACTGGTTTGGGCGGCCCAGGGGACCGACCAAACAGTCTTTGCGCACTCAGGAGTGGCAGGCACACCACTCCTCCCCTGGCCTGCTCGCAGAGCAGCCCCGCCCACCCGCCCAGCCCGCAACCAAACATAAAATGGTAATAACTGAAAGTTATTACCATTTTATGTTTCTGCTTCTCGCACTGCGAGAAAGCAGTGGGGCAACGCTACTCCACCCTAGTGGAGGAGTCGCCCCTGGGCTCGGAGGTGGCTGGGTGGTTGGTGTAAGAAAATGTGACTGTTCATGTAGGTGGGGCCTAAGTTGTGTAGTGCTTTGAATGTGTCTGTGAGGAGTTAGAAACGAGTGCGCTTGTGTGTCGGGAGCCAGTGGAGCACTCTGAGGTGTGGTGTGATGTGAGTTCTGCATGGGAGGTTGAGGATGAGTTTGGCTGCTGAGTTATGGATGGTTTGCAGTCTGCTAGTGAGTTGCTTGGTGATCCCAACATAGAGGTTGTGCCCGTAATTCAACTTGCTAGTGACTAGGGCGTGAGTGATAGTTTTTCTAGTGTTGCTTGGGAGCCATTTGAAGATCTTTCTCAGCATCTTCAGGGTGTAGAAGCAGAATGCAGTGACAGCGTTGACTTGTGCGATCATGCCCAGTTTGCTGACCATGATTATTCTGAGGTTCCTTGCATGGGTGCTGGGTGTGGGTGTGGCTCTGAGTTCGGCCGGCCATCAGCTGGATTCCCTTGTTGAGGCGTTCTTACCGAAGGTCACTACTTCTGTCTTGTCAGCGTTGAGCTTGAAACAGTTGGCTTTCATCTAGTTAGTGACTTTGGTCATGCAGGCCGTGAATGTGTTTCTTGTGTTGGGGGTCTTGTCAAGAGGGAGAGTATAAGTTGAGTGTTGTCGGCATAGTGGATGACATTGGCAAGAGGTATCATGTATGCATTGAAGAGGGTGGGGTTGAACGATAAACCTTGAGGTACTCCGAAGGTGAGTTGAGGGCTTTTGATGAGTAAGGTGCCAGGCTGACAGCTTGTGTTCTATTCGTTAAGAAGAAGCAGATCCAGCGGGTCCTTGGATGCCAATCTCATGCAGGCACCTGATGAGGATGGGGTGCGAGAACGTGTCAAATACTGCAGAGAGGTCCAGGAGAATGAGGGTTACCATGTCTCCTCTATCAAGGATCATGCAGATGTAATCTTTCACGGCGATGAGTGCTGTTTCTGTACTGTGGCTGGGCCTAAATCTGGACTGCGTGGCATGGAGGAACTGGTGGTTACTAATGTGCTCGGCGAGGTATGATTAATTTCTCTAAGACCATTTCCAGGTATGGTAGGAGGGAGATGGGTCTGTAGTTGGAAATTTTGGCTATGTCAGTGGTGGTTTCTTGAGCAGGGGCGTGATGGTGGCACGCTTCCAGGTGTCCTGGATTTTGGCTGAGTTGATGGAGGCATTAAAAATGGGTGTTATGTCTTCTCTGATCGGTAGGAGTCCTTTGATGAAGACACAGTGGCTGCAAGGTTCAGATTGGGTCCTCGAGTGGATGGTGCTTTATAATATACTATTGACTCTGATTGTTGAAAATTGTGATTTGGAGATGAATAGAATGAAGATGAATGTCTCTCTTTTGATGTATAATATATTTATGAAGTCTTTTTTTTCAACCTAAACATTGTAATACTCCACTGTTTATAAATGTTTATTGTAATTGCACATATAAACGACAGAAAGAAGTCTAATTATCTGTTACAAAACATCAAATAGAATGTATTTGTAAATAAAAATATCTATATTTAAATCACATAAAAATGATTTGAACAAATTAGCAGGCTAAATAAACAAGCCCCGGCACTCTGTTAACCATTATGTATAATTAGAAACATGAAGTAATCAAGTGTCCCTGATGATGTCCTTGGAGCAGCATTACTTTGTAAAGCTTCTTCATGTTTGGATGTATTTATTCTGGATATGAGTGGGTGGTTTGGGATATTTCTCATCCTGATGAGGTGATTTTGGAGGGTGAGTGGAGATTATCCATTATTTATGAGTCAGACTTTGACTGTGTGTGTATGAGAGAGAGAGAGAGAGCGAGAGAGTAATTCCCTCTAATTCCAGCAGGCTGTGTGTTGGGAGCCCTGGACTGAACTCTCTGAGTTAAGGGGTGGTACAGCATTATAGTAGTGGGCTACAGAGCACAACTCATCTGTCAAGGTATAAAGACAAAACCCAGTAAGTATGCAGTCATAAACATGGTTTTCACAAGTTATTGATTTTAGCAGAGAACACATGGAATGCTTACCCAGTGAGTCAAGGAGCAACCCTATATCTAGCCCTCAAGCAAACCTGCAACATTGCCCAAGAACCGAAATGTGGAATAGATCCACAGCACCAGGAAACAAGGTTGTGCTAAATACACATAAGGGGATGTGGAGCAAAAGCTTAACACACTGGTTAAACAAGAGGGGCACAGGAAATACTGCAAAAAGAAACACTGGGAAACTGATGGGAACCGATAAGAGTACAAACAACAAAGGTGAGGGATCAAAATACAGGAGTGAACTGGTACAAAAAGCAAAGGAGTCAAAGCAACCAATATTACTAGACCATAATCTATGGGTCATATGAACCTTTATAGGGCTGTGGCTTATATGACTTGGGAGTCGGGGGGGCGTGGCCAAGATGGCGACCGAGTAGGACATGCCTGCTCGTCGCTCCGTCTCGCCAGCCGGGCCTGCCGCATTGAGTTGCGGGGCCGTTGGTGCCGGATATAAGCGTACCGGCTGGTTGGAGTTTCGAGGCACCTCTTGGGAAGGACTGGCGAGGGAGAGGAGCGGCCTGGTCAGAGCCTGGGCCCGTTGGCGCCTGGCTGAGCCGGGACTGGGCCGTTATGAGGGCGTCCCGGTTCGCTGCAGCGGGCGGACAGAGCGGATAGTGTCTGTAGCCGAAGGAGTCCCCGGAGGGAGCGAAGCTCTGCGTCGGCCCGCCCGTCGGGAGGAAACGGAGGACATATCACAGATTGGCAGGCGGCTGGTTTGGCCGGGGACCCGTCAGGGCCGGCGAAGGTGAGAGAGGCCCCTGGGCGTGGCACCTCCCCCCGGAGAAGACGCTGGAGAAGTGAGGGCGGCCCAGACCTCTAGGAGAGGCACTAGGAGAGGCTCGTGAGCCGGTCTTGCGGGTCCTGGCACCGGACGCGTAGGGCGGGACCTGTGAGACCAGTGGAGGGCCTGGGGGGGCGTGACAATCCAGAAGACTGCAAAGAGGGGGGTGAGAGGCCCGGTGCCCCCCAGAGAGGTACGGAACGTGGCTGACCCCCAGAACCGGCCTCAATCTGGGCTGTGTCCATCGGTGACTTTGGGGGGGCACGGCCCCGTGGATCGCAAGTGCAGCGGAGGCGGGGCGGTCTGGCAGTTGTGGGCCCCAGGTGAAGCAGTAAGGCCTATGAGAGCCGCTGAGCCAGCAGAAGGGCTGAGAGAGGTCCAAAAGAAGAAACATTGGCAGGGGCCGGGGAGTGCGTCATAAGGCCCAGAGATCGCTGATCACACCAGGCCAGGACCGGAGGGGTAAGCGATCAAATGGAGACACGTCTGACCCTATTAAATGAATCTCGACCGGCTGTCAGCCAGAGCACACCCGAGTGTGCCGGGGGGCCGGGCAAATTGACTCCGGCACGCAAGAACACAGCTCCCTGCTACAACCGGTGCGGTTGGTGAAAGGCCCAACACTGAGGGGGCTGTAGTAACCCACCTGATAGAGTGACTAATAACCGACTCCCCCTTAACAGATCTAAAGCGCACAGGCCCTGCCAATTCCCTAACCGCACCATCCAAGTCCAGGGCCAAGTGGAACACGCCCGATCAAGAAAGGAGTTTCTAGTTGGAGGTGGCTCGTGCTTGCGGGCCTCAGGCAAGACACACAAACTATTAGACTAGAGGTGAGCTCGGACTGTTCTTTTGCGGTTCCCCCCCCCCTCCAGCGGTCTGCTTGGGACCTCGGACCGGGATTAGGAGGAAACTATCCCATCAAAGCAAGTGCCCAGGTCACAGGGAGTGGTCTCTCTCCCAGGCCAAATCAGTGACTGGATCTTCCTGCAAAATGACCACGGTGAAGGGGAAGAAAGACCGTTCTGTGAAAGACCTCTTACTTAATACGGCTAGTGGGGGCCAGACAGAGACACAAAATGCAACTGACTCAGGAGACGCTGAGGCCCCCCTCACACGCGCCTTTATAGAAACCCTATTCGCCAAACTACATGAGGACTTGAAGTCGCTAAAAACAGACCTGTGCACGAAGTAGGAGAGGTCAGGAAGGACGTGGATGCACTTGGAGACAGAGTGGACACGTTGGAATCACAAGGCACAACTAGAGATGAAGAACTGGTACAATTGCAACAAGAAGTAATCTGCCTCCGAGAACAACACCTAGATCTTCAGGCACACTCCGAGGATCTTGAAAATCGTTCAAGGAGAAACAACATCCGCATCAGGGGGGTTTCACATGGAGCGGAGGGCCAGGCCATTAGCACATATGTTGAGACTCTTTTTAGATCAGTGCTGAAGGGCCCGGAAGACATGGAGATCAAGCTAGATCAAGTGCACTGCGTAGGACCCATGAGATCGCCCCCGGCTCCACCTGAGGACATTTTAGCATGCGTCCACGATTTTACACTAAAGGAGCGAATACTACAAAAGGCCAGAGACTCACACCCGATTCAGTTTCAAGGGCAGCAAATCACCCTCTTCCAGGACTTAGCAGCCTACACGTTGATGAAGAGGAAAGCTTTCAAGCCTATTAGGGCACATCGTCGTGCAAACAAGACCCCATATTCTTAGGGCCATCCTTTTTGCCTTATTTTCCGCTAGGAGGGGAAAGCTTACCAGATCCGTTCACTCAAAGAGGCGTATCAAGTCCTTGGTATATCAGAGGAGACAGCAACAAGCCCACCACGTCCGAAGAATCAGAATGAAGGGCGAGAGAGGAACAGATAGAGAACAGTGGGTCCTGGTCGGGGCTCGATTCGGCCGGACCCGTAGACTATCGCAAAAGAACGACAGGCGGTCCTGGCTTCATTGGGGGAGGACTCGACCGATCCAGCTTGAGAGGACTTGCACGCCGGAATACCAAGCACTTACAACGAGGCCGGGCCTCACGGTCCCAAGACAATGGTTTCCAGAAGGAGCGGGCCCGGGGGCGGCGGAGTGGCGGGGTGTTCCGAGCCGCTTCCACCCCTTTTTCCATGGGTTTATCCTCCCAGGACTACAATTTACCTTTAAGAACATTGTTACTTGTTTGGGGAATTGTTAGGGTTTTTTTGGGTGTTCCTCTCTCCCGTACCCTTCAGTCTCAACCACTTGCTTCAAACAATGGGGTTCCTACTGTCAGTCAGCTCAGGACACATGCCATTACCGTAGTCATCCACTCTAAATCACCTAGCGAGTTCATTAAGAGGATTTTTTTTTAAAGATTTAGATGCCACACCCTCTGAGAATTCTCACTCTAAATGTTAAAGGGCTTAACAATCCAGTGAAACGACGGGCCATACTGTCCTATCTCTAGAATTCTGGTGCCCACATATGTCTTCTGCAGGAGAGTCTTCTCCTCTCGGGAGACACACATAGACTTCGCTCTAGAGAATTCCCTCAGCAAGCATTCTCTTCGCTCTCTACCAAATCAGCAGGGTGGCCATCTTAATTTCAGACTCATTGAAAGGGAAGCTGGGTCCCAAAATAGCTGAAATTAAAGGTCGCCTACTGGCATACTCCTTCCGAATGGGACATCAATCTATAACTGTCGGTTCCATATCTACCGCCAATGAAAAACAGAAACATTTTATACACTCAGCCGTAGCAGAGGTGAGCACATCTACTGAAAAACTCATGGTGATAGGAGGGGACTTGAATTTGACATTTGACAACAGCCTAGATAGGTCGGCCCAACGACAGGGACAATCAGGGACGCTTTCTAAAGAAGGACATAAAAAATTGCAAAATGCAGGTTTGTTGGATATTTGGAGGGATGCACATCCCACAGCCCATGAGTATACATTCTACTCACACCCACATAAAACATATGCCAGAATAGATTACATGCTAGGTACTCATGCGGTTAAGGCATTAGTTAAACAGGTGGAAAACCTTCCCCGTACTGTATCTGATCACTCGGCAGTCGCAATGAACATCTCCATGCCAACTACTAACCCACCCTTGCGCACGTGGCGCCTGAGGGACGCACTGCTACAACGCCCAAGGGTGACCGAACGAATTACTAAAACTATAAGGGATTATTTGCAGGTGAATGATACCCCTGAAACTCCGATAGCAACCCCTGGGACGCCTTAAAGGCAGTAGTCAGTGGAGAATTTATATCCATAGCAGCCCAGGACAATAAAAGGAGGAAAGAGAGGAGGGACCTTCTGACAGCGCAGGTACAAGAACTAGAGCATATCCCCCGAAGCACAGGGCCCCAAGGGTGTGGCGCCAGTTAGAGGCTGCACGCGTCCAGTTACCTGCAATTGATTTAGATGGAGCAGAATATGCTGCGTTGAGGTTGCGCCATGCTTTTTACACTGGGGGGAATAGAAGTGGGAGACTATTAGCTTTCAGACTGTGGATGCAGAGACAGGCAGCGGGGGTATCCACAATACTTACTCCGACAGGGTAACCACTGGAAGATGATCACCAAATAGCGGACGCATTCTGTCAATATTACAGGGAGCTCTATAAGGCGCAGGACCTCCCGGTGGAGGCCCCAGATCAATACTTGCGAGGGGTGGCAACAGCAAAACTGACACGAGACCAAGCAGAGACTTTAGACTCCCCTATACAATTGGCAGAGGTAATTACCGCTATATCCAAACAGAAAGCGCTAAAATCCCAGGGCCAGACGGGTTCACGGCTCTTTTCTACAAATCTTTCTGTCACATACTTGCCCCAATCCTCACCAGAGTGTATAATGCTATTGGGTCTACATCGCAGATTCCCCAAACTATGTTAACAGCATCAGTGGTTGTGATCCCTAAGCCTGGTAAGGACAAGAGGTACTGTGCCTCTTATGGGCCGATCTCCTTACTTAATGTGGATCTTAAACTATTTACAAGCGTACTAGCCGCCCGTTTATCCCCCCTACTTTCAGGCTTAATAGACCCAGACCAGGCGGGATTTATCCCCGGACACCAATGCGCCGACAATACCAAAAGATTGCTCCACATTACTGATAAGGCGCAGAGGTTTGAGACGGAGCGGATGCTCCTGTCGATAGACGCTGAAAAAAGCGTTCAACAGGGTCCATTGGCCCTGTTTAAAAGCGACCTTGGGACATTTTGGGATTCCCGACAGATTCATATGCTGGGTCTTCAGTGGGTATTCTAACCCCACCGCGTCAGTAAGAGTGAATGGATATGCCTCCCCTCCCTTCCCAATACAGAGAGGGACTAGACAGGGTTGTCCCTTGTCTCCTCTCCTTTTTGCCTTATATATGGAGCCTATGGCTCAAAAGGTACGTGACAATGATCAGATTATGGGGGTGGGTTTCGGGGGTGACAGATATACCCTAAGCCTGTATGCAGATTATGTTATAGCATCCCTAGAGACCCCCGATGTCTCTCTTTTTGGCTGAGCTAGAGGAGTTCTCACAGGCTGTTGGGTTTAAAAATCAACATTCAGAAATCTCAGGCTCTGAATCTCTCCCTTAAGGACCTTACGTTAGCGGGCCTGTGAGAGGTATATCTCATATAATCTCACTAAGAGGGTCACAAAAATGGAGATAATTACCATCCACAGTACCACTCCATACTATACTACTCACAACAAGTAACCGGATGGCCTGAAAATATTTGATTGTAAACGTGGGGACAATTATTATTGTAAAGACGAGAACCCTCACTCACCCAGAGGTGACATGCTTCATCATTGGGTTCCCTCTCACACACTGTGACCCCAAGGTACACAGTGTGGGCTACAACTCTCCCGCAGGAGAGGAGCGAGAGGTGTTTTAATCATCAAATGGTGGTGAGAGTGAGGGGCAGAGTGCGAAAAAAAGTTTTAAACAAGTGAGTTAAAACTATCTCATGAGAGGACAAGAAACTTTAATAAGTGTCCTCAAAGGATAGGCATAAAAACAGTGAGAGGATTGGGGTATGGATGTTCCCTATATTAGATTAGGTCAACATGTTTCTGCCTTGATGACCAAAAAGGTTCGTGGCATTCTTCAGGACCATATCACGTCACTCTGCTATTGTTTGTGAAAAATAATGAATGTAAAAATTACCATACTTAATTGGATGGATACCCATAAACCAGCTGCAGTCTGGTCCGTATCCTGTAAAAATAGAGTTAATTCTATCAATCAGAATTCAATGTACCCACCAAAACAACCAAAGACCCCAGTGTGCATACCACCTTATTACACACGTGACAAAAAATTAAGAAAAGGTTTGTGTTGTTAACACAATCTCACCAATACTAGACACCTCGTCTGCCTCCGCCTTCAAAAGGTCCTTTACACATGGATCTCGAGAGTCTAAAGGTGTAGTATGTGCACAAATCATAAATTATTACACATAAAAAAATATATCCTATCAACATATCTATCATATTTTCTTCTTGTCACACGGTTGAATAATTAACAAAGGAGTGCTCCAAACATTATATGCGCTCTGTTGTTATCAACATGTACGTTATAGGTGTGTCATATCACCAGTGTAAAAGCCATCAACTGACAACATGATGGCATCCAGTATGGACTAATGGATTTTCAGGCCATCCGGTTACTTGTTGTGAGTAGAGCAGTATATCTCATCCATTGGGCACCCGAAGCAATACCATACCTGGGGACCCAATTGGCCGTATCCCCGCAGCAAACAGTTTTGCTAAACTACAGAGCTTTGCTTAAAAAAATATGCTCTTCTCTTAACCGCTGGAAATCTTATACTCTGTCTTGGATGGGCCGCATAGCGGCGGTCAAAATGACCATCTTACCCCAAATATTATTTCTTTTTCAGACCTTGCCGCTAGACCCCCCCTCCCCCGGTACCATCGCTGCCATGCAAAGAGAGCTAGAGCACTTTATCTGGGCAAATAAGAAACCTCGCATGCGCAGAGAGCTTGCCTACAGGCCGCCAAGCGAGGGAGGCCTTGGGATCCCAAACTTACAGAATTATTTCTGGGCAGTACAGATCAGACCCTTAGTGGAATGGACCCGGTCTGAATCAGAAAAACATTGGCTGTTCATGGACAGGGCCCTGGCCAAAACATTTCTATGGAAGATTCCCTTCCTTTCGAAACAGAACCGCCCTAGAAACCTCTATCTTTCACAGGTCACACAGACAGCACTAGGGGCGTGGAATAAGGTGGCGGAGAAAAATAGGTTAACAACGCTCCCATCTCCCTTGACATCCATAGCCGAAAACTTAGAGTTTACCCCTGGGCTGGACACTAGATCCTTCCAATTGTGGACTAGAGAGGGCAGCCGCTCCATAGGGCACTTTTTTGATGAGTCTGGGCCCCTGACGTTCGAGGACTTTCGTCAGCGGGTAGACATGCCTGAATCCGAGAGGTTTAGGTACCACCAAATTAGGCACTGGGTGATGCAACCAACAATTCGCCCTCAGGCACAGCGCCACCTGACACCATTCGAAAAATGGCTCCTGTCAAAGTCATCTGACTCTCGCCTTATCACTGAACTTTATAATCAACTAAGGCCCCCTCCCCCTAATACTAAGTCCCCAGCTCAGAAGAGATGGGAAACTGAATTGGGAAGAGAACTAACACTGCGCGAGTGGGAACATATTTATTATAGAGCCCGGCACACGGCTAGAAACGTAGACGGTATAGAAACGGCCACCAAAATCACTACTTACTGGTACCTCACTCCAGTCAGATTACATCGTGGGAACCCGGCACGGGATCCTTTATGTTGGAGGGGGTGCGGGGATCAGGATACCCTGTTACATATCTTGTGGGAATGCCCGAAACTATCCGAATATTGGACACAGGTCCTAGTCGACGTGGACAAGTTTTTTGACATTCAATTACCCCGCTTTCCTAGTTACGTAGTGCTGGGCCTACCTAATGATCTTATGTTCCCGCTCAAATCACGGAAGGGCAGACAGATAGGCCTTGCTCTAGGAGCGGCCCTACAAAATGTCTTGGCAATGTGGGGGACAGACAGGATTCCAGCTCATGTGAGATGGCTGCATCGCATATGGCACCTTCTAGGCATGGAGCGGATTTCGTATTCTTTGGCTAATAAGGGGGCATCTTTCTCTGATTTGTGGAAGCCATTTATAGGGATGCTCTCAACTGAATTCAAGGAACTCACATGCCCCAAATATTTGCGAATACTACGACTCACTAATCCAACGCAGGTGGCACGATAAAAGATCGAAACGGTGAACTAAAAAGGAGTGGACTAGGGTCGGGAGGGAAAGGGGGCTGGGAGAGGGAAGGGGTTGGGCTAGGGCGGGGAATGTTGGGGGGATTTTTGGGGGGTGGGTGGGGAGGGATATTGTTTATTTTTGTTATCCTTTTATTGCAATTTCAATGGTTTGTTTCTATGCTTAATACAAATCAATAAAAACATTATAAACATATGACTTGGGGGTCAAATACCAGCCCTGTATTAGCTGGGGTAGCTTGTTTTGGATCCTTCACAGTAAGTCTCTGTCCTCCATGATTGGCGTTTCTATTGCCCCGTCCACCACCTCCTCCATGTATCACGTTTCCCAGCTCTCTTGTGGGGTATTTTTCCCAGAGACCTAACACTAACCCCCTCCCAGAGGCCCCCCACCCCTTCCTTTCGGGATTGTGTCATGTGGAAGGCTCTCACTAATCTTGGGACATAGACAAAAACTGCTATCTCAGAGGAACTGTCAGATACCTCTTTACCCTGCCACACTACCAGATACTGTAGTTGCCCTCTAATATATCTTGAGTCTAGATCTCCTCCATTCCGTTTTTAAGTGTTCCATCAACTAACGTAGGTCGAGGAGTGACTGAAGTACAGCCTTTTTTACTTTTGAAACATGAAATACAGGGTGGATCTTCCAGTGACAAGACAATTTAATCTCTAGGTTGGATTGTCCTATTAGTCTTACAGTAGGACAGGGACCCACACACCTTGGAGCGAACTTGGGATGTGACTCCCCAATGGACAAATAGTCAGCCAATATTAAAACTATTTTTTAAACACTGGCCCAGCACATCCCCTCCTATTTGCAAATGTATTCTATCTGGTCTTCACAAATTTTAAATGTACTAAAGCAAACTGAATCTTGAATCTTGTGTATGTCTTTCAGCATGCATTGTATAGGAGGAGAAAGTAGGCGACTAAATGTGAGGATGGTGCCCAGAGGAACAAAAGAAAGGAGAGTACCTCAGGGATGTGTGAAAAGTGTTGTTGTATGAAATTCCAGCATTAAAAACCACTTCACCTACAGTTTAGAGTGATTCATCAAAAACATCTCAAATATTGTTCAAGTGTCTGATTTAGTCTTTCTGTTTGTCCATCCATCTGGGGATGATAGCCAGTGGATAAAAAATGTATTAAAGCGAGCTGTTTTAGTAAGGCCTTCCAAAACCTAGCTAATAATCCCCCCCACCCCCCATCTGTAATGATGACCTGTGGTATTCCCTGCAATCTGCAATCTGACAATTTTCTTAAGGAACACAGAGGCCAATTTAGGAGCACTTCGAATCTTTTTTACGGGAATGAAATGAGCAGTCTTAGTGAAGAAATTGATGATTACTAGCAATACAATCCGAAGGTGGTAAACCAGTTATAAAATCCACAGAAATCTTTCACCAGGGCTGTTGAGGTGCAGGAAAAGGGTGCAATAATCCAACAGATTTTCTTCCAGGTACTTTAGCATATGTACAAATGACATACTGTTCAAAAATGTTATCCCTCTCTCTTCTTATTCCAGGCCACCAAAATTGACGGGTTATCAAGTCTTGTGTCTTGTGAATGCGGGATAAACTGCCATCTGAGATTCATGTTTTTTCCTTATTCATAAAACTCGACTGTTGTGCACATGGTAAACATAAGTTTTTGGCCATGATTGCCTTTGCGAATCAGGCTCATTGTGTAACCTTGGACAGATTATTTAATGCACATTTGAGTCAGCATTTTATACGTTACAAATTGCAAGCGCTTCAAACAAAACAAATAGTTCTTTTAAGGGCTACATCAGGACGTGAATCTCCAGTTTATAACTGTGCGTGTACCAACCATGTTATTACTGTTTATCTCTCCAAACTTACTCCAGATGTAAAAATATATGTCATCCACTTTTTTCTAAAGGTCAAAATCTGTAGTGATCTATATGTTCGACATTTGCCAGTGTAATTAATTTAGAATGTTTTATGTTTTGAAAGGGTTTGAAGAAGATATTCTGATTGTGTCTGAAGGGAAAATGGCTCCTTTTACCCATGATTTCCGAAAGGCCCAGCAGCGGATGCCAGCTATTCCAGTGGGCATCCAGGCGATGAACTTTACCTGGAAAGCTTCTGGACAGGTAGGCAGCCTTCCTGCTGTAAACAAAAAATATATGCATATCTTTTCAGTGTGTGAATTAAGAGCTAATTGCAATATGCTCATCAAGATCGTTTATTATATCAGCAAGTTTGTTGATACTGACTGAGTATTTTGGAGCTGTTTTCTAGTAAAATAAGCATTATTATTATTTATTTTTTTAAAGAGTTTTATATAGCGCGAACTAGACCCGAGAAATCGGGTATCAGAGCGCTTTACATGAGCACCAATTTCATTACAGAGGGACACATTCATTTTTTTTGTTAGGCACAGGGAGATTAAGTGATTTGCCCAGAATCACAGGATGTTGAGTCATTGCCAAAACTCGAACCCGGTTCCCCAGCTTCGAGGTCGACCGCTCTAGCCGTAAGGCTACATCCTCTCCCCAAGAGAGTATGAAAGTAACCTTGACCACAGCGGTGATAGTAGCACTCAAAATAAGTGCAGGTACGTTCATTTACTTATAAAATAGTTAATTCAGCCATAGAAAAAAATGTTTTTGCATTTTAATCTAAACCTCTATTTGGGGAAAAACATGGCCTGATACACAGGCTCTGCATCGCCGGGCTCAGAATGTATAAATTAATGATAACAGGTGGGTGTGCGAAATCCGCTGAAGTGAAGTGTGGCTCCCTTTACAAGGCAAAATGATCAATGTAATGTTACCCTTCCCATTGATACGTGTATTTAATTCATGTCTGTCTGTCTTTTGCCCATCAGCTGCCACTCTGTTTCTCTGTTTAGGTCATTTTCTCTTTCCACTTTAACCACTTTAGCCATAGTTTTCAAAACTGCTCTTTTTAGGTCGAGCCTATGCCAGCACGCATGCGCTGCTCTAGGAAAATGACCTCTTGGAATCACTCAGTACTTTTCACACGCTCGTGCGGGTGTTTTTTTTTTAGTATTGTTTCAATTGGGCTTTGCGTGCGTCTTTCTAAAAAAGATAGCAAGCAATTGGGCAAAGGTGGGTGCATGTCCCACCTTCCCCAGGAAATGTATCCGCCCACGGCCTACGGCTTGCGGTTACGAGCAGGGGCGCCATCTGTTTTTAATTAGCGCGTTCGCCGCGCTTGTTCCTTCCGCTCTCACCCCAGCCACCATCTGTTTGTAATTAGCGCGCCGCGCTTGTTTCCATTCATGTTTTGGGAGCGAGCCTAGCGCCCCTCACCCTCCATTTCTCACAGTCATGGCAGACTGCGCTCTTCTCAATACAGGCATTGGAGACGGAGGCAGCCTGAGAGAGTGTCCCCGTGTGATGAATTTAACACACTCTCTAGATTGCCTCTTGCTTTAACCCTTGCTTACTCTCTCGGTCTGCACTGTCACTGCCTTTTGCTGCCCTCTCCATTTGAATAAATGTGCTCATTGCCAATTTATGTTTGAACCAATTCTGCTGGGAGGGGGGAGCAGGCCGTAGAATGTGAGTGCATTATCCAAAATAGACACAAACAATGCATCTAATTAATTGCTCCCAGTTGCCTTCTTGTTTCTCTCCTCCCACTACCTCTTCCGTTTCGCACATTCTCAGTTCCTGCCTCTCCCTCCCTACCCGAGACCTGCTGCCCACCCCAGCCTCCCTGCTCTCGCCCAGCCCTCTTTCTAGCTATTGTTAGCGTCCCTGCGGCGCTCTGTCCCTGCGAAGCTCTCTCTCATAGATGCATTCTCTCACCCGACCCCCCCTCCCCAAGCCTCCACCCTGTCCAGCTGTCCCGGCGGCACCATTCACTCACCCCGTCTCTTAGAGAGTGATTAACTTCCCAGCAGAGTTCAGAGCGGGGCCTGGGCCAGTGAACGCGAAAGGGGCGGGACCATTCATGGCGAAGGGTTTCTATGTGCGCGGATATTTACACACCTAATTACAGAACACGCTTGGGCCTACATCTACTGGGGGTTTGTTCCTCGGACTGATTACATTAAGCGTGAAAAACACACTCAATAATAGTTCTCAAAAAGCTTAGTGTGTAAGCTCCCATTAAATGGCTTTTAAAAACAAAACTGCTAAATTCAGTTGGAAACAGAATGAGCAAAAAAATATATATTTTGGTAGATCTATCGTAATAGAGCCAAAGGACGACTTAAGTCGTTTTGAGGATTTCTCTGGAGTGCTTTATAGTCAGTACATTATGATAGATTATGTAAATCCAGTTTCCTACGGTAGAGTTAAGAGCCTAATTGGACTAACGGTGTAGGCGGAGTTGAGTTGCAAAAATATGTTGCTGCCGTGTAGTAGCTGCTATGCACAGTGTAACTGTAACAATTTGGTGGTGTTATCCCCTTTTTTACGTTTCCTAACTGGTTCTTATGCATGGCCATCTTTGCTAAGGAAAAGCTAAGTCGTGTAGCCAACAATGTTTGAGGAGTTCTACTGTAAATGGAAAGCGTCTGCCTTTTTTATGCTGGGGGCAAAAAAAACGCGGCCGCCAAAGTACAAGGAATGTCAGGAATGCAGCTGGCACCCGGCCGCGCTGCTGCTCGCTCCCGAGCTCCCTAGGCCAAGGGAGTTAACGTTTAGAGAGAAGGTGGGACATGCACCCGCCTTTGGCCAATTGCGGGCTTTCAATTTTTCCAACAGGAAATAGACACTCCAGTAATATACTACTTTAATTTAGGAGTACTAGTTCCATTACAGAAATCTGCCCGGTGGGTGATAATGTGCTGCATGGCTAAACACTTATAAGGTCCCAAAGGCGAGACCTATTGGCTATGCCAATGCTTGTTTTTACTTCTCTTTATGGCCTTCTCCTCCTTCTGTGTTCTGTTTCCTGTTGCCCTCTCTCTCTCTTGTATCATATTCCTGTCTCTGCTCTCTCTCTCTTCCACTCATGCCCCCTCTAAATCCACCCCTTTCACCCTGCCTTACTCTTTTCTATCTATTCCCTGCTCTTCCCTTCTTTTTCACGCAGTCCTTTAAAAATTACCCTATTCGTGGGTGGTCTTCCACTTATCTTTGTTTGCTATTATTATCCCCAGGACTACTTTCCTCTCTCCCAGCCCTTCTGTCACCTTATAATCTCACTCTCTCCAGGTCTTTCCCCGTTTCTTTAACGTTATCCTCACCCCTATCTACTGCTTACCAGGGCATTTATTTTTATCCTATTTCACTCTCTTCTTCCCCTCTTTCCTCTCACTTGTTCCTTCTCAATCTGGCTATCTTCCCCCTCCCCTGATTTACTTCTCTTGATCCCCTTCTTTCACCTTTCCCTCTATTCCATTTTTTTTTCTCCACATGGTCTCTTCCTGTCCTAGCAGCGGATCCTCGCAATTGGGTTGCGGAGCTTAAAATCTGTTATAGGCTTTCATGATACTACAGATTGGAAAAATAGTCACATGACGTCTGCTTCTTTCCACTGCAGAAACTGTACAACAGGGCGACGTAGAATCCAATGTTAATACGGGTCCAGTGCTTAATTTGTGGAAAAAAGAATACTGGTACCCGAAGCTCTGTTCAGAAGTTGGCGGCCGGTGCAATAAATCTTCTGCCCTATAGTAAGGCTGGTAGGGGCAGATTTACTAAAGTGCCATGCAAAGCAGCCCAATAGCCAAAAATGCTACGCTGCTTTACGTGACAGGGAGGGTGCAGAACAGCGTCCTATCTAGAGAGATATGGCTCTCTTCTTCCCTCTCCCTAGCGCCTGTGCAGAATTTTGCTCCTGTGCGCCCTGCTCAGACCTTTGCGCCATAGTGCGAGGGTGTGTGCGAGAGTCTTGCATAGGTTTTGTACTGGAAGGACTCCCTTCCAGTACAAAATACTATGCCTAGACAACATTTAAAACTTTTCCTACTTTGTATGTTTGCTGTACAGTGCAGCATGCATCCAAAGCCGGAAAAGAAAGGAGAAATGACAACAGTTCTCCTTTTAATGCTTGGTTTTCAAAAGGTGTTATTTTTTTATGCAAAACCCTGTCTCACGTATTTGGTAGATAAGGTTTTGCATCAAAAAGTGTGGGTAGTTGCATGGCAACGTCCATGTAATCAGTGGCGGCTCCTCTGCTAAGGCGGAGGAGCGTTGCCCGCTACTTTGCAGCAGCAAAAGAAAGGAACAAATAAAATGCTAATAACTAATGTTATTATCATCTTATTTTGTCCTTCTGCTGCGGCAGCTTGCGTGAGGGGGCGGGCTGAAGAGCAGGGAAGGAGTGATACAACCCTCCTAAGTGCGCAATGACTGTTTGGTCGGCCCTCTCTGGCCGCCCAAAACAGTCATGCATACTTTCCCTGTTCTCCATGCAGGCTGCATTACAGCCTGTGTGGAGAACATGCCCACCCCGTGTCACGGCGCTCAGACCAATCACAATGCTGCATTGCAGCATTGTGATTGGTCAGGGGAGCGTGGCTGTGCTTCCTGTTTTTGGAGTCAGTCGCAGGAGAGCAGGAGGAGAGATGCGGGACCCGGCGGCAAGGTATGGTTTAAATTTTAATGATTTTTTTTAAATTTCAACCCGTGCCCTCCCACACCGCCCGCCCCCGTGCGCGCTCCCACCCCGCCACCCTTTAGCCGTGCCGGCCACCAGTGTATGTAACACCCCCTTTCACGCTAAGTAATGCAAAGCAGTGCTTTATGTTGCTTTACATTATTTTTAGTTAATTTCCAGTGCAAAACAAGCTTTGCACTGGAGAGTAAATAATGAAAAAAACATTTCTGCTGGTTTGCATCAATTGTATGACGCAAAGCCAGTGCAAAATGTTAGTAAATCACCCCTTAGTCTTAAATCCACAACCAGACACTCCCTGCACCTCTTTCTTACACTTAGAGGTTTATGCTTCCTCCCATGATGGTGTTGATGTCTTTCTCTACCTCTGTCTTTGCATCTATCTATGTGCTGTTCTCCCTCTTGCACTCAGCAAATATCTGGCGCTGGAAAATATGTGCCGGTGGCCCCCCACCGGCTCAAATTAACCACTGATATAGCCGAGGTTTTAAGGTCTATACTGAGCTTCATGGAGCTGGATTTTTTGAGAAGTTTAACAGGCATCCTGCTCCAAAGTAGAAGCGCCAAATATGAAAAAACTCTACTACCCAGCGGTGCAGAGACAGAATATCAAACCAAAAATATCGATTTACACAAATATCGAGTTAAAAATATCGTTGGGTCAGAAATATCTCGTGGTAAAGAATATCGAATTTAGGTAAGTAATATCGATGTTAAAAATATCGAAGTGTAAAATATCGTTTGCAAAAATATAGGGGCTGATTACGATGGCGGGGGGATCGCCACCGCCAGCCCGGCGGTGGCGATCCGCCCGCCATCGTAACCAGAATTACCCCCGCTATGTTATTATGGCGGGAGGTATCGTGGCGGACGCAAAGTGCATCCGCCGTTTTCCCGCCGGCCGGCAATCGTTACGATTGCCGGCCAGGCGGACTAGGGGCCTAATATGGTGGCGGTGCCTAGCAGGCACCGCCATCCATATTAGGATGTGTTGTTTTCAGAGCCTTTCCATGGCGGCGATGCCGCCATGGAAAGGCTGGCGGGAATCGCTTTGGGGGCCCATTGCGGGCCCCCAGGGGGGTGGGGGGCCTGCACATGGGGGTACCCATGGTACCCCCCTGCATTGCCATGCACAAGGTGGCAGGCACCGCGCGGTGCCTGCCACGTTGTGCATGGCAATGTCAAATATGCAGGATGCGACCTCCAGGGTGCATCCTAATCAGTGGTGCTGGACCGCCGCACGTCTGACGGCTGGTCCCAGCACCGCTAGGGTGGCTGGCGGACGAAAGTCCGCCCGCCATCCTAATGAGGCCCATAGTTGTTAAAAATATCGATTTTTTATTAATGTTATGTATTTTAGTATATATTTTATATGTATGTGATGTATTTTTTTTGTATAAGATTTCTTTGTATTTTTAATATATGTTACATTTTTAGTAGTTATTAATATTTTTTTATTTGAATTTTGGGTTTTTAGTTCCGTAGCGGGTTGTGGGTTTATAGGGGAATAGGGTGGGAAGTAATTTAATTATATTACATTTATTGAATATTTTTTATTTATTAATAGTTGTTTAATTGAGATGTTATAGTGTTAAATGGGTAAAGTAATTTATTATTAATTAATAATTGGTTGTTAATTAATTTTAATTAGTTAAATGGTAATTAATTATGGTAATTGTGTAATTCATTTTAATTGTGTGTTGTGGTGTTTATAGGTGTAAAGGGTGGGAAGTAATTTATTTTTAATTGATGAATTAATAATTAGGTAATTAATTAGTAATTAATTGTGGTAATTGTGTAATTAATTTTAGGTGTGTGTTTTGGTGTTTATAGGTGGAAAGGGTGGGAAGTAATTTATTTTTAATTGATGAATTAATAATTAGTTGTTAATTAATTATGGTAATTGTGTAATTAATTTTAGGTGTGTGTTGCGGTGTTTATAGGAGTAAATGGTGGTAAGTATATTGTGTTTAATTATTATATAGTTGTTAATTAATGTAAATTATTTAATATCTATTTTGTGTGATTGTTTATTTTTTGTGTGTTGATTTTACTTTTAAAGGGGTAAAAGGTGGGTATTAAATACATTTTTAAATATTTAATTATTAGTTGTTAATAGTAATAGTTTTTCTTTTAAAAATCATATTTAATTGTGTTTTATTATTTTATAGTTTCATTTAGGTGTGTGCTGTGGATCTTATAGTGTTAAAGCATGTGTACTCAATGAATGTTTTTTTTATTAATAAGATTTTTTAAATTGATTATTAATTATGTTAATTATGGAAATAAATGTAATTAAAAATGTTGAAGTGTTTTGTTATTGGTTTGGTGTTATAGGGTAGGAAATAAAACAAATACATTTATGTTTTAAATAATTTTTTTGTTTGTTAATATTGCTACTTTAAAATAATTTGTTTATAAATGTATTTATTAATTTATTTTATATATTATTTGTAGGTTTTTGTTATATGTAATTAATATTATAATATGTGTTCTTTTTATATGTCTAATATATTTAATTTGATATTTTTAAAATATTGTTTATTTATTTTTATGATTTTAAAAATTTTGTAATATTTTTGTTTTTTTCAATTGTTTAAGTGTTATTGGTAATTTTTGTTTCTCTGCTATCCAACACTTTCCCTAATGTTGCAATCACTGGAGTGGGAATAGTAATTTTTACCTCTCCGCTATCCAGCACTTTCCCTACTGTTGCATTCACTGGAGTGGAAATAGTAATTTTACCCCTCCGCTATCCAGCACTTTCCCTACTGTTGCACTCACTGGAGTTGGTATTGTAATTTTTACCCCTCAGCTATCCAACACTTTCTCTACTGTTGCACTCAGTGGAGTGGGAATAGTAACTTTTGCCCCTCCGCTATCCAACACTTTCTCTACTGTTGCACTCACTGGAGTTGGAATAGTAATTTTTACCCCTCTGCTATCCAACATTTTCCCTACTGTTGCACTCCCAGGAGTTGGAATAGTAAATTTAATTCCTCCGCTATCCAACACTTACCCTACTTTTGCACTGACTGAAGCGGGAATAGTAATTTTTACCCCTCCACTATCCAACACTTTCCCTACTGTTGCACTCTTTGGAGTGGGAATAGTAATTTTTGCCCCTCCGCTATTCAACACTTTCCCTACTGTTGCACTCATTGGAGTGGGAATAGTCATTTTTACCCCTTTGCTATCCAACATTTTCCCTACTGTTGCACTCCCAGGAGTTGGAATAGTAAATTTAATTCCTCCGCTATCCAACACTTACCCTACTTTTGCACTCACTGTAGCGGGAATAGTAATTTTTACCCCTCCGCTATCCAACACTTTCCCTACTGTTGCTATCACTGTAGTGGGAATAGTAATTTTTACCCCTCCGCTATCCAACACTTTCCCTACTGTTGTACTCTTTGGAGTGGGAATAGTAATTTTTTCCCCTCCGCTATCCAACACTTTCCCTACTGTTGCTATCACTGTAGTGGGAATGGTAATTTGTACCCCTCCGCTATCCAACACTTTCCCTACTGTTGCACTCACTGGAGTTGGAATAGTAAATTTAATTATTCTGCTATCCAACACTTTCCCTACTGTTGCACTTGTATTGGGAAATGTAAGTTAAAAATTTTTGTAATAGTTTAATGTTTTAATTTATTATAGAATGGTTTTTTTTAATTATTGAGATATATATATATATATATATATATATATCATATATATATATATATTATTTTTATATAATTTTAAAGTTTTTAAAAATTGAATAAAGATAATAGTTAAATTATTTTTAAGTAAATATATGTATATGTATAAACTTTTATGTTTGTGTGTTTATATTTCTTTTAATTAAGTTTATTTGTTGTACTTAGTTAAAATGTATATTAAATGTAATTTATTTTGTTACAAATAATATTAATATTTAATATATTTACTATATATTATTTTATTTTATATATATTTTTAAATCGATATTTTTTACATCTACATTTTTTACCTCAATATTTTTGATTCGCTATTTTTGTTCTTACTTGTTAAGGTATTGGAGTCGATATTTTTGCCGTCAATATTTTTTTTCGATATTTAGAACATCGATGTTTGTTACATCGATATTCTATCAGTGAACCCTCCCCAGCAACATTTAATTTATAAATGGAATGCTCCGATAAAGTCGGATACGGAGAGTTGTTAGAGCGAATTAGCCTACTCCAGTGGTAAAAACTTACATTACTTTGAAAGATCTAAAGGACAAGTCTGCTAGGTGAATTAAGCACAGAATTATACACTCGAGTCGGGAGCCAGTACAAAGTTGTTATTGCTGGACCAAAAGACCCCTTCGTCTTCTGTCTCAGTAGCAAATGTACTGCCAGTTTCTAGATGAGCTGGTGTCCAAATAAGGATCTTGAGGAGGCCGAAACTAAGGGGCTCATTACGATGGCGGGCGGATCGCCACCCCCGGCCCGGCGGTGGCGATCCACCCGCCATCGTCATGAGATTTACCCCCGCCACATTATGATGGCGGTGGGTACCGCGGCAGACGGAAAGTCCATCCGCCGCTTTTCCGCCAGTAGCAATCGTCACGATTGCCTGGCGGAGCGGTCAGCATGCTCACAATCGCGGCGGAGCCCAGCAGGTTCCGCCGGCACATTTATGATGCCGGCGGAAGCCAGCCTTTCCGTGGCGGTTGAACCGCCATCGAAAGGCTGTGGGAGAATGCCTTCAGGGGCCCGTTGCAGGCCCCCCTTATGTTGGGGGGAGGTGTGGGTGCACTGGGGGGGTACCCATGGTACCCCCTACATTTCACTGCACCAAGTGGCAGGCACAGTGTAGTGCCTGCCACATAGTGCAGTGAAATGCACAACATGCTCCTTTCAACATCGCGGCGGTGCTGCTGTCAGCAGCCACTGCCGCAATGTAAAAGGTGCGGAATCCGACCGCAGCGGTGGCGGTCCCATCATAATTGTATAGGCGGGACCGCCGCAAGCATGGCGGTCGGACCCAATCACCGCTACGGTGGTGGGCGGACAAAATCTGCCCGCCATCGTAATGAGCCCCTAATTGTGTTGCTGTAGTCCAATATAGATGTCAGAAATGCATTAACTACCGGGTGAATGATCAAAATATTGTTTTAAAAATGTTGTGGTGTAACAACACTATGTTAAAATATTGTCAATTCAAAAATATCGTGGTACAGAATACAGAAAGTAAGAATATCATTTGTTTAGGTATATAATATTATTTTTTTAAATATTGTATATGATATTATTTTCTTTAATATAATTGTACTAAATATAGTTTAAATTAAGTTAATATTTATTAGTTATTATACCACTTGTAGATATAAGTATTATTATAATAATTGTCTTATATTGTTTTAGTATGGTTTGTAAGTTTTAATGTGCACTTACATTTTGTTTTACATTTAATTAGTAGTTTACAATTTAACCGCAGGTTGTTGAGTTTGTAGAGGAATAGGGTAGGAAGTTATTTTTATTATAAATTGTTGTTTTCTATTTTAAATAATTTTCTATGTTAATTAAATATTTAATTGGTAAATACTTATGTAAATTATTTAATTGGTTATTTTCTATTTTAATTCTTTAAGCATCTTTTGAGATTTTTGTAATGTGTAATTTAAAATGTCTGAAGTTTAATTACTAATTTATAATTTAGTAATGGTGGTAGTTGAGTTTGTAGGGGATTATGGTGGGAATCTATGGAAAACACGAAGGGCCCGATTCCGATCTCACTCGGAAAGCCCTCCGTACGACTCGGATCTGGAGGGCTTTCCGAGTGAGACGTGCTCCGGGAGTCCGAACGAGCGAGTACGATACAGCCGTATGCTGACAGACTCGGTTCGCTCGGATTCCCAATGAACTCTATGGGAACCTGTGTACAGACGCGTACACAAGCTCCCATAGCAGAAAAGGGGTGTGTAGGGAAAAGCGTACACCCTGTGACGGGCACACCATGGTGCCCGCCACACTGTGCATGCTTGGATCGGGGGGACCCATGGGCACCACCCCGTGATAGATTCGGCCTGGTACGTCCCCCCAAAGTACGCTTCCGACAACCGTTTCGTCTCGCTGAGACCGACGCGAAGGGGCTGTCCGAATCGTACTCGCTCGGTCGGAAATCGGCTCCATTGCGCGACACGAGTCGTCTACAAACAAGACGTACGGAACGGTTTGGGTCCGGAAACGAATCGGTCGGCGCGTACGCGATCTTCGCATCGTACTTGGTTGTTCAGACCTGTGTACGATTCGGTCGTAAACAAGGGATACGAATCGGATCCGGTAAAGCCAAATCCGATTCGGAGGCCTTCCGAGCGAGATCGGAATTGGGTCCTAAATATAGTTTTTTTATTTGAAGTTAGTTTTTTAGGTTAATGATATGATTACATGATAAGTAATTATGTAAATTATGTAATTTATTATTTGGTATGTTAATTATATGTTGTACTTTAATTAATATTTCATTAATAAGTAGTTTGAATAATACAGTTTAAAAATATTATTATTTATTATTTGTTTTAATTTTATTTGGTTCCTTTAATTATTATTTTAATGTTATTAGTGTTTGATTTATAATGCATATTATTTTATTTTGTTGGTGGCTTTTTGAGTAGTAGGGAGAGAAGTGTATTTATTTTAATTTTATTTATTTTGTTTTATATTTGTATTTTAATGTAAATATTTATCTATAACTTCTAATTTAATTTATTTACAATGTATACCTGTTAATTTTAAATATGTTTTAATATTTTTATGTTGTTAGGAATTCAAACGTTTTTTTTTTTTTAAATGATTAGGATTTGGAATGATTTATCTAACCGCTCCAAAGTCCATCACTTTCCCTGCCTTTGCTTACGTTGGGAGCGAACCATAAATCTAGCTTCTCTGTGGTATCCTAAGATGTATCTAATGGAATGTTGGTGAATAGAGTGTTGGGGAATTCCAGGTTAGTGATGATGTGACCATAGTTTTGTGGTGGTCAGTTGCCGCTGTATCTGGATGGTATCTGACCTGTGGATGGGGTCCTCTTGAATAAAGGACCTACTTCACTATTTATGGAGTTCTATCTTCGCCAGCACTTTCCCTGCTTTTGCTTACCTTGGAGAGGGAACAGTAAATCTAACTTCCCCAAAGTCCAAGACATTCCCTACTGTTAGATTAGAGTGCAAATAATAAATCTATCCCCCTCCAAAGTCCAGCTGTTTCCCTGGTTATGCTTATGGTGGAGTGGGAATAGTAAATCTAACCCACGAAAAGTCCAACACTTTCCCTTCACTTGCTGAGATTGGAGTGGGAATAGTAAATCTAACCTCTCCAAAGACCAACACTTTTTCTGATTTTGCTTATGTTGAAGTGGGAATTGTAAATCTAACCCCTTCAAAGTCCAACACTTTCTCTACTGTTTGTTTGTAGTGGGAGTAGTAAATCCAACTGCACCAAATGCCTCTAGATTCCAACACTTTCTATACTCTGCTTACATTGAGTGGGAATAGCAAATCTAACCATTCCAAAGTCCAACATTTTCCATTATTTTTCTTACGTTGGAGTGGGAATACTAAATCTAATCCCTCGAAAGTCCAACACTTTCTCTACTGTTGCTTAGATTTAGAGAAGGAATAGTTAATCTAACCCCTCCAAAGTCCAAAGCTTTCCCTGCTTTCACTTATATTTTGGTGGGAATAGTAGATCTAACCCCTCCAATGTCCAATACTTGTCCTGCTTTTGCTTACATTGAAGTGAGAATAGTAAATCTAACCCATCCAAAGTTCAACACTTTCACTTGCAATATTTTAGTGGAATTTTATTTTTGTTTTTTATATTCATTTTATTTTTCAATTAAGTGTGATATCTGTTTTTTAAACTGCTTAAATATTGTTTTTATATTTTTAATTATATATATTAACCAGTGGCAGTCTCTACTGGGTAGTTATAGTTAGGTCTACGTTTCCATAATAACTGTTAACCATATCCATTTGCTAATAATGTTGGCGCCGTTTGACGAATCTTCACAAAACCTTTAAAAAAGTGCTGCTTTTTCCCTAGTTTCCTCATGGAAAGTTTTGAGGTGATCCATCAAAAGGGGGCCAAAAAAAAGGGGAGGATCACAAAACTGCTAAATCCCTATCCGTTTTCCATATACTTTTTTGTAAAGGTCTACAGCTAAAACTGATGAATGGAATTACACCAAGTTTGGCAGGAAGCTAGATCTTGGTCCAGAAAGCGTGATTTTTGTGTAAATCCCATTCAATAGTTTTAGAGAAAATAAGGTTAAAAAATATTTGTACATCTGGATGGTTGGGCTCGAGGTAATCTTGCGAGAGTCTTCCGAGCTCAACTCTGAAAAATAAAGCATTCTTTTTGGTCAAGGGGACTTTTTTTCCCTTAGTCCAACTTGCTCCCACAGTAGTAAGGCTCCCACCGGAGCGAGCGCCATGATTGGCAGGCTGCAACATGAAGAAAAATTTTGCATCAGCCATGTCAGATCTCGGGCTTAATCCCCTGTCCTGAGATTGCTCTAAAAAGGATATAAAGGGAGCAGGATAGTGATACCCTGCCCAGCAGCCCCAGTGAGGGGACAAACAAAAAAAGCATTTTGCCTTGATCCAGAGTTACTTCTGCGGGATTGTGGGAAAAAAAGCAAAATGGCAGCCACCATTTCAAAATTAAAATGACCCCCAGGGTAGGGAAGGGCCTGGGGGTCAACATTTAATTAATTATTTGGGGAGGGGGGTGCGTGGCATGGGCCCACTTTCCCCCCTATCCCCGGTGTATGACATTTTTATCAAATGGGAGAGAGGGGCACGCAGTCCTCCTCCCCGAGCCTCTAATGCCCCTGGGGACCCCATCTCCTGGGGCAAAAACATAACAGTAAAGAGGAGGGGGCGCACTGCCCCCTTCCTGAGCTTGTAAAGGCCCCATGGACCCCATCCTCCTGAGCCAAAACTTAATTGGAGGGGACCCATGGTCCCACTGCCAGAGCCTCCTAATGCCCTGGGACCCCATTATTTGAGGCCAGCCCTACTGTGATGCCCCAGGGAGCTCACTCCTGGGACACCATTTCCCTGCCTGTGAGAGCGGAGGCAGGGAATACTTATCTGCTCACACTCGGTAGGAGCTTTAAAAATGCTCCCACTGGGTGGGAGCAGACATTTGTTTCCCTGTACTACTCTTGTGTGGCCGGGAAATTCAAGTTTATTTCTACCCGGCGGGAGCTGTGAAAAAAAAGCTGCTCTTGTCGGACAGGAGCAATACCAGCTCCTGATACACTCGGGATGGGTGCATGCGGGGAGTCGGTGGGGACGTGGGGCATAATTCTTCTCTGAATAGCATGGTCACTCTGATGATTTATTTATACATTTTACATTACTAATTAAAACTGTTTATTTTAAATGTATTCTTATTTTGTATTTTAATATTTTAAATAAATTATATATTAATATATTGGTTTTCTAAACTTTTTTTACACTATTTTTGACTACATATTTTGCTACTTTATATACAAAGTATGCAAATTCTATATGTTTGTAGACAATACTTTTGACACCATATTCTGGGGTCACGATATTATTGTTCTCGATATTCTTTTAAACAACTGACTGTAAGAAATCTGTGGGCTGGTGGAAGAACTGAAGAAATCTTTTCAAGACATGTAAACAGGAAAGGCAGGAAAAAGAGCACAATTGAGTTTGTGTGGTGTGCTCTATAGACTTGAATGAATTTAGGTCTTGTGAAACAGGTGTGGTAATGCATATTTTGTGCTTTGTGAAACCTGTTTGTGAAGATACACCACCCCTATTTCTGATTAAGAAGAAATGTTCTCTTTCACACTTATGTTTGACACTACTACTTAATACTCAAATTTTGAAGACTAAGGGTCCGATTCAGGCCGAAAATCTCCCCGACCGAGCCGGACCCGGAGAGATTTCCGACCGAATCGGACCCTAGCAGTCCGACCGAACGAGTACGATGCGTTCGCATGCAATCGGACTCGATTCGGTCGGACTCCCATTGAAGTCAATGGGAGCCGGTCGTACAACGCGTACGCGGGCTCCCATTGACTCAATGGGTGCGAGGCGAACAAGGGCGCCCCCTACAGCGGGTACGCGTCGAAGTGACTCGCGCCGTACAAGCACAGGTAGGGGGGACCCATGGGTCCCCCTTGTGTGCGACTCGCGCGGCTACGCTTACAGGGGGGTCCGACACGGACCCCCAAAGTGCGGCTCCGACTGCTCTTTGGAGCCAGACTGCGCGAGTCGGTCGGACTGCTCGAGGCGCGGATCATACTTACCCGGCCGGGGAATGTCTCCATTGCGCGGTGCGAGTCGTGTCCGTGCGAGTCGGTCGGTGCGGTTGGGTCCCGCGAACGAGTCGGTCGGCGATTTCGCGAGCGCTGGCATCGTACTCGCTCGCCCGGACGCACGTCCGAATCGGTCGGGAAAGAGGGCTCCGAATCGGATCCGGTTAAGCCGAATCCGATTCGGAGCCCTACCGGCCGAGATCGGAATCGGCCCCTAAGCACATTTCCAAAAAGGGGCAAAAGAAAGAGATTTTGTAGCAAACTTTGGAGTATGATCTTAAAAGATGGGCACTATTAATAAATGATGCTCGCATGCATGAAAATGGAAAAAAATATTTTGAAACAGTCTTTTGTTTTAATGTAATTCTTTTCTACATTTCATAAAGCTATAAATAACAGGTCGTCCTTCTGCACAAGTTCTCTTTTTATCAAGGTAAAAATGTGTATTGAACTGGCATGCCTGAATTCAAAGCGTTTGGTTTCAGGTTACACACACATCTCAACATTTGGTGCATTGATCCATTACTTACTAGTTAGTTTATTGATAACTCTCACATTTAGAACACAAATCCCCCTATCCTCCGGGTGATGACCTATGGTGCTCGACAGGAGGCTGATAGTGAGCTTCCTAAATATACAGCTTAACTAATTTAGTATTGTTTAGAAATTGACAGTAGTGGGGGTGATTCCTGGTTTTCAGAAAGGAACTAAAGACCCTCCTCCTCATGCTACACCTTATCCACGTGTAACCGTCTGGTTGATGGACACCTGTTGGGAATCCTCCACGTCATTTCTGCATCCTTTCACCCATCAGCACTCTGCACCCTTACTCTTTAAAGCCCAATACATAAGAGAGCTTCAGGTTAGTCAGAACATATGGACTTTGGCAACACTTGCCGAATAGTTGGGTAATGTTTGCATAAATCTGTTCCTGAATCACAGTTCCATCAGTGTGCTGAAATGAGTAATGCATAAAGCCAGTTATACATTTAATTTTTATTTATTTAAATATTAATATTATTTATTACGTTTTATATAGTGCTGGCTAGACAGGGGTATCAGAGCTCTTTACATCAGTACATGCTCATATCAAGATAACAGGTAAAATCAGTACAGTTGAGATGAATCAGATTAAACCAATTTGTGGGCACAATGGCGAGAGGGTACCGGGAGAAACTGGGGGGTAAAGTTCCTGTCTCGATGGTCGGTTGACGTCCACTAGTTCAGGGGACTTTGTGACAATGAATACATAATATGAACTCTGTTAGAAAGGTTTCATCCAAAATTTCATGCTTTGGGTTTGTTGAGTTAGGAAAAAAGGTTAAACGATTTCCTGGTGCTGGAGGCTGCACATACTTCAAGGCCTAGCTCGGGCCCAGGGTTTTCCAAAGTCAGTCCTGAAGGGCAGGATCCTTGTCAGATTTTTAGCACATCTCCATTTGGATAAATGTAGTTACCTTGAAAATCTGGCATGGATCCAGCCCTCCAGGAACGACTTTGGAGAACCCTGCTCTAGCCTAAGCAGCAGATTCTGATAATCTACAGTATCAAACGTGGTGGAAAGGTCTAGCATAGCATCACAAGCAGTGCTCTCACCTGTATCCATCCTTTGCAGGGCGTGATCTCAGAGCTCCAAACAGCAGTCTTACACTCGAGCCTTGGTCTAAATCCACGTTGTACAGTAGAAAGACAGGCATGAGAGTCTAAACAATCTTCAAGCGGTCCAGCACTTCTTTTTCTAGCGTTCTTGCTGGAGTCAAGGGGTGATTGAAAGGAAGGGAGACTATATTGTAACCAAAAGAGGAGTTTTGAAAATCAGTGCAATTATTCTTTTTCAGGGGTTCAGAATCTATTCGTATCTGTATAAGGAGACTTAAATCTACAGGTGGACCATCCAAAACAGACAAAATGTCTAGCTCTGGATCCCGCTTGCATGATAGGCTCGAGCTAACACAGGGAAGGGCCCTCTGACCTCCATTATGCAGAGCAAGAAAGTGAAAATATGCCGAGCTGAAATTTGCATTCTGCCCCAATGCCAGTCTTAAACCTGATTCTAAACCCATACCACTTATGTTATTGTATCTCTTGGTGTGTAAGTTTTTTTTTTAGTTTTGTTCATTAAGTCAAATGTGAGCAGTGATAATATCATACAAACAGAGGTCTTGTTTATCTTTTACTATTGACAACAATGCAGACACGTTTTGAATCCCTGTTGGGTAGTATCTGTTTCGTACCTGCCAACTCACAATCCCTTTGACACGGAAGTTTCCTTCAGAAGCCTTTGTGTTTTGGGGCGTGGGTGAGAGGGGGTTCTGAGACAGTGCCTGGTGCAAAATCCACCCCTTATTCTGTCCCCACCCCAATGTGGCAGCTTAGGCAGTAGCTGGCCCTGCCCCTTCACCATGACCCACCCCTCCTGGGCCACTCATCCTCTTTCACACAATTCCCTTTTGTTTTTAATAAGTTGGCAGGTCTACAATTAGTCATTGAAAGACCGCTATTCAGAAGTCTTTGTACTTTCCTGGTAAATTATCGCCAGCAGGAGATGACTCCGGTGGATACCGGGAAATCTGGGCACAAATCTGGACTTTCCTAAAAGGCCACATTAAAATGTCATGAACACTACGCTTCCCCTCACCGAGACTCTCATTTTCCTTAACAGCAACATTTTTTTGGAAGCCCTTATAAGTGATTCTGCTCACAATGTTCTCTATTAAGAAGGAATCCACTCCACATACCCGTTAATAGACTATAATTGCGTGCTGTGTACCTCTGTCCCTTTTAGGTCTGGCCAGCTGTCTGTATGTGAACGACCTCTGGTGGATTACACTAAAAACGTAATTGGGTTTAGAGCCTGCGCTTTGCTTACCATTCATTGCCTTTATTGTCACTCTCATTTGCTTGCTGCTTATTCGATGGCTTACCTTCCGCTTGTGTTTGTCCCTCCCATGGAGCAAGCCTTTTGTTTGCCTGACTTGTATCCTTTCACTATTCAAATATAGGGCATTGCTTTTTTCTTTTTCATCAAACACTCTATTAGAGTGAATGTGTTTTCTTGTTCTCTCTTGTGTGCAGCCTACCCCCCTCAAATACATGCCCCCCCTTGCTTCCCCTTCGCCCACCCACCCCTGCTCCTCTGATACTCCCTTACCATTCGCAGTCCTTCTAATAAATCATTACATTAAATTTTTACTTTTTTGGAGGACCTGGGAGCTGTACACAAAAAAGTGCTTTTGTGCACCACTGTTGGTCCTTCCGCTGCGCACTCCCTGTTACTTAAGTCACCTACACCACACCTGCTCCCTACCCATACCTCTATTGCTACACCATCTCTCGCAGTCATTTACATACTTTTAAAAACATTTCTATTTTTTTTTTTACTTTTCTTGGAGAACCTGGCAGTTGCCATTTTCTGCTGGCCCACTCTGATAGACGAATAGCACATTAATGAAAAACAAACCATACTTTAAAAAAATGTATTTTATTTACTGATGTAAGTGGTGTCCAGCAACATTGACTGTCAAATAGATTTTTTTAAATGGTGTCAGCATCATTCCATAGATGCATGCATGCTTTGTGACGTATTCGCATGTATACATCATCACACATGCATGTGCGTACAGGATTGACCAGGCTGGAGCATGATGAAATGGGTGGGTTCAAATTTTGATAGACAAAAACCCAGAGGTGTGTATCAGCTGTAACATGTTGTAATAGGAAATGCTTTGAGGTTAAGGACAATGATGTGCAGTCAAACACAGTAATTGTTCTATGAATATGGATGTACATTCATATCAAGTAAAGAAGGACAAAAGACTCTTTACCATGGGCAAGGCCAAAGAAGCCGAAATGCATTGGGATATCATGTTGGCTGAACAACAAAGTAGGAATTCACACTAGTGGTCATAGAGTGCCCGTGGTTTCTGTACTTCAGGTGCGGCACGCTGAAAGCTGAATATATATATATATAAATATATATGCATACACACTATATATATATATATATATATATATATATATACAAAACCATTGACGTGGCACTCAGGAAGAGATTTTTCAAAATGCGTTTATTTGCACGGCTCAACCAACGCGTTTCAGCCCTCTCACGGCCTTGCTCACGGTCAGTGAGTCCTTTCTCCATTGCACTATATATACACCCATGTGGCCTTAATGTGGCATTATGGGAGTTGTAGTGCATATAAAAATGTGTATTTACAATATTTACAAGAAAGGAAACATTTCAACTGTTATTTACAAGACAATTGTTGCGGAGGTTTTATAATCAGCTGATATAGTATCAGGCAGAGTAATTTTCATCCTACTAATGCCATAATCAATTAAATATGGTTCCTCATTTCTTTGTATAGTACACGGCTAATCATTAATTGCTAGCGGCAATAAGAAAATAGGGGACATAAAGAAAAGAAGAAAGAAGAAAGAAAAGAAAAAAGGGGGTGAAGTTAAAAGAATAGGGGTAAGGGGGGAAGAAAAGATTTTATTTAGAGAAAGGACTAGTGCCTTGTCATACTTTAGGGAATATATCCATATACTGTCATTAAATGGTTGAGTATTCCTTCGAGATGTGCGATCAATTCTTTCAATTTAACGAAAGGGAGAACGTGCAGAAAGGAAAGGAGAAAGAAAGATAAAAGAAGGGAAGGGAAAGGGGAAAAAAGAGAGAAGAGGGAAATGAAAGACCATAGGTGGAAGAGGTTTATTTAGAAGAGGGGGAGGGGGAGCGGGGTTTTGGGAGGTTTTTTTGGGGGGGGACTGGTACCCTAGTTTTAGGAATTTGAAAATTCGAAAAGTCCATCAGTGTCCTATTCTGGGTTACATGAATATTTACTCTAGATGTACATAAAGTTCTTCATCATTATTCATCCCTCTCGGGGTCTTAGTCTTAAGTCTGATGATGTAACGAGACTCAAGTTGGCGCAGTTTTTTTATTCTATTTCCGCCACGTTCATCTGGCATGATGGTATCAATTCCATAGTAGCACATTGCCCGCCAATCTCCATTTTGGCATAGGATCATATGTTTCGCAGTTGCATATGAGGTGTCTTTGTTCTTGACTGCCCGAATGTGCTCAAGAATGCGTTTCTTCAGAGGGCAGATCGTGCTGCCAATATATTTCTGGCCACAGGTACATTCGATGATATAGATCACATATTGCGTGGTACATGTGATTTTCTGGTTTAGCATTATTGTGTTTCCATTTGGTTCGGTAATAGTCTTCATATTTTTTCCAATCTTGCAGGCTTTGCATGAATTACATTTTGTGAACCCATTTCGTTGTTCCACTAGCCAATTGGTTTCTTCTTTTTGTTTAAAATGACTGTTCACAAGCATATCCTTCAAGGATTTTGTTTTTCTATATGTTACTGTTGGTTTTGGCCCAATCAATTGTCCTATATCCAGATCTTTCGCAATCAAATGCCAATGTTTTCTAATTTTATTCATGATTATGCCACTTTCTTTACTGTAGGTAGTAATGAATCTTGGAACCTGTTCTCCTTCATTGTGTTCCTTTTTTTTTTTTTTTTTGCCTTCGATGTTAAAGTTTCTGCTCTTGATTTGAGGTCAATCCTTCTTTTATTTTTCTTCAGTGTGGTTTCTCTATACCCTCTCTGTTTCAATCTCTCCATGGTTTCCTGGATTTTTTCCTCTGCGCCTTCTGTTTGGGAGCAATTGCGTTTCATCCGCATAAACTCCCCATAGGGGATACTGTTCAGTAGGGGTTTAGGATGGAAACTGGTTCCGTGCAGGATGCTGTTTGTGGCTGTCTCTTTCCTATAGAGCGTGGACTGTATTTGATCATCTTTGATGAATATTAAGGTGTCAAGAAAAGGGATCTCAGTTCTGCTCATGCTGTATGTGAAAGATAGACCAACTTGGTTAGTGTTCAATTTGTTATAATAGTTTTGGAATTCTTTTTCAGTTCCATTCCATATTAAAAACAAGTCGTCTATATAACGAACCCATAGTATAATCCTGTCCAGATCATCTTGGTTGTCCACATCCCAGGCCACTGTTTTCTCCCACCACCCCATTGTGATGTTAGCGTAATTCACAGAAAACGAAATGCCCATAGCAGTTCCACACAGCTGTTTAAAAAATTCCTTATTAAAACAGAAGATGTTATTCGTGAGGCACATTTCAATCATGGTAAGTAGCATTTGTGTATGCTTCATCTCAGAAATTTTTCTTTGTTTAAGAAAATAACTGCATGCTTTAAGTCCTACTTCATGTCGTATTGACGTATAGAGTGATACTACATCTATAGTTACCAATAAAAATTGGCTATTCCAAGAGATGACATTCAGAATTCTCAAAAAGTCCCCAGTGTCTCTAATGTAAGAGCTCATGCTTCGAGCTATTGGGGCAAGAAATTGATCAACGTATTCCGAGATGTTCTCATATAATGAATCACACGAGGACACAATAGGTCTTCCCGGGGGTGGTTGAGGGTCTTATGTATTTTTGGCAAGAAATATATTGTTGGAATAACTGGGAATTCGTTCATCAAGAATTTTAATTCTTCCTCGCTGATGAGGTTCTCATTGTGCCATTTGGTTAGTTTCTCACTCAGATCAGTCATCATTTTATTTATTGGGTTATTGGAGACTCTACCGTAGTTAATATTATCATTCAGTTGTCTGTATGCCTCACATAGATAATCTTGGATGTTCATAAGTACGGTATTCCCCCCTTTGTCAGCGGGTTTTATTATTAGTTCTTTATTTTTCATTAAATTCTTGATTGCTTCCCGTTCCTTTTTGCTTAAAATTTTCCCTTTGATTTTCATTTTTCGTGTTCGATATCTTCTCAAGTTCATCCACTATCGCTTCGCTGAATTGATCAAATCGATTCCCAGGTGGCAGGACAGGGCAGTATCTAGATTTTCTTTTCAAGCCACTCTCCACTCTTTTGTCTGTTTCAATTGCAAGGTGATCTAGAACTTGCTCCTCTGTCATATCGTTTTCATTCAAATCATACAGGAGATCGAAAATATTCTTCAGATCTGGTACTTGATCTATACTGATTGTTGGTTCCGATGTTTGCGCAAGACCGCTCATTTCTCCAAAAGTGTTTGCATCTTTTTTAATGATTTTTCGACTGGCATGCACTTTGGCAAGTTTCAGCTTACGTATATATTTGTACAGATCAATTCTCACTTGTGTGTGGTCAAAGTGGCTCTCTGGGCAGAAGGATAGGCCTTTATTCAGTGCTGATTCTTCTTCTGGTGTAAGAACATGTTTTGAGAGATTTACGATCAGATTGACATTGTTCACTTTCGGTTGCGCAGTGGATATTGCCTTCTTCCGTTTTGCACGTTGGGTTTTTCTGGTGCTGGTGAGGCATTCTCTCCCCTTCCTCGTCCTCGATTCGTATTTCTTCCGCGGCCTCTTCCTCGTGACAGGGTCTGATCCACATGCATCAAGCGCATCTCCTCTAAAAAGTTGGTTTTTAGCCCAGAAATAGCTCCACTGCTCTGCTCTCCTTCGCTCAGATCTGATTCGCTTGCACTAGTACTGTCAGTTACTTTAGAAGCCTGTATGGGATAGTTCTTTTTCAATGTTTCGAACCGTTTTGCAAATGTAAGGATTCTTCCATACCGGTAGTCTTGTTCGTCTTATATATTTTCGTTTTTTACGTTCTTGAATTTCTATTTCATATTTTTCTAACCTTGCTTCCATGTCTTTGCGCAGTTTAACGATTTCTTCTTGGTTTACATGGTTTTGTATTTTAATCTCCATTTCTTCTAGTTGTTTCGTTAATTCTGCTACATCAATTTTTGCATGCTTAATCAGGATTCGCATCATATTGAGTGAACATTGTGCATTATTTTCTGCCCATTCCTCCAGCAGTTCGATTTTTGTATCCGGGTGCGTAGGCATCGTAAAGATACGTAACCCTCTCGGGATTCTTTTGACTTCAATATAATTCTCTAGGGCCAGTATCTCCCAACTTTTATTTATTTCTTTTTTATAAAGTTTTTCCATTTTGTTAAAATGTTGTTTGATTGTTAAGTCAGTTACAACAGGAACGCCCAGCTCCCCGGTGCTTGCCTCATCTGTTCCCTCGATTACTTGAAACAGTGTTGCCGCAGTTGTTAATCGTTTGCCTTTCCGTGCCTCCATTGTCTTGTTTTTCCAGTCATACACTTTGAACCGTGCTTTTACAGCCAATTTACGTATTTTTTGAAAGTTGCTTCTCTTCCTACCCGCCTGCCTGGGATACACCAGCCGTAATGTGTACGTGCCTGGTTGACTTCGTCCCACAACAAACAATGGCCGCTTCGGGTAAAATGCTGCTTACAAACAGGCAAATGCCACTCACCTATGGGGAGACTCCTGTACGGGCGGTGTCCTACGGCCCCGTCCTACGGCGCTCAACCTCCAGGGTGAGTTTTCTTTCTCCTTCGTAGTAGCGCGTTTACTCGGGTGCACTCAGATATTTCCAATGTCCACAATGTGATCCTGATCTCCGGTGCACACTCACAGCGGGTGCTCTGCGTAAGGGCCGGATCCTGGCCCCAAAATTCCACTTTACAAAACCATTGACGCGGCACTCAGGAAGAGATTTTTCAAAATGCGTTTATTTGCACGGCTCAACCAACGCGTTTCAGCCCTCTCACGGCCTTGCTCACGGTCAGTGAGTCCTTTCTCCATTGCACTATATATACACCCATGTGGCCTTAATGTGGCATTATGGGAGTTGTAGTGCATATAAAAATGTGTATTTACAAGAAAGGAAACATTTCAACTGTTATTTACAAGACAATTGTTGCGGAGGTTTTATAATCAGCTGATATAGTATCAGGCAGAGTAATTTTCATCCTACTAATGCCATAATCAATTAAATATGGTTCCTCATTTCTTTGTATAGTACACGGCTAATCATTAATTGCTAGCGGCAATAAGAAAATAGGGGACATAAAGAAAAGAAGTAAGAAGAAAGAAGAAAGAAAAGAAAAAAAGGGGGTGAAGTTAAAAGAATAGGGGTAAGGGGGAAGAAAAGATTTTATTTAGAGAAAGGACTAGTGCCTTGTCATACTTTAGGGAATATATCCATATACTGTCATTAAATGGTTGAGTATTCCTTCGAGATGTGCGATCAATTCTTTCAATTTAACGAAAGGGAGAACGTGCAGAAAGGAAAGGAGAAAGAAAGATAAAAGAAGGGAAGGGAAAGGGGAAAAAGAGAGAAGAGGGAAATGAAAGACCATAGGTGGAAGAGGTTTATTTAGAAGAGGGGGAGGGGGAGCAGGGTTTTGGGATGTTTTTTTGGGGGGACTGGTACCCTAGTTTTAGGAATTTGAAAATTCGAAAAGTCCATCAGTGTCCTATTCTGGGTTACATGAATATTTACTCTAGATGTACATAAAGTTCTTCATCATTATTCATCCCTCTCGGGGTCTTAGTCTTAAGTCTGATGATGTAACGAGACTCAAGTTGGCGCAGTTTTTTATTCTATTTCCGCCACGTTCATCTGGCATGATGGTATCAATTCCATAGTAGCACATTGCCCGCCAATCTCCATTTTGGCATGGGATCATATGTTTCGCAGTTGCATATGAGGTGTCTTTGTTCTTGACTGCCCGAATGTGCTCAAGAATGCGTTTCTTCAGAGGGCAGATCGTGCTGCCAATATATTTCTGGCCACAGGTACATTCGATGATATAGATCACATATTGCGTGGTACATGTGATTTTCTGGTTTAGCATTATTGTGTTTCCATTTGGTTCGGTAATAGTCTTCATATTTTTTCCAATCTTGCAGGCTTTGCATGAATTACATTAAACGCATTTTGAAAAATCTCTTCCTGAGTGCCGCGTCAATGGTTTTGTAAAGTGGAATTTGGGGCCAGGATCCGGCCCTTACGCAGAGCACCCGCTGTGAGTGTGCACCGGAGATCAGGATCACATTGTGGACATATATATATATATATATATATATATATATATATATATATATATATGTTCCATTTCAACTGTAAAATGTAATATCATTATTTACTTTAAAATTAATTAAATCTTTTAAAACGATAACATTCATTCTACACTAAATTAATATTTCTTTTAATTTAATTCAATTCAAATGTAATAATTGAAGCTAGCATTCCCTCACCCCTCACCCCTAAAAAACCCTTACTACCCATCCCTGAGCCCTTAAACCTCCTTACTATCTCTATACACTACCCATCAATGAAACCCTAAAAAACCCTTACTACGACTACACGCTACCTAGCCCTGAACCCTTTAAGCTTCTTACCACTCCATTGACAGTACTCATCACTGAGCCATTAAACTCCTCACTACACTTAAACACTACCTATGCCTGATGCCTAAAAGATCCTTTGAACTCCAGTACCCCTATACACTATCTGCCCATAAGCCCTAAAACAACTTACTGCTCCTATAACCTACCAATCCACACACCTTCCTACCCCTATCCCTAAACTCTACCCAATTCTAAGTGCTATAAACTCCTCATTGCCCCTGTACACTACCCATCCCTGAGCCCTAAAACTCAATACAACCCTTATACGCTGCTTACTACCCTTATTCTCTACCCCTCCCTGAGCCCTAAAAACTCCTCAGTACACCTATACATACATGCAATGTAAAAACTCCTGATGTAACTTCTGCGATGTAATAACTCACATTTTATATTGTAAAAGTTGCTCACCAAGAACACATTTTCTTGCTAGAATTCATTAATAGGAAGGGGCAAATGCTTCGGTTAGTCCCCAAAGCTTGTCAGCTTAGCCTCACAAGACTCAGGAGCCACTAACTCCATGCTGTGTTTTCCTTGTGCTTGAACACAAGTTCCCCAAGAAATGGCACCACCTGAGAAATTCTTTGGTAATTCCCATGCTTTTCACTGTTTCATGGCCCACTGTCATTTACATTTCCTGGTGAAGCCTCAACAATTTATTATGGATCATGCAAATGTATCCATTGTGCTTTCATATCTGAGCAAATGCACATTATCTTAGGTCAATCTGCTGATTTTAAGGCAGAGTCAATGGCTTTCTAATTCTAATACATCTATTATATGGTTTACAGCTGTATGTGGTGGGAAACAGACCCGATTTGCTGGCCACGTGGGTTTACTTACCATAGGATTTAATCTTGTATATTAGCCATTACCAACAACTGGAAACAGAAGCAGCCTGGATGGATGAAGGCTTAGCAGCTACGTTTCACCAAAGTCTGGAAGAAGAATTAAAAGAGGGTCTTTCCTTCGAGGTTAATTGACCCACTGCATCAGTAGCAATAATTGTGCTCATCCTGCAGGTTGACATTGCCAGGAAAGATAAAGGCATCGTAGATGAACCCCAATGTGATGTTGAACAGAACAAGGTGATGAAACTCCATGTCTTTCTGAAAAAACTATGCAGCTAGAAAACATCAGAAAATCTTTAACAATCAAGGAAATGCCTAGACTGTGAAGAGATGGATTGCACCTCTGTTGTGCGAAAGTGAGCCGTTTTGTAAAAGGTTGCCCACAATCGCTGGAACTTCAGGGTTGGCCATAAAGATAAAGGATGAACCCTAGAAGAGTTGTCAGATCCAGAGGTTCATCCCATTTTTGGAATAATATGGAATAGAGCATTTTCAGCTGTTGGTACAACTCACAATGCCACAAGATCCCTCAAGCATTTTAGCTTTTATTGATTGTGTGGCTTTAAACCGTTCATCCTAATCATCATCTGTCTAAACAACCCAAAAAAACACATGTAGCTATTTTGGGCATCACTTGTTAATCCTCTGCTCTTTGAAGAAGTTAGCTGGGAAACTTTGTTTAAGTATGGGTGTAGGAAATTGACCTCATAAATGATCCTGCTTTTTCTGTAGTATTGGGATCTCATTGGCTCCACAGACATAATCCCTTAATGAACCAAAAAGAACAGACATCACCTTTTTCTCCATAAGCTGTGATAAAAAATGCTTTCATCCAGAAGTGTCAAATTTTAAGTACCTCTACAGGCATGTCCTGGACATAGTTAAGACTCCTTCTCACCCATCAAAATCTCTGGAGTTTCTTATAACAGCAAAACTAATTAAATCCAGGGGAAATGAAGAATGGGAAAAGAAAAACTGCAAAGTGGTACCCATCTGGCAAGGGTTGTCTTATTCTGACTTCTGTTGTTTAAGTTGTGAGAAGAACAATCCCTATAATAGTAAGGAGCAATTTTAGTGGATAATTTACAAGAGTAACGTATACCTCTTCATAGGGTCACCATAACTTTAGCTAGCGTTCCCTTTGTACATATATACATATGTGGCTCAAATACCTGAAAAACAATAATACAATTTCCTCAAAAGTCATGCATACATGACCAAATACTGACAGATTAGTTAGCTAATACACTACCTGAAGCCAAAAAAGAAGGAAAGCTGTTGTTTCCTCATACAAACTTAATAATACTGAAACAAGAAATACTCTAGACTTCCATAGGATATGTAACTGCACAATCCTATCACAGTCTTAAGTGTGTTAGAAATATTTCTGTAAACTGTTACTGCACAATTGAACAGTGAATAATCCTTTCCATTGAGGTAACAAGTAACCATAAACATCCAACTAGTAACTGAAGATAGAAGAGCTTCTAAGTGTCTGAGTCAGTAGCTGTCTGAGTGACTCAGCCACAAAGGAACTGCACCTGCCCTTTTATTCAACAAGCGTCCACAGTTTTGCACAAAATATCTACCCAAGTGGAGTACTTTCTATTGGTTAATTACTAAGTGCTACCTCCTTGGGTAAATGTCCAGTATGTATTCTACATTACAGCAGCATAATGGAGCACGAGGAAATGTCACCAGTGACCTTGTGGGCATTTAGGCAATGTGATTGTTCCTGGTGCGTCTTTATCCAGAAATATATGATTACATAAATCATCCTATAGAGAAGACAACGAGCCTACAAAGAGGTAAATCACCACCAAACCAGGGTCTTTCCTTTTAACTATATGAAGTAAGTGCTTCTTTGTTTGGTGGTGATGCCTCATATTCCTAAGCATCAAGAAATCGGCGGGAAACGCGCTGTGGGGCAACTTGTTAAGCTGTGCATCATCCTGGCAAAAAGCAGGAAGACCTTTGCATACTACTAAGGTTGGCGGGGCCTTATGGGTGAAGCTTCCAAGTGATTTACACATTTCCATACTCATTGTCATTTAAAGGGAGAACCATGGACTCTGCTCTCACCAGGACAGGACAAGAAAGAACCCACTCGTCACAGTCACATACAGATTGCGCTCCACTAGATCAACAATGCATTTACTTCCACAAAAGATGTCAGATCGTTTTTCAATATGGGATTGCTGAGAAAACACACTTGCTTTGCCTTCACCAAGCCCAGGAGTTAGGATAATATGGCCATTACAGAAGTGGAGCTTCAATGAGGGCACCTGCTATGTTTATATGTGTAAGTACTTACTGTTGAGGTTTAGTTTTTGTGAAATGAGCAACAGGGCCAGAACGGCCCCGGGAACCCCATTGCCCCTGACTTGGCCAGGACTTAATGGGGGAGGAGGGTTGCACGGCCCCCTCCCCGGAACGATTTTGGCCCTGGGTGTAGAAAAAAAACCTTTTCAGGGGTTTACTGATGCACCTGGTCCTTAAACCAACAAAGAAGAGATTGGCACGGAAGCTGGAATATCAAAATAACAACTTTATTAACCTCACATGAGGGAGACTGTGTCAATACAGTACCCGCAAGCCTCTGTAGGAGACAGTCTAAGGAGTACAAAGATCCTGGGTCTTTTATGCCCAGTTTACCGCTGAGTTAACATGTAGACTCAAAAAGAGGCGGTACAAGTGTGCACATGAATAGCTAGTTACTTATAAGGAAACATAAGAATCGCTTACTCAACAGAGTGGGAGGGCTTACAATATTGCTGATATTAGTTCAAATAGCCTGACAGTTACTCTAAGAGTAGGTGCATTCTAGCAGCTAGACCTTTCTGAGCATGTGCAGTGCTCTGGCTCAGTACTGAAGGAGTTAATTATAGTTCCTGACTCAAGTGAAATACAAGAGCAGGCAACAGTGAAGAGGGAGAAAGCACATGGCGAGCACATGGCTAACTAAAATGGCTGCCAAAAACAAAATGGCTTCAGCTGATGCTAACAACCATTGCAGCTAGTTTTCCACAGATGGCCGTTTTAGCAGTAGCTGAAGACATCCGCTATGAATTAATAGAAGCATGGAAGTTATCCTGCACATTTATCCTATCCTTTGCTAGGTGGGCATTTACATTTTTAACATTATTTAACTGGTGAGATACAAGTAGAAATACATGGGGAACAGAGCATTGGGTCATAATGAACACACAGATAGCAGGAGAAAATAATGGCTATTATTACAAACAGAACTATCAATTTTTCCAACCCCAAGCAGAAAGTAAATCCCAAAACCATCCAGTCCAATTCTATGTTTCAGGGCTCCAATGTATTTCAGTGACCATCTATTTCAGCTTCAGAATAGCCAACAACACATATCTAATATAATATCTTAATAAAAAACATTTTTTTAATAGACCTTTCCAGTGTTCTTTTCATGAGGGCTAGAGTACCAATTGATATGCTCAGGAGGAGGGCAGAGTAGTATTTATCAACTGTTCAAAAAAACGTTTCTCTTGCAGAATAAACATTCCTAATGCAAATATAAAAGCAAATACAAGGATCATTACAAAAACAATTTTCGCTTCAGTGGACCAGGAAGACCAAACGGGGCCATGGGAATTAGGACGAGGAGCCGCAAAGGGCTGCTCCTCCTCAAAAATGGGACGACCAAAGGGATACATTGCTAAAAAGTACTTAAAGAATAGAAGCCGCTGTACAACCAGCCAGAGGGGAGTCTTCTCCCTGTGTCCGTCTGAGCCTCACAGGCAGGCTCCTATCGAAGTTCTTTTCCAACGGTGGAGCTGCACAACTTGCAACTCAAGAAAACAATCACGGCCCAGTTTTAAGGGAAAACGTTTCTTCTTTCAGGATAGGGCAATCACCCTCCGGGGCAAATGCCCTCAACGATCCTGTCCAGTGTCTCAGGCAGTGCACCAGTTTTCTTCACTTTAATCTAACAGGCACCAAAGGCACAGCACCTATACCCTGAACTCAAGTCCTTCCCTAACTCCTGTGTTGCTCCGCTGGCGCACTGCTCTTTTGTCGGGGCCAAAGATTGTACCCAGTATGCCCAGGCACCTCCTGATCAACAAACAGAGGTGCAGACTTGCATTCACTTGGGGACCAGGACTCAAAGGCCTGATGCTGGGATATGTGAAGCAACCCTTGTTTCAAAGGGGGTCACCTCAAGCAAAAGCCTCCTTGCTGTCCTTGTCGGCCTGTGACTCTCTCAGCTGGGCATCAAAAACTGGATCCACGCAAAGAATTCTCCATCCTGATTTGTGACCCAGTCTTTCGTCCAAGACAGTAGCAGGGGTACACATTTCACGTCCCAGTGCTTCCGGCCTTCTACCTTCACTGTGGTCCTAGTTGCCAGCAATCCCTGTGCTGTTTCCCTTCACCTTGGCTCCAAGCTGGACTGGCGCTGACTCCCCAGGCTGGATCTGATGTCCGGGCCCCTCTGGCAATGGTTGTAGGGCAGCAGATATCTATTGATGGACAGAATTTTTTTTTTTAGACAAGGCATACAAATAATCTATCAACAGAGAGGATAGTCCATTTCCAAATACCTTCTCTTTTTTAGCTTGGGGCGCCCCATATATTAGTAAGGCACCCAAGAACCACTTCATCTATCTGAGAGTAAAAAACACCCTGGACCCATTAGCGAGTATAAAAGGAACTTTTTGGTGAACTGACAAGAGTAAAACGTTACACTATTTGAAGCAGCCAAGGAAGTCTATGTTTATTTACTAAATTCTGAGGGAAAAAGAAAAACAATACGGACATACTCTAAATCCTTACATTTGTGTATTCCTATATTATTCATCTGAAGAACCTCAAGTAAGGGAAGTTTTAGAACAAGCATTCTTTTGTGCTTCTTGTCTTAACAAGCTTGTGTTTCATAAGTTATAACCTTTCACTACTTGTACAGGACTGCAGACACTTCTAAAATTATTTTTCTTACATAAAAACACCTACATTTTATGCTTAGGACCATGCTCTCATGTAATAGGCGCGGCGGAAAAATCTAAAACTGCTAATTTAACAGGGATCCTGTCAGCTCAATTACACAGACTAATAAGAGACTAATAATGCCTTTGCAAAACTGTATGTAGCATAAAAATAACAAACAATAATGGTGTTATCACCTGAGAATTTTAGAACAAAAACTACCCACATATAGTTCCTCTTTAAAGATCAAATAAGGGAACATCAATCTAGACTACTCATCCTTTCATAATTTCATCAGACAGGATGGGCAGTAACATGGCGTATTTTTTATTCATTTTATTAATCTTAACAATTTTAAAACAGTATTACTAAATAGTCAATTAAACGTCTCATGGCCGTTCCTAGACAACTTAGACAGGCTCAAGAGAGAATGAGAAAAGAGAGATAGAGAGAGAGAGCATATAAATCAAGAAAAATGACAATGTATTACTTAATTGTAGTTACCCTTAATTTGCCCAGGAGCTAATCTCCCTAATCTCTTCCCCTCATTCGACAGCAGGTAATCTGAAACAGGTGACCTTCTGTCGACACTATTTACCCCTATTTTTGGCAGCTGGGCACAAACAAACTTGTAGGAGGTAAATAGCACATTGAGCTAGCTAGAAAACATTAATAACCAACTACCAATTCCCTTAGCAATTGTACTAGTGTAACATGAGGGCGCATGAATGCAAACTGAATTTCATTGCCTCCTTATTGTAGCCCTTGCACAGTAATCTTTAAACTAAAAGCATTATTTCTATATGCATGGCAGAGCTATGCTCTACACAGGGCCCACATACGTTACTGCCTTTCCTTCGCTTCTTATGACTGCGCAAAACCTGCCTGGTCTTTTGCCAAAAATAATAAGCAAAGCTTCTCTTTCTCTTTGCGCTGTCATCCCTTCCTTCAGAATCTTTTCCAAGGTCGAAGTGCCAGAGCAAACCTATTAGAAAAACCCCTCATACGTGGACATTTTGTTGGTCAGCTAAATACAGAACTCGACCTCTGCCCCTTAAACCTGTTGTCCCCTGTCAGTAAGGCTATTCCATGCGGTCTTGCCAATTCAAAGTAACTCTGAAGAATCACAGCTGAAAAGCAGTCCTGTTCCGTGCCTGTGAGCTAATAATTTTAAAGGTAGGATCTAACGTCTGCCGTTGTTTTGTATACTTATTTTTATTCGTATGCAGTGATGTGCTTTCTAGCAGTTTTAGAGGCCAGCTGCTTGTTCTGCAGTCGTATGTGTGTACTGCTGAAACCTGAGATCAGTTTGAAAACAGCCCTGGGTGCCAGGACTGCTTTTAAAAAGTAAATTGTGCCCAAACTCGACTTTGGTGGTAGGGGCACTTAAAAATGAATAACCTACAATGCTTTAGCATATTAGGGACCCCCAGGGTCTCCCCTAGATATCCCAGAGGTGGGAGGTCAGAAATGTATAAGGTACACCCTTATAAAATAAGGTTTTATGTCCCTGGATAAAGTGAAATTTCACATTTCACTCCCCACATTGTGGTAAAGTGCTGCTCAAATTCAACTTTGATGCTAGGAACTTATATATTTGTCACAGTAGGATTATTAGACATTGAAAAATGCAAAAACGATTTTAGTGCAATTATTTTTAATAACATTTTTTTTTCTTCATATAATCAATTTTTTTTAAAATAATGATCACTAACCCTTTTGATTTTTCCACATATGAAAAGCAAGCCTCATTCCTTTCCTTTTGCCTTTAAATGCATGTATTTATAACACTAAGCACAGAAGCTGTACTGAAACATAAAATACTTTGTTGCACTTTTTAAAGGGCAGTAATTATTTACCATCAGAACCACAGATATGCTTATTTAGAAAAGCAACAAGAAAGAAAATCCCTGCTTTTAATCCTTTCTATTTTATCCAAAATAATGAAGCTGTATTTGTAACTTTTAAAATCAGTAGTCTTTAATGCACGTGCTGGATCTATAGCTGGTGGCCGAGCATAGCCATGTGTTGTTTACTCAGCTGTGTTTTTACGACCAGCAAGCCTCAACTTCCACGCCTTTTTCAGGAGAAAAACCCTTTGCTGTATTGTAATGTCCTGAAAAAGTTTGATCTCTGTCTGTTTTGACAGACAGCTTCCTTCGGTACAGACAGCTTTGAACAGCTGTTTTAAAAGCTCTTTTTTCTGGTGCTGGAAATTTGAGCACGGTGCAGTCTATTTAAAACACAGGCATTCCAAGCCGGCACAAATCTATTGTCTTGTAATGTGAAAAAAAGGCGCGTTTATTTCAGCAGCAACCAATTACTCAGATGATGTGAATGCCTTTTAATATTAATATCTTAAGGATAATGCTGTAACATTTGGTATTCAGTCCTAATTATGTAAGCACACAAATTCGTTTTTTAGGTCTCGCCTGAGCCAGCGCATGCGCTGCTCTGCGAGACATTTAGTAGTGGGATTTTAAAAATGCTACCCCACGCTTTTGCTGGCCTAGCGCTTGCGGTTACTCGCGCGTGCACGCGCGCAGCCGCCAGCTTTCGCAGCACTCGCGTGCTTGTTTTGTTTAACTTTCGCAGCCGCGTCACATTTTTTTTTCTTTTGCGTGCTTGTTTTGTTTCACTTTCGCATAATCGCGGCACCCGCGCTTTACTTTTAAAATTAAAAGTAAAGCACGGGTGCCGCAATTGTAGCAAAAGTAAAGAAATAGATGTTTTTTCTATTTCTTTACTTTTGCAGCAATCGTGGCGCCGGCGCTTTACCTTTAACCATGAGTAAAGCGCCGGTGCCGCGATTGCTGCAAAAGTAAAGAAATAGAAAAACATCTATTTCTTTACTTTTGCTATATCATGCACCCGCGCTTTACTTTTAATTTTAAAAGTAAAGCGCGGGTGCCGCGATTATAGCAAAAGTAAAGAAATAGATGTTTTTTTCGATTTCTTTTAGCGTGCGCGCACACAACTCCCGGGCTTGTTTTATAACGTGCCCGTATTCATTTGCGTGTGATATAGTGGAACTGTGGGGGCCTGATGCAGTTTTATTATTTGAGGGTCATGGCTTTAGAACTACTCGAGAGGCTCTGGATATAATATTTAGTTTCGAGTAGGCCTACACCTGCGTCTTTAACTGTTTTGGGTTTGATGGCTGTTATTTGAAATTTGTAGGACGGGCGCTTTGTGGGGTTAATCCTTGCAGGGATGCAGGTTCTAATGCCGCATGATGCCGCCTTAAAGGCAATGCTCAAAACTGTTATCAAAACAATAGAGCATCTGTTCTGCAAAAAGCACTACATGAGCATTTTTTTAGCATAAAATGCTGATTCTGAGAGAATATGCGCATGCTGTTTATTTAATCTCAAGGACAGGCCGATCTCCAAGGCTGGCACTCCTCCCTGCAGTAATCCCCTGGCGCCGCAGCTGACCAGCAGTTCACTTTTCCCAGAATTGGTTTCCTGCTCGTTACTTACTAAAGACCCTTTGCTCTCATGCACACACCAGTCGCTAAAGGAGACAAAACACCGGTGTGAGCGCTGAACCTTTTGCAAATTGGGCCCATGGGGATAGTTTTCTAAATATATATGTTTCTCCCAAATTAAAACGGTGCTTCATTTGCTGCGCAATGGATTTAATGAAACACTGCAGTGAAGCTTCAAAATGCAGGATTTTAGCTAGCTGCGCCGTGTTTTACTATGGCAACCTGCATTTTAAACCTCTGCAGTCAGAACCCTAAAAAGCTTTGCTCCATAACACAGAAAGGAAGGTTCAATTCTAAGGCCCATCTATATTATACGATCCTGCAAATGACGTCTAGGTAACCAGCTGCACCTGTGACTGACTGACCGAGCTCCACTGACTTTCCAGAGAAATCCCCTTGCATGGAAATCTAACTATTTCATTATTCTGCAGCCAGCATTGAAATAATGACATTTGTGAAATGCGATGCTAGTTTGGTGCAGCTTTTTGTTGGTAACCATCATGGACCAGAGATTCTGTCATCTCTGTGAAGTGGATGCTACTTAAGTTAATTAAACCCGTTGCCAGTCCCGCTTTATCAGCTTTATGGCTTCCAGGCTAGGTGCCTTTCCCAGTTTGTTGACCTCTGTCTGCTTTGTGTCCTGTGCCCGCACCTTCTTCTCCTCCATCAGGTCAAACCAAGTCTTCCCCCTTCAGGTCCCTCTTTTTCTGGACCCTCTTCAGATTTTAAAACTGCATCCCTCTCTGCTCTCTTCCCCTTCCTCATATATTCTCGTTTGTGGTAAAGTGTTCTTCACTATGACCACTCGGCAACGATTGGCTGTGTCAATGCATCATTTTTTCCTGTCTATGGAATGTTCCCAGATCTCATAATTTTAATGATTCAGGCAAACATCTTTGGCTTTATCCAGTATATTATACTGGTCACTTGAGGCTTCCTTCAAAAACAGGCATACTCCACCCAGTTCCCTATTTAAGCTATTATGGTGTGCTTGCATTAATGTGTGCTTTTGTGTTTAAGGCTCCAGCTTCAACGCTGAAGACACAATTCCACACCACACAATTCAAAACCATCCATCACAATTACACTACACATAATACCACTCAGCACAACTTCATTCAACTCCAAATATTAACACTGCTCACTACCACATATATACACCCAACATACAACCAGTCTATACCACATAGCAACAATCCACATAAATATACTCCACACCATGCCACATAATTCCAATCAGCACAGTTCCACGCCATACAAATCATCTCAAAACGTTTCCATTGCACACCACATAATTCAGTAAGAAACCACATAACACAAATCAACAACACAATTACATAACACACCACATACATACAATCCACACCATATAATTCCACATCACAAAATTCAACAGCTCACCACAATTAAACTCTACTACATAACACTCCACAACATAAAATACCATAGCACATAATTACTCTCCATAACACAATTCCTATACACTAAATACCACATAATAGCACTGCACACCATACCACATTCCACTACACACCACATACATCCACTCCAATTCAAAACACATAAGTAAAAAACATTAACAACGCCAATAGCTCTAACTCTTGCAAATGCGAGACCTATTGCATTGCAAATGCTTGTATTTCATTGCAGCTCCTTTTCGCATTTCCCTCTGTCCCTGTTATTCTTAAATTAAGCGCAATCACTTTCACGGCCGCGCGGCCGTGTCGCTCTGAGGAGTAATACATTTTATTTAATTGCAGCTCCTTTTCGCATTTTCCTCTGTCCCTGTTATTCTTAAATTAAGCGCGATCACTTTCACGGCCGCGCGGCCGTGTCGCTCTGACGAGTAATACATTTTATTTAATTGCAGCTCCTTTTCGCATTTCCCTCTGTCCCTGTTATTCTTAAATTAAGCATTTACTTAAGTTCCAGATAACTCTGCTTATGTTTTTTTTGGACAAATTACTGTTTTTTTGTTGACTTTATTATTGCACATCTCTGTGTCGCTCTTTGCTTTTCACTGCAACAAACATCCTTTCTTGTTTTTAAAACGTGGCCCATATGCGCAACTGCATTGACGCCACAGTTGTCTCTCCTAACGCTGATACTGTTATTTACAAGGAGTAAACCACAAACATTTCGTCACCCTTATGATTGCAGTGCCATTACGTGCTCGCTCAGCATAGGCAGCCTAGTCTACAACTTATACACTTTTTCGTGCTTAAACAAACATTTCCAGATTTTTATTAAGAAAGAAATGGAGCGCGTGCATTTTGGAATCGTGTGCTATTTGCCCAAAGACAGCCTCGTCCACAAGTAATACAATTTATTTAATTGCAGCTCCTTTTCGCCTTTCCCTCTGTCCCTGTTATTCTTAAATTAAGCATTTACATAACTCTGCTTATGTTTTTTTTTTTTTTTACAAATTACTGTTTTTGACTTTCTTATTGCACATCTTTATTTCGGTCTTTGCTTTTCACTGCTACAAACATCCTTTCTTGCTTTTAAAACTTCACCCATATGTGCAGCTGCATTGGCGCCACATTTGCCTCTCCTAACGCTGATCTTTACGAGGAGGAAACCATTGTTTTTATTCAGCTACGGCAGTCTCTCATTTAACCACAGGTAGTAACTGTTCCGACGTTTCACACCGGTGCAGACTGGATGGCGGCTACACTTCGGAGTCTTTTTGAAACAAGGTGTCAATGCATGCCAAAGCATTCCACTTTACAGTTTAAAAAAATGCTACATTCTCGTTAGTTTCTCTGCTTGCCATTTTAAAAACAAATTTTACATTATCTTTTAGTTCTGCTTCAAATATACTATAGAGTTAAAGTAAAGCATTATACACGTGTATATAATGTACTTTCGGAGAAGAGTTGTACTTGCACGTAGTGACTTTTTTACCACGCAGTAAAGTTATACACTGTTCGTGCCTCCTGACTTGGTAAACTAACAATTAGCACAAAAACAGTTAGGACACGGGCCAACTTTATATTGGACACTAACAATGGAATTTGGGAAATGTCACAACATACTCAGAAGGTAAAACACTGACAACACTGGTTGTTTGATACTGGTGTTTGGTGCGCTTTTAATCAGTCGCTTATGATGCACACACCTCTGTTATTTCAAAGCTAGACTGTTTATCAGGTGCATCGCAAGTTAGTCAAGACTGCACCTACAGTTTTGAGTGCAAAGTATTATTTGTCCCTCCGGCAGAACATTGTGCTGTAATGCACCTCTAAACTCTCACTCACCGCATTTATGCCGACGCTACAGATACCTTTCACACTGAACATTACCTCACTCCGTAAAAATGCATATAGCTCTTCCAATGCACCTCACACATTTTAGTCATAGTGCACACACCTTTACCACTGCACCTCTGGTCTGTCCCTTATAATGCACACAGCTTTCCTAATACACTTTTAAGTATATCCCTCACACTTCTTACTGAACTTCAGGTCTATCCACACTGCACATACATCGCACATTAAATCTTCAGTGGGTATGCACTGCACACACCTCTTACACTGCACCTCATATTACTCAGAAAAACTGATACACCACACCCCTCCTCGAAAAAAAACAATAAACAAAGTGATTTTGAAATAACTTTATTGACCTTGCATTGATTGACACACTACTCGCAATACATCAAAGACATATATAGGCACTGCATACACCGCTCACACTACATCTGACCTGTGTCTACAGTACACAAACCTCTCCCACTCACTCTCAATGACTGACTCACTAACTCACTCTCACTGACAGACTCTCACTAACAGACTCTTTCACTCTATCACTAACTGACTCTCCCACTCTCTCTCACTAACTGACTGACTCACTCTCACTGACTAATTCACTCTCTCTCACTAATTCACTCTCTCTCAATAACTAACTCTCTCTCACTGACTGACTCTCTCTCACTGACTCTCTCTCACTGACTCTCTCTCACTGACTCTCTCTCACTAACTGACTCTCTTTCACTAACTGAATGACTCTTCTTAAAACACTGACTAACTCTCGCAAAAACACTGACTCACTCTCACTAACTTACTATCCCACTAACTCACTCTCTTTCACTCAGGAAATAACTAACTCACTCTCTCACTCTCATTCACTCTCACTGACTAACTCTCACTCTCACTGACTAACTCTCTCACTCTCACTAACTGACTTACTCTCTCACTCTCTTACTGAATCTCACTCTCTCACTAACTCTCACTAACTGACTCTCACTATCTCACTAACTGACTCTCTCACTCTAACTAACTGACTAACTAACTCTCTCACTAACTGACTCTCTCTCACTGACTAACTCTCGAAAATCACTCTCACTAACTAACTAAATAACTAACTGAATAACCTTCACCCTCCTGTTATTTATAACAAAAAAAAACATTAGCATAGCCAATAGGTCTCGCCTTCGGGAGCTTAAAATTGTTTAGCCATGCAACAGTTGATGTTGTTGCACCAAGGATATTGTGCAGCATAACTAAATACTTATAAGGTCCCAAAAGCGAGACCTATTGGCTATGCCAATGCTTGTTTTTTCTTTCTATGAGGCCTATTTTTTCCTACTGAGGGTTAATTGTAATGTTTTTTTACCATTGTGGCAATATTTACACATCTATAGTCTGTTACTGTTTTACTTCTAATGGGAGCGTGCAGCTATTTAGCATATGTTACATAATTAATTCCTTGAATTTTAAAATGTAATTCTTTCAATGACATTTGCATAACAAAATGACGACAAAAAACCAAATTGAGCTCATTCCAGACATTTTCAAGAAGGGGGGCCACACACTCAGAGCACACAACACTGCTTATTAAAGCAAGCCATTCTCACACAAAAAACAGAGTCACTAGTTACTGAAACAAGTACTTTCAAGCAGCACCACCGGTGTCAATCCACAACCATATAGACACTCAAAAAAAACAATTAAGCCACAAATCAACACTTAAGACAAAAGCAAGAGACAGCCCACAGACTGTACTTCAAACCATTTGTAAATACCAATGGTAAGTCATATTTACAAACGAAAGGACTCTAAAAAAAAAGGTACAGAGATTACACCAAGACAAATAGACAGCCAAAAGACTGCCATGTTCAAAAAGACAGGCTCGCGCCTCAAAACCTTTTCCAATAATACACCAAATTACCAGTTGTGCACAGATCAGGATCCTTTGATATATATATTTATTCCATACTGTACTATACATTATGGAAGAAATACCATTTTTAATATACCTAAACCCATTTAGGTATCCCCTCTTAGGGAGTCAGCTGAGTACTTCCTAAATCCATATTGGTACTCTCCAAGACAGCAACACTTTTACGAAGTGTGCTAGGAGCAGGCATGCCAAAAATATTATAGCATATATAATATTATACGCCAAGTGACACTTAACACAATTTGTGCCGTTCAAGTTTTCAAAGTTAGAGAAAAATCTTCTCATTACCTGCCTTCATTTGCTGCAGCAAACAAACAAACAAACCAAAATCTTGGCCAAGCTAATCCAAACAAAAGTGTTGCTACAGCAACCTTACCAAACCAAAGTCTCCAACCTCCACCTGCCAAGTTCTGAGTGACCTAACGGTCATTTGAAAATACTCACACCAAAGAAGATCTCAGTCGGGAGCGTCCAACACCTGGAGGGTCAGATCGGGAAAACCGGAAAATACGTTGGTCTGCAAAGACAAAGGGTCTCCTCATGCAGGGTACCTCCTCAGTAGATTCCTGTCTTCCGTCAAGACCACTCCCTTTGATAGCCGCTTCTCCGATGAGGTCCACGTCGGGCGCCAATTTGTAGAAAAAAAACCTTTTCAGGGGTTCACTGATGCACCTGGTCCTTAAACCAATAAAGAAGAGATTGGCACGGAAGCTGGAATATCAAAATAACAACTTTATTAACCTCACATGAGGGAGACTGTGTCAATACAGTACCCGCAGGCCGCTGTAGGAGACAGTCTAAGGAGTACAAAGATCCTGGGCCTTTTACGCCCAGTTTACCGCTGAGTTAGCATGTAGACTCAAAAAGAGGCGGTACAAGTGTGCACATGAATAGCTAGTTACATATAAGGATACATAAGAATCGCTTACTCAACAGAGTGGGAGGGCTTACAATATTGCTGATATTAGTTAAAATAGCCTGACAGTTACTCTAAGAGCAGGTGCATTCTAGCAGCTAGACCTTTCTGAGCATGTGCAGTGCTCTGGCTCAGTACTGAAGGAGTTAATTATAGTTCCTGACTCAAGGGAAATACAAGAGCAGGCAACAGTGAAGAGGGAGAAAGCACATGGCGAGCACATGGCTAACTAAAATGGCTACAACAAAAAGACCTAATCTGCTCGGGCCAACAAATCCTATTAACTTCATGAGTGGGAGTGGAAGTTTATTTTCTTCCTCGACAGCAACCCTTCATATTTTATAGGTATTGTCCCAACTCATACTCGCCCTGTATTTTATTATAAAAAGGAAGAACCGACCCATGAGTCAACAGTCACTGTGTTCGAACAAAATACCCTACACTTTAACAGGTATATATAACACACAAATGTGCACCAGTGTGGAAAAAATTGTGAAAACACGAGGTAGCACCTCACGTGCGCACCACCAGAGGAGCTTACTGATTAATTATCACCAGTTATGCCCACGTTTCTCATCATTGGTCGCTACCTCGTAAAAAAATACATGTTATTGGTGTCCAGAAAACCAGTGAAAACAGTGAACATGTGTATACAATAACACAAATCAACCCCGTGTGATTAAAATTGAGATAAGCCACCCAGTCACCAGGGAGCCACTTTTATTCTCAACTCGAGGGCTTATTCAAAATAAAAACATACTGCATGTTTGCAGACCATGTAATGCTGGGCCGATATGTTTCATTGCCTGTAAATTGTAGTGCCAATTTCTTCAGGGCACGAGGACTTTGTCCACCTTTTCTGGACCCTTATTGTGAACACGCAGTGACTGTTTAAACAAAAGGAAGGTTCATTAAAAGCACATCCAGCCAGTGCAGACTTCATCTTACTGCATTCATCCTATGTATCAGCACACCCACAAATGCATATTTACCTGGTAGCAGCCAAGGCCTCTCGTACCAGCTAACCACCTCGTCACACAGGGACTATATACTGTTAATAGCCCTGTTTCATAAAAAGGACACTTATGTTGTCCGTGTTCTGCAAAGACAAACAAACATTAGCATCTTCGTATAGAGCAATTTTTCTGTAAAACAATTTTAATGAAACTGATTGTAACCCTTTGTCATCGATATGCGAACCCAGATCGTCTAACTAAAATGGCTGCCAAAAACAAAATGGCTTCAGCTGATGCTAACAACCATTGCAGCTAGTTTTCCACATGGGGACCCCAACCCCACAGGCCTGGCATTAATTTATATATAGTCAAGATCAGAGGGGGGCCACGTGGTCCACCTCCCCTGGCCTATTTTGGCCCTGGGGACCATATCTCCCGGGTTCCAGACAAGTGTCTCTCGGTTCCCTGTTCCCAGCCAGGGCATCCAGTATGCAAGATGGGGACCGCGGGGCATCCTCAAGGCCCCCCGCCTCCTTTGGGAGATGGCATTGCTGCTGCATGCAGGGAGCTGCTAGAAATGCAGCTCCTTGTGTGCAGGAGCAATAGTTTGATCTCTTTACCTGACCACATGTCTGCGGAGAGGGAAAGAGATAAAACCTCAGTTTCCAGGAGGCGGGAGTGCTTTGACAGCTCCCGCCTGCTTGAACTGGAGTGTTTGCTTTTGCTTGACAGAAGCTGTCAGCTCCCGCCAAGCAAAAGCAAAAGCAAACAGGGTACCCTGGGACATAGCAGGAGCCAGCCCTGAGGGGTGGCGGACCGCCACCTGTGGACCACAGGGTCATGTATGGCTTTAGGAGGGGGGCTGCGCGCGGGCATTCTTGTGCACGGGCTGCCCCAGAGAGGTGGTGTTCTCCAGGGCCGGGTTTCCATGTTGAACCCCCTCAAACAATGTATATATCAGCCCCGGGGAGGTGGTGGTCTCCAGGGCCGGGGGGTCTGCACGGTCTCCCCATATTTTTTTTTTTATTTCAGCCCCAGGGTGGTGGTGGTACCCGGGGCGCAGGGGGGTCCACATGGCCCCCCGCTTCATATTAACATGAGCCCCAGGGAGGTGGTGGTCCCAGGGCATAAAGAAACCCTTAGAGGGGGGCCTGTGCGCCCACCTCCATTTTTATATCAATATCGGCATGCCTCCGGGAACTGGCCCACCCTAGGGCTTCTTGAAAAGCAAGTGCGGGAGACTGTGCTTGTTCTTTTTTAAAATTCACGGTGATATTCGTGAATATTTTGCAAAAATCGCCGTGAATTAAAAAAAAAATGCTTTCTATACCCTGTCGGGGTCCGATCAAGGCTTAAAGGTCAGGGTATTTCAACCCCGCCCCTTTTCTTTTTTTTGCGTTCTTTTTTGTGGGACTCAGCTGAGTCCCAAGATGGCTGCAAACACTTCCTGGTTGAAGTGTTGGCAGCCAATCAGAGCTCTGCAGATCTCTGCACGAACACTACGTGAATGTAGATATACAAATGTGAATTTCCTTTAATATCTCACAAACTACTGAACGGATTTACACCAAATAACAACAAGCACAATCTGCGGACCAAAAGCTAGCATTCTGCCAAATTTGGTGTAATTCCGTTCAGTGGTTCGGGCTGCAGGCGTGTCTGAAGAATCTATAGGAATTAACATGGGAAACACACTTTTTTTTACCCCCCTCCCCCTTTTTTTGGCCCAAAAGTTTCCATGCACAACATGACCCAACATGACACTTTTTTTTGGAACTTTCAGTGAAATTTGAAACCACCCTGTATTTCATTTTATGTTTTATCGTGGGAAAAAGGTTAATTGACCCAGAATCTCTTTTTAAAAAATTGTTAAGCACACCCCTGAACCCTAACAGTAATTTTCTTTTATCTAATTCAAAAGCACACATTACAGTTAAAGTGACATTATGTAATGTGTGAGGTCATAAGCAGTGCATGATGGGGTTGAAAGTGTTTGTTAGCTTTCTGTGCTATAACTGGCAAATTTCAGGGGTTTTCAATATTTAAATGCTATTCTTTTCTCATTTGAACACCTAACTATATAGTCACTTTAACCTTAGTTTTTTTCAGTGAATTACTGGGTGTTTATTAGTGTAAGCTAAGCTCGTTTTACCATACCTATTTATAAGATCACGTTACCTTAAATTTTTCAGTGACTATTCACTATTTTAGTTAGTATACATATATAAATTTCAATGCAAGGGTTCTCCCATCCACTGGGAGAAAAACAGGCAGAATTCATCACAGTTGTATTAGCACATTTTATTCTACATAACAAATACAAGTCAAATGGGCAAAGACCATGCGCTGCAGGGGTTGGCTGTAGGGCCTGGGGCCCATTTCATGGGTTTTGAGGCCTAAGGCTGTTGATACGTTGTATGACAGCTCATGGGGTTCATGTGCTCACTCCATATGATTGTGTGCTGTTTGCAATACATATGCCCAAATCCCAGTGAGGTTAATTTAAAATATCATCCCTCTATATTTGAAAGTGATTTCCAATGAGCTAGGAATGTTTGCATGCACGTGTGGATAATTATATAGCGTGAGCCTATCCAAAAGACAGCGGAGAGCTGTACATGGTCAAAGGCAAGCATAAAGTCAACCTGTATTTGGAGGGGTGGCTGGTTTCTAAAAGCGAAAGTTGAAAGCTACTGCATCATGATGTAATGGAATGTTCTTTAAAGTGGTGTGTCTTCAGATTTTTTCCTAAACTGGGGCAGAGTACGGTCAATCCTGATGGATATAGGAATGTCGTCCTATATATCCTGGGTATATAGATAGAGAAGGTTTGTTATCTTGTTTTAGTATTTTGTTTTGACTATTTTTGCCACTTTGCACTTCTTATCCTGTGGTGTCCCAGGATGTACTGAGAGTCATGGGAGATTGTAAGCTTGTCATTCAGTTAGGAAGGTGTGTCAGTAATGATGCCTTTGTATATAATCCAACTGGTTTTGAACGTTATCCATCAGGCAAAGGACCCAGTGGAGTTCCATCAGGACGTGGTGATATTTCTTCAGGTTCTTCATGAGGCATGCTGTGGGATGTAAGATGCCCTACGAGGGTGTGGGGGAGGGTGGGCAGAGAGTTTCTGGGGTGCCATGGAGTAGGACATTGCTGCCATCCAGGTGAGAGTATGGTCACTAGAGCAAAAGTTGCTTTTTGGAAACAATGGCTTCATTTTCTTTAGTGGAGAGACCTGATACCTGGCTGTCTTGGTTTTCTGTGCAATGTATTCCTTGAGGGTGAGATCGGTGAACAGAGTGAATCTGAGTGACATGGTAATGGGTGAAAGCTGGTCCTGTTGATGAGCCAAGTTTGGTCTATTTTCAGCAAAGTATTGACATTTGTTTTTAAAGTGCTTGGATACTTGAGGGTTAAAATACAAAAGCAAAATCTTTTGAGGTTACTCGGTGGGGTTCAGAAGACTTGTGAAATTACAGCTGTGGGCAGTGGCGTAATGGAGGTCCCTGAAGACCCCGGGATGTGGGACCCCCACACCTTTCACCTCAAAATATTTTCAGTGAGTTTAGTGTATCAGCACAAATTTAGGTCAAGACCGGAGGCTCCTAATACGCTATCTTAACTTGCTTTTTTTTCAATAGCAGCAGTCAAGAAATATAAAAACTACAAATCCCATGATGCTCAGCAGCAGGCTAGCTAATGGGAATAAAACACGTAATGGCCACACCAACCAAAAGCATAATAGCACAATGTATAATGTCCTGCTTGACTGGCAACTGCCCTCTTTTCTTGTGCAAGAAGTTAGATAGGCTCAGAGAATAAAGGAAGAACACAATAGAAAAAGCTGAACTAAATGTAAACAGTTCCTGGCAAACATTCAAGAGAGCGAATCGAAGGAAGCCGGAAGAAATCATGTGGCGACGTCGAAGAGTAAGGAGCAGCTGAAGATTCTGCTTGACCCATGATATCTTTAAGAGGAAGTAGGTGGCAATGCTGGAGCCGCTGTCAGGGAGGGAAAGAAACACAGATTACCAAGTGTTGAGGGTGGGATACTACTCACCTCCATGTCTTTAATAAAATTAAGACTTTCCTTAATAAATTACTAGGAAAATCTACATTTTATGTCAAGACCGGAAGCTTCTATTATTCTTGTTTAAAGCATGTCAATTTCTACAGAAGCTGCAGTGAGAACAGGTTTACAATACAATGTTATAAATACTTTACCATTAGACCAGTCAGCTGATCCCAGAATGTCCTCTTATCTAGCGAATGAACCCCAAAAGCAGAAATATTAATACCTGCCAAGAACATAACCCATCTGACCCAATGAGCCAGGGTGGCAGAGAAGACAGGATTTTGAGGCTTACGAAAGGAAATGAGAAGCTGGGAGTGGGAGGATGTTCTGAGATCAAAAGCTTGACATTGTCCACACAAAGTTTATATTGATCTGGAAAATAAGTGTAAAATACTGAATGTAAGTTAGGTTTATTAACTGTAAACATAACCCCTGTGGGGGTGTATTGGTGAGAAGACACATCTAAAGCTTTGACATCTGATAAATGTTTAATAGAAATCAAACACAGTAACATAATAAGCTTTGCAGAAAGCATCTTTAAAGAAAGAGCTGCATTGTCAGGCCGTAAGAGAAACAACTTAACAACCGCATTCACATTCCACAATTTATTATACTTTGGACAAGGAGGTTTACAAAAATGTTACTCCTGCTAAAAGATGACAGATGAGTGGGTGTTCTCCAACTGGTTTGCGGTTGATGAAGGGATGGTTTAATGAAATAGCCTATCTGTATACGTTTATGGTCCTGGAAGACTTACCTCCACTATCTTCAGCTGCCAGAAAATTCATGATATAGATTATATTGCCTGAAAAGGGATTGAGATGTTTTCCCACCAGCATGACCATAAAGCCCATGTGGACTTGAAGCTTTAGTTGTTCCTGGAGCGCAGACTTTGCTAATGTCTAAAGTCTATTGTGAAATGAAATGGGAAGATCGGGCTGACCCGCTATTCTCCAAGCTGAGAGAGTTATCGAGAACCAGATTGTGAGGGTGGCCCAGAGGATCCAGCAGAAGATTGGTGAAGGATGAAAGAAGGACTGGGAAGTTGATAGTTCCAGAAGAGAAAGAAACCACACCTGCGATTACCAGAATGGGACCACCAGTACCAGAGAAGCTTGTTGGCGTCTGATCTGAGCCAGAACTCTGCTTATCAGAAAAGGAGAAAAAGCTTAGTTGACTAACTGAGACCAGAAAGCATCTGTAGCTAAGGCTATAGGATTCGTACGTCAGCTGAAGAAATGCAGCAAATGGGTATTGAGGCATGAAGCAAAAAGATCAATGTTGACAGGACCCACCTTTTGGGACAGAGACTGAAAGACAGAAGGATGAAGTTACCAATCTCTGAAGTCCCATAGATGACGAGAGTGTCTGTCTGCAATGAAATTGAGGTTGCCCGGTAGGTATTCTGCTCAGACAGAGATCTTGTTGAGAAGTCAGAATACCCAAAAGCCTTTCACAAGTTCTGCTAGAGGTTTGGATTTGTTGCCACCCAAATGATTTATATAATGGACCGCTTGCACGTTGTCCATGCAAAGAACAATGGAACACTGTTGTGAGAAACTGGCCTGGTATATGATGTCCACTAATGTAAGTGGGCACCTTGCACCAGTCCAGACAACCCTTATGGTGATTCAAGAGGTCTCCGACAACCTTGGAAAGCTATCCAAGTGGTAGCTGTGGAGAGCAGCCTTCAGGCTTAGTCTTGAAGGAGTGTAAAGCAGCTTGTTTTACCGGAGTATAATCTTATAGTATAGATTATGGGGCCGATTCCGATCTCGGCCGGTAGGGCTCCGAATCGGATTCGGCTTTACCGGATCCGATTCGGAGGCCTTTTTCCCGACCGATTCGTACAGTCGTCCCAGCGAGCAAGTACGATGCGAGCGCACGCGAAATCGCCGACGGACTCGTTCCCGGGTCCCAACCGCTCCGACCGACTCGTACGGACACGGCTCGCACCACGCAATGGAGACGTTTCCCGACCGAGCAAGTACGATGCGCGCTTCGAACAGCCCGACCGACTCGTAGCGTCCGGCTCCAAAGAGCTGTCAGAGCCGGACTTCGGGGGTCCGTGTCGGATCCCCCTGCACGCGTAGCCGCACGAGTCGCACACAGGGGGGACCCAAGGGTCCCCACTAAACATGCATGTACGGTGTGAGTCGCACCGACGCGTACCCACTGTAGGGGGCCCCCTGCTCGCGACGCACTCATTGAGTCAATGGGAGCCCGTGTACGCGTTGTACGACCGGCTCCCATTGACTTCAATGGGAGTCCGACCGAATCGAGTCGGGCAGCATACGGCCGCATCGTACTCGCTCGGTCGGACTGCGGGAGTCCGGCTCGGTCGGAAATCTCTCCGGATCCGGCTCGGTCGGAGATTTCCGGCCCGAATCGGAATCGGCCCCTAAATGAAAAAGAACCACACAAAGTATTTATAAAAAATGTGTATTTATTATATAACACTATCTAGTAAGTTACAGTATCTCCTACACGGAGATAGACACAAAGCACACAATATTAAAGCAAAGAAATCACAGTAAATAGCACTAATTCACAGTGGGTCCCAGGGGGGACTAAACCACATACTAAGAAAGTGATATAAGAACCACGACTCAAATCAGGACAATGTCGAGAGGACGTAAAATTGCTGGGGACCCACAGAACCACCCAAGGTGAGTAGATAGGGACCCCACGGAGAACGTGTGCAGTGTGTGAACACGACCTCGTGCTCCGTACAAGTCTATGTGCAAGTCGCGGTTGGACTTTTAAAGATTAGGGACCCTTCCCAGTGGACCCTGAAGAAACCCAGTGGAAACCAGAAGGTTGGAGAGCCACCCCACCGGTGGATTCCTTGGAACCCAAGTTACCTATCCCAGGGAAACCAGGTGCATAGGTGTGAAGTGGCGTCAGAAAACGCCGTCAAACCCAATGGAGGACTTCAGGAAAATGCCGCTGCTGGAAGAGGAGAAAGTGTCCGGAGGAATTCAAATGTGGATTCTGGAAGAGGAGTATCTGAAAGCAGAGGGAACAGTGTCTATGTCACTCAGGAGTGACCATGAAACTTGGAAGATGGATGCCCTCTGATTTCGGGTGCTTCAGGTAAGATGACGGTGACTTTGACTCTGCAGCTGCGAGGACCAGGCGATGCTGAGGATGACCAGGACCCGGATACGAGCTGTCCCATAAAGGATGTCGAGTGCTGAGGGGTCGGTGTCCGGCGGGAGCACCAACAAGCCTTGGCAAAGGCAACCCATGCAGGAAGTCAAGAAGGTGCACAGTTGGGACCAGCAAGGTTCAGGAGACTCACCACAAGCAGGGGAGTCCGGGCAGGACCCGAGCACTCAGGGGAGCCCAAGGAAAACAAAGATGACCCTCAATTGGACCCACAGGCCGGGGGCACATGGATCGCAAGAGGACCTCGAGCAGCTCACCAAGAGGAGCAGGCCATGGTGCCCACGAGGCGAGGTGGCTGAAGATCTTGGTAGAAGAAGTTGCCGGAGGTTGGGGCTACTTGGAGCCCAATGCACTTGTCACAGAGTTGCCAGCAAGCATATGCACTTGCAAAAGTACGCGGTGCACAGGGGTTCGGTTAATGCAGTCCCCACGAGGGATTCTGACCTCAGACTTGGTGAGAGGGCAGCTCGGGCCTCAAGAGACATAGATAACCACCACCTGTGTTGTTGAACCCTTCGGAGTCCGCAGGAGCTCAGGATCAGCAGACCGGTCAGCAGTGTTGAGGTGCCTACGAATGTAGGGGCGTGGCTACTTCACTCCAAGAGAGATTACTTTGGTTGTCCTTGATGCTTCACAGGCCTTAGAAGGTTCCTGTATGATGCACAGGCACAGACGATGCAGCAGACTGGAAGGGAGATAAAGTCAGGCCCAACGAAGTCCAGAGTGCCCAGACGGTAGAAGTGCAGTGGTTTCAGTTCTGAATCTTATCCCACAATGAATCTAGAGACCTACACCCAGGTAAGCCCTTAAGTAAAACCAAAGGGGATGATGGACGGAGTGTTGAACATTGCAAGCACTCCCCCCCCAGTCAACTGATCTGGGTTTAATCCATCATCATTCTTTAGCTCACTCCGCCACCCCAGTTCAGACATGGCTATATGCAAATCAGTCTGACCCTGTGCCTCATGGGAACAGTCCAGCCCGAACTGCCAAGCCACGTCTTCACTGGACCGGAAACAAGCATCCTGGGACCGGTTTCGGGCTCACAGCCATCATCAGCCAGGCTATCTTGAATCCAGTGGCAAAGTGAGCAAGGGACCCACGTCTGGGCATACCCTGCCAACTTAGGGCAAACAAAGCAAAACCAAAAGGGATGATGAACGGAGTGTTGAACATTGCAAGCACTCACCAGCGGGAGCACCAACAAGCCTTGGCAAAGGCAACCCATGCAGGAAGTCAAGAAGGTGCACAGTTGGGACCAGCAAGGTTCAGGAGACTCACCACAAGCAGGGGAGTCAGGGCAGGACCCGAGCACTCAGGGGAGCCCAAGGAAAACAAAGATGACCCTCAATTGGACCCACAGGCCGGGGGCACATGGATCGCAAGAGGACCTCGAGCAGCTCACCAAGAGGAGCAGGCCACGGTGCCCACGAGGCGAGGTGGCTGAAGAGCTTGGTGGAAGAAGTTGCCGGAGGTTGGAGCTACTTGGAGCCCAATGCACTTGTCACAGAGTTGCCAGCAAGCATATGCACTTGCAAAAGTACGCGGTGCACAGGGGTTTGGTTAATGCAGTCCCCACGAGGGATTCTGACCTCAGACTTGGTGAGAGGGCAGCTCGGGCCTCAGGAGACATAGATAACCTCCACCTGTGTTGTTGAACCCTTCGGAGTCCGCAGGAGCTCAGGATCAGCAGACCAGTCAGCAGTGTTGAGGTGCCTACGAATGTAGGGGCGTGGCTACTTCACTCCAAGAGAGATTACTTCGGTTGTCCTTGATGCTTCACAGGCCTTGGAAGGTTCCTGTATGATGCACAGGCACAGACGATGCAGCAGACTGGAAGGGAGATAAAGTCAGGCCCAACGAAGTCCAGAGTGCCCAGACGGTAGAAGAGCAGTGGTTTCAGTTCTGAATCTTATCCCACAATGAATCTAGAGACCTACACACAGGTAAGCCCTTAAGTACCCTAGGGAAAGGGTTGGGAAGATTCAGGGGATCCTCCCAGGGGAGGGTCTGGACAGGGGGGAGGTTCCTCCCATGTCCTTTGTCCAGTTTAACGCCTGAGCGGGAGCCAATGGCTCCCAGGACTGGTTTGAACTGGACTATGCACAGGAACACCAAATGTGCCCCTCATGCAGACTTTCAGGCTCTGGCAAGCGCACGCTCTCAGCCCTAATACACTAAATCCTGTCTGGGAGGTGGTCACACCTCCCTGTGACAGGATGCTTATTGTTCTGCCTTCCCCTGATCGAGCTTGGCTCAGCAGCAGGAGGGCAGAAATGTGTCTCTGGTCGGAAGCAACCATTTTGCGCTGTCCGGGACGAGAAGGCTGGTACCAGGAACACCGAGAGCCTAACAGAGGGCTCTTCCAGAGCTTAGAATCATATCTCACACACCGCTTACGGTGTGGGAGGTATGATTCCACCATGTTTGATACCAAACATGATAGGATTCGTTGCAGCTGTTTTCGAGATGATCATCGTGTGGTCACGCGATGCCCCTCTATAAAGTATATGGCTGCTTCACTGAGAACCCGGGAGAATAAACTCCGTAGGCTGCAGGGGTGTCCTGCTCATGCAGGGGCACCCTCTCACTTAGAACTAAGCACCCTGCCCTCAGGATTGTAAAGGCCTGCTATAGGGGTGACTTAGAGGTTTTAAGTGCAGTGACCCTTAGATATAGTGAACCTATATCTTTCGTAAGTGGCGCCTGCACCAACTTACACAGGCTGAAATGGCAGGCCTGTAGTTCCATTTTGAATGGTCTCTCATGGGTGGCATAATGCATGCTTCAGCCCATGGGAGACCTCTGGGGTACCTATGCCATGGGTACCAAATACTAGGGACTGACAAGGGTACCCCAGTATCCAATCTGGGATGTACCTAGGTACTGAACACAACAGTTTAGGGAGAAAGCAGATAGACTGGGTTCCTGATTAGCAGGATCCCAGCCAGACTAGTCAAAAACAGCATCACTTCAAGCAAAAAGTGGGGGTAACCATTGTGAGAAGTTGGCCTGGTATATGCTGTCCACTAATTAAAGTGGGCACCTTGCAGCAGTCCAAACAACCCTTATGATGTATGAGGTCAAAGATAACCTTTAGAAAGCTATCCTAGTGGTAGCTGTGGAGAGCAGCCTTCAGGCTTGATCTTGAAGGAATGTAAAGCAGCTTGTTTCACCAGAATATCACCTTTAGTATTGATCAAATTAAAGTAGAACCACACAGTAGTTATAAAAATATGTATTTATTTATATAACACTCCCTAGTATCCTCTACACGAGGATACAACACAAAGCACGCAAATACTTTAGCAAAGAAACAGTTGTAAGTAGCACAATACACAGTGGGCTCCAGGGGGAGACCAAACCATATACTAAAATAGTGGTATAAGAACAACGACTGGAGTTGAGACAGTGTCTAGAACACGTAGAATCACTGGGACCCCAAGGAACCACCCAAGGTGAGTAGAAAGGGACACCACGGAGGACGGGTGAAGTGTGCTAACACGACTGCGGGCTCCGTACAATTCTGTGGGGAAGTCGCAGTTACAATTTTTAAAGTTTAAGGACCCTTCTCGGTGGCCTTCGAGGAAACCCTTTGGAACTTAGGAGGTTGGAGAGCCACCCCACCCGTGGATCCCGGAGTACTCAAGTTACCTATCCCAGAGGAGCCGGGTGCATAGGTCTGGAGTGGTGTCGGAAACCGCCGTCGTTTTCAAAGGAGGGTTGCAAAGAAGAGCTGCTGCCGGGAAGGAAGAAAGTGTCCGTAGGAATCCAAGGGTGGATTTGTGATGGAAGGAACCCGAAAGCAGAGGGGACAGAGTCTGGGTCACTTCAGGGTGACCAGGGGCTCGGTAGACGGATGCCCACCAATGTCAGTTGCTTCAGGTGCGAAGAAGGGCTGCTTGACTCTGCAGCCACGAGGTCCAGGAAACGTCGAGGATGACCAGGAGCCAGATGCGAGCTGTCCCACAAAGGATGTTTAGTGCTGAGGGGGCAGTGTCCGGCTGGAGCACCAACAAGTCTTGGCAACAGCATCCCACACAGGAAGGTCAAGCAGGATACGGTGTGGAGCAGCAAGGTCCAGGGGACTCACCAAGCAATGGGGAGTCAGGGCACATCTGAAGCAACCAGGGAAGCCCAACAGAATTCAAGATGACCCTCAAGAGGACCCACAGGCCGAATGACCAGGAGTCTTGAGGGGACCTCGAGCAAGATCACAAAGCACCAGCCCACGGAGCACTCGGTGCGAGGAGACCGGAGTTTTTGGTGGAAATACTGCTCGGGGTCAGGACTACACGGAGTCCAATGCACAAGCTCGGGAATTGCCCTCAAGCATATGCACTTGCAAAAGTACACAGTGCACAGGGGTTCGGGTTATGCGGTCCCTACGAGGGATACTGGCCCCAAACTCGGTGAGAGGGCAGCTCGACCTCAAGGAACTTCGGAACCCACCTCCTGTGTTGCTGGAGCCTTCGGAGTCCGCAGGAGCTCAGGATCAGCAGACCGGTCAGTTGCGTTACAGTGCCTGCAAATGCAGGGGAGTGACTCCTTCACTCCAAGGGAGATTCTTCCGTTGTCCTTAATGCTCCACAGGTCCTGCACGGAGCCTGCATGGTGCAAGGGCACAGGCGATGCTTTGGACGGAGAGGGAGACGAAGTCAGGCCCAGTCGAAGTCCAGCGAAGTCCAGAGTGTCCAGACGGTCGAAGGTCAGTGGTTTCTCGTCAGAATCTTGTCCACATCAAATCTAAGGTCCTACAGCCAGGTAAGCCCTTATGTACCCAAGGGAGAGGGTTGGACAGATTCAGGGGACCCTCCTAGGGGAGGGTCAGGACAGAGGGGGGGTTACTCCCATGTCCTTTGTCCAGTTTCGCGCCAGAGCAGGAGCCAACGGCTCCCAGAACTGGTTTGAGCTGGACTATGCATAGGGACACCAAGTGTGCCCCAGATGCAGACTTTCAGGCACTTTGGAAGTGCACCCACCCAGCCCCAATACACTAAATCCTGTCTGGGAGGTGGTCACAACTCCCTGTGACAGGATGCCTATTGTGCTGCCTTCCTCTGCTCGAGCTTGGCTCAGCAGCAGGAGGGCAGAAATGTGTCTCTGGTCGGCAGCATCCATTTTCTGCTGTCCGGGTCGAGAAGACTGGCACCGGAAAGACCAGTGACCACACGAAGCTCGCTTCAGAAGGGTGGAATCATACCTCCCACACCGGTTACCGGTGTGGAGGTATGAGTCCAAGGTGTTTGATACCAAACATGACATGTTTTGTTTCAGCCGTTTTCGAGATAGCATTTACCGCGAGGTTATAATGCACCTCTACCTATATGTGTGGCTGCGTCACAGACAACCCGGGAGAATGGTCTCCGAAGGCTGCAGAGGGGCTCTGCTCATGCAGGGGCACCACCTCACGTAAAACCCAGCACCCTGCCTTCAGGATTGTTAAGGCCTGCTATAGAGGTGCCATAAGTTTTAAGTGTAGTGACCTATAGATATAGTGAACCTATATCTAAAGTAAGTGGTGCAAGCACCAGCTTACACAGGCTGCAATAACAGACCTGTAGTTCCATTTTGCATGGCCTCTCATGGGTGGCATAATTCATGCTTCAGCCCATGGGAGGCCTCTGGGGTACCTATGCCCTGGGTACATGGGTACCATATACTAGGGACTTATAAGGGTACCCCAGTATCCAATCTGGAGTGTACCAAAGTACATGGCATAACGTTTTAAGGAGAAAGCAGATAGACTGGGGTCCTGATTAGCAGGATCCCAGTCAGGCTAGTAAAAACAGTGTAACATCAAGCAAAAAGTGGGGGCAACCATAAGAAGCAGATCCTACTTCCCTACACAACCCCCCCCCAAACGTAAGGAGATGAGACTAACCTTGCCCAGTTGAGTCTTCATGTTCTAAGTAGAAATATCTGGAGAGTCCATCTGCATTGGCATGGTTACTCCCAGGTCTATGTTCCACTGTATAGTCCATCCCCTGTAGGGAAATGGACCACCTCAAAAGTTTGGGGTTTTCACCCTTCATCTGTTTTAGCCAGAAGAGGGGCTTATGGTCTGTCTGAGCAATGAAGTGAGTGCCAAACAAGTATGGCCTCAGCTTCTTCAGAGCCCAAACCACGGCAAAGGCTTCCCTCTCAATGGCTGACCAATGTTTCTCTCTGGGGGTCAACCTTCTGCTAATAAAAGCTACTGGTTGATCCTGACCCTCTGCATTAAGTTATGACAACACAGCCCCTACCCCCAACTCGATTGCATATGTTTGGACAATGAATTGTTTGGAATAGTCAGGACTTTGCAGAATGGGAGCAGTGCACATGGCCTGCTTGAGGTCATCAAATGCCTTCTGACAGCTAACTGTCCACTGAACTTTCTTGGGCATTCTTTTTGATGTAAGATCATTCAAGGGAGTCACTATAGACCCATATCCTTTCACAACTCTTCTGTAGTACCCAGTCAGGCCCAAGAAAGCTCTGACCTGAGTCTGGGTAGTGGGAGCAACCCAGTCCATGATGGTCTGGATTTTGCTCTGCAATGGTTGAACCTGGCCTCCACTCACAAGGTGGCCCAGGTACACAACCTTACTCTGCCCTATCTGGCACTTGGTGGCCTTGATAGTGAGGCCTGCTTTCTGCAGAGCCTCTAAAACATTCTTCAGGTGGACCAGGTGAGCCTCCCAGGTGGAGCTAAAGACATCTATATCATCCAGATATGCTGCACTATAGGCTTCCAGGCCTGTAAGGACTTTGTTCACCAACCTTTGGAATGTGGCAGGTGCATTCTTCAAACCAAAGGGCATCACAATAAATTGATAATGCCCACTAGGGGTTGAAAATGCTGTTTTTGTTTGGCACTCTCAGCTAGTCTGATTTGCCAATATCCAGCAGTGAGGTCAAATGTGCTCAAGAACTTGGCTGAGGCCAAAGTGTCTATGAGTTCATCTGCCCTGGGAATAGGGTGAGCATCAGTCCTAGTGACTGCATTGAGCCCCCTGTAGTCCACACAAAACCTAATTTCTCTCTTACCACCCTAGGTATGAGGTTTGGGTACCAGGACCACTGGGCTAGCCCAAGGGCTATCTGAGGGTTCAATTACTCCCAATTCCAGCATCTTTTGGACCTCAGTCCTGATGCAATCTCTGACATGGTCAGGCTGCCTGTAAATCTTATTTTTAACAGGTAAGCTCTCACCTGTGTCCACTTCATGGGTACACCAGGTGGTCTGACTAGGAGTCAAAGAGAACATATGCCTGTATTGATTGAGGACCTTCCTGCAATCAATCTGCTGTTGGTCAGTGAGGCTGCCTGCCAAGGCCACACCATCTACTGAGCCATCATCAGGGTTCTGTGAGAGGAGATCAGAGAGTGGGTCACTCTCTTCCTCCTGTCCCTCATCAGTAGCCATGAGCAAGCCCATGTCTGCCCTGTCCACATAGAGTTTGAGCCTGTTTACATGGAGCACCCTGTGGGGGCTCCTAGGAGTTCCAAGGTCCACCAAGTAGGTGACCGCTCCTTTTTGCTCAATAATAGTATCTGGTCCACTCCACTTGTCCTGGAGAGCTGCTGGGGCCACTGGCTCCAACACCCATACCTTCTGTCCTGGCTGATAAACAGTCAGTACAGCCTTTTGGTCATGCCAAGCTTTTTGCAATTCTTGACTTGCCTCAAGGTTTTTGCTGGCTTTCTTCATGTACTCAGCCATCCTGGAGCAGAGACCAAGTACAAAGTCCACTATGTCTTGTTTGGGAGGTTTGAGAGGTAACTCCCATCCCTCCTTCACCAAACACAAGGGACCCCTAACTGGGTGCCCAAACAAAAGTTCAAAAGGGCTGTAGCCAACCCCCTTTTGTGGGACCTCTCTGTAGGCAAAGACAAGGCAGGGCAACAGGACATCCCATTTTCACCTAAGCTTTTCTGGGAGGCCCATGACCATGCTCTTTAGGGTTTTGTTGAACCTTTCAACTAACCCATTGCATTGTGGGTGATAGGGTGGGGGTGAATTTGTAATTCGCTCCACACTCCTTCCACATTGCAGTGATGTAACTAGACATGAAGTTTGCACCTCTGTCAGTTAAGACCTCCTTAGGGAAACCCACTCTGGAAAAAATTCCCAGGAGGGCCCTGGCCACCACAGGAGCTGTGGTGGTTCTAAGGGGTATAGCCTCTGGATACCTAGTGGCATGGTCCACCACCACTAGAATATAACTGTGCCAAGATGCAGTTGGAGAGTTCATGGAACCAATTATGCCAATCCCAACCCTCTCAAAGGGAGCCCCTACCACAGGTAGTGGTATTAGGGGGGCTTTTGTGGTACCACCTGACTTACCACTGGCTTGACAGGTGGTACAGGAGCAACAAAACTCCTTAGTGTAATCTGACTTGTGAGGCCAGTGAAAGTGAGGGTCAAGCCTGTCCCAAGTCTTATTTGGCCTAGGTGACCTGCCAAGGGAATATCATGTGCCAGGGTGAGTAGGAAGCCCCTAAACTTCAGAGGTATGACCAACCTCCTGGTGGCACCAGGCTTGGGGTCTCTACCCTCCGAGTAAAGGAGTCCCTCATCCCAATAGATCCTGTGGGACCCACTGATACTCCCAGTAGCCTCAGCAACAGCTTGCTGTCTGAGGGGTTCAAGAGAGGGGCAGGTTTGCTGCTCCTGACTCAGATCTGCCCTGGATGGGCCCCCTGTCCCCAAGAACTCAACCTGATCAGGTTCCAGTTCACCTGGGACAGTTCCTTCACAGGGACTGGGGTCATCTCCCTCAAGAGACTGATCCTCTTTCTGAGCCTAGGGGGAAGACACAGCCTTACCCCTCCTGCTCCTTCTCTTGGAAGGCACCTGGTCCATCTTTTCAGAATCCAGGGCCTGTTCAGTAGACATCTGTTTGGCCTGTGACCTAGTCAGAGCAAACACATCTGCAGAGATGCCCAACATTGCTGCATGTGTCCTGAGTTCCACTTCAGCCCAGGCTGAAGTCTCCAAATTATTGCCCAACAAGCATTCCACCGGGAGGTCTGAGCTAACCACAACCTTCTTTGGGCCAGTTACCCCTCGCCAGCTGAAATTAACAACTGCCAAGGAATGGTCAGTCCTGACATTGTTAGCATTGGTCACTTGGTACATCTCACCAAGAATGATCTGTTCAGGGTCCACAAGATCTTTTGTCACCATAGTGACACTTGCACCTGTGTCCCCGTATGCCATGGCCTCCTTACCATTAATCAAAGGCTGTTGTCTGTATTTGCCCAGATTACTGGGACTCACAAATAAGGTGGCAACATCTATGCCACCATCATAGACAAGCACAGCCTGAGCTGGAGTTCTGACTAGGCCAGCACCCACCTCATAGCCCAAGGCTAACCCTACTAATCCCTTGTTCCCTGTACCACCACTTGAAACTGTACTAGGGGGAGCAGTTGCCTTAGGGGCAGTGATGGTTGGAGTTGAATCCTTGACCTTTGGACAACTGGCATCTTTTGTCCAATGGGTCTTTTCTTTACATAAGTAACACCAAGGTTTCCTTTATCCTTTTCCCTTGTTGGATTGTGACTCCCCCCAGATGCAGGATTTTGGGGCCCTGATGAAGACATGTCATCTTTACCTTTGTCCCCACCCTTATCTGAAGTTTTAGCATCTTGCTTCTTTTGGTCACCACCATGGTTCTGGTTTCTCTGCTTCACCCTGGTTCTGACCCACCTATCTGCCTTCTTTCCCAATTCTTGGGGAGAAGTCAGATCAGAGTCAACCAGGTATTGATGCAACAACTGATTTTGGCAATTATTAAGAATCTGCTCCCTCATAATCAAATTGTACAATCTCTTGAAATCATCCACTTTGCTGCCAAGCAACCAGCCTTCCAGAGCCTTAATAGCACTATCCACAAAGTCTACCCAGTCCTGAGTCTGTGCCTTCTGGGTGTCTTTGAACTTAATCCTATACTGTTCAGTGGTTAAGCCAAACCCATCAATGAGAGCACTCTTCAGTACTGATTAATTGTCAGCATCTAACAGTGAGGAGCTTATCTCTACCTTTGTCAGCAAAGGAGAGCCACAAGATAGCTTCCCACTGCTCTTGAGGGACCCTCTGAACTTTACAGGGCCTCTCTAAAGCAGTTATCCATTTATGGATGTCATCCCCAACATGGTAGGGAGGGACAATCTTGCTCAGGTTCCTATTGTCAAAAGAATGTTCCTTAACTCTAGGGACACTGTTGCTACCACCATGGGACTCTAGTCCCAATTTCTTTCTAGCCCTCTGGACTTCTAGGGATTCCTTGTCTAGGGTCAAGTGCTCTTGCCTGAGCCTAAACCTAGCTTTCTCAAGTTCAAGCAGTTGATAGTCCCTGTCTAAGGAATTGTCCCGCTTGCTAGATACAGAGGTCCCTACAGACTGTCCTGAGTGATGTGACTCTGCAGAGGGAGATCTACATCTCCTTGGTAAACTCTGCACTCTTCCAGGAGGAGTGAAGAGAGGGCCATTTTGGCCTTCTCCATTCCTTGTCTAGAGTCAAGTGCTCTTGCCTGAGCCTAAACCTAGCTTTCTCAAGTTCAAGCAGTTGATAGTCCCTGTCTAAGGAATTGTCCCGCTTGCTAGATACAGAGGTCCCTACAGACTGTCCTGAGTGATGTGACTCTGCAGAGGGAGATCTACATCTCCTTGGTAAACTCTGCACTCTTCCAGGAGGAGTGAAGAGAGGGCCATTTTGGCCTTCTCCACCATCTCCCTGAAGATCTGAGTTCTCCAGGTGGGAATCATCTTGATCCTCCTGGTCAGGGTTTGAATCTAGGTCATAGAAGGTGTCACCTCCTGACCTGTCTTCATTCCATGCCCCACCCATCTTTCCTGTTCATCTGACCCAGGGGTCTTCCTAAGGTCATCTAAAAGTTGCACCTCAATGAGACGTTGAGTGTTGGCATTCCTCTCTGTCTTCAGCTTTCTAGAGACACACATGGCTTTCAATTCCTGGAATCTAAACTCATTGTATCTAGAAGGCATAGAGCCACTGGTGGCTTCTCCTTTAGAAGACATACTAGGTGTGGTGTGGTGTATGCACCTACCTAACCTGGTGGGAAACTAAACTCTCTAAGGTTGGAGAAAGGGTGTGCTAGACCCTTGACTACCCAACCCCAAGTTCAGTAGAACTTACTTATTCAAAGCTGGTATTATATGTACCTAGTACTTTTAGTGGTTTTCAGTTAATCAATACAAAGATTTATCTGGTAAAACAAATGCAAGCTTGAATCCCAACCGCTGCACACCAATGTGAGAAGTTGGCCTGGCATATGCTGTCCACTAATTAAAGTGGGCACCTTGCACCAGTCCAAATGACCCTTATGATGTATGAGGTTAAAGATAACCTTTAGAAAGCTATCCTAGTGGTAGCTGTTGAGAGCAGCCTTCAGGCTTGATCGTGAAGGAATGTAAAGCAGCTTGTTTTACCTGAATATCACCTTTAGTATTAATCAAATGAAAGGAGAACCACACAGTAGTTATAAAATATGTATTTATTTATATAACACTCCCTAGTATCTTCTACACGAGAATACAACACAAAGCACACAATACTTTAGCAAAGAAACAGTTGTAAGTAGCACAATAAACAGTGGGCTCCATGGGGAGACCAAACCATATACTAAAATAGTGGTATAAGAATCACGACTGGAATCGAGAGTGTCTAGAACACGTAGATTTGCTGGGACCCCAAGGAACCACCCAAGGTGAGTAGAAAGGGACCCAACGGAGGACGGGTGCAGTGTGCTAACACGACCGCGGGCTCCGTAGAATTCTATGGGGAAGTCGCGGTTACAATTTTACAGTTTAAGGACCCTTCTCGGTGGACTTCGAGGAAACCATTTGGAACTTAGGAGGTTGGAGAGCCACCCCACCCGTGGATTCCAGAGTACCCAAGTTACCTATCCCAGAGGAGCCGGGCGCATAGGTCTGGAGTGGTGTCGGAAACCGCCGTAGTTTTCAATGGAGGGTTGCAAAGAAGAGCTGCTGCCGGGAAGGAAGAAAGTGTCCGTAGGAATCCAAGGGTGGATTTGTGATGGAAGGAACCTTAAAGCAGAGGGGACAGAGTCTGGGTCACTTCAGGGTGACCAGGGGCTCGGTAGACGGATGCCCACCGATGTTGGGTGCTTCAGGTGCGACGAAGGGCTGCTTGACTCCACAGCCACGAGGTCCAAGAAACGTCGAGGATGACCAAGAGCCATATGCAAGCTGTCGCACGAAGGATGTCGAGTGCTGAGGGGTCAGTGTCTGGCACCAACAAGTCTTGGCAACAGCAACCCACGCAGGAAGGTCAAGCAGGTTACAGTGTGGACCAGCAAGGTTCAGGGGACTCACCAAGCAATGGGGAGTCAGGGCACATCTGGAGAAACCAGGGAAGCCCAACAGAATTCAAGATGACCCTCAAGAGGACCCACAGGCCGAATGACCAGGAGTTGCGAGGGGACCTCGAGCAAGATCACAAAGCACCAGCCCACGGAGCACTCGGTGAGAGGAGACCAGAGTTCTTAGGTGGAAATACTGCTCAGGGTCAGGACCATACGGAGTCCAATGCACAAGCTCGGGAATTGCCAACAAGCATATGCACTTGCAAAAGTACGCGGTGCACAGGGGCTCAAGTTATGCGGTCCCCACGAGGGATACTGGCCTCAAACTCGGGGAGAGGGCATCTCAACCTCAAGGAACTTCGGAACCCACCTCCTGTGTTGCTGGAGCCTTCGAAGTCCACAGGAGCTCAGGATCAGCAGACCGGTCCGTTGCGTTACAGTGCCTGCAAATGCAGGGGAGTGACTCCTTCACCCCAAGGGAGGTTCTCCAGTTGTCCTTAATGCTCCACAGGTCCTGCATGGAGCCTGTATGGTGCAAGGGCACAGACGATGCTTTGGACGGAGAGGGAGACGAAGTAGGGCCCAGTTGAAGTCCAGCGAAGTGCAGAGTGTCCAGACGGTCGAAGGTCAGTGGTTTCTTGTTCAGAATCTTGTCCACATCAAATCTAAGGTCCTACAGCCAGGTAAGCCCTTATGTTCCCACAGGAGAGGGCTGGACAGATTCAGAGGACCCTCCTAGGGGAGGGTCAGGACAGGGGGGGGGGGGGTTACTCCCATGTCCTTTGTCCAGTTTTGCGCCAGAGCAGGAGCCAACGGCTCCCAGAACTGGTTTGAGCTGGACTATGCACAGGGACACCAAATGTGCCCCAGATGCAGACTTTCAGTCACTTTGGAAGTGCACCCACCCAGCCACAATACACTAAATCCTGTCTGGGAGGTGGTCACAGCTCCCTGTGACAGGATGCCTATTGTGCTGCCTTCCTCTGCTCGAGCTTGGCTCAGCAGCAGGAGGGCAGAAATGTGTCTCTGGTTGGCAGCATCCATTTTGTGCTGTCCGGGTCGAGAAGGCTGGCACCGGAAAGACCAGTGACCCCACGAAGCTTGCTTCAGAAGGGTGGAATCATACCTCCCACACTGGTTACTGGTGTGGAGGTATGATTCCAAGGTGTTTGATACCAAACACGACATGTTTTGTTTCAGCCGTTTTCGAGATAGCATTTACCGCGAGGTTATAATGCACCTCTACCTGTATGTCTGGCTGCGTCACAGACAACCCGGGAGAATAGTCTCCGAAGGCTGCAGAGGGGCTCTGCTCATGCAGGGGCCCCCGTCACATAAAACCTAGCACCCTGCCTTCAGGATTGTTAAGGCCTGCTATAGGGGTGACTTGTAGGTTTTAAGTGTAGTGACCTATAGATATAGTGAACCTATATCTAAAGTAAGTGGTGCAAGCACCAGCTTACACAGGCTGCAATGGCAGACCTGTAGTTCCATTTTGCATGGCCTCTCATGGGTGGCATAATACATGCTTCAGCCCATGGGAGGCCTCTGGGGTACCTATACCCTGGGTACATGGGTACCATATACTGGGGACTTATAAGGGTACCCCAGTATCCAATCTGGAGTGTACCAAAGTACATGGCATAACATTTTAAGGAGAAAGCAGATAGACTGGCGTCCTGATTAGCAGGATCCCAGTCAGACTAGTCAAAACAGTGTAACATCAAGCAAAAAGTGGGGGTAACCATAAGAAGCAGATCCTACTTTCCTACAACCATAAGAAGCAGATCCTACTTTCCTACAATTGTATTCTGTCTTTTGCCAGGCTTTTGATTGTGAAGGAACCTGCCAGAGTCTCTAAACAGTTGATATGAAATTTGGACTCCACGAAAGACCATGTACCTCCAGTTGAGATTGGATGCCAGCGGGTGCCCCATCCCGTCCGGCTTACATCTGATTCTAATACAAGATCAGGGACTGACACAAAGATAGTCCTGCCGTTTCAGGCGTCTAAATGGTCTATCCATCATTGGAGTTCCAAATGTGACTCTGGATCGATGTTGACAGAATCTGAATAAGCCATACCTTTGCGGAGATGGCGACTCTTTAAGCATTAAAGGGCTCGGTAATGTAGAGGACCCGGAAAAATCACCTGGATGGAAGAAGACAGAAGACCCACTACTCTTGCCAGAGATCTGAGAGATATTTGGGAGCTGCAAAGAGTATGAAGGATCTCTGATTTGATTGCTTTTACCTTTGACTGAGCACAATGCAAAGTAGCGCTTGACAAATTTATCAGAAAGCCTAGAAATTCGATTTGTTGAGTGAGAATGAGAACTGATTTTTCTGTGTTTAAATGGAAACCCAGCTCTGAAAGAAGAGAACAGGCGAGATGAAGATGGCTTGAAGGGTATGAATGTCTTCAGTCATGAGCAAAACGTCATCTAGGTAAATTATCATTCTGATGCCCAGAGATCTGAGATAAGCTACCACAGGTTTCATTACTTTTGTAAAGCACCAAGGTGCTTAAGAAAGACTGAAGGGAAGAGAGGAAAATGGTATGTTAGACCCTGTCACTGGAATTGAAGAAATTTTCTGTGGGAACGATGAATGGGAATTGTCAGGTAAGCATCTTGTAAGTCTAGCATTACTTTTCAGTCGTGCTGACGTAAAGAGTCTCTGAGATGAATTATAGTCTCCATTTTGAAATGTCGGTACTCCACAAAGTGATTGAAATGTCTGAGGTTGATAATCGGATGCATCTTTTTTTTTCTTCTTGTGAACCAAGAGCAGGAAACTGAGATACCCTGAGGGATCTGTAAGAGAGATCTGAATAGCCTGTTTTTGTAAAAGAGATTGCATTTCTAGAGAGATGAGATTGGTTATGTCTGATGCAAACCTTGGAGGAGGAGGAAAGACCCTTTGGAAAGGTGGAGCGTAAAACTCTATAAGATAACCTTGAATTGTGATGAGAACCCAAGTATCTGCAGTTATAGTTTGCCATTTTGGAAGAAAAAGCTGAAGACAGACACAACAGGAAGAAGGCCAGATGGAAGACTCACCTTGTTGAATGTTATTTCTGAAATTCTTTTGTCTGCAACTTCTGTCACCTCTACCTCTTTGAGGGTAGATTGTGGCTTGTAGTCTTGATAGGTGTAGCTTGAATTAAAGAAGCCTCTGGATCCCTGGTTACGGTAGGGACCAGGGTGGACTGGCTACCGGGTGTTTTTTGCTGGGGTGGCAGGGTGGGGTCCAGGTTCACTGTGGAGGGGCCGATTTTGTTCCCGGGGAGCTGCAGGTGCTTCCAAATGAACAATGCAAACCAAATAGCTTTAAAGCCTACTTTTTAAAACATTTGTTTTGCATTGTTTATTAAGGAAAGCCCGGTAGCCAGTCCGGCCCTGGTAGAGCGGTAAAGCGGCTCCTGCATCTACTGGCCCTTGCAAAAATCCATTGAGAGAACACCTTTTTTAAAGATTACTGGGCTTTGCCAATTGAAGACAATGTGGTCACATATCTACTAAGGTCCTTGATAAAGGAATCCCCAAACAGGAGACCATCAGCCTTAATGCCGGGATCGAGAGTAGCCAGATTAGCCAATTTGGGATCCAACTTTAAAAGGAGACCTTTTCTCCGTTCATGAATTATTGAGGAGTTGGCATTGCCAAGCAAGCAAAAGGCTCTCTGAATACACATAGAGAGATCTTTGGGGATCAATATCCAGATTATCCAATCTAGCAGCCTCCACTATATCAAAAATGCGAGCTATCAGACTCACTACATCCAGTAATTTATCTTGACAAGTCAGCCTTGCCTTGTCAACGCCTTTGTGTGGGTCTTTGCCGAATTTTGAAAAGAAGGTGAGCAAAGACAAGTCAATAGACGGATTGGAAGTAATGTTAAATGAAAGGGATGGCGTTGGACATTTGGATCTCAATTTACTTCTGGTTTGTTTGAAGAGTAGGTGAAGTCTTGAAGAGATGTAATCCCCTACGTGGGTGGCAGGAAAACCCTCTGTCGAGTTTGGATTGCAAATCAGCATGGGATCAAGCATAGGAGATCCCTCAGTATCCAGGACTGTTGTGGCTAAAATGGAATCAATGTTACGTTTTTTCAGAGGAAGAGGAGAAGAAGAAGGATTATTGACCGCAGGCATATCAGTAATGTCATCTGCATCCCCTTATCATCATCTGTGTCCAAAATATTAAAAATAAATATTTGTTGAGGAGCATCTTAAATATTCTTAGTCTTAGGGCCTTATTATGAGTTCGGCAGTCCATGGACTGCCATCCCAGCAGTGGTGGTCCGACGGCGGTGAGCCATCTGCCTTATTACTAGTTGAGCAAACACAAGGAGATGATGGATAGAGCTCTGAAACTTTTCAGACACTCACCCCCAGTCACAGATCTGGGTTAAATCCATCATTGTTCTTTAGCTCACTTCGCCACCCCACTTCAGACCCAGCCATATGCAAATCAGTCTTGACCCTGTTCCTCATGGGAACAGTCCAGCCCAAACTGCCAAGCCAGGTCTTCCTTGGACTAGAAACAAGCATCCTGGGACCGGTTTTGGGGTAACACCCCCAGGCTAGCTTGAATCCAATGGCAAAGTGAGCCAGGGACTAACGTCCGGGCATACCCTGCCAACTTAGGGCAAACAAAGCAAACACAAGGAGATGATCGACGGAGCGCTGAAACTTTTCAAACACTCACCCCCAGTCAAAGATCTGGGTGATGAGGGGTGATGCCCCGAAACCGGTCCCAGGATTCTTGTTTCTGCTCCAGGGAGGACCTGGCTTGGCAGTTTGCGCTGTACTGTTCCCATGAGGCACAGGGTCAAGACTGATTTGCATACGGCTGGGTAAAACTGGGATAGCATGGTGAGCAAAAGAACGATGGATTTAACCCAGATCTCCTGACTGGGGGTGAATGTTTGATTTGCTCTGCATTCCGTCCATCATCTGTGTGTCTTTTGCTTTCACGCCCTAAGTGCACCAGGTATGCCCAGATGTGGGTCCCCAGTTCACAGTGCCACTGGATTCAAGCTAGCCTGGCTGATGAGGGGTGATGCCTGAAACCGGTCCCAGGATTCTTGTTTCTGCTCCAGGGAGGACCTGGCTTGGCAGTTTGCGCTGTACTGTTCCCATGAGGCACAGGGTCAAGACTGATTTGCATATGGCTGGGTCTAAAATGGTTCGGCATGGTGAGCAAAAGAACGATGAATTTAGCCCAGATCTCTTGACTGGGGATGGATGTTTGATTTTCTCTGCATTCCGTCCATCATCTGTGTGTCTTTTGTCTTTTGCTTATTACGAGTTGGGCAGATTGGATGTGCGAAGACCGTGGCTGGACGTCTGGTACCACCAGCACACCACCGACCACTGAGGTTGTGGTAAGGTAGCCTCCAATGGGTGGTAAAGAGGCGCAACACCACCGTCCATATTACGAGTTGACTTCCTGATGAGCTGGACACAGCGGTCAGACCGCCGCCTAAAAGTCAGCGGAAATGAAGGATTTGGGGTGCATACTCACCCCTTTCCAGTTCTTTCCAGCAGATTTCGACGTGGATACCTTTCTCCAGATCCCCCTACACAGGAGCATCTTCACCCCAAGGAATATAACCCCGTCTTCGGCCAATTATAGGTAAGTGCTTTGGTGCCATGTACTCATTACTGGGACTGCCCACATGTGGGTAGGACTCTGGCAATGGGCAGGTGGTATTTTTCCACATATATCATGCTTATGTGTGCATTCGCCACATATGCATTCAGAATGTACACACAGGCAACGATATATATGGAAATACATTGCCCACCACTGCAAGAATGCCAGAGCCACACCCCCGGCCCCTCGGGAAACTCGTAATGTGGTGGTCGGAAGTCCACAGGCGCAGCGGTCTCCGAGTGGTCACAGGTGCGGTCTTTTGGCAGTCGGACCCCCAACTCATAATAAGACCCTTAGACTTGCACTTAGCCTATGACTTGGTATTCCCCTCCTTCGAAGGAGGCCTGGGAGGAGCAACCTCCTCAGTCTGGTGTGAAGAAACCTCACAGTTCAAATGTGCAAAATCATTATTGGGGGTCATGACTTTCTTTTTAACAGGTAAAAGTAAAGATTTAAGTTTTCTGCTTTGCCCTGCAGAATAGGTCAGTAAAGTCTTAGACATCATGCTCATCACAGAATTTTCAATATTTTTTTACATTTTCTCCATAGAAGCGGCAACGGCTTGTTCAACTGAGGAATTAATAAAATCATTCAAATCATTTTTAAAAGCTTCCCCATCGTCATTGTCATTATTTGTTAAAGGGGAGCTATCTATTTCGAATTTTAATACAAGGAGTCAACCAAAACCAGCAAAAATAGGGTTAAACTTGAGAAGTAACCTGAGGGGGTGGAAAACAGGGCCTGAAACACCCCACCTCCCTGGGGCATGTACTTATCCAAGAGCCTGCTGGTGAGCAGAGAGGAGGTTGAGAAATTGGCCGCACCTCTCCGGTGATGCCACGTAGGCTGGCTGAAGCAGGAACCACACCTAAAGGGCATTAAAGGAAATGCAGTCGATAGAGAATGACCAATTGGAACCAGGAGTGCGAACTGAGGCCGCAACCCAGACACAGCAATAACTGTAGCATCCTAAAATAGCGGATGCGAATGCCGATGAGGAGAAAGAATGCAACACTGCACGCCCGGTAGGTGGAGAACGAATGAGGAAACAGTGAGCACGAGGCGCTCAATGGTAGGGAACCATATAAAACTTAACAATAATGCAACTTACAAAACATTCTTAGTACCACCATATTAGAACAATAAATACCATAAAAATAACAAAAGGTACTTATCTGGACTGCGAGTAGCAAGAAAAAAGGGCTGTTCGCAGTCAAGCCGGACATTATACATAGTGCTATTATGCTATTGGTTGGTGTGGCCATTACGTTTTTTTATTCCCATTGGCTAGCCAGTTGCTAAGCCTCATGGGATTTGTAGTTTTTACCTTTATTGACTGCTGCTATTGAAATAAAATCAAGTTAAGATAGCATAATAGGAGCCTCCGGTCTTCACATAAATTTGTGCAGATATACTGAACTCACTGAAAATATATTGGTATTGGGGTTCAGGACCGACCTAAGAAGCCCTTATGGTCCGCCTTCTGTAGCCTACTGTTGTGACTTGATTGTCGCCTCTCCTTTCTCTTAGTCACATCTTCCCTACTGCTTAGCCAGGATGAGTGTTGGAATGTTTGGTGATGTCACGGAATGCTTGGGTGACTGGTGATGTGGGGAGTGTCAGTTGGTGTGTGCAGGCTGAGCAGCAGGGAGGCTGCTCCTGGTGGGGTTATCAGCTATCTACTTACCATCTCATCTACCATCTTCATCATCTGTAACTGGATACAATAAACCACCTTGTTGTAACTTACTACTTGGCTACATCTGGACTTCTTTTACCTACTACATTTTGGCGACGATTTGAACCAAGAACCTGCGTGTGTTGGAATTTGATCTACATTTGAAACTGCTGTGGAAACCTGAATCATGTTACTAAGAAAACTGATAATGATCTGTACTACTGGAAACTTCTAAAGAAATTTGTCCTAAAGAAGCTTGTAACTTGAAGGAAAAGAACGCTCTTACCAACCCCACCAGTGTCCTTACTACCTGGACAGCCTGTTTAGAGCGTTTGATCTTTCTTACATCTAGGAACATAGACATTGGGAGTTTACATGCATCCTTATTTGTGCAGCGACCTGCCGTCACTGTCAGAGCATGATTTTATTATTTACAGTGTCTAGCAAGACTTCATACTTCCCTTCTACAAAGCCTGGCAAACCTCTGCCACCACGTTAAGAGCCGCACTTTAACAAGTGCTCCGTGATCTAAGTCTATACTGAGGCGGACTAGTGTTGGTATGGCAAAGAGCGGTTCCACTCTTCTTTATTTGGTGAGTGCCCCTTTTACTGTGTTTAAGGATTGCTGGTTGCCGTTACCTTAAGCGGCATTTGAATCGGCCACAGTCCGAGTGATGGTGGCCAGAGCGCGCTCATCTTACCTTTGTCTGGTGTCGCGTGAAGCTCCTGTGACGTCTTCGCCTGCTCCTGCCATTTTCAAGTTTCCTCTTACGTGGTACTGTGTGTTGGAAGAGCACGCACGCGACGTGAGCCATCCGGCGCTCTCTATCCCTGCGTGCTGCCATCTTGGATGCCTGTCTTCACTCTTCACGCTGCTGCGAGTAAGAGCGTCAGCACCTGCGGGAGATTCATCAGCCTCCTCGGATTTTGCAATGCTGGAGTGTGCCGTGTTCTCCCCGTTTGTTTTTCACAGGAGCTATCTAAGGACCATGCGAGCATTTGGACATCCTATCTGTGTGACCTTATCAAGGCGAACAACGTGAGTACAACTTAAGTGGCAACAGCCTCCGTTTGTCACCACCTACGATACTACAGTTGTCATTAGTCCACCGCAGAGGATTCAAATGTTGGGCCATCGGCAATTACTTTAATGCATCCACATATTAGAGCCCATCTTGGTCTATACCTATTGTCTCCATAATGGATCGGGTGAGATACTGCTCACCAGAGTTACATCGCTGTTACTTGGAACTTTTTATTTACATCTGCTTAATGTTTCTTTCCACAGTTTCTTACTGTTTATGGTCTTATTTCTTACTAATTGTCAGCCTTGGTTTTCAAGGGTGCTGCTACTTATCTTAGTTAGACCAATTTGTACTTTGTAATTCATTGAAGAGATTGTTTACGTTTAGCTTACTTGTTTGGTACTGCAGTGTGTACAGAAGTTCGTTATTTTAGGGTCTTGTCCCCTGGTACTGCATGGTAATGTGTGCTTGATACTGAGTTTTAGGGTTAGCTACCCTTTTGCTGTGTGAAGAGTTATCTACGTATTGTGGTTTTGCCTGAGACATTTTGTCTTGTCAGGTTTACAGCGCAGTTTTTGCGTTATAGGGTTGGTTGCCCTAGACTTTACTGCTTAGTGTGTGTTTTACCTGAGACTTTTTGTCCTGTCAGGTGTACAGCGCGTTTTTTTTGTTGCGCTATAGGGTTGGTTTGCCTGAGACTTTCTGTCCTGTCAGGTGTACAGCGCAGCTTTTGCGTTATACGGTTGGTTGCCCTAGAGTTTATTGCGTAGTGTTTGTTTTGCCTAAGACATTTTTCCTTGTCAGGTGTACAGCTAAGATTTTGTTGCGCTATAGGGCTGATTGCTTTACTGTCTATGATGTAGTATATGCATTGCCTGAGACGGGAGGTCACATCAGGTGCATTGTATGCGTGTTTGCCTGAGTTAGATTTAAAGGTTAGTGAATACGTTATAGGTTTGCCCGCCTTACAGTTTACTGGGTAGTGCGTTTTACCTGAGTGCGTATGTGTGTTGCCTGCAACGGTAGTTCATGGCATACATACTGCATAGTGTGCGGTGTGCTTGCATCATTTCCTTTGTGAGAAAAGGGGATGGGTGAGAGTGTGTTCAAAATTCTTTTCATGTTTTGTTGCATTTATGACGTTTTTCATGATTTAACGCTTTTTCATAATTTAATGTTTTTATGACTTCAGGATTGTTCTATCAACTCATTTAATGTTTTATTGCATTTAGGACGTATTAGAATGTTATGTCTAATATTTGATAATGCTAATATCTTAATAATTTTTGCTATCTTTTAACTTTGCTGTATTTTCAATTTGTTTAATTTACATCTTCGCAATTCTACATGTAATGTTCTTTGCTTTTGTTTTCATCTTGGTTATAAGCTTTATCTTTGTTCATGCTTTATTCATGTCATTTGTTGGTGTAAAGAAAGGGGATATGTTGTGACTTGATTGTCGCCTCTCCTTTCTCTTAGTCACATCTTCCCTACTGCTCAGCCAGGATGAGTGTTGGAATGTTTGGTGATGTCACGGAATGCTTGGGTGACTGGTGATATGGGGAGTGTCAGTTCGTGTGTGCAGGCTGAGCAGCAGGGAGGCTGCTCCTGGTGGGGTTATCAGCTATCTACTTACCATCTCATCTACCATCTTCATCATCTGTAACTGGATACAATAAACCACCTTGTTGTAACTTACTACTTGGCTACATCTGGACTTCTTTTACCTACTACACCTACCATAGCCAAGGCACTACCTTTGAACAGGGAGCTGGTGGCATATGCTGATGCCATATTGTCATGAGCATGTCATTCGCACTCTGGCGTTGTCGTTTGCAGTCCGAATTATGGTGCGCATGCGCTGCCTACCCGCATAGGCTGTTTTACATTCTGCTGGGAGAGGTAGGTCCCTTGAAGGAGCCTTGGAGTTCCCTTGGAGTCGGAGCCCAGTGGTACGAAGGCGCAGCTGCCTCATCCTGTACCCCTGTACTGAGGTAGTCTGCACAGCCCACCCTCCAGTCCTGCCTGTTGCTGACCTGCCTGCCCCCTTCAGTGTCGCACCCCGTCCCTAAAAGCCCACACACAGCGCAGTCACCCAAAAAGATCGTTGATGACCTCGCTGTAACCATTACATACACCCAACCAAAACCAACGGCTATATGTGATAGATGAAATTATTACTCTTACTTTAACAAAATCCTAATAACTGACTAACATATCCACCAATCATATTTACTTTCATATTTCACTATACTAATTCACCACTAATCCTTTATGGGTTCCTGAGTAGCGTGCTACTCGCCGAAAATGCGCTTCGACGCCTCGTCAGGGGTAGTAAGCGCTATATAAATGCAATTACAATACAATACAATACAACTGCAGTAAATATGTGCCTGTGCTCTCCTTTCACACAGCTTCAGTCAAGACCTGAGACCATTGACTACACTCCACCAGTTTTGACTGAAGCTGTGTTAACAAAAACAGTGTTTTACTGTGTGTGAAGCGTTGCCAGCTGTGAAGCACAAACAGCCCCTTACATCTTGAGTGCTGAAGCATGCTGTTTTGGAAAGTAGCATCTCTGGTGGGCTGTGGTTCTGTCACTGAAGGGCAGCGCCAGCAGAGCAGCTATTGGCGGTACACTGCTGCATCAGTGCAGGAGTCCCCAGCTGCACAACTGCACTCCATCACACACAGTAAAACGTTCTTGTTTCATTGGCCAGGTTTCACAGTGCAGAGACAGCATGCTTTAGATCAGTGGATGTGTAAGATGACGTGCAGCCCTGCAGTCAGAAATGCTGCCATCAGGCACGAGCTGTGAATCCTGTCGGATGGGATCACCTTTGAGATACCACGAGACGTCACTTCCCGTCTCCACTCATCAAAATAGCAACACGGTAACTGGATGGAAAGACGTGAAGGATAGGCTGTTACTAGGATATGTTTTTAAGGGGCGGTGATACAGGCAAGCTAGTGTGGGTGCTCTGGCAGTCACTTATTAGACAGGCGGTAGCAAGAGATGTAAATACAATGACCGTGCAAATAAATCACGTGTAGAGAATCTAAGAGCTGCTGTGCTGTTGATAGAGAGCAGCACTGGACAGAGGGGGCGGGGGCGGGGGCGGGGGGTGGGGGGAGGGAGAGAGAGAGAGAGAGAGAGAGAGAGAGAGAGAGAGAGAATGCAAAGGCGTGGGTGTCACTTGGAGAGACAGGACTGGAAGGTGAAGTTGATATTAACTTATCACAGTAGAAGTTGTTGTCCAACTTTAATCTTTGAGTTCAAATGCATTAGACTGCATTATTAATTGGATTGGTTCTAGCTGGGAACTCATCAAAACACGATTTAATTATGCGGGTAAGAATGCGTTAGTGACAGGTTCCTGCTGCGTCTCTACTTCTTTTAGTGAAGCAGCATTCACCTTCAGGGTTAGGAGCAGTCATGGTCCGGTACGTCTACTGATCAAAGTATTCTTGAGTAGGATGTGTAAAATCTTCCAGATGCGGAATGCCACATACATTCCTTATGCCAGGCAGTCTTGACTCCAAGGAAGGAATGATTCCTTTCAGTAGCCACAATTCTAGGTAATAAGGACTACCACCTATAGAATGAGTCCACAAAAAGGAAACCGCCATCAAGGAGGAAAAAGCATTAAAAACTTCCTGACTGGAATTTGACGAGGATATGGCAACTAGATATCAATAATTTCTCTTCTTGGAAGAAGTACACCAGACCAAGTAGAAGGGAGCAAAAATAAACGATTGAAGACCCAATCAGAAAAGCAAAATCATGTGCAACGCATCCAACCAGCCCTCAATGGTCTTTTGTAGTATGCAGAGGAAGGAAGTAGGTGGTGACCAGAAATTGAATCCACCATCTTGTATTGGGTAATTCCTATAAAGGAATATCTAAGCCAATACTAGCTTTCAGCTAGTAATGATATGACCAAAACTATTTCCCCAGCCCAAAATCAACAAGCCCCCTAACCAGTAGACATGCCTGGACTGCAAAGTACACTGAGTCCAGCGCGAGTGGCACCTCCAGACGCAAGAGAACACTAGCCCTCACAGCAGCAGATGCCAGACCTTCCAACCACACCCAGCTGAATTCCCGCGACTGCAGCTCCCTGCTCGCAGGTAAGAAGCTCACAGCCCAATTCTTTTCTGCAAACAAGTCGGGATTGCAGGTTTTGAACAGGCTGCTTATATTGTAAATAGGGGTGTACAGATTTGCAACCAATAAACCAAAAGTTATTCCCTTTGTAGAATGATTCTTACCCTATAGTATCCAACATTTATTTCACCAACTTAACACTCAAACACAGGATCCAAATCACACGTGAGAAGGCCACAGTATCTTTCCTTATATAGCCCAAACTTTCAAAGGTAGAACCACAAAAAGCACTATATTGTAAAAATTACAAAGATAAACAGTAGTTAATCAATAATTAGCCTTGACAATGTAATTTACGATTTTCCTCACATTTATTAAAAACATATATCAGTCTCCATCATTTATGATTAAAAACAATAAATTCACAATTTACAATATATAATAGAGTATTTACAAATACATCGATAACCTAGATCACAGTTCCTTAAGAACATACAGTTGTTTTTAATCACTCAACCCCTAATCGTGGTTGTGATCAATACAAAATAGTAAAAAGAAAGTATCTTATTTAAAAACAATTAATGCAAAAAAAACAAAATTATGTCGACGCGTTTCGGTGGATCTTGCTTTTATGCACCACCTTCCTCAGGACAATATTAAAAACATAATGATCTGTGAATAAAATTAACACAAAATTTCCAGTGAGTCTTAACTTCATATTTTTTGAAAAAACATTACATACATTATCAAGGTTCAACCATTATTTTTACTATTTGTGGTAACACCTTCTTCATTTGATGAAGCTTTATCGAAAGAAGCAAGGAGAAAAGGGAAGAAAAAGACCAGAAAAAAGGAAAGAAAAGAAAAGAGGAAAACGAAAAGAAAAATGAAGAATCAAGAAAGAGAGCGAAGAAAAAGGAAAAACAAGAAAGAAGAAAAAAAGGAAAAGAAAAAGTCTCCATTCATCCAAACCCTTATCATTCATTCATTATTATATGTGGGAGATAAAGTATTAATCAACCACTTACAGGGCACTGCCATACCTTCAGTTAGTCACTCTCATAAGTGATATTTACCAACTCTATGGTGGGTTATTCGCTCCCACTTCCTTAATAATAACCACATCATCCATTAGCTTAACTTAAATTAACTGCACAAAATGTGTGCATACCTTTAATTGAGATATCTGAACATCCAATATTCAATACAGGAGGGTAGCTTTCTTGGTATATCAATACCTCCCCTTATATCTGTAAAGTAAATAAATTCTATTATATGACCTTCCTGATAATGAATTTCTTAAGGTCCTATCTATAATTAGCCTGCACTCACCTTAATATTCAATAAAGAAGTTTAAACACATTGGACACTTCTATTTCTTTGTTGCTTTCAGAAAAGTTTGTTCCATTCGTTACGTTCTTCTTGTTTAGATAAATTGCCTAATGAAATGGAGGGCCATATTTATTAAAAATGCAGAAGAATACTATTTTATGCAATTGGTATCAACCAAAAAGATTTCAAATGCCTCACCAGTCATCATATACTGGGTGCCTCTCCTCAGTAAATCGCAAGTCGATACTTTGCGAGAGAAAGTAATTAATGTAGGTCCACTCTTCTTTCACAGTGGGGTAAATCAATCCTCCCACAGGTGGCACATACTGAAAAGAATTTTTATATGGTGTATTAGGAAGTTTATATATATAATATGTTACTTATTGCTACTCCATTTTTCGTACTTGACAATGGTTACATTATAGCTATTTCTACCTCCAAATCTGAGTTAAATCCAGCTACGAGTTGCATCTACGTTTGGCTCTACAACTACCTAATAAAGGGTAAATATACCCTCCTATTGTCTCCATATTAATCAGTGAGTCAAACTACGAGTGTGCATCTGCGATAAGCTTTACAACTAACTCATGAAAGAGAGATATATCCTCCCATTACCTCCCCATTAGTTGGTAAATCAACAGTGCTCTCGCTCTATGTGTGTACTATATGGGCTCATATATTTATTTCCCTTTTACCGGGGATCAGCCGATAAACTACCCCCATTAAATCTGCCCATTTTAACATACATAATGAGTCCTCACCTGTTTGCTTGACTAGCCGGTAACGTCTCGGAATTTTCCCAAATGTAATGAAGGAAGGAGCAGTAAAATACTCAGTTTATATATCCTTCCTTCATCCGCCCGCGTGTGCCGCGAGTGGATTCCAATAATGGTGTTATTCTGAGCGCCATCTTGTGTAAGGTTTGTCCATACTTTATTAATCGATTCCGTTTTCACAATTGTATGGCGGCCATCTTATGTAAGGTTAAGAAATTCTATGTAGAATAAGGTAGTTTGAGAATTCTATGGCGACCATCTTATACATGGTTCTAATATGTTGTTATTAATTCCAATAATGATGTTATTCTGGACATCATCCTGTGTAAGGTTTGTCCAAACTTTATTAGTCGATTTCATTTTCACAATTGTATGGCGGCCATCTTATGTGAGGTTAAGACATTCTCTGTAGAATAAGGTAGTTTGAAGATTCTATGGCGGCCATCTTATACACAGTTCTAATGTGTTGTTGATAATACACTTTTTAGTATAATAGTAAAACACTTTGTCTATCTATATACTATTATAATATTTCGCCAAATTTAAATCTAAAAATGTTATCAGATTTCCTAAAACTATTGGGTTTATTTATACAGCCTTTCCCATTCTTCCCGATTATTTAATCCATGTACAAATGTTTTAAACTTGCACATGAAAAATTGCTCCCTCATTTTCCGTTTTTTGTCCAAATTCCCACCTCTTTTTGTTAATTCAGTTTTTTCAAGGACACACCACCGCAGTTCTTCTACTTTGTGCTTTGTTCCAATGTTCAGTTAGCGGAGCATTGCATTTATTAGTTGATCTATGTTCGTTTAATCGAACACGAATCTCTCTTGAAGTCTCACCAATGTATCCCTTACCACAGGGACACATGATCAAATAGATCACGTTTTTTGATCTACAATTAAACATATTCTTAAACCTATGTTCTATACCATTTAATACAAAATTGTGCCCTTTTATCACTGAGCTGCAATTTAGACATGCACTACAAGGGAAAGTGCTAATTGGTTTACTATTGGTGTCTATTCTTCTCTGTTGCACCTCTCCTTGTTCTTTGTAAGTTTTCACCAATCTATTTTTAATTGTCCTATTTCTCCTATATGAGAATAGAGGTTTCTCAAATTGGACGTCATTCCTATCTTGTAAAAAACTCCAATTTCTGTTAATTATATTTTTGATTTTATTACTAGCAGTTGAAAAATTAGAGACAAAAACTAATCTATCTCCTTGATCTTGTTGTCTTATTTTTTCCTCAAACAAAAGTTCTCTATTGAAGTACTTCGCTCTTTTGTACGCTTGTTTAATGATTCTTTTGGGGTAGCCTCTCATTTTTAATTTATTCTCCAAGTTATAGGCATGCTTTTCAAAGTCACTTCTATTAGTGCAGTTTCTACGTAAGCGTAGAAACTGCCCAAAAGGTATATTATCCTTCTGGCATTTAGGATGATCACTGTTGTAATGTAGTGTTGTATTTCTGTCTGTAGGCTTTACAAACAGATCAACCATCAGGTGACCATCTTCCGCTATAATTTTAATATCTAAGAAGTCACAATACTCCTGACTACTACACGAGGTGAATTTCAAATTTAAGTCTCCACAGTTTAACCATTCAATAAATTCATCTAGACCTTGTTTTTCACCATTCCATATAAAAAATATGTCATCTATGAAACGTGACCAATAAGTCACGTTTTCATAGAAAGGGGCGGCCTCATTGTAAATGTGTTTCTTCTCAAAGGCTCCAACATAGAGACAGGCCAAACTAGGGGCACATGTGGCCCCCATGCTGGTCCCTTTGATTTGACAATATAGGGCATCATTAAAAATGAAAATATTATTTTTTAGGATCAATTCTGTCAGCTCAATAAGGAAATAGGCTTGTTCCGACAAATCTCCATTTTCATCCATCAGAATCTCCTTTACAGTATTCACTGTAGCAATCTGGGGGATATTCGTATATAATGCTTCAATGTCTAGAGACACTAGCCATTGGTTAGATTGATTGAAGCTTATTCCTTCTATCTTTTTAATCATATCTGTTGTGTCCTTAATATAAGATTTCTGCCGGGCCACCAAAGGACGTAAGAATTTATCTACATATATACTTAGGGGTTCTGTGAGTGAGTTAATGCTGGATATGATTGGTCGCATGGGGGGATCCTGTATATTTTTGTGGACCTTAGGTAGTCCGTACATTGCTGGCAATACAGGATAGATGTTATACATAAAATCATATTCTTCCATGCAAATTATATCATCTTCTCTAGCTAAATCTAACACTCGTTTTACATTAACTTGGAGGTTCTTCCATTCCTCATTAGTTGATCGTCTATAATGTTCCGGTGCTGATAGGAGAGACATCATTCTACTATTATAATCTTCGGTTTCCAACAGGACTATACTCCCACCTTTGTCTCCTGGCTTAATTGTCAAGTTACCACACTCCTCAAGATTTTTTAAAGCTACTCTCAGTTCCTTAGACAAGTTATTATTATGATATTTTATATCAGCATTAAGAAGGTCCTCTAGATCTTTTTCTACAGCTCTTTCAAATAGTTCCACATTCTTATCAACCATGTGGCGAGCTGGGGTCCATATAGATGGAGGTTTCAGGCCTGAATTATTTACCTTTTGTATCGGTTCTTTATTAAGAAAAAACTTTTTTAATCTTATTTTCCTAAATAAGCTTTTCATGTCTTTGTCAATCTCATAGGAATTCGGTTTAGATATAGGTGCAAACCCTAGTCCTAAATTTAAAACTCTCTCCTCATCCTTACTTAAGGTTCTCTTCGACAAATTAATTATCGAGGCCTTATTATGTGAATTTAGTCCCAATTCTTTTGGCTCCGTGTTTTCATATATTGAGTTTTGAATTGTGGAGCTGCTCGTTGGTAATTCCCACGGCCTCTCCCCCTCATCCCTTGGTTTTGCCTCTGTTGTTGTTGTTGCCCTAAAAAAGATCTTTGCTCTCTATATTGCCCACTACTAGTTTCTTTTCTATTCCTATTCTCGTTCTGTATCTCGTCCTCTGACTCTGTGCTCGCATAAGATGTGTCAGAGAAACTTACATTTTTTCTTTGTCCTCGGGGGCGGTATGGATACCAGTTTTTCTTTTGATAAGTATCCTGAGCTGGGGTTTCATAATAATCTTTTTGAGTATAGGGGTATACTGCTTCTAGATTATATCTATTTATATCTTTCCGTAATTTATTTGTTTTTTTATTTATTAAATACTCCCTATATCCTTCTACATCCTCTTTGATTTCATTTAGTTTACATTTTGCATCTTCCAGGGCATTCATACTTTTTAATTGGGATTCTAATTGATCTACAGATTTGCAAACTTGCAACATCACATACATTTGTTAAACTGTATGCTTTGCAAATTGTGAAGCTTGCAAATTAAAGCAAATAACTAAAAGGGTACAGCTTCAAAGAGCTCTTTCAGAGCCTATGTCATTTTACTAATTTTCAGTAAAATTGGATGTAAAATGCATTATTTGACCCCATTGTTTTAAAATTTTCCCTGGATAACAACCGCCACCCAATCTCTCTTGGTGGAAGGCATACTTGCTCACTGCAATCCAACTTCGAAAGTGGGCAGCAGCATCCTAAGCTGTTCTGGGGGCCCACACTTGTGTTTTTACAAATTAGGCACTGCAGCAAAGGCTTTGCATTAGGCCCCAGATAAATAATCAGTGCACCCAATCCCCTAATAGCAATGAGGAAGACGAAGCCTGAAGGGAATATTGAGGAGTTTACAGTGGCAAAACGAAACTTGAAGGGGTCCCCCTGCAAAGTACATGGAGGTGCCCCCCCACACATCGGGCCCCTGTGCACACTGACAGAGGGAGCCCCCAAGAGCCCTCCCTGCTGGGGCTGCAGGGGCTATTGTTACGCCACTGATGACACAAGGAGGTGCGGTGGCCGCTCAGTTTCTCTTTCGTATTATTTAAGGCACCTTTTTCCTTGCATTTTGAAGTTTTAAAGTTGGAAAGCAGAATGTTTCTCTTCTTTAAAAACGCAATGGTCCCCAGATGGAGGTGTGTTGGAATCACGGTGGAAGGCGGGGTGAGGGATTTTGTGTACACTTTTTAGGTCGAGCCTGGGCAGCGCATGCACTGCTCTGCGAGGCATGCTGCATAGAGGTATGGCATAGAAACTCTGCCCATTCACCACCCATCTTTTCAATTGGCTCCTCTTACTGTCCTTTCGAAATCGTTGCTTTTCATTGGTGAATAGGCTTAGTAGGCCCTCCTTGGTACTGCCTTGTCTGCATTTCTAACCTCTGGTAACAACTGGACTATTTATTTGTGTTGGTACACGGTCCGCTTTCTGTAGTCGGTGAGTACTTTTTTCTTTAATGATCTTCCCTATTCCACCCACGACGTCGCAGCACGCCGCCACCTTGTATATTGTTATTAGTCTTGTATTTTTTAATTTCCAGTGCGGTCCACTTTAACTACAGCAGCTGCGCATATTTAATTATTTAATTTACGGTGCCGTCCTTTTTCACTTTAGTGGCCGCGCTTATTTATCTATTAATTTACAGCGTGGGCCGCTTTCACTTTAGCGGCCGCACTTATTTATTTAATTTACAGTGCAACCGTGTTCACTTTAGCGGCCGTGCTACAAAAACGTTATTTATTTTTACACTTTGTGTAAAAGCGCCCCATACGCACTTTCACTTTAATGTTGGCCGCGCCTCTTTCTTTAGACGCTGCTCACTGTAACCTGAATACGGCGAGCAGCGTCTAAAGAAAGAGGCGCTGCCACCATTAAAGTGGTCTTGCATTTGCGAGAGTTTGAGCTATTAGCATTAGAAATGACAATGCCTTTTATATAAGTGTTGCTTTGAAAAACACATAAATGAAAGGCATTATCATTTACAATCCAGAGGCTTAAAATCTCGCAATTGCGAGACCTATTGCATCGAAAATGATTGTTAAAGGATGCACCTTGGTCCATACTATCAACTCACAGGGCGCCAGTTGCTTCGGCTATTCACAAACCAGCCTGGAATAAGATGCTGTCCTTTTGCAGGCGCTGGACGTGGAATCAGTTTCTGGCGCTCACAGAGCAGTAAATGCTTAGGTTATGTACAGGCCTATCTTGTCTTACATGGCTTTTCTCCACACACTATGGGGTTAGAGCTATCAGCTTTGATTATTTACAGATGCACTCCGAGATAATAGATGACCTGTGCCAGGGGCCTACAGGGGTACAGTTATGTAGCTCTCTGGACAGTGTGTTTTTCAGTTGTCCCAATATAATATATGTCCTGCAAATAGACACTATATGGGTAAAAGCAGGCAGCTCTCAGTATAACGAATGCTTTGGGCGTTTACGTATCTATCTTGAAATAAGGCACATCCTATATTCAGGCACTACAATGGTATACCTGCACAGCTCTCGGGATGCTGGTTAATGTTTTGTTTGTTTACAGAGATCCCCGCCCTGATAGTATACATGGCCTGCTCACAGGCATCAATCACAGCGGTGCACCATCACAGCTCTCAAGGCAGCTCTGGACAGCCATGTCTCTGAAGCAGTGTGGGGCCAAGCTAAACAAAACTCACCTAGAAGGATAGTGTTTATTTTTTAAGAAAATAAGGATGGCTAGCAAGTTTTCAATAATTTTATAAAAATAATTTTCAAGGATCCGGTTTTCCAAAAAGTGTATATTGTGGTAGTGTAAAGCGACAGGGACAAGGCAGTTAGTGGAATGGGTAAGAGGCTCCCTCCCCTTCCCTTGCAGGGGGAGGGGGTCTCTGTGTTTTTTACGCCACCAGTCCTACAAATGATGGCCTTCATGCATTGTCACTCCGCTGGCTATCAAGAGACACTTCCCCATACGAAAATCGGGTGATATCCTGACTGGCCGAATGCCCTAAATAGTTAGCGGGTCTGGGTCAAAGTCACTCGCACTGGACAGGCAAATGCTACATGTGAAAGGCCAGTAGGGCGGGGGTGGAATTCCCTGATAGACTCGTACAGATGAAATGCTAAGGCTGGGATAGACTTAGACACTTTTTAATTTCGGAACTGTTTGATATATTTGGTGGAGAGTCAGTCATGTGGTGTGACAACAGGTCATGCTTGTCGACTGTTAGTGGCATCGGGGAGAGTCCGCCACATGTATGTTCTGCCACATCGCGGATACCGAAAGGTAGGCAGTGGTCCTGGTGTCTTTCAGAAACTGAGATGTATTTTTTTATTTCTAAAGCGCTCGATCTGCCGAAGGCTTCTTGGCGCTAGGGGTACTAAATACCGACTGTTCTGTTTTGAGATCGCCTTGGCTGCCCTGTGAAATCTTTTATAAAGAGGTGGGTGAAGTGAAGCAACCTTCTCCCCCCTAATCGGCCCTCCTTCGCTAATAACAGTGGAAGTTATTAAGTGAAAAATAGTGACTCCATTGCAGCCAGACCTCCTTCCTCCCTCGGGAATGCTGTCGGCCCCCTTGCCACTGGTCTGTGTTGCAGTGGATACAGACTCATGCCCTAGAAGGCTCCCAACCCCCTCCACGTGCCCTTTACAAAACCATAAACAGAATCAGGATCTTCCATGCGCATAGATCCCGTTTCACACCCTTCAAAGGGCCGAGGGAGCTTTTGATCTCAGATCAATGCGCCATTCACAGACTTCCAACTCCGTGGGGCCTTTTCCTCCCTTGCGGTCCTTTAAATACAGCCCAAATATTGTGCCACTTGCAATTTTCCATTTAATGCAGAAGCTTTAGGCAAAAAATCGAGCATATACTTTTTACACATTCGAAATTTGCACAGTTTGAAACACTTTTGCACAACGCTGGTCTTATTTTATGCATTGTCTACTGGTTTTAATGACTTTAAACAAAAAGATCAGTTCTCCCTTCTGGCCATCTCTTTAGACCTGTATAGCATTGGGTCTGGGTTCCGTGTTTTGTGCCTTAGGCCTACTGCTGAACCCTATCCATAAAGGTCCACCTCGCTATGTGCTCTATGGGTTTCCTACTCTTAGGAAAGCAAGACCCATCCGAATCTTCTCCGTCCCTACTTAGAAATGTTTTTATCATATGGTTTTATCTGAATGCATTACATTCCTATGCTTTTTATTGTTTGTAAAGGTTTTTATTAACCATACTATAAAATTGACTTATGACTTTATTTTGCACAGTTTTGGCTACTTCAAAAACGACATCAACTGTAGCTGTGAACTAGCTTTAAGTCGGCACACGGGCACTATATGAAACACCTAAATGAGCAGATCACAAGTTGTCTAATGTCTGCTCTGACCGAGCAGTTCGTCCAGTGCAGTTTTTCTCTTCGCATTGTGGTGCATATTTTAATGTCACTCTCCTCCTCGCCTTAGATCCATCAAAGCATTATAAATGCCAGACTTTAAGTATTAGAATAGGAAGAAAAAACACAGCTATTGATACTTGACATATGTCTTCTTTAGATCTTTAGATAAGGAACGGTGCAAAGAGGTTTTGTTTCAAACTTAGTTAAAGCTATGTTCAGAAAGTTTTGTGCCAAGGCAAAACGTGGATTTTCTCACCTACCAGACGGTGCAAGCTGTATTTTTGCAAAAAAGACCTATTATCAGCTTACAGTGGGCCTAGAGCCCGCCCAATGCTTACCATTGGCTGGCTTTATTGTCATTCTTATATGCTTACTTCTTATTTGTTTGCTTGCATGGGCTTTCCTTCCTCTACTTGTGTTTGTTGCTCCTCTGAAGCTTGGTCTCATGTCTTGTGTATGTCCACTGCTTACTATTCAGGCTTACATTTTTTTCTTTTTAGGTCTCGCCTACCAGACAGCGCAAGCTGGCTGTTTCCAGAAAGACCTTCCGTTAGCTTACTTTGTTCTTAGAGGTCATCCATTGCTTACCATTGATTGGCTTTAGTGTCACTCCTATTTGCTTGAGTTTTATTCAATAGCTTGTCTGGGCTTCCCTGCCCCTTCTTGTGTTTGCCCCTCCCCTGGAGCATGTCCTCATTACCTGTGTCCTCCCACTGCTTACTTAGTTTTCCATTTTGTTTTAGCATGCATGAGAGTGCATGTGTTTTCCTGCTATCTACCCCCTGTACTTCTCTTCCCTTCTTTGCCACGCTCCATGTTGCTCTCTCTCGTCTGTGTGCTTCTCCGCTGGTGCTGTCAGTATTGTGCTCAGACTTCTGCGCTTCTCTTCCCCCCGTGTTGCTTTCTCATCAGTGTGCTTTCCCCCAACTCCATGTAGCACTCTTTCAGCTGTGTGCATCTGTCCCCCAACACTCCACTTGCCTCCTTCGCCTGTATGCTTCCCACCATGCTCTGTGTTAGTTTGGCCTCCCCCACCCTCTGTCCAGCTTCCCCCACCTGCACCCTCTGTGTTGCTTACAGCCATGTTGCTTCCTTCCACCCATGCCTAGGGTGACCAGACGTCCCGGTTTTCCCCGGACGGTCCCGGTTTTCGGAGCAGTGTCCCGGTGTCCCGACACTTTGCTCCACATTACAGAAATGGCCCGGTTTTTGTGCAGTGCCCGGGTTAAGCAGAGAAATGTCCCAGTTTTTAAATAGTGTCTCGCATGCACTGAGACACTATTTAAAAACCGGGACATTCTCTGCTTACTTCGCACAGGTGCTGAGACGGGTCTCTATCGGGCTCTCCATTTTTGCCCACAGGATGAAAAAAAAATCTTACCGCTGCAGCAATACCACCCTTCACTGCCTTCAAAGAGACCCGTTATGGTACTTTCACAGTATCATCATTCCAGAACTGAAGCTTTTTCAATGTTATGTACAACGAAGCCAAAGTTGTTGCTTATTTATCTTCTGCAGCTAACAACCAAAGACAAAGCTAATAGTCCTGGCTTGTTGAAGGTGTAATGTTACAAGTTGTATTATTTATCTGAATACAATGGCAGAAGCAGCAAATTTTTCGGGTGTGACACTATGGTAAGCATAGATTTTTTTAGCTTATGTGTTTTAAGCCACACCCTTAATTACATCGGCCACACCCCATTGAGAGACCCCCCCCCCCCCCAGTTTTTTCATCCCACTTAAAGCCTGGGTACTTCTGTCATGTCACCTGGTTTTTGTAGAGCGCTGTATGGGACTTCAGCGCGCTGCCCTGTTTGGGAGCGCTGGGAAGGCACAGGGTGCATGAGTGGTTGAAGGGAGTGTGGGGGGAATAATCGGGTGTCGTGCGTGAGTGTTGATGTGGTCAAGTTACCGCAGCCTCAAAGCCAGCTCGGGTAGTATTTCTACCACATTTGAAGGTTTTTAAAACAATAAATGTATTAATTGAGGCCAAGATTTAGCGTCAGAACTGCACCACTTTTTTGGCACAACCCCAACGCTAAATCTCAATCATTAAATCTCATAATGCGCTTAAATGTACTCATAACATACCTGATGTACATTTGTGTGAGGTCTTAATATCAGATGTTACTTCTTGTGATGTCACTTCCAGTGATGCCATGTGCGATGTCACGCGTCGTTACGTCATGCGCTGTGATTGCACGCGCCAAGATGTCAAGTGCATCCTGCCTAACTTGGTTAGTCCCCCTACTTCTCTTTTTTAGGATTTGTGCCTTGGAGACAGGCCTATAGTCACAGCCCATCCCACACCTCAGAGGCACAGACAGACCTTCTCTCATCCCTCCCCTCATCTCAGAGACACAGAAAGGCCTACCTCCTCAGCCCTTCCCGCATCATAGTGCCTTTTGTCTCCCTTTCTCTTCCTTCTTCCCCTTCTCAACTTCTGGCATGGGGCAAGTTTTTTAGCATTGTTAAAGCAAAAACCCAACATCCTATAATGCACATGCTGTTAGCTTAAAAATCCATTGCTGTCTGTGTCACACATCTGATTTGTCATCTGTAATTCTTCATCTGTGTCTGTGGATGCGGCTGTCATTGTAGTCCTTTTTCTATGTCCATGACAGCTGTCAAATAGTCCTTCTTTTATGTTGACAGTTACTGCAAACTGTAGTCCTACTTCTATATCTATGAACTGTCCCGGTTTTTTGTTTTGAGAATCTGGTCACCCTACCCATGCCCAACTTGTGGCTGTTTGCCCCTTCCTGCCCTCTCTGTGTTGCTTCCCCCACCTGTGCCCTCAGTGTTGTTTCCTCACACCAGCACCCGCCATGCTGTCTCCCCCCACCTGCTTTAACAAAAGCAAAAAATCTCTTGTGAGCTACTTTTTTTTATACACCGATTCCAACACATATTGGTAAACAAAATGAAAATAAAAGTATCCACGTATTTTTGTAAGTGCTCGCATGTGTGGTGCACTCACCTACAAAATGACATAGCCAATTGCATTATATGCTTTTTCTCCTCTTTGGCCATGCTGCATTAATTAAAACCCTTGGAAAAGCCTATAGGTACCAAAAGCAAGACCTATTGCCTTGGCCAATGCTTCTTTCTGCTAGTGAACTATGGGCAGGGAAGACTAATTTGCTTTGCTTTTTTAAACATCAAAATGTTTAAGTTACCCCTGAGCAAACTGTGTATCAGAGATTTTAAATTGCTTAAGTCTGGCAGTGGGGAGCTTATCCACTGATTAGTTTGTTTGTTTAGTGAAAGTATACACATTATGTTATGTTATTTTAAGTTATGTTATGGTATGTTGATCCCTTTCTACACAGCAGCAAAATTAATGAAAAAAAGCACTACCTGCATGTTTCCGCAAGCGAAAATGATATTCCACTCAAGGCAAGCTTTGCACTAGTGCAAAATACTCTTTTTGCCGCTTGTCTACTAGGTTACCGATATTTCTCTATTATATATTAGGGAAGCAAAGCTGACTTAAGCAATTTAAAATCTCTGATACACAGTTTGCTCACGGTAACTTTAACATTTTGATGTTTAAAAAAGCAACGCAAATTGTAAAAGCACCTGTTGCTGTGTGGTCATTTCACTTGCGCAACAGTTTTTCATAAACGCAGAAAAAAACGAGCAAACTCTTTTAGTTTTATGTTCGATCCTTACACATTAGGAAATAAAGCAGATGGGTTCGCCCTCAAACTTTGACCCCATCTTCCACACATGGAGAGTGAAGGGACCCAACAGAGAGAGAGTGCATCATCTCACTACTGAGGATTCTTGGACCTCAGGTCTGTCTATAAAGTTGTGCTCCGGGAAGTCTCGGCCATATCTTCAGCTGCGGTTTCATGTCACCAAACCTAGGAAATTCCTTTTTTCTGAACTCTGTACTACAATTTCGAAGAAGAATGTTAAATTGTTGACATTCTCTGCTCATGAAGTTTTTTTGCAGCTTGAACCTGTTCATATTTTCGGTCCTGTTCTGCTGTGGTATTTTGCAGGCTGGTGTTGCAGACATCACATGCCGCCGGGGATCAAAGCGCCAGGCTGCAGGGTTCCCGCTTCATTTACAGAAGGCATGTGCCAGCCAGCTGTTGCATCCGCCCACGGAAAAATAGTCATATATTCCGTCAACCTTTTTTTTGGTTTTTTTGCAAAAATTCCCGGGGGAAGTAGAAGAGGCCTGAGTGGGTGGATGAGACGGTTTGACAGGCACCTTGTCAGCTACACCTGGTTTCCCTCGTGGAAATTCCAGCTGACCAAGTTACACATGGCTTTCATGGATCCAGTAGTTAGGACATAGGCCTTAGGTCATATACTTAGTTGCTATGGGAACATTATAGTTGCCAACAATTGCGTCTCAGAACTGATTTTTAAAGGATTCTTTCTTTTATATCTAATTATTATTTATTGTTTACTTAAAGTAATTGCAATCAATCCCTCTGCAGCCATTAAACGTTGGCATAAAAACATAAAATAGCGAGAATGACTTCAAAGTACATCTGAATGAAGGGGGCCGGCCAATCCAGTGCAGAAGCTAAAAACCAAGTAAATTAAGCAACAATATTCATAATTAGCCTAACTAAATCATTATCTCCTATATACAGTATAGGTGAAGGGACTATGTCTAAGATACAAAAGTTAAAAACCAAGTTAATTGAGCCCATAGTGAGTCTCAAATTTAGTTTATCCAATTCCCTGATTATATTGTTCTTGGGCTTTACACCTTTCGTTTAGAGTGCATGTTGAAATATTATACAATTTCATTATGCGTACATCTCAGAATTTCATTTAACTTCTCATAAGCATCTGGTTATCACTAGAGGTGGGCAGAACTCATGGACTTTGACTCCATGGAATTCCGCAGGATTACATAAAAGCTCCACGTAGTTCCACCAAGTTCCGCCAATGGGCGGAAATAGGAAGGTCGCTCTGCTCACGCTGTGATTTAGTGCCGATAGAGGGTTCCATGCTGAAATAGCAGCGCAAAAGACATGATGCGTGCCCAGAGGACGCAGCTACTCGATTTGATTTTGCAGAATTTAATGTACTAGGTATAGAGTAAGTGGCTCAAACTTATTAGTTCAAACTCCAACTGTACTCGAGCCAGTGAACAAGAATGAACACAAATTTAGGACATCTACTCGGGAATTTATCTAAGTTTAGAGCAAGCTTGTCTCTGAATGTTATAGCATCGTATATTATGCTTCAATAGAACTTGGCTTTCATCTCCTGTAAAATCTGACTAGATGTTGGGCTACGAAACGTTAAATATAATCTCCAGAAGGACCATTGATAATAAGCTACTTAATTTAATGCATGTAGATGAGCCTTGGATCTAGCTTGTTTATCTTGCAACACTCCGAGAATTGGTTAGTGGTGTCTATTGGTTTCAGCTGGTACTTATTTAAACAAGTAGAATTTTTCTTCTAATGTGTGGTGATCCTTTGTTTTCTTAAAAAATCAATGCTGAAAAAATAGGTACATATACATTCATGCGTCCAGCTGCTTTCAATTAGCCCTCTGTGTCTATTAACATTTTGTGGTGTTCTCATTTTCATCTGCCCACTACTGCATACAGTCACTGTGGATTTTATTACTAAACAAGCAGTCAAGTGCTTTTACCTTGCAGGCACTAGGTTCATGATTTGAGGGTCCGCAACAGCGCCGAGATGCCCGCCGGTGATACGTGCGCTATAGCAAATAATAGTAACATAACATAACATAACATAGTGCAGCAGGTGCAGCAGCACAGAGACCAAAAGATCTAGGAAACACACTGAACACCCATTATTGCTATATTTTACTACTAAACAAGCAGCCACAAGTGCAATTACCTTTCAGGCACTAGGGTCATGATTTGAATGGTGCAGCAGGTGCAGTGGCACAGGGGCCAAAAGATCTAGGAAACCCACTGAACACCGATTATTGCTATTTTTACTACTAAACAAGCAGTCAGAAGTGCTATTAACTGGCAAACACCAGGGTCATGATTTGAATAGTGCAGCAGGTGCAGTGGCACAGGGTCCAAAAGGTCTAGGAATCCTACTGAACACCGATTATTGCTATATTTTACTACTACCCCCAATGCGGTACCAGCTATGGCTGATATCCCCCTGCTCCTCAGTGACCGTCTGCGGTCCCAATGCCCACTGTGTTGCAGTAAGAGCGCTGCCTCCTCCACTGCCACCGCTGCGCTTCCTGAGCCTTCCTCTCTCCCCTCACGGGCTTCCTCCCTCGCAGGCTTCCTCTTCTCCTCGCCTAGAACACTGGCACACCTTAAACGTGTACAGATCACCTTTTTTCACAGTATGAGCAGCTTTTATAAAAAGCACTTAAAAATTCTATAAAGTATTTCAGCGCTTTGTAATAGCACCACTTATATTGCACAAAGACACTTTTTATGGCACTGAGGAGATTACATGATTTGGCCAGGATCACAGGATGTTGAGCCGATGTTGAGCCTTGTGCCCCAAGTCGGCAGCTCTTTACTTCACATCTTTATTATAGTCATCTGCAACAGGTACAAAAAATAATGACAAAGACAATAGATTTACCATAGGCGAAACCTGTTGGCTTTGCCAATGCTTGTTATTTATCATTACACATAATACGATTTTGAAATACATACTTTCAGGATGTGTGCTGTATGAAAACTTTCCCAACATTTGATTTTATTAAAATGTTGTCAATGTAGACACAGGCCAGCCAAAGGGTGCACATAACTGACTTGCCTCTTAGTTCACTATTGGCATTGTAAAGGTGGGTGGAAGCATGAACGTTTCAAAATTCATGTTTAAAACTATTTGCACTGATTTAGTCTGATGTAAAACTACTACTAAGATGAAACAGTTCTGCATGTGAATAAAATACATTTTTGGAATTTCTGAAGAGACTTTTTCATATTTTAAAACACAAAAGATGAGAGCTAATTGTAAAACACAGTAGTGTCCACAAATCTTTTTTCTGCTGAAATATGCAGTAAGTCGGTTCGTGCTTGCAATTTCTTTTATTTCTTTTCTTTCCTCTCAACAACAGACAAACACACGCAGCCAACGAGTTTCACCCGACACATGAGCTTCTTCAGGGCAATGTGATTCTACTAGCTATAGTTTAATATTAGATGAATGGTCGCGTCGCATCTAAGTTTGGGAAATGTGCTCCATGCTATTTGCAAACCCTTGAGGTCTCAAGATATCAACAAAAATTGAGTGTCCAAAAGTCCCAATGTCTTCAAAAATTCCTTGTCTCTAATATTTTGGGTATTTTAAAACTATATGCCGTGTTCTGCACTTGAATCAAACCAGCCATGTCCGCGTTCCCGCGTATGAAACGTTTGTTGCAAAATGTCTTTAAGAATGAAGGTGGCTCAAAAGTTAACTGTGCAGAACACTCTAGTTACCTTCTTTCTTTCACGTTGATTAACTTCTAAATAAACTCTTGCCTGTTTTTAACAGGGGGTGCATCCACAGGTCAAGAGCGCGCATGCGGCCCCCAGACTATAGATCTGCATGTACTTTATAGTATAGATTATACAGCAGAGTTGACTTCGGTGCAGCATAGCTGCAAGTAAAATAAATGCTATAACACAGTCAACATTGGCTGTGTCATAAAGCCTTTTATCTTTACTTTCAGTCATTTGCAACATGGCTAAAAAAACATTGGCAAAGCCAATAGATCTCGAAAAGGCAAGACCTCTTGGCTTTGCCAATGCTTGTTTTATTTTGTGAGGCCATGGCAGCATTCCTGACACTGCTAATGGCACTCACTGCTGCTTTTACTCTATCACACCATGCGAGGGCAAAGCAGGTGGCACCCATCTCTGAATTGGCTTTAAAACCGTTGTGTGTGTTTTTTCAAAAACACCTTTTTTGATGTTTTTCACAAGCTTTGATATATATTTTTATCTGTTACAGTTTCTACCCATCTCACTCTTACTCCTTGATATCTTTGTATTAGGCAAGGTACAGTAACTAGGAAGAACAATGTAGCGCACAACATGTAGTTAGCCAGTATGGATGTATATTTTTTCTAATTCTTTTTAGCAGAAGGCATGTGCATGCAATATTGTTTTCCTGCTTTTATAGTCATTTTGCTTGTTAACTTGAATGATGTAAATTTGTTCATTGCAGATCGTTCACAATGCACATTTGTTTTTGTGAATGTACATTCAATGGTCTAAATGTGCATTACTTGTTGCAGTTGAACATTTATAGGTTCCAGTGTGCTTCCTTGATTCATATGCACATTTGTGAATTTGAATCTACACGTGATTGTCTGGATATACAGTAATTGGAGCAATTGTATGTTGGATTCGGCTCCCCACTGTCAGACTGGTTTTTTAAAAGGGACCAGCACTGGAGACCAAGGACCTTATTAAATGTTTGGCGGGTGGGTTACTCCTTCACAAAAATGACGGATATCCCGTATGCAGGGCCGGACTGGGACCCAAAACCGGCCCTAGCAAAGTGCTCGGCTGGCCCCCCCGGGGGTTGGGGGTGCGGCCGAGCACTTTGCCAGGGCCGGTTTCGGCCGATTTTGTTACAGGGGCCGATATTGCAGCTATGCTGCAAAAACGGCCCTGTAACAAAAACGGCCCCCCAGGGGCCCAAAACAGGCCCCCACCCTGGCGGCCTACCGTGGAAACGCCCGGTGCCCGCTACGGCCAGTCCGGCCCTGCCCGTATGCTTTATTACAAGTACATGATATCCAACGGATCTTGTAATAAGGCAGAAGGGATACCCATCACATTTTTGATGAAGTAACCCGTCTGCCACATTATGAATCAGGCTCCAAGTGTTTAGATCCCATCTGTTAATAGAAAAAAATATGGGGAACTGAGAATTGAATCCCTTTATGTGGTCTTTGTAGAAATGAAGTCTGCATTTGATAATATAGCATAGATAAGTGTATGAAAGGCCTTGGAATTGGCATGCCACCTGACTTAATCTGTGTTGTAATTTGTCTAATCAAGAGTAACCTTGCCATATTTGGGTAGCGGCTAGCTGGGGAAACAACCAACCCTTTTCCAGCACACCATGAAGGTTTGTTTTAACCCGAACATTGTTTACCTTATGCATTAACAGCGTGGGAATCTGGTGGAGTAATTGTGTTAATGACACGCCGATTCTGTTGGGGCAAAGAATTTCGACCCTTCTGTTCATAGATGACGCTTTACTAGTTTTATGTATACAAAATATGATAACTTCCTTCCAAGGTTACTACAAATTGAATGGGCAAATAGTCAATTAGACCACAACGGTGGCATTTAATCCTCATAAGACTTTTTAGGGCAATGTGAAATTGGGTGACACTCTGCAAGAACCTTTGACTGACATTGGTTAAATAGGTTTCGGGTTATTGTTATGATGGTAAACAGGAAAACAGATCCTCTAAAGTAATATCACCCTCCTCCCCCCAAAAGGCCTGAATCCACCATACACTTTGCTAACAGATTGAGGGCTAGGGCTACAGGCACCACCTTTAGCGGACGTGCGCAGCGGGCGCGCCGCTGGCGCGCCGAAGGCGCGCCTAAGGCAAGCCTGCCTGCGCCCGTCCGCGCCGTGACCGCGCCCAGCGCCAGACCCCCTGGTCCGGGCATCCCCCGCGCCCGCCACATCAACAGACGCCGATACGACGCCAGCACCCTCCACGCACTCAACCCCGGAAAAGATCACGCCTGCTACCAGGCCACCCCGAAGCGCACCCAAGGCCCTTCACCTGCCGGAACTGCAGCTTCGCCAGCACCCGCCCCGCCAAACCACCGCCCAGGAAAGAACCCAACTACCTCAGATGCATCCTCCTCAACACCCGCTCCGCCCGCAAACACGCCATCGAACTCTGGGACCTTCTCGACTCAACCTCCCCAGACGTCGCATTCCTGACGGAGACCTGGCTGAATCCCGCTTCAGCCCCCGACATCGCCATTGCCATCCCGGACGGATACAAGATCACCCGCAGGGACCGCACCAACGGAGTCGGAGGAGGCATCGCCATCGTCCACAGGAACACCCTCAGAGTCTCAACCAACACCGACGACACCCTCAGCACCGCCGAACACATGCACTTCCAGATCCACACCGATCCCAACACCACCCTCAGAGGAACCCTCATCTACAGACCCCCGGACCCCGACCACAGTTCAGCGATTCCATCGCTGACTTCGTCAGCACACACGCCATCGCCTCCACGGACTACATCCTCCTCGGGACCTGAACTTCCACCTCGAGAACAACAAGGACACCAACTCCACCACCCTGATCGACAACCTCGCCACCCTCGGACTCAGACAGCTCGTGACTACACCCACCCACGCCGCCGGCCACACGCTCGACTCCATCTTTTCCGCAAGCCCACACGTCTCCTTCAACCACACCTCCGAACCCCACTGGACTGACCACCACTGCATCCACTTCACCTACAGGAAGCCCACCACGCACCACCGCACCGAACAAATGCCTCGCCGCTGCTGGAGCAGAGTCACGGAAGACCAGCTAACCACAACCCTCGCCCTGAGCCCACCCGCCGAACCCTCCGACCCCGACACCGCCGCCTGCAACCTCAGACAGTGGATCGACGACTGCGCCAACACCTCGCCCCGCTCAAGAATCCGCCCAACAGTCACACCAGCAAGAAAGCCACCTGGTTCACCAAAGACCTCCAGGCCTCCAAACGAACATGCCGAAAACTGGAGAAGATCTGGCTCCACGAACGGACAGCGGACAGCTACGCCGCCCACAAGAGCGCCACCCGCAGTCACCATCACCTCATCAGATCCGCCAAAAGGGCCTCACTCAAAGACCGCCTAGACAACAACGCACACAACAGCAAAGAGCTCTTCAACATCGTGAAGGAACTCTCCAACCCCAGCTCCAACACCAACGACATCCAGCCGTCGCGAGACCTGTGCGACTCACTGGCCACCTTCTTCCACCGCAAAATCGCCGACATCCACGACAGCTTCAACACCACGAACACCCCGGCAACCACCGAGACCACTGCCCCCACAACCACCAACCGCCTGCTCTCCTGGACCAACATCAACGACGAGAACACCAGCGAGATCATGAACACCATCCACTCCGGTTCACCGCTAGACCCGTGCCCTCACCACATCTTCAACAAAGCCAGTACAGCCATCGCGCCCCATCTCCGGAAAATAATCAACATCTCCTTCAAGACAGCAACCTTCCCGGAAAGCTGGAAGCACGCCGAGATCACCGCCTTACTCAAGAAACCCAAGGCAGACCCCAAGGACCTCAAGAACTTCCGACCCATCTCTCTGCTCCCGTTCCCCGCGAAGGTCACCGAGAAAATCGTCAACAAACAACTGACCCGCTACCTCGAGGAGAACAACATCCTGGACCCCTCCCAGTCCGGCTTCCGCAGCAACCACAGCACCGAAACCGCCCTCATCGCCGCCACCGATGACATCAGGACCCTGCTAGACAACGGAGAAACAGCAGCCCTCATCCTCCTGGACCTATCAGCCGCCTTCGACACGGTCTGCCACCACACACTACGAACACGCCTTCACGACGCCGGGATCCAAGAGAAGGCCCTGGACTGGACCACATCCTTCCTTTCCGGCAGAACACAAAGCGTCCGCCTCGCCCCTTCCGATCCAAGGCCACCAAGATCATCTGAGGCGTACCCCAAGGCTCCTCCCTCAGCCCAACGCTGTTCAACATCTACATGGCACCCCTCGCCCACGTCGCCCGACAGCACAACCTCAACATCATCTCTTACGCCGACGACACCCAGCTGATCCTCTCCCTCACCAAAGACCCTCACACCGCCAAAGCCCACCTCCACGAAGGAATGAAGGCCGTCGCCGAATGGATGAGGACCAGCCGCCTGAAGCTGAACTCGGACAAGACGGAGGTCCTCATCCTTGGTTCCAACCCTTCAGCCTGGGACGACTCCTGGTGGCCAACATCACTGGGAACAGCCCCGCCACCCACCGACCACGTACGCAACCTAGGGGTCATCCTCGACCCCACCCTCTCCATGACTAAGCAGGTCAACGCCGTTTCCTCATCCTGCTTCAACATCCTCCGAATGCTCCGCAGGATCTTCAAGTGGATCCCCACCGAAACAAGAAAAACTGTCACCCAGGCCCTCGTCACCAGCAGGCTGGACTACGGAAACGCCTTCTACGCAGGAACGACGGCTAAGCTCCTGAGACGGCTGCAACGCATCCAGAACGCCTCTGCACGTCTTATCCTCGACATCCCCTGACGCAGCCACATCACACCCCACCTGAGAGACCTGCACTGGCTCCCTGTCAACAAGAGGATAACCTTCAAGCTCCTCACCCACGCACACAAAGCACTCCACAACTCCGGACCAGCCTACCTCAACAGACGACTCAGCTTCTACACCCCCACCCGCCAGCTCCGCTCGACCAGCCTCGCCCTCGCCACAGTCCCCCGCATCCGGAAAACGACCGCCGGCGGCAGATCCTTTTCCCATCTCGCCGCCAAGACCTGGAACACCCTCCCCACCAACCTCCGACAGACCCAAGACCTACTGGCCTTCAGAAGACTCCTCAAGACCTGGCTCTTCGATCAGTAGCAGCACCACCCCCCTCTTCCCCCAGCGCCTTGAGACCCTCGCGGGTATGTAGTGCGCTTTATAAGTGACATGATTGATTGATTGATTGATTTAGAGCGGTATAAAGTAGGAGAGATGTGGGAACACACCGATGTTCCAGTCTTAACAAGAACAGAGAATTCTGAAAGCCTTTTGTGGCTACCTCAAAGCACACCCGGTGTTTCGTTATGCTTTGAACTAGGCCATAAACCTATCAACTCTGTGATATGTGTTAAACCTTCCCAATATTGGATGCATCTCCGTTGGACTAGTGAACTTTCTAACTTCAGACACAATGTCAAGGATATCATGCTCATGAAAGGTAGTGTCAACCTCAAGTGGTTTAATTATGTACATAACCATTTACAGATGGTCAGTCTGGAGAGTATATGGTTAAACTCTGAGTCTATATTCGCAGGCATTCCCTAGCTTCTAAGAATAACACAAAAGACTCGGAATGAGCAAACAATTGGGGACACCCAAGATTTGGAAAGCTAATTGATCAGCATCTCATATCCAAAGCCTCTAGCAGGATTGAATAATATCTGGATACCATGAATTAGTTATAAAAGTTTGATTAGGAACCTTGCCTTTGGTAGTATTGACAAAGTCTAGGGCTGGGTCATTTGCTTGTAGTACCAAAGCCCTGGGCACAGATGGCCTGCCCCACGAGAATCCTGTCTCTCTTGTCCAGATCGCTTGTAAACAGAGGCTCACTTTCTGTTTATTTGCCTCAGTGCAATAAGCCTGGGGAGAGATATTTGAACCAGTGCTGTGAAATATAATTATATGACAATACCAGGCAACTTTAGGGATATATAAGATGGGCACTTCCGAGTCATTGTTATTTGCCATCTCTAAATATTTATTTGCTGCACAGAATCTGTGGTTCAAGCACATTAGGATAAATCAGTAAGTAGATAACGTCATCTTTCGTAATGAAGGAGAGCCTTAAAGAATGAATAGTTGATGCAGCCTGAAATGATTGAATGAGTTCTACTTTATTTCTTTGTGAATTGGTGTTCTAGTGTCTCAATGCATGAATGTTCTTATGCAGTTTTTTCGAAACTATATATATATATATATATATATATATATATATATACACACACACACACACACAAAATGATGATGTTTAGCTTTGATACCATAGCACCCCCAAATTTGCAACTGTAGCCAGTCACTGCGCCTGATTATACCTACTGGGCATAATCTATGCCAAGTTGCCTGCTGCCAGTAACTACAGGGCACTCTCTACTGCTGTGCCCAGTGGGCAATAATCATGGTCTGCACCCATGCCCTGTCCCTTGTAGTCCTACTGGAAGTACAATTTGGGCACTGGACACAGTGGTCACGACCAATGGCTCTATCCATTACAGCGAACATTACAGGAGATATGCAACATTCACTTCTTTGATATGTCATAATAATTGGGCAGATACTGTCAGAGTCTAAAACACCAGATTTCCCAAAGCCCTTTGCTGGTTTTTGCTCATCCCATGCTTAGTCATGACCCACTCATTCTTCCTCAAACCCCTACCAGATCCAGAACCCTGGAGCCAATCCATATCCATATATATGTACAGACGGGAGGGCGTGCCCCCTTTTTGACCATTAACTTGGTAAAAATACAAGGTAGTGCATGAGCTGCAAACTAATCAGCTTCGATGCACGGAGTGGCAACCATTGCTTTTGGATGTGCTATCTGCACCTCAGATCCTATGAACTCATATGGTTACAGAGTTTGTGTATGTGCTGCAGACAGTGCAGGGAAAATAGACAACATTCTATTCTGTGACCCTGAACGGCTGCAGACCAGGGTCATGATATGGCTCATATTGCAGCCGGCAAACTAGAAAGTCTTCTAGGGTTACACAATTACCCCTTCTTTCTACATGAAAAGACAAGGAATATCCTTTGGTAATTTACCAGTCCCGACTGACTATACAGTACTTTCCACGTTTATTCATTTTGTCCCTCCCAGTTTTATTGCCTCTAAGAAAATATTAGATGGTGTGTTTCCCATTAAAAAGCTATTCATGCAGCTTTTTATTCGTTTTTCAGTAAAACAGCACTACTCTAGGTTAAGTGCTACCTTGATCTTGCAGGGAGCATGTCGTGAAAATGCAGAGCATAGATTTGTTCCCGTTCACTTTACTAACAGCAGACAGCAATAAAGTGTCAGACAAGCGCCTTGATGCCTGACTGAAACACTGCATATGCTCTATTCAGAAGGATGAACTCCTCTTCACTCTTTCTCACACGGACTATCCAAAACTAGCCGTTCATTCTCTCTTACAAGAACACTCATCGCACCTAACTCCCACAAGTTACACTCTAGGCATTATCCTTAATTGACATACAAATCCTACCTCTTCCATCTCCAGCTACTCTGTAAAACCTACAAATCCTGGCTCCTCCAACTTCTTTACAGACAAAAATCTTCCTACCCTCCTCTGATCCCTACTCAGTAGTCAAAGTTCCTATTATCTTCAGACAGGACTTTGGCAACTCCTTATTAGCTGGTATTTCTGAGTGCACCCAATCTCCTGTCAAGATTATTCTTCACTTTTCTTTCAGCCTAAGTGCTGCTCTACAGAAATGTAGGCGCATCAACCAAGCCCTTGTTTACATTCGCTGGTTGCCTTTCAAGGCAAGCATTACCCTAAAAATCACTTACATTACTTTCAAAGCAGTCAAGATACAAAACCAACTTAGCACAGCCCCACTCCGATAATCACACCACAAAAATGTGTTAAGGTTCGTTTGTTGTAGCTGCACAAAGTCATCTCATTGCAGACATTCTCTGGTCCTGAACCTAAGACATGGATCAATCCCCTCAGATATCTGACTTGCCAAAGAACCTACCTACATAGACAGGTTGGATATTGATTAAAATGTACATATTAAAGGAATTCTGCCTCTTGCTACCTATTTGGTGGTTTACCCCAGGAGTTTCGTCTCTGCTACATAACTAAGCAGTTATTGTGGGGGTGGAACTAGGCATTGAGGGCCCTGAATTATCTGTACCTGTGCTTTAAATGGGCAGATACTGTCCGGCACTGAGTTCTGGCACTTTTTTCATTTGAAAGGGAGAGTACCTGCACTTCTCAGCACTGCTGCAATACATTTAACGGGAGTGTACCAGCACTTCTCAGGGGCATACAGGTAACCTAGTGAGTACCTGCACTTCTATATTTTCATTTAAAGCACTGTCTGTAACTTTGGGTACACCCAAAACACACATATTTGGGAGTATGTACCTCTCCAACCATTCCTATCTTGGATAAGGTCAGAAATTTACACCTGACAAGGGCCGGTTTAAATCCTTTCTATGGTGCAAAGAGGAAGGGAACCCCTCCAAAATTGGTATTGGTGTAGGACAACTGGTTTCTCCAAGATGAAAAATATTTTACTCCAGAAGGGAAAAATTTGCTATTGCGTAACTGTAGGGCATATGCAATTACACAAGTAGAAATGTCTCCTCATTGTTGAAATAGAAATTCACAGACGCTTTCTAGAAGCTCTCTTGGGCAACTCCCGTCTGCGCCCGTCCGCGTCCAGCAGGGTCCAGGGTCCAGGGGCCAGGAATCCTACATCTCCTCTTGTAAGTAGAACTGTGTACTCCCATAATCAACTCTTAGAACTATGGGGGGTGACAAATCTCAACTGCCTCCACGCAAAGTGTCCACACAAGAAAGCAGTATCTTGCAGTCAATGCTCCTACACCCTCCATGCAACCACTACCCCTACCTCACCCCATACCCACTCAATGAATTATAAAATGTACCTAATTAACCGTAGGTCAATCCCAAAACATAAATTAGACCTTTTTAGCTTCATTGAAGATGAACGACGGGATGCATTGTTTTTAACGGAAACTTGGCTACATGCCGACTCGGGCCCTGATCTTTTCAAGACACTGCCTGCAGGCTACTATATCAAACAGAAAGACCGTGATATCAAAAGAGGTGGAGGTGTGGCAATCATCCTGAAGGAGGTGTATAGCTGCCGCATCAACATCGGTTCAATAACCGACTGCAAAAGCCTCTCGTTTGCTATCTCATTGTCCTCTATCAATACCTTTTTAGGTATCCTCATTTATAGACCTCCAGGCCCTTATGGCAAATTTCTTCACTCGCTCTTAGAAGTAACCGCCAATATAGCTAGCACTAGACGTAACTTCTCTCTCTTAGGAGATCTCAACACTCACTTGATGAGCCTCTTAATCCACAAGCCTCCTCTCTGCTTCAAGATCTGTTAGCTATCCAGCTTACACAAAGGTTGATAGGACCTACCCATAATAAAGGGCACCTGCTTGACCCAGTCTTTTCCAATGACAAACGACTCAAAGTCTTGGCTCCCATTCCCGTAACCTGGTCAGATCACTTTCTGATCCCAGTAATCTGGGAAAGAGTGCCACTAATGCGCCACCACAAAGCTTTCTCTTGTAAGGACTGTAGTTGGTCCAGATTGTCACCAGAACCCTGGAAACAAGATTTACTGACCTTAGAACCACCCTAGATGAGAATCCTACCTCCGCCTATGACAAATATGCTAATTAGATGACATCCTCTCTGGATCAGATCATCCCCGGAGAGCGATTACCAAACGAGCCAAGGAAAAATGGTCTCCTTGGTATACTCCCTAGCTGTGTGAACTTAAACAACACTGTAAACCAGCAGAGAGAATATGGAGGAAGGACTATGGGGAAGTAAGCAGAGCTACAGACGTACTATTAAAACCTACAAAACAGAAATTGAAAAAGCTCAAGCATTTTACTTTGCAGAAAAAATCACTCTGCCAAACAACTCACCACTGGAAATTTTCCGCATTGCCAAAACTTTACTTAACCCCCGACCACCTGTATTAATCCAACACCGCAACTAGGACGGTGTAACGACTTAGCCAACTTTTTGTTACAAGAAAATTCAAGATATCTATGGCTTATTTCATGCTTCCACCCCCACTTTATCACCTCTGTGCAATAACGCTCACTTGCCTCCTTCTGGTTTAGGATTAATGGAATATCCCGAAATTGATTCTCACAAACTAACAGAGATCTTCCAACAAATTAAATTTGTCTCTCCGTGTGACCCGGCCCCTCCACATATTCTAGCTATAGCCACTGATGAGATACTCCCTGCCTTTCGTAAAGTGATAAATCTGTCTCTCACCTTAGGTGACGTCCCTGTGGCCTGGAAACTCGCTATGGTCAAAGCATTAATCAAAAAAGAATATTTCACAAAAAAGATCCTAGATACATAACAGGATCAGAAAACGATTTTCACAATAGTAAAGTCCTTCATCCACCCAAAAATGTTAGTTAAGGAAATTCCCCCATCACAGACGCTATGCGATCAGATCTCTATCTTCTTTGAGCAAAAAATTCTCTCCATCCAAAAACAAATTTCCACTCCACCCACACAGGATCCAGATTCTGAGCCCGATTCTACTTATATAGGCCCACTCCTCCAGGTCTTTGAAAGAATCTCACTTGACCAGTCGTATCAAGCCCTTATGGCTTGTAAAATTGGCTCTCCCTGCGATGCATGCCCCCCTGTGGTAATCCATAAGATTATCCAGATCATCAACCCAGTAATTAACAATATAGTTAATTCATCCCTGGCTACAGCAACAATACCAGCAGAATGGAAACGGCAATCGTCAAACCCCTTCAGAAAAAACAGACCATGAACCCATCCACGCTTTCCAACCTTCGCCCGATTTCTTTACTACCTATTCTGGGCAAAATCACAGAAAGACTGGTCCATAGACAGCTAAATAATTTTCTTGAAAATGCCAAGATTCTACATCCCCGCCAATCAGGATTTCGCCCTAAGCATTCAACTGAATCAGCACCTTTGGAAATAGCGGAAACTCTGAAATGCACCCTGGATAATGGGAAAAATGCGGTACTGATCTTATTGGACTTGTGAGCCGCACACATTACTATTTCACATGACATTCTCTTAACCCGAATAAAAGATTGTGGCATATCTGGCACTGCGTTGGCCTGGATAAAATGCTTTCTTACTAATCGCAGACAAGCAGTAGCCCTAGGACCATTTCTCTCAACTGAACGCTCCATCACTTCAGGCGTCCCACAGGGAGCATCCCTTAGCCCTCTTTTGTTCAATGTTTGCATGGCTCTGCTTATCTCGCTAATATCCTCTTTTAACATCGCAACTACATCTTATGCGGATGACACACAACTGATCCTGTTCTAAGATAAAGACGATAATAAAGCAGAGTTTAACTTTAAGTTATGCCTCACAGACGTTATCAGTTGGAAGAAGGACAATCATCTTAAATGCAATATTTATTAAACTGAGATCTTGCTAATAGGAAAGGACAATCCCTTTAAGCCAATCCAGTGGTGGCCAGAAGACGCTCCGGCCCCTCCTAATGCAGTGGAAGTGGCTAAGAACCTGGGGGCAAAATTTGATACTTCCCTTTCATTTCGGCCCCAAGCTCTCGCAGTTGTGGGGATGTGCTTTAACCTTATTAAAACTCTTAGAAAGCTCTTTGACTTCTCTGCGAGGAAGACAGTGGCGGTAGCTCTCATCTTATCCAGATTAGACTACTGCAACAGCCTACTTGCAGGATCCAATAAACAAGTATTAAAAAAACTACAGATTGTACAACATGCGGCAGTGCGGCTAGTGCTAAAAGTGCCTCGTAAATCATCTGCCTCGGCAGCCCTTAAAATCTTACATTGGCTGCCTGTTTATAAAAGGATCCTATTTAAGGTACTATTAATTACTTTCAGAGCTTTCAGCAACTCAGGACCAAAATACCTATCGGCCAGATTCTCCCCTTACACCACTGACAGGACTCTTAGATCCTCCTCAGCCAACTTCCCAAGCCCCCTACCTACATGTTCAAAAGAAAAGGAGGTAAAACTCTGGCAGTCCTAGGAACCCGTGTATGGAACCTCATGACAATACAACTGAGGCTGACAGAATCAGAAACTCACTTTAGGAAAGCCCTGAAGACTTGGATCCTTGGGTCCACCGATGCATTCTGCCTCTCACTAATTTAACTGAGACATATAATTTCTTTCCTATGTCTTCCTGTTCCTCTTTATCTTTGCTGCATAGCGCCAGGTTGCTCCCTCCGGAGTGACAGTTGCGCTTTACAAATAATCAGATTATTACTGAAAAAAAAAACTTGGACCCCCTAGAGCTGGAGAACTATTGGCCCATTTCTCTCCTTCCTTTTATTAGCAAAATAGTGGAAAAATTTGTTAACCAGATTATATCCAATCATCTAGTGAGTCACAACCTACTCCACCCTACTCAGACAGGGTTTAGACCCCGTCATGGCACAGAAGCTGCCCTCTTAGCAGTGGTCGAAGAATTCAATAGATTACTCTACCAGGGAGGATTGCTCACCATCAACCTGCTCGATCAGAGCTCCGCGTTCAATACCGTAAATCACAACATCCTTGTGCAAAGACTGATGAACATTGGAATCTCAGAAACTGCCCTCCTATGGCTTGAATCATTCCTTTTATGAGAGGGCTTTTCAGGTCTTCGAAGACATTGGTTTTTCCGACCCCCTCCCACTCAAGTGTGGAGTACCTCAGGGCTCCTCCCTGAGCCCCACGCTGTTTAACGTTTATATGAGAACTTTGGCAGACATCGTTACCCCATTTGGAATCTCGATAGTCACCTATGCTGATGACACTCAATTAATTTTCTCTCTCAATCATGGACAAAATCCCCCCCCCCCACACCACATTGGAGCTCTGCCTCAGGAAGGTTGCCAAATAGATGGAATACTTCTGCCTTAAACTGAACGGAGACAAAACTGAGCTCATGATTCGGGGCAATAGCTCTAAGTTGAGCTGTGAGCTAGACTGGCCCAAGCTGCTTAGGCCCCCATCCCCCACCAAAAAATGCCATCAAGAGCCTCGGGGTTTGGATAGATAACTTTCAAATTCGACCTTCAGGCAGTGAAGCTGGCTGCCACATGCTATGGGATCCTCAGGAGGCTGAGGAAGATTCTCCCACTCCTGCCCTTCACCGCCAGGAGACTGATGATCCTTTTTCTTTTTTTTTTAAATATATTTTTATTGGCATTTCATAGAAATCGACAATTTGAATACAATAAGGAGAAGAGAAAAGCATAAAAAAAACAAAAAAAAGAAGCAAAACTGATTACACCTACTCTCACTGCCTACAGTCATGGGTGTTAGCTCCACCAATACAAATTTATCTCGCCAATTATACAGAGAGTCGTCCAATATCGATCCATTTTATGCATGCATGTTTATAATTCGAGTCATAATTTGCCATTGACATTATACAAATCCAAACCAATGAGAAATGAAAAAGAAAAAAAAACCAGAAAGAGAACAAGCAACGAGTAACTAGTGCAGAGGAGTGGTGTGAACTCGTCTATGTGCTAATATCTAGCGGGGTTGGGGACATTCCCAAACCGCAAACTGGACTGGTGCAGGGGACCCCCCCTCGCCAGCACTCTCCCACCCTCGGTAGATTTAGCAGTTCCAGGGTGCATTCCAAGTCTACGCAATCCCTCTCCATATATCAGACTCTAGAAGCCCCCGATGGCCCCAGCCTGATCACCTGGATCTCGTTAACTATGTGTGACAAACGGTCTGACTCGCCCCCTTCAATGCTCGATCCCGCCGGTTTCTCCCATTCAGCTATTACTTCCTTCCATTGTTGGGCCATCAGGAGCATCCTCACCCCTCTGGCCTTCCCATGCCAATGCCCTACCCTCTGCCCCCGCCCATGCAATGACATCCTTATTCCAAACTGAAATCTGTGAACCCCTCGCAGATTTCCACTCCATGGCAATCCTGCGCTTAGCCAGGCCCATGCAAGATCAATCAAGCGATTCCCAACTTTGTGTTTAGGCGGTCTGGGGAAGAGACCTAGCAGGCACGTCTGAATTGTTAAGGCCAACTCCCTGCCAAGCACGTCCTTGATCTTAAGCAACACTGCCTACCATTAGGGGCGTAACCACTGGCAATCCCAAGTCATATGGCCAAAGTCAGCATCTGGGTGTGCGCACCTAGGGCATTGTCTCAGTTCCCCCCCATATGTCACGTTAAGCCGATGTGGTGTCATATAAGTCATATGCGTATAGTTAAATTGGATATATTTCAGTCGGGTGTTCCTGGAGACCTTCCCCGAATAGCTCAAAACTTTATGCCACTCGGAGTCAGTAAGGACTTTACCCCCAATCGTATCCCAGTGCGCACGTAATCTATCCAGCGGGCCAGTGGAGGCCTCCACTAAGGTGGCATAGAGCCATTTCACAAGGTGTCCGGCCGTACCAAGAGTGAATAACGCATGTAGGACAGGGTGTGTATCAGGTTCCTCCCTTCCAGGGCCCCAAAGTTGCGCAAACGTGCGCATTAACGCTTCATAGCGCAGGAACTGGCCTAGGGGGAGTCCACTATCTTCCATCAAGTCCGCGGAAGGGATCAGAGCCTTGTCAAAATAACAATCCCCTACAGTCTCCAGTCCAGCATCCAACCATCTGGCCAGTTGGGCGTCCGTGAATACAGATTGAGGGTCACCGTGTGGTAGACCCACCAAAGGAATCAAGGGGGAGTACTTTACAGGTTGTTGCCTACCGCTGCAACAACGTCTCCACGCCTGGAAGGACGTGCGCTGCAAGAGGTAGCAGGAGGGGTTGGACGTAACTGGTAAGAGGAGCTTTGCCGTCACTAAACCTCGACTAGATACCGGATCCGTTAGGCACGTTCCCTCCTCGTTTACTCCCTCCACCCATTGTGCCAACCATTGCAGTTGGGCGGCCAACATATAAAGTTCGAAATTTGGCACTCCAAGTCCGCCTTCTGACATAGGGCGCTGTATGATTTGCAGGGACACCCGCGGGCGTCCATCACCTCAAACCAATTGCCGCAGAAGAGCGTGCAGAGGTCTAAACCAGCTTCTCGGCATCAGAACCGGGAGATTCACAAAAAAATAGAGCAACCGGGGCAGCATAACCATTTTGGACTGCGTAATCCGGGCCATGATGGGTAATTACGAGTTCCAAAACTGAACACAAGAGCGAAGGGAACGCAACGTCTTCCCCAAATTCCCGTCCTTAAGATCATCTAGGTCATGAAAAATTTGTATGCCCAGATATTTAAATGTACGCTGTGCCCAGAGGGTATCAGGCGGCAATGCCTCCGGTCTGGGTAAAAGACCAGCTATTGGGAACAAATAGGTCTTGGTTTTATTAACCTTAAGGCCCAAAAGGAGAGCAAAGTCGCCTAGGATTTGCAAGGCCGCGGCAGCCCCCCCAACTGCAACAAGTCGTCTGCATATAGAGAGACATGGTGGCAACGCCCGCCCAAGGTCAATCCCAACCCACATCCTCCCAGTCGGAACCGCTCCGCCAGCGGCTCCACAGCCAGGGCAAACAGGAGCGGGGAAAGAGGGCAGCCCTGCCGGGAGCCACGAGAGATCTTGTAAGGTCTGGATATGGCTCGTCCCGTCTTGACCCTCGCGGTGGGCGAGGCATAAAGAAGCTGTACCCACCGCACCCAGTCGTCCCCTAAGCTCATGCAACTCATCACCTCAAATAGGTACTCCCAGCTCACCGTGTCAAACGCTTTCTCCAAATCGACCGATAAAAACGCCGCTTGCTGGAGAGCTGGAGCATCCGCGTGATAGAGCACGGAGTAGAGCCTGCGTAGGTTATAATAGGTGCTACGAGTGGGGATAAACCCGTTTTGGTCAGAGTGAATCAGAGACTTCATATGCGGGAGCAACCTACCCGCCAATATTTTACTCAGGATCTTAAAGTCTAAGTTCAGCATGGAGAGCGGTCGGTAGTCTCTCACTCCCGCGTCGGGTTCTTTGGAGTTGGGGAGCGGGATCACTAGTGCCGCTTGGGTGGAATCAGGCAAGCCCCCCCCCTCATACGCCTCCACATACAATGCAACCAGATGTGGTGCCAAAATATCAACGAACCTCTGGTAGAACTCGGCCGGGAGGCCATCCGGCCCAGGCGTCTTACTGTGTGCCAGCGCAGCTATGGCGGCCCTGACTTCCTACACTGTGATCAGACTTCCAAGGTCTTCCTGATCATCCGCCTCCAATGTGCGGAGCTGCAGAGGAGCTAGGAAGTTTCATATATTCGACAAGGGGGCCGCGGTCGGGGCCTCATATAACCCCTCATAGTATTGCAAGAAAGTGTCATTAATGACATCAGGGTCGTGCACTGTTTCCCCCGATGCTAGACCAAGACGCGTGACAAGCGCACCCCCATCTCAGGCTTAATTAAATGCGCTAACAGTCGGCCCGCCCTCCCTTCCTCCCTTTGCACTTTGTCCAAATAGTCCTTATAATTGTAACACCTCAGTCTACCCAGCGCTTCGTTGTACCGTGCCCTCGCTTCTTGTAAGGACATCAGGGCTGCGTCATCCATACCCTGCAAATAATCCAGTCTGCGGATAGTCCCCTCCAAGTGCAGAAGTTCGTGCTTAAGCTCCCTGTGCGCCCCACACGCTTGGGCCATGCAATGGCCCCGCACCACAACTTTAAATGCTTCCCACTCTACCTGTGGAGATGAGGCAGTGTTGGCGTTGATAGGGAAGTAGGTATCAACTAATGCTTCCAGGGAGGACCGGAAAGGGACATCATCAAGTAAGAGCGGGTTCAGTTTCCTAGTAGGGATCGGGTGGCGCCGACCCAACAGCTGTTGTAGCATGAGTTATGGGCTATGATCCGACAGGGTACGCGCCAAGTACTCCATGTGAGACACGGAGCCGTTGAAGGCCGGGGAACAGAGGAACATGTCAAGCCTGGTATGGACTTGGTGTACCGGTGAAAATAAAGAGTACTCCCTATCCCTTGCGTGTTGCAGTCTCCAGGTGTCTTCTAAGCCCCAGTGGGACATCCAAGTCTGGAAGCCCGATGCAGTACGATGTGGCTGGGTCCCTGGCATGGGAGGGTGCGAACGATCAATGGTAACATCCGCCACACAGTTAAAGTCGCCCCCCAGTATGAGAGAGCCTGTTAGAAATTGGGCCAGGGAGGCGGAGAAAGACTCCAGGAAACCGACTTGGCCCTGGTTGGGGGCATAAACACTGCCCAGGGTCACCTCCCGTCCTGCCAGTCGGCCCACAAGCAGGGCGTACCTCCCCTCCGAATCCAGCCATGTGCGTTCAGGTGAGAAGGGGACCCCAGGCTTCACCCAAATCAAGACCCCTCTCGCAAAGGCCGAGTAGGAGGTCGCGAAAACCTGCCCCCGCCACCTCTTCTGTACCCTCCCAGCCTCCTCTTTATTAAGATGTGTCTCCTGGAGGAAGGCTATGTGCACATCCCTGCGCCGAAGGTAGGAGTATATGTTATGACGTTTGGCTATTGTTCCCATACCACGGATGTTCCACGTAAGGAACCTCACAGTGTTAAATGTGCCTGCCATTTCCAAAGGGATCCTCTCCATAGCGACATAGGGGGGGACCCCCCTCCCCCGCCCGTGTCCCAGTACATGCACCACCACCCTCCTCTGCAAACAACCAAACAAACAGAAAGAGTATTAACCAAAAAACCCTCATCTTGAACAACTCCCCAAACCCAGGACAGCCTGACAACGGTCAGTTGTCCAAACAGTGTGTGGAACATGACCCTTAATGAGGCCTTACGCTAATAAGGTTCTCAGGGGGGGTGGACAGGAAGAGCAGAAGACAACCTAAGATTAACGCGCAAACCGTCCTGGTCGCGCCGGCCCACTCAGGTCATGGTAGACCAGGACCGGGGACCACCACTGGTAGATCAGCAACTCCCCAAGGGACTGAACCAGTACAGAGACTAGGCTGCCTCAGATAACTTCGTCTGCTGTATGTGGTGTCACCATCGGCATCCTCACACTGTCACTGCGGGATTTGTCAGAGTCAACGTCCCCAGTGTCCTTGGACGAATGAGCTGCCGTATCAGGAGTGGGGCTCCTGCCCTGCATCAGCGCCGCCACTGCTTGCAGAGCTTCTGCCCTCTCCCTTTCGGTTTGGGAAGAGGTCGGTTTCTTGGGAGCTCCCCTCCGGGAGCGTCGCCGGGGGCGCTCCCCAAGCTCCACTGGTTTCCTCGATTTAGACTTAGGACCCGCAGGCTGAGAGGCTCCAGTCCTATAGGCCTCAATCCAGCCCCAGGCCTCACCTGGGCTCCCACAAAAGTGGGTGGTGCCGTCCAACACAATCCGCAACCGAGCTGGGAACATCAGGGAGTACTGCAGGCCCTCCCCTTTTAACCTCCAGAAAGGAGGCCCGCTTCCGTTGCACCTCCAGGGTATAGTCCCGGAAGAGGGAAACCTTACTGTTGTCAACTGCATAGGGACCCTCTGCACGTGCCCTCTGTAAGAGAAGATCTCTGTCCCGGAAATGGAGCAAGCGGGCCACCACCGGCCTCGGGGGATGCCCGGGCGCCGGGGGCCTGGCCGGAACCCTGTGGGCCCTTTCAAGAGTGTAGAAGGGCGAAAAGCCCTCAGGCACCACCACAGATTGCAGCCAATGCTCCAGGTAGGCCACCATGTCGTTGCCCTCGATTCCCTCCGGCAGGCCCAAAATCCGGACATTGTTCCGTCGGTTGCGTCCCTCTGCGTCTTCGGCTCTCCGTTCCAGGACACCTACCCTGTCCATGAGGGCTCCCACCTGCTGCTCCAGGGCCTTTTGGGCTGGGGTTATCTCAGCAATGCTGGCCTCTGTACCCTTCACCCTCTCAGATAACTTCTTATGTTCCTCTCGCAAAAGACCCAGCCCCACCGCCACTGTGCTGATGTCCTGGTGGAGGGTGGCCTTCGTGTCTGCTATAGCTTCCAGTATCTTGCCCAATTGCTGCTGTATTGGAGCTTCTATAGCAGTTTGCGACTGTTCCTGGGCACTGTCATCCAGGTCTTGAGCGGCTCCGGCCTGCCGACCTCGGGGTTTGCCCATGGCGCCAACCCTCCCCCAACCGGTGGGCCGCGCCTGAGAGGAGGCTCGATCAGGCAACCGGCGCTGCAATCCCACACCACGTACCAGGGCCCGGGTACACCACACTCAGAAGGGTTCCAACGCTGCCGCCAAAACAGGTGCTCCGCTGCAGGGACCGGCAGAATGAGTGTTCCTGCGTTCACGCGCCAGCCGTGACTCCAATCAGGCCCAGTCACACCACCATGCTCCGGGTCCAACCCAAATGCCTCCAGGCGATGAAACACCCCCACCACTCACTGCTCAGTCCAGGGCGCCCTTATTCCCACCAGGGAATGTCCGCCTCCCCCCAGGGCAATGCCTATCACAGTATGCAGGCAGGAGGACCCCCACACCCTACGAGGCGAGCAGACAATTCAGGTGGCCCCGGGTAGCCCCCACAAACAAGGGCCGTCAGCAAGGCTCCCCGGGTCTCAGGCTCTCATCCAGAGGGGAACCCCCGGGCTGCACGCACTCACCAGAGGTCTCCTCCGCCTGGAGCCGGTGAGATCTCCAATGCACGTCACCCCAGCTCAGCCAGCAGGGACATCAGGCGCAGCCACGTCAAAAGGGGGAAGCCAATGGGCAGCAACTGCGCACCAGTCCTTGGGCCCCGATATGGGCCCGATCATCAGCGCCAGCACCCAGCAGGCTCCCCAGGCAGGCCAGACGCACGGCCCAGGCGAACACCGCCACTCCCTCGCCAAATCAGCCTCACTGGGCTGGGCAACTCACTGGCCCATGGGGAGCCACTGCCCCCACAGCAATCGGCGTGCCCACCTCTCAGGGCCCAGCCAGCGCCTGTGCAGCTCCTCGTTCCCATAGAGGGGCCCCCTCCTTCCACAAGAGTGGTGTGCGCGCCCCCCGCCGCAGGGGTCCGTGGCGTCGCGCACCAACCACAGTCGCGAGCCCCGACCGGGCTCCTTGCACAGCGTAGCCGCACCACAGCTCGTTCTTCCCGCTGCGGCAGAGCTAGTGCCCCCGCTGGGGGCCGCCGGTCCTCCGCTGTCCACGTTGCAGTCAGCAGTTCAGCAAACTCAGGCCCACACTCGGTGCGCGGTCCGCAGAGAGGAACGGACCCTGCTCCTCCTCCGAAGCGAGACGCTCTCAGGCCGCCATCTTGCCTGCTGCGTATTTCGGCATCCGTCGGAGGCTCCGCACTACCACTGCAGCTGAGGGAGTCGCCCAGGCGCCGGAACAAGCCCCCGGCGTCCCAGCACCGACAGGCACAGTTTGAAGGCGCTCCCCGGTCTCCGGCGTCTGGAGGAGTGCTAATAAGTATCGGGCCGGCGCGGAGCTCCGAGCTCATGCGTCCGCCATGCCTGGCTCCTTGGCCACGCCCCTAGGAGACTGATGATCCATACCCTCACTTTATCCAGACTAGATTATGGTAACTCCCTTTACCTTGGTGCTCCAAAGGGAACGATTAGGAAACTTCAGGTGGTCCAGAATTGTGCCGCCAGACTTCTGCTTGAAATGCCTAGATACCAATCTGCCAGATAAGCCTTGAACTCCCTCCATTGGCTGCTGGTGGACGAGAGAATCAGGTTCAAGTCTCTCTGCATTGCCCACAAGGCCTTGTGGGGCAATGGCTCAGCGATTTCTCAGCCCTTGCTCTCTTTTTATCTCCCTCGCAGAACACTGCGGTCCTTCACTGCCCACCTAGCGATCATCCCTCGCATTAGGAGGGAGAGAATGGGAGGCCGATGCTTCTCGTATAAAGCGGCCTCACTGTGGAATGCCCTCCCCTCTTCTCGCCGCTCTGAAAACTGGCTGCTTCCCTTCAGGAAGAGGCTCAAGACCTGGCTTTTTCAAAACCTATCCCAGTAACAGGACCCCCCCTGATAAGTATTATGTGCGGTACTATCAGCGCTGGGATGCCCGTGGGTAGCCACGCTCTCTATAAGTGCTTATAACATAACAAATGTCGCAGTTACAGGTTGTACTGCTGTAAACCTGATAATTCATGACATTTGTAAATCTACACTCAAGGCTACGGACCTGCGTGAGCTGATTTACAACTTTCTTTGAGGATCGGCTCTCAGTGTTTAGAAGAATCCAAAACATTTTGCATATATTTGTTAATTTGGTGTTTTATACTCTCATCATTTTAAAGTGTTTCCTAGTAAAACACTTGCACAATAAACATATAACGTACAGTACTGTTCTGTAGGACTGCTTCATCTTCGGAAGAGGTGCTTATACACACCATACTCTATGAGCATATGTAAACCCGAAGCATAGCTGAAATGAAGAAAATAAAAGAGGAGCAAGAAGTATGTACACTTGGGCTTTTTTCTGCTGAGTGCAATATTGCATACATTTTACACACATTATTTTACTCTGGGAAAGTGTTAATACAATGTCATTCCTGTTCTTCAATGCAAAGCAACATCATTCTTTGAAGGGAAATAACATCTAGATCAGGATTTGTTCACTATCTGTACACTTTGTTGTATTCTCATTGTTGGGAATCCTTTGGCATCAATATGTATTAAACTGCGAAAATTGTTAGATGGTAATACTAAACAATCCCAAATTAGGTAATATAATTTGCTTGTCATCACAGTATTAGTCCCCTTTTCTTGATGCATAATTTAGTCAGGCCTCCTGCATCATTTGCCCCTCTATTGCCACACAATTTCAGTGGTGCTGCACATTTTAGGTTAGCTAAGTGGGGATGGTGTGGCTAGCGTAGGTGCAGGGGGCTTATAGGATTAGGTGTGTTATTGTATAAGAAGGTGTGGTTTAGTGGGAAAGTAGGTAGGGTGTGTTATATTAGTATTTGTGTGTTCTAATGGTGGAGTTGTGGTCTATTGGGATAAGCTTGTCCTATTGAGAGGTTGTAAGTTTTAACTTGTGGAAGAGTGGTCTTGCAGGGAAAGATGTTGTTTGTGGATGGAGGTATAGCAGCTGTGATCTACTGGAGGAGGTGTATTCTAGTAGGGATTGTGTGGCCAAGTTGAAAAATATGAATCCAATGGAGTAGCTAGGGCTTTGTGAGTAGATATGACTTCTTGTGTCAATAAGTCTTGTGTTTAGACTCGGGTCCAGATGAGGGTAATAGTTATGGCATAGCAAGAGGTTGTGTAGTCTAGTGTGTTAGGATTGGCAAAATGGTGATGGTGTCATCTAGTGGAAGTGGTGTGGTTGGAAAGTTGATTAATCATTTATTAGGAAACCTGTGTTCTACTGTTGTTGCGCTCTGGTTCAGGCATACTGGAAGTAAGGACTTTTTGGAGGGATGAGAAGGAAGTGCCTTCCTAAATCAGCAGAGGATCATTGTCTCTGTTCGTGGGAGAAACAAGAAAGCCAGCAAATACACTTGGTATTGGTAAATAATAGTCTCTAGCTTCCCATAAATCCTATGGCTCTTCAGAAGGGGCATTATCTACCTGAGAAGGACATTGCTGTCATTGAGCCTCAATTTGTATTTATCCTCAATTTCCCCTCGGATAACTCCCAGATGAGATTTTAGGTAGCAGGGATTTGGAGTCGAAGTGAACAGCAAGTACCGAGAGACCCACCAATAGAATGAGGTTCACATGAGTCAGAAAAGATAAGTAGTCTGGGAAGGTGTAGAGTAACGAGGGGCAGGCCAGAAACAGGTAGAAATGTGCAGTCACGAGGTTAAGCACAAAGACCAAAGGCACTAGAATGTCCTGGTCAAGTCAAGCTAACTACCTACTGTGAGGCAGCTGTCAAGATGCTTCAGTAGAAATGGTCTTCCAAGGTTGTTAAGATACTGGAAATGTTCATACTAGTGCTCTCACTGCCAGATTGCCCCTGTCTCAGGTTTACCTCCCTATTCACATGACTGACTCCTGACACATCAGGGGTAGGAAGAGTCAGGGCTTACTGTGCATGTAGCTGCCCTGCGGGTTGGGGGTCTTCCTATCCTTCCGCCTGCTGCTGCACCAGAAGGCCATCATGGTGGTGAGGGTACCTGCCCCCCACACAATGACTACAACCTACAACTAGCTTGTCAAGCCTGTCTTCCCAGGACCGTCTGCAGGCTGACATGCACTCCCACCCTTAGGTCGGGTAAGTGCACTATCCCTGCCTTTAAAACTCTTCAGCCTATTTTTGCCTGCCACACCTTCCTTATTTATTCCCTGTTTTGCAAAGTATGACATGGGAAACTGGCACCATTCTCTTTCTCTTAGTATCTTTCCTCTACCCTTAACACCCACCCACCACCCATCACCTCTCCTCATTTATTCCCTTCCACACTCCATTCCATTTTCTCCTGAGCTCTTCTTGATGTACACATCTTCTATCTACTATCAAGAAGACAAAGAGGCTCTATTATTCCCAGCACATATGTGAATCAGCATGCTCATCAGTGGAACTACACAAAATCCTTCAGAAAGTATTTCATTGGTGGTACTATTTTCTCACTCCAAACTGGTATGTTTACCAACTTACTTCTGGCAAGAATAAGGATCATCTTAAACCACTATGAATTCTGGAGACTATTAAAGATATGGCTGTTCCAAACACATAAACCTATATAGCTAAAGTCAAACTAAACAAAGATGGTACATATATGCAAGCCTGACTTTATCCACTTCTCTTTGCTGCACTGTATGTGTATACGCAGCTACAATTCCACCACAACATAACATGAGCGCCCTGCCAAACCTCACACATTAAAAATAATCCCACACAGGCTTCATTCTAAGCCCATGTTCTACCTAACATTGAGCCAAAATAGTGTAGCCTTGCCCCCACTCACAGAGAAGAAGGTATTTATTGGCAAGTATGCTGTGATCTGTCATATGTCAACAAAAGGAGGGACAGAGGGCACTTGAAGGTCCAGCATATGGGCCCCCAAGGGATCAAGTAAGCAAACCAGGTATTGTCGTGTAGTTCCTAGAAACCTATACAGGATCTGCGCGTTTAGACAACATACACTGCAGGATTGGTGTAAGACTGATTCTAGACAGCCCCACCGGGTATGTTGGCCTGTATACCTGCTAGCTCACAGTGCCACTAGAAACTCCTCTTACAAAGGAGAGAATAGTTCTTGGCAACTATCAAACATGACAACCCTGATCCCTCAGGACCGTGAAAACAGTGTACTACTTTTCGCTCAGTCACTCGTGCTCACTTAGTCTCAGAGAGATACACAGAATAAACGGTATGGACGTTTTTCAATAAGCATTTATTGAACAGTCGTTATTCTAGTGAAAAATAGGTGTGCTGAAACAACAACTAGACAGTAACAGATGTAAATGATTAGAAGCACTAAGAAAGTAAAAGGATGGTAGATTTCTACCATTTTGCTATAACCATGAATACAGGCAGGTATATAAAATGCATGACAATAAAATGCATACTCCTACGATGCTACCCTAACTAGATGTGCCTAAGTGTACCTAGCATGTGTGTAGGTGTTAAGCCAAGAATCCCTCTAGGATAAAGTCAACCCCATTACCTGAAGTGAGAGACTGTGGGACCCAGTCTTGGTCTTGGGTTGGACACCCCGCAAGGGATTTTAGACCACTGCGAGCTGGAGTATCTGCATGCAGAAATCTCGAGCGTCTCGCGTCAGTGTGTCGGCAGGGAAGTCCTGATCTCCTCTGACTACCTCAGCAAGATGTGATGTTTATATACCCAAAGGTCTCCCTGTGGGTTCTACCTTGCTGTGCCACTTGTCGGACTTAGGATGACGTCGGGAATGAACCTTGTACATAGTCATTATGCAGGAGATGGTAGTCCTGCTGAGTTTCCGAGAATCCAAGAATCCTCATGCATAATGTATGAGGCTGTTGTTCAGGGAAAACCCCATGTTCTGTAAGCAGTACCGTAACTAGGTAAAGGGTCAGTCCTAGCAGCCTGTTATGTATGTAATGTAGGGGCGAATATAGGTGAAAGGTTGGGATGTTACCCGAGCCTATATTGGGGTACCTATAAGGAATATAACAGTATACAGTTCCTAAGTAAAAGAGCAAATAAGCGGGAGGAGGCTAGGTTGGTCTAATACCCTGACCCTATGGTGGAGACAGGGCGTCTCCCATTTTGGGAAAGAGGGCCCTCACACACCCAGCTGGGTGTCATGCTTCATCATAGGGCATGCTCCTCGTCAGGCCGGCGCTGCAATGCCTGACGGGCACCCCAAGAGGGGCTCTTTTTCTGACATCTTTTTATCCCAGGCCATTGGGTGCAGTGTGGGTAAGGGGCCTAGTGGTGTAGATGTGAGTAAAGATGTGCAGAAGTAGTTGTTGGGAGGTTAAAAAGGGGGAGCCCAGCGGTGCTCCAAATTCAATTTAATAAGCGAGCCCACTGGTCCCAATTAAAAACTAGAAGTGTGAGCCACCTCTGAAATAATGTCCAGTCGTGGCTACAAGTTAGAGGTCGACATGTTTCTTGCCTTGTGTGTCTGTCTGGAGGATCACATGGCAATTCTTCAGGACCAGTTTATATGTACTATCTACACAGTGGATGGTTCGTAACTAGTATCACCACTGAACCACGCACTTAAAACAAAACCTATCAATGAGGTACCTGTTGATTGTAGGCAATCCGATTTGGGCGGCTTGCTGACTCCTTCGAACCAGGGCGGGGGCGAACGCTAAAATTATTAACGTAGTTCAGCAGTGGCTTATTAGCCAAGGACCTACCCCTTCCTCCCCCTGTTCAGAAGCTGTTATCTGTCTTATACCTTACACCCATAGGAAATAATGTCAAAATAGATTAATTGATCTACAAATTTTAGGAGCATATGTAAATGAATTTTAATATCCAAAAATTAAATATGAATTGATAAATATTATTCCACTTTTAGAATCTTCTACATATATTTTTAAACGTAAAAATAAATGGAAAGTTATTTTTTAAATAATTATATAAACTTGTTAAAAGTAATTCTATACGTAACTTCAAGCAACATTTCATACACAATAAATATAAAAATACTTTAGGTTCTTTTTTTAAATAAAGTGAGAAAAAGTTAGCTTAATATACATACATTAATTAAATAGTTATTTTTAAATTATGGTAGTAGTGTTGTACCATTTTTTAATACCATTTAAAAATGTTTTACTACTTTTAAAATAAATGAATAAAATTAATTAATATCCAACATGAAAATAATTGAATTATATTTTTCTATCTTAATAAACTGTAAAACTTTCCCTATGTTTTACCAAAAGGAGATCTCAGCCCTGATTGTAGAAGTCTCTGCCTAGTGTGCAGAATGTCAAATAGAGTCCTAAAGTCACTACTAATAGTAACTCTACAGTCGATACAAATGATTAACTTTACACTCAAAATGGTGAAGAGCTAAAAGTAGTAAAGTTACTCAAAAGTGTGGAATGATTTTGTTTACTTTCGAATTTATTGTATGTACTTTCATGGTTTTAATTAACTGATTAAAGTATTTTGACTCATGTGTAGGTTTACCATTGTGAATAGTCCCCTGTGTGTTTAACTCCAAATATTCTTTAGAGATATTTTAGAGTTATCTTTTGAGCTTGAACTCTATGGTTGCTTAACATTATTGGCACATGCTTTAATGTTTTGTTAGATGTTTTTGGGTCTGCTATTTGCTTCTCTAGCCTTATTGTTAAAGTAGTTAATTTTTTTGTCTTGTGTTACTGTCTCTGTCTAACAAAGCCTGGAGAGCAATTTCAAATTTTGAAGTCATCCACTTTTTTCAGTTTTCTTATTTGCCTTTTCATATTGTTTAACCCTTGTATCAAGAGTTTAGAGCACTCTCTATATTCTTTTTGAGATTAAGAGGGCCTATTTCATTGATGATGTTAGTCCAAGACTCCATGTCAGGTTGTTGATTGTTTTTGATTATCCAGCTTTTTGGGTGGTATATTTTAGACCTTCTGAGTGTTCATGAGAATCTTTTTTTATATGTCTGTTCCAAATCTTGGTCGAAACTGAGTTGTAGTCTGACAGACTGTTACAGGGGGCTAGAAATAGAATGATGTGGTGGTCGGTCAAGTCCACAATAAGTGGCCTGTTTCTTCTACCCCATCCCCCGAAGCAAGCAGTTTCTCATTAACCACCCTGATACAGGTTTTTGTACTATAGGAATATAATTTTTTCTTAAGAAGGTATAATCAATGAAGTCACCTTATGCTCCAGAGTCCAATAATGATGACAGACTCATGGCTCCACTAGGCTAGGACAAAATGATATCCAAAAAATGTGCCCTTAATTAGGATCATATACACTTAACCGAGGTCTGCTGTTCAGAGTTGAGCTGGACAGTTTTCCAACTTCGGGGGCAGATGCATACAAAGTGCCCTCTCTGACCACAACGTAAGTATGACATTTTCTCTTCTTCTTATAACAGAGTTTACTATGTAAAGAAGTGGTCTACATAGGTTCTTCAGGTGTATTATTGCTGGAGGAGGTCAGTACACAGATATATGTGTCTCTGATCTTCTTTCTCTTTTTGACTGGTTTGTTGCTGGTCTATTTGTGACACCAAATAGATCAAATTATTACTAATGGTAGGTCCATTAACTATGGTAGACACTGGGTCTTTTATATCGTCTCGTAAGCCATAATAAAAGGCTGCTGCTGCAGGCTCAAGAGCCCCTGTTGCCTCAGCTAGGTGGCACTATAGTTGGGCTATGTCAGGGGCAGATGTACATAGCATTGGCCGCAAAATACTGGTTGCAATTTGAGAGCAGTATTTTTGTGACCAGTGTGGCATTTTGCAAACCGACCTATGTATTAATAGGTTGGTTCACATAATACTGATTCCTAGTGGGTCACAATTCGAACTACCTCATGAATATTACTGAGGTAGGTCACAAATTGTTACCCACTAGGAATCAGAGCCATCACAGAGATCAGCAGACCACCATGTCTGTGATTGCTTTTAAATAAAGCAATACATGGGGGCGTGGCTTCGCCGAGCTGCAGTATGGCCGCCTTCTAGAGGGGCTCTGCAGGCCAGGCTAATATATCCTAAGTTATCGCCATTTGCACTTGGAATCCGCTGCCGCAAACAGAGGAAATAATTTAACAATATCTCCTGCTTCATTTGTGCAACTTCGCAGGCGAGTCAGCGAAGCCAGGATTGCAGTATTGGAGCCGACGTGCTGCGGCCTACTTGAGCGGCAACATGGCCGCCATGAATCAACGGAGTGGGTGAAAAGATCTGAGCTTACCTGGGCCCCTCCGCTTCAGCTGGGCTGCGGTGACCCGGCGGACAGCGTTTCGGAGCCGGACCGTCGGCGGCTGCGGATTCCTGGCCTGAGCGGCAGCTGAGCCGATGTGCGCGGAGCGGAGGCACCGGTGCTGCCGCCTGTGACCGGTGCATCCCATGTAAGCGCTGCATGATGCCTGAGCCTCAGTGTAAGAGCCCTCTGCCAGGCTGACTCCGGGAGGAGTTTGCGGGTGACGAGACGGAGTGACGGCTGCTGTCGGACTGGCCTCCGGAGGAGACTGCAGTGAAGTGGCTGAGCTGCCCGGTGCGGTGAGTGCGGGCTGGGGTCGGCGGAGTGCGTGGCTGTGTGCGCCTCCGCTGACTGGGCCCAGTCCCCATTTGGTGCCCTGTGACCGGTGGGGCTGGGCTCAGGTTAATGGAGGGCGCACTTGGGCCCGTGCTCTGCCGGGCGCCGCACTGGCTCCTGGGCTGGGATAGTATTGAGCAGTGAAGGCTCCCCGTGAGAGTGGTGGGGCTGCGAGCTGACCTCCGTTCCCCTCCCCGCGCTGCATAATAGCATGGTTGGGGTTGAGGGTGCGGGGGCTGCTCCTGCTACACCTGCTCGGGGAAGTGACCCTTGTGAAGGACCCCCCCTTGGCTCAGCTGACGCATGCTCCCATTCAGCGACAGGCCCTGGGCTCTCCGGTACTTCAGGCTGTGAAACACCAACACCGAAACATTGGTACTTATACACTTATGTGCGCAGAGGTGGCACCTAGGACACAGTAGAAATGCACTGTACCATTCAGACCCGCAGTATGCCACTGTAGTGGCAATATCTGTAAGTCCAAGTTGCCCTGCGCTCTCGTGAACCACCAGGTACAATGGGGAAGACCGACCCCAGACAATCCAAACTTCCATTCGAAAATAAGTGCCAAACCCGCACGACAGATGCAGGATCGGAGCTGGACACTGATCATAGCGCCAAAGACTCTTGGAAACATCAAGAGGAAGACTTGCGCACCATATTGCTTGATGTGCGCTCAAGCATTAAAACTATTGATAATAAGATTGATGTCCTTACTTCGAGCCTAGATAAGGTTAAAAAGCGGGTAGACGCTCATGAAGTCCGCCTAGATACCCTGAAGAACAATTTCAGACACCCAAGACTTCCAAGCCGAATCTAGGATACAACTGCTCAATATGGAAAAGGTACTGGTGGTAATAAAAGCGAAGAACGAGGACTTTGAAGAGCGTTCAAGGCGCAATAACCTCAGAATTATTGGTCTGCCAGAGTCCACTGCCATTCCAAAATGAAACCATATATAGAGAACCTATTACGCGAACTGTTTGGGCTGGCACTTTCGTCAGTGATGATTGTTGAACGTGCACACCGTTCACTGGGCCCCAGACCACCGGTGGGTACTACACCTCGTCCCATAATCGCGCGCCTTCTAAATTATAGGGACAGAGACGCGATTCTCAGAGCAGGCAGAGACAAGAGCCCTATAACACACCAGGGGAACTCCCTCTCCTTTTTCACAGACTACACTCCATCGGTGCAGGCCGCACGCAGAGAATTTGCACCGGCGAAACGTAACCTACAAAATGCCTCCATTCCGTACGCCATGCTGTACCCGGCCAAGCTAAAAATAACATACGAAGGGCAATCGCATTTCTTCACTGACGCCAAGGCAGCCCTCAAGTATACCAAGCATATATGCACCAAAAGGTCACCTCCTCGCTCCTCACAGCAAACCGAATCTGAGCGAAAATGACTGACATGTTTATCCTGATTTTTGAGAGTTGTGCTACTGCGCCTTGTATGCAGTTTACATAATATGGCAACCCTGGTCACTAACTCTGCTAAGTCAAAGGTCACTTACTCCCTCTGACTCTATAATGATACAAGGTTTATGTTTGGCGGATTTCATATTAACTGTTACAGCCTGGCCACCTTGCCACTAGGCAGGTTTATGCCGGCGTCCCAAGCCCCACAGGGAGATCTCCCATGTGTTTTTGCTTTCTTGTTGAAGGGGGATTGCAAAGGGGGGTGGGGGTAACATGTCACAACCTGATTGGGAGGTTGGTGTGGGTGGTGGGTGGGATGGGGTATTCACAGCATTCTCAGACATAGAGTCGTTAACTATACTGAATATGCATGTAGTAGATCAGTTTGTTTTATTTAACAGCCTTTTTAAGATCCTATTTGATACTCCAAGGTTATGCCCGGTAAAATTATCTGTCTGGCTCTTGCTCCAATGTGCTCCATTTCTATACAAGTACACACTACATAACACATCAGCTGAAACATGACTGAGGCTAAATTCCTTACCTGGAACATTAGAGGGCTCAATGATTTCAGAAAATCGAGATTAATGCATACATATTTAATCAGACATCACATAGATGTGTGTCTCCTGCAAGAGACTCACTTGAAATGTGGCACAGACCCCAAATTGCACAACAAATATTGGGGGGAGATACACTCAGCCCCGTACTCCAACTATGCAAGAGGGGTTTTGGTGCTGATCAGACGTGGCTTGGACTGGACAACTACTCACACACAGATCGACCCAGACGGGCGTTACGTTATTTTAAATGGCGCGCTAATGTCCACACAGGTTACCTTAGTGGCTATATATGGTCTAAATGTGGATGACCCACAATTTTTTCTCACTGTGTGGGCAAGGGTACTGGCAATGGGAGGCGACACAGTCGTTTGGGGTGGGGACTTTAATGTCACCCTAAAAAATGAATGGGACAGAGTCGGATCCGCTCGCTGTCCGCACTTAAGGGCAGCTCAGCAACTAAACACCATTATACTTGACCATAATCTTATTGATATCTGGCGTAGCAGAAATCCAGAAGCCAGGGAGGGAACATGCATTACCTCACATCACAGTGCCTGGTCCAGACTGGATTATTGGCTGGTTACTTGTGACATTGCATCCTGGACCATAGACGTGCTGCACCTGCCTCGCACGCTATCTGACCATGCCCAGCCGTGTTGCCCCGTGCGTTCAGCTGGCGCCTCCCACCACACTCTCTTTTAGATGCTGCATTTAGAGAGGAGATCAGAATTGAAATCACCCAGTTCTTTTCTGCGAATGAGGGGTCGGTGGACTCTCCCTCCACCTTATGGGAGGCCTTTAAGGCTGTTATCAGAGTTCATGTATCTCTAAGCAATCAGGGGTTTAAAAGTCCATAAGAGCAACATTAACGAAGTTGGAACATGACATTAGGTCCACGGAGTCGCTGTTTTATCAGTCAAGGGCATCCTTACACCTTGCATCCTTACAGGAGAAAATTTCAGAATTCGGGGTAGAGGCGGAAAGAGAGATTCGCTTCCTGGGGAAAAACGCGAGAGCGCGCAGCTATAGCGAAGGCGACAGGCCGGGCAAAACCCTCGCTAATGCCTTTAAACAACATACATCCCCAACCTTCATAGCTGAGCTACTCGATGTAGATTTAACTCCCATCAGAGGACAACAAGCCACACATAAACATCTCACCAGATTCTATTCCTCATTATACTCGGCCACGCAAAGTGCTCCTCACCCTGAGTTAGGCACATATTTAGACTCCATTGAACTGCTTTGGCTCAGAGAAACCCATAGGGCCTATCTAGACTAACCTTTTTCGATAGAAGACATAACACAGGTCATCAGTAGCTTGCCAGGCGAGAAGGCACCTGGGCTAGATGGGTTGACGACCTCTTTCTATAAGACATACGCAGAAGAGCTAGCGCCCCGACTGCTGGAAGTATACCAATAATTGTTGGAGTGTGGATCACTTCCGCCAACTATGCGGGAGGCAGTGATCAGCTCCCTTCTAAAACCCGATAAGCAAGCAAATCTTTGTGACTCATATAGACCTCTCTCTTTAATCAATGTTGATGTAAAAATCCTTGCCAAACTGATTGCTAATAGGTTACAGCCACTCCTACTGCTTATAACCAGGCCAGACCAGTCTGGATTCATTCCAGGCAGATCAACAGCCCATAATTTATTTACCTTTTTCGCCACCGTTCACCAGATCGATCCTCAATTACCGGCCATTGCGGCATTTCTTGACGCCACCAAGGCATTCGACTCTCTGGAGTGGCCTTTCTTATTTACCATACTACCTAGGCTGGGATTTAGTCCCAATTTCATCAAGCTGATCAGCCTGCTCTATACTAAACCTACAGCCCGCCTAAGAGCGAATGGACTTTTATCAGAACCATTCTCTATAACACGTGGTACAAGTCAGGGCTGCCCGCTCTCTCCGCTGCTATTCGCAGTGGCGATGGAACCATTAGCTGCCAGAATACGTCAGCACCATTCCACTCGTGGGCTGGGATTCACAGACATAAGTCTAATAATTTCAATGTATGCCGACGATATTACACTATACATTCTTAACCAGATGAAAACCTGAATCCAGTGTTGTGTGAAATTCTTCAATTTGGTGGTATGTCTGGCATAAAAATCAATTGGTCTAAATCATCAATCCTACTACTAACTGAAGCCCCATTAGAAACTGAATTGGAATTCCCGCTCACATGGGCTGACGGCGCTGTAAAATACCTAGGTGTGTGGCTCAGCAGAGACATGCAAGAAATCTAGCGCATGAACTTTGGCAAACTACTGGACTGGCTGGAGCGCAAATCTAAATTCTGGTCGGCTCTGCCACTGTCCCTGGCTGGTAGAATCGCCATAGCAAAAATGATAGTCCTCCCTAAATTCCTCTACTTATTTGCTAATATACCCATCCCCCTAACTCAAGCTTTCTTCAAATCTTTTTGATCCATCATAATTGCCCTGGTGTGGGCTGGAAATCAGCCGCGAGTGAGTTGGGAACTGTTGACACGACCGCTCTCACAGGGAGGGTTGGGTGCCCCTGAACTCGAATTTTATGCATAATGTGCACAAGCCCAATATCTCAATTTTGGGATACACCCCATCCCATTTCAGCCGCACGTAGCCATTGAGAAAGACGTGGCAGACCCCATTCCTCTGCATGCTGCTATATACAAGCCCTATCATAGAACGACTGGCAAAGTGAACGCGGTCGAGACTCTTCGATGGGCTTGGGAGGGTCTAAGGAAACGCGTCGGGACCCCCTTGCTATACGCTCCCTCTACCCCTCTTGCACATCATCCACTGTTCCCTATTCTTCATGATAAGGGCACCATTACGCGCGCCCGTAACATGGGCCTTTCCACGCTAGGCGACCTATACCCACTGGATACATTCTTAGAGACGCCGCAAAGCCAAGACGGTAATCCAATACCCATCCTGGAATTACTTCTTTACTACCAGCTCAGAGCGGCCTGCAAAACATTGCACCCCTCATTCCCATCATCTCCTGCTATTATGACGCCACTAGAGCACCTACTAGTCACCCCATCTCCCCGAAAACTGATCACCAGGCTATACAACCTCACACAGTCAAACACCCCGCTTGTTGCCCCGAAGGCTCTTGTTCAGTGAAGGGAAGACCTGAACAAATTGCCCACAGATGAACAATGGTCATTCTGTTGCTCCCAGCTTAGGCACCTATCCCCAAACTGCAAGTTGAGACTTATTCATTTTAAATTTATACATAGGGTGTATCGCTACCCCTTGCAATTACACAAATTAGGGCTACGCCAGGATGCGAGGTGCTGGAAGTGTAAGCAGGATAATGCAACCTTTCTGCACGTTGCATGGGACTGCCCATCCATAGCCAGATTCTGGGAGGTGGTGTATGCAACTTTACAGGTGGTCACAGGGATATCACTGGAATGCACGGCGATGGTGGCCCTGCTAGGTTACGTTGAGGGGGCCCCGCCCGAGAAGCGCCGACTTATAGCTATGATGTTACTACTTGCAAAACGTAGACTGGCCTTACACTGCGGTGCCTCTAGAACCCCCTGTAAAGATACCTGGCTACAGGATATCGCTTACTGTCAAGAGCAACTAGCAACATTCTGGGACATTATGCCCATGGCATCACGCCCGAAAGATATTTGGAAACCCTTCATGGCCTGGCTTAAAGAAAAAGACGGGACAATCCCAGATAACTCAGCGCAAACAGCAGATACTTAATCACTAACATCACCCCAATTGTCGACCTGGTACATGTCATCTTGTGCACACTGTTCTCCCATGTGCTGGCTAGTACACTCTGTATTTTTTTTTGTGCCGAAAGTTATTGTCACTTTTTTGTATGTATTAAATGATACGCCCGTCAGAACTACAAGACTTAAAGGTCAACCTCTAGTCAAAATATCCTATGTACTTGGTTTTTTAGACAGCATAACAGGCATAACACAGGAGCTATAACAGTTAAAGTGATGTAACATAATCTTGTTTTATACTGATCTACCAATAATCAATGTAGAGCTACAATTCTGTAAAGAAGCTGTATGGTTTGATATTGCATATCTGTTTGTAACATATATATGTCTGAACAAAACTTCAATAAATAAATAATAAAAAAATAAATAAAGCAATACATTTTTGTATGAAATGCAGGCCGTTTTCCTAAAAAGAAAATTGGATGCATTTGAAATAGGAAATTTAAAAATATTACTAACATATTTGAAGAGTAGGCAGTGGTCCAAGGGACCACTGCCTACTCAGATTTTTTTTCCTCAACATTCTCAAAGGGGAAGGGGTCCCTTTGTGACCCCTTCCTGTTTGTGAATGGCTTACCTCTACATGTTTGTAGTTCGTGAAGTATTGATGTTTTGCGACCGGATTTGGTCACAAAGCATTAATATATACCAATTCAATTCGGTATTTGGAAGGGACGGCCCAAACGCGCCCCTTCAAAATATCGAAATGATATTTGGTTGCAAACCTAAACTGTGATTCGGTACTGTTACCAAATCACAATTTAGTTTTGTGCATAAGAAAATGCCTTTTTGCAATCGCAGTCAGATCCTGTGAATCAGACCCTTTGCAACCACAGAAAGGCTATGTACATCTGGCCTTATGTGCCTGATTTAGAGCTTGGTGGACAGGGTTCTCTGTCAAAAATGCAACAAATTATCCTGTTCACCAAACTCTCGATCTGCCCGCCTCATTTAGAGATGGGAGGAGACTACGGTTTCTATCAACTGAGCCCCCATTGGCTCAGTTGACGGAAAGCTTCCTCTGATGGCACAAAGGTGTAGGGGCTATTGGAGGAAGGGCATTGCACCAGCCGAACCTATTTAGGGTGGACAGTGTAATGTTCTTTTTTTCTGTCCATCACCACCAGGTAAACTCAGGTGGTGAGGGACAGTGAAAAAACAAATGATGACCCCCACATCCTGGTAGAAAACTGGTTGCTGGGTCATTAGTTTTTTTGATTTTCAGAAGTAAACTTTGACTTTATGAGTTTGTTTCTGAAACACAAAAACGTTTAAAAGTTTGGTCAATGGCCATCAGCAGTGATGTCAGCCAGCAGTCCACTAAACTTTTGTACCTTGAAAGTAACCGCTGTGTGTGATGGCAGGTCCTTTCAAGATACAGAAATGACCGCTGGGCAGTGGTCATCTCTAATTTTGGCAGACGGTAGTCTGGCACGGTGGCGGAGGTAATGTCCTCCACCACCCTGATAGACGGAATACCTTCCGCCAAAGTGTAAGTCAGGCCCTAACTCCTGATTTGTTGTTGTTTGGTAACCCCCTAGTGATTTGCTGGTAGGAGTCCACCTGGCAACCACTTGACGTTTTAGAAGCATCAGTGAAGTGGAGATGCGTCCCCGTGCCGTGATGAAATTGCCATAAAGTTTGCGAGGCAATGAAACATGTCGGCCGTTCCAATTAAAATGGTCTAAACATGCTGTTTCTTTTAATCTGAGTGTGGACACTGTTGAAAATAAAGTATGGATGGAATAGTGGTCCACAACTCATTTTAATTTAGAAATGTTTCTTTCTCCTTTTTCACATTGCGGGATCTAGACAGCTGATGGATGATATTATCGTCTACACATTATTTTTGTTCACCTTTTCACATAAACTTGAGATTTGGGCAAAACTTCCACTTCTTCTTCTTTCTGTTTTTTTCTGTCATGAAAGTTGCTGATGATGACAGAACGAGCAATCTGGTGAGTACCAACCAGTAGCTCCAAGGATGGTGCTTACGTGAGGCACTTTCTGACTTTTCTCACCCTTTTTCTTTGGTGGATGTGAGATGATTTGGGGTTGGTTGACAAACTAAAATCCTTGTAGAAAAGAACACTTGGAGGTGGGCATGACCGATAAATGAGCATGGCCCTACCTAGGAGTATATAATACCCGTTGGATATAAACCAGAAAGAGTTATAGTGTTCTATATAACCAGGTAATTTGTGTATGGGCCTAACTCCTGAGACCCAAGTTTTATTGTGCTTTTAGGCTTTAACTGCAGTAAAATACTGATCAGAATTTATTGAAAAGTACGTTGAATTGTATTAAGCAAGCATCTTAGTTAAGAATCAAGGGAGTGGCCCATTTTAAGCAATCTATAGTCAAGTAGAAGAAGATAAAGGATACCTTCCTTGAAATGTCAGGGGTAAACTGTTGTAGCCACTCTAAAAATGCCTTAAAGTCTCTTGGATCACCTGCATAATTTACTCGGGGGTGGGGTTTGGGGGTAGAGGCTTGCCTGACCTGGCAATGAAACTAGAGGACTAAAAAATACAGTCAAAATAGTACTACTTCCATTTACCCCGTGACTACAGGGTTCCAGGGATGAAAAGAATAATCTGGTAAAGGGGAGGATTTCCTTTGCAAAGCATTTAAATGGCCAATTAATTTTGCTCATTCAGCCTTGGCCTTTTCCATCTTCTCTCATAAATTATCTACAGCTTGTACCAAGGAGGCAAACGGGTCAGCTGTGGGATACATATTTAAGAGTCTCGCAGCTAGCCTTTTGCCCACCATAAACGTAGATGTCCATTCAGAAAAATGCCAGGGGCAGTGGAAGTGACATTACATGCCCTTTGACACCGATGATATCACAGGATATGACATCACACGTCTTTTTGGGTTATTACATCACATAACCTTTCTCCCTGATGGCATCACAGAAGTGACATCCTTGATGAAAAACTGGAATTAAATTCAAGATCATTCAAATATTAAATAACAAAAAGTAATTAATTCAGGCAAAAGAGTTGTTTAATTGCTGCTTAAATATTAAAAACAGAGCTGCAAAGATATTCTAGGAGTACATAATAACCTAGCCAGGTCCACATGTGAAATTCTAGAAAGCGATCATATGCTCAAATAGAAACGTAAGTGCTCGATTAGAACCTGGCATGCCTAAGTGAAATTTAAAGTGTCTGGAATTAACCATCAATCAATCAGGGAATTGTAAGCACGCTACTCACCCGTGAGGGTCTCAAGGCGCTGAGGGGGGGTCCGCAGATCTGTTTAGCCGAGGAGCCAGGTCTTGAGGGTCTTCCTGAAGGTGTTCAGGGAGGGGCGCGTCTGATGTCTGCCGGTAGCTCGTTCCAGGTCTTGGCTGCAATGTGAGAGAAGGATCTTCCGCCTGCTCTGGCTCTGTGGATGCGCGGGGTTTCGGCCAGTGCGAGATTGGAAGATCGGAGGTTTCTTTTGGGTACGTGGAAGTTGATTCTGTCGTTGAGGTATCTGGGTCCGTTGTTGTGTAGGCATTTGTAGGCGTGAGTGAGGATTTTGAAAGTGACTCTTTTCTCCACGGGGAGCCAGTGGAGACTTCGTAGGTGTAGTCTGATGTGTTCGTGTCGGGGGATGCCGAGGACGGGTCTGGTGATGGTGTTCTGTACTGTCTGGAGTTTGCGGAGTAGGGACTTGTTCATGCCGGCGTAGAGTGCGTTTCCATAGTCCAGTCTGCTGGTGATGAGTGCGTGGGTGACTGTCTTCCTTGACTCAGCCGGGATCCACTTGAAGGTCTTGCAGAGGATGCGGAGGGTGTTGAAGCAGCTGGAGGTGACGGCGTTGACCTGTCGGTTCATGAAGAGTGATGAGTCGAGTACGATGCCGAGGTTCTTGGTGTGGTCTGAGGGGGTAGGTGGGCTTCCGAGGGCGGTCGGCCACCAGGTGCTGTCCCATGCAGAAGGGGTGGTACCGAGAACGAGGACTTCTGTCTTCTCGGCATTGAGCTTCAGGCAGCTGTTGGTCATCCAGACTGCGACGTCTTGCATTCCTTTCTGGAAGTTGAGTTTGGCAGTGGTGGGGTCTTTGGTGAGGGAGAGGATGAGCTGGGTGTCGTCGGTGTAGGATACGATGTTGAGGCCGTGTTGTCGGACGATGGCTGCGAGGGGGGGCCATGTAAATGTTGAAGAGGGTGGGGCTCAGAGATGAACCCTGTGGGACTCCGCAGGTGATTTTCGTGGGGTCGGAGAGGAAGGGTGGGAGTCTGATCCTTTGGCTTCTTCCGGTGAGGAATGATCGGATCCAGTCCAGGGATGTTCCTTGTATGTCTGCGTCGTGTTGTCTGACGACTAGTGTGCGATGGGAGACGGTGTCGAAGGCCGCTGATAGGTCGAGTAGGATGAGAGCTGCGGAGTGGCCATGGTCCAGGAGGGTGCAGATGTCATCTGTGGCGGCGAGTAGGGTGGTCTCTTTGCTGTGGTTGCTTCGGAATCCGGATTGGGACGGGTCGAGGACGGCGTTCTCTTCAATGAATCGTGTCAGTTTCCTGTTGACTGTTTTCTCTGCAACTTTGGCTGCGAAGGGGAGGAGCGAGATGGGCCGATAGTTCTTGAGGTCGGTGGGGTCAGCTGTGGGCTTCTTGAGCAGGGGTCTGACTTCTGCGTGCTTCCAGTCGTCTGGGAAGGTGCCTGTTTTGAAGGTGGTGTTGATGGTGCGTTGTAGTTCGGGTGCGATGGTGGCCACAGCTCTGTGGTATATGTGAGGGGGGCAGGGGTCGGTGGGGGCCCCCGAGTGGATGCTTTTCATGGTTGAGGCGGTGTCTTCGGCCGTGATCGGTGTCCAGTTGGAGATGGTGGCTGGCTGGTGTTTCTGGGGGACGGGGGGCCGTCTGTGGCGCCTGGTGGATGGTCGATGAAGTTGTCGTAGAGGTTTTTGATCTTGAGGTGGAAATAGGTTCCAAGCTTGTCGCAGAGGTCTTGGTCTGTGGCTTCGCTGCGTGGGTTGGTGAATTCTTGAATGACACTGAAACGTTCCTTGGAGTTGGTGGAGTTGGCCAGGATTTTGTTGTGGATGAAGTTCCTTTTGGTGGCTCTGATCTGGTTGTGGTAGTCCGTCATGGCGTCCTTGTAGGTGGTGTGGTTTTCGGTTGTCTTGGTGTTTCTCCAGTTCTTCTCCAGGCGTCTGCAGGTGCATCTGGCTTCTTGGAGAGCGGTTGTGAACCAGGCGGCTTTCCTGGGGCGTTGTCTGTCGGGGTTGCGTAGCGGGGCGAGCTCATCTGCGCAGTTGGAGATCCAGGTGTGGAGTTCTCTGGCTGCATCGTTTGCGCTGTTTGCGTCGGGTGCCCAGGTATGGTTGTCTCGGTTGAGGGTGGAGTTAAGTTGCTCGTCGGTAACCTTGCTCCAGTTCCTTCGTGGTGGGCGTGGGGCTGGTTTGGGTGCCTTGGGTTTGTTGATGGCGAAGTGGTGGCCAGTCCATGGCGGCTGGGTTGTGTGGCTGAAATGGACGCTGTTTCCTGCCGCGAAGATGGAGTCGAGGGTGTGTCCTGCTCTGTGGGTCGGTGTGTTGACGAGTTGTTTAAGTCCGATGCTGGCGAGGTTGTCACGAAGGATAGTGGAGTTGGGGTCACTGGGGTTGTCGAGGTGGAAGTTCAGGTCTCCAATGAGTATGTAGTTTGTTGAGGCAATCGCGTGGGGTGCGATTAAGTCGGTGATGGTGGCGGCGAAGGGTGTTCGGGGGCCGGGGGGGTCTGTAGACCATCACATGGCCAACTACAGCCTCACACCTGCAAGCATGACCAATTAATATCTCCAAATGGCAGACAATCACCAAAATACCTGGAAATTCATCAAATAGCCTGGTACATGCCATTTGACATGCTGAGACACAATCTTCTCACTTGGGCTTACATCATGAATTACATTCACATTATTGAGATATTTAGAGAACTGTTATAATGCACAGCTATTTTACCCTATCCAACAATCCTGACATACGTGATGCATTAGTTCACCAGTGTCAATACATCTATAAAACTATTGCAATTTCCAGGTTTGTATTGTGCCTTGGTCTCCAATTACTCTTTTGAGGATTTCTCACAGCTCTGCCATTGCCCACAGTATGCACATGCAGCAAAGTAATTAGATTTCATTAGAGTTCTCAGAGTGCACCTGCAATTTCATTGGCAGTGCACCCTGAAATCACAGTACCAAAACAGGCAGAACGACCCAATATAAATTTGCATCATGCACTAATATATCAGTACAAAACAATCTCTGATTAGATTCTTGCCTACACCCAACTTTTTTAGGTCGAGCCTAGCGCAGCGCGCATGCGCTGCTCTATGGGAGGCTTCTTGTAAGCACTCTAAACTTCTCTGTGTGGGTCTGACACCTCCCACACATTGGATTGGCCTTTGCGTGTGTCTTTCAATAATGAACGCACGCAAATGGCCAAAGGCGGGTGCATGTCGCACCTCCTTTCCAATGTGTCACTCCCACGGCGTTTTGCTATCGGGAGCGAGCAGCGGCGCGCAGGGTGGCAGCTGCATTCCTGGTGGGTCAGGTTACACGCAACGCGCCGTGCTTTCGCTTTTGCTTTTACTCGCTTTTACTCCTTACAGCGGCTGCGCTTGTTTTTTTTAAGTCTAATTGAAAATAAAATGGTACGGTTCAGCCCATGACAACGCAAACCGCGTCATCATTTGAGATCCTTGCCGCATCCAAGGGATTTTCCGTTTATTTTATTGACGGTTACTTGTGCCGTCCACGAACCTTTGATTAATATCGTGCTAGCAGCTTGCACGCTTTCACTGCGGCTGTCGGAAGAAGGGCTGCACAGGCTCAGGGGAGTTTCTGCCTCATAATCTGGCTCTCAGTCCTCAGTCTGTCCTCAGGGGTGAAGTGTGTCCTCCCTTCAGGGGTGAAGTGTGTCTTCCCAGTTCATGGAGCAGGCTGGGGAGGAGACGAGTGCAGTCAGCGGCTCACAAGACCCAACCAAGCAGCGCTGTCTCAGTCGGCGCACGTGTGACACACACATTCACTCACTCTTTTTGGGGTTTTATCTAGCGCGAACTCGACCCTGTTACGGGGCTCTTCCCTAATTGAAAATAAAATGGTAAGGTTCAGCCCATGGCAACGCAAACCGCGTCATCATTTGAGATCCTTGCCGCATCAAAGGATTTTCCGTTTATTTTATTGACTTTTACTTGTGCCCTCCACGAACCTTTGATTAATATAGTGCCAGCAGCTTGCACGCTTTCACTGCGGCTGTCGGAAGAAGGGCTTCACAGGCTCAGGGGAGTTTTGCCTCATAATCTGGCTCTCAGTCCTCAGTCTGTCCTCAGGGGTTGAAGTGTGTCTTCCCTTCAGGGGTGAAGTGTGTCCTCCCAGTTGACGGAGCAGGCTGGGGAGGAGACGAGTGCAGTCAGGGGCTCACAAGACCCAACGCAGCAGCGCTGTCTCAGTCGGCACACGTGTGACACACATATTCACTCACTCTTTTTGGGGTTTTATCTAACGCGAACTCGACCCTGTTACGGGGCTCTTCCCGAAGCGCTTTACTAAGCACCAGTTATGTTACCCAAGGACACGATCATTTTTGGTAGGCACTGGGATTTTAAGTGATTTGCCCAGAATCACAGGATGTTGAGCCGACGCCGAGGCTGCAACCTGGTTCTCCTGCTCCAAAGTCGGTGGCTCTGGCCGTTAGGCCACATCCACTCCTGTATATGTTCCGCTACTGTATGTGCATTTATATAGCGCTATCGACCTTTCCTTTAATATCATCGCGCTTTTTTCTCAGGGTTATTTTGTCACTTCATTCTGAGAGTATGGTAATTTGATACAGTATGTCGTAAATTTTTTCTAAATAAGTATTACAATCTCGGTAGGTATCTCTGATGCAGAGCCGTGTGCGTGGTATTTTTTTCTGATTTTGTCTGATAGGTTCTAAGATGTGTGTTGGTGTTTCCAAGCCAGTGCTTGTCATAAGGCAAGAGTGGCCTGAGGGATAACTTCATTATCAGATACCCTGCCTGGGACCAGTTAACAACCAAGATCTTAGTAGGTTCGCTGCAGTCATTCTATTTACCTGTAAACGATAGCATTGTTTGGTATCCGTTATTAATATTTTCTTTACAATTCTAGATAGACAGTTTTAGCCTTGGGGACACTTTTATGTAAAATGCACTTAGAAGTTTAAGGGAAAGAAACTTCAGGATAATGTGCTGCATGGCTAAATACTTATAAGGTCCCAAAGGCGAGACCTATTGGCTATGCCAATGCTTGTTTCTAACTTGCTTTTACACCACCTTTTTGCTTAATCTCCTGCCTTTTCTATTTCTATGCCTTCCTCCTAGTTCTTTCCTTGCCTTTCATTCTCTCACTCTACCATTCTTTTTATTCCCCTTTTTCTTACATTTTCTTTCCACTTTCACCTTTCCCCTCCCCTTCATACGTTCCCTAATTACTATTGTTCCTTAGTCTGTCCTCCTCTTTCTTCCTTTGCCTCCTCATTCTTCATTCATCTCATTTTCATCATGTGTTGTTCACTGTCATCTTGGTAAGACCTTTGCTGACACTCCGTCTCAGTCTCTGGAACCTGCGCCCTGAAGGTCCCTCTTCCAGATTATGTAGGATCCTAAACCTGAGAGCAGATATAACTGTTGAAGGGGGCCCATAAAATATTTGGCCAGTTGCAAGATAATGAAAAAGTGAAGGCAACACAGGAGGTTTCCCACTTAGAGATTAAGTATAACATATGAAACAGTAGTACAAACTTCACAACAGGTACTGCACAGTTAGAAGTGACCCAAGTTTTATATATACACAAAATTGACACACCACAGGCAGGTGTGCAGGATTACCTCAGACAGAAAACAGGTCACCCACATACATCAGTAATGTAAGCTTTCCTCTTAAACACAGTGCAGGCACAGTACTGGCTGTGGAAGTGCAAACGTTCACCATACAGAGTAGATTCAGGAGCTGCATTGCAGGTTTCCATCACACCGAACACATACCAGCATTGCAAAATTTCCAGACACAAGAAGGCATTGTACAAGCAGCACCTGAGCATTTTTCCTTCACAAAATGAAAAAGCACAACTCAGGAAGCACAAGTGAAAGCTTTCTTTCTGTAGGAAAGATACAGCGTGGGCAGCATTTCCGAAAGACATTTATACATAAAACTGGTATAGCCTAGGAAAGATCAGTGCCTGCCTTTCTTCACAAAACAAGTACAACATGGAACCCTTCTTCTATAAACATTCTTTATTGTTTTTCTATCAAGTACACATAAAATACTGTAGAGGATCACTACACATTAAATACACACAGCAAATATGAACAAGAAAACCAATGATCACATAAGTAGGAAATAATAGCAACCTTACAAGTCGAGGATATTGTCTCAGCCCAGTCTTCTACAGCAGAATCCTAGCTGCCAGTGCTTGTGGTGCCTATTGTACAGTCAGATTTACAAGACAGAAATGAGTTAATGTACAGAAAAGAAAACACCAAAGCAAAATCAGTAGCACAACTAGGCATCCCCCACCAGTCATACGGAATCCCGACTAACCACTAACTTGCGGTCGCATTCAGGAAACCAGATATCTCACCAACCCACACCTCTGAGTCCAACATCCCCTCAACTATCAGAATTTCCGATAGGAGTAGCCAGGCATCTACAGTCCCCTTATACATGATGCAGTGGAATCCTGGGTAATATTGTGCGGTCAGGGTAGAGGACATAGGCTTCACCGACCAAAGATGCCCTCGTCCTTAAGTGCATGGTAAACACTACGGCACTTGGAGAAGTCAAGTAATCCAATTACCCTTCTTCTGTAAAGAACTTCTCTCCCATAGAGCATATTGAGCACCTCCACCATCTAAATTACCTCTTTCCTGTAAATAATACATCTTTTCTAAAGTATCCCTCTCCTCTAAACATCCTCACTCTCTTTGAAGCACCCCTCTTCTTTAAAGACACCTCTCTTGTCTAAATCACCCTCTTCAGAAAAGCTTCCTCTCCTCTAATGCCACACATCCTCTGTACTGGAGGCGAATGTTTGGCATTGTTCAGCATTCCGTCCATCACTTGTTCTTTTTACACATTCCTGTATGGCATCTCAATCCTGTAAAGTACACCAGCTGTAAAGCACATATCCTGTGACGCACCTTCCCTGTAAACAACTGCTCTTGTGTAAAGCACGCCTCTAATGTAAAAAAAAAACCTCTCTTCAGTAAAGCACCTCTGTTTTATACAGCAATCTTCTTCAGAAAAGAAAACTTTCATATGGAGCACCCCTCTCCTATAATGGACATCTGCCTGGTTAAAACATATGTTGTGCAAAATACTGCTATACTTTAAAGCACCTGTTATCGAAAAAAACCCTCACCTGTGTTACAGCAGAAACTTTTTCTCTAATTTCTGAGCCCATCAATGACTTTAAAACTTAGGGCCCCCATGGACCTCAGTAGCAAGGAAAGGAACTGGGTGGCACTGGGGATGTTAGTAGCTAAACGTAACATCGCAAGGTTATGGGCAGCGTGCGAGGCACTAACGATTACAGCATGGAAGAAAGACCTGGACTGGTGTATGTTGATGGAGCAAACAGTGTATGAGTCAAGGGGGTGCCCAAGGAAATGGTCGCAAATATGGGGCAGGTGGAATGAGTACCGGAGAAATATCTGTGAACCTCGACAGGCGGCCCTCCAACTGACTCTAGTAGCAGAATAAGTGGGATATCATGGAACCGTTAGCTATAAGGGATAAGATAGAATGGGATGGGAATCAAGATTGCACTGCAATGATTGTCATGCTCTATATAATGACGTATAATTCTGTCGTATTATATTAATATTCTTATCAATAAAAAGGATTTTAAAAAAAACTTAGGGCCCGCTTACGATATCGGACAGACATGAGTCCGTCCGACATCGTTTGGGAACTGGGACCGACCGACCTCCTGTCAACGGTCCCAACCCAGCAATTAGGATTAACCCTGGGCGGTAAAATCCGCTCCGCTCGCAGAGTTTGCGGATTTTTGGCAACTCCGCGTTCCGCGTAGAACGCGGAGTTACCGAAAACTCCGCGATCTGCGGCGTAGCGGAGTTTTTCCCTTGTTCGCGCTTTCAAAATGCATTTTCGCACGCGCAGTAGCGACTTACCGGGATCCCTGCGTTCGCCGATGAGTTTTCCTATCCGTTCGCGTGCGCCACGAGATTTTGGTAGCCGGCTGCGCGATCCCACAAGAGTGTGCGATCGCGAACACGTCATTCGGACGCGCCATCGGACATCCGCGTTCGCGAACTGGAAATACGCATCGCGAACGGGCGGGACAAGTGAAAAACAAGATGGCCGCGCCAATTGGCGACCGCATGGGCAAGTCCGCGAGATATTTCCCCCCGAGCACGCAAACAGCGTCCCGAACACGCAATGCGTGTTCCCGAACAGGAAAAACGCATCGCGAACGGGCGGAACAAGCAACTCCGCGTGCTCGCGGAATTCTGCGTAGCTCGCAGAGTTTTTTTACCACTTCGCGGATCTCAGCGTAGCGTGACTACGCGAACTCCGCCCAGGGTTAATTAGGATGCGACGAACACTGTTCGGTCGCACTCCTATTCTTTACAATGGGAGCTTGCATTCCGACCGGAATGCATGCTCTCATTGTAAAGTGAAGAGGTGCAGTTCATCCCTGCACCCCGTGGCACGCACCTCAAGGTGCCTGCCACAGGGTGCAGGGATCAACATGGGGGCAACATAGGTGCCCCCTCAGCGCCATCCGGAGGCCTTGCACCCATGGGGGCACTGCTGGGGGCCCCCAAAGTTGACTTCCCACAGCCTTTCTGTGTCGGAAAGGCTGCCACAGAAAGGCTGTCGTAATCCGACATTGTAATCCCTCAGGCGGAAAGAACCGCCCTTGGGATTACAGGAGGCTTTCAGAATGGCGGACGGGCTCTCAGAGCCCATCGTAAGCCATTCGGAAATCCTGTTTGGATTGATTTCCAACCGACTCCATCCAAATGAGTCGGTCGGAAATGAATCCAAACAGGAGATTACTATGCCATAGGAATGGCTCCGACCGAGGGTCGGAGCCGTTTCCTCCGGCATCGTAATAGGCCCCTTAGTCACTTCACTCAGATTCTATACTTCACCCACAGAGGCATTGGTCCTCCAATGGACATTTCTCAGTCACAGTGAGGGGTGAGAAATAAGGGTGTTTAACTGTTTGCTACCCAATGAGGACCAATAATTAGCCAACTCACAAATTAGTGATCAAGTTTAAGTACACTATCCTCAGATTATTTCATTCTCTATCATGCATTAGAAATCAGATAAATATATGCACAGTTTCTATGGAAAGAATATTAAGACAAAATAGAAGACTCAGACAAATTTAGAAAAGTTGGTTACTGTAGTAAAGATCCAAAATCAATGCATATAAGTATCATTTTAAGCAGCTCAGTCATGAATCTTACAGCACGTAGTATAAAACCACACATTTAGTCAAAGTAAATCTGTTGCTAAATAGAGGAATCCATAAAAAGGATGGTTCATGTTAGAGTTTCCTACCACCAACAAAGGCAGGAGGATGGTTCAAAAGAGTTCTCTTAGCATGGGCAAAGGGATCAAGTTAAAGTCAACTAATGAAAAGTCCATGAACTTGGGCAAGGTGAATGGAGCAATAAACAGGAAAGTTCAAGTCTGGTATCTTACCAGACAGCTTCAAATAGTCCTGCAGGCAAGTTCATCAGGAAAGGGAAAAAGGCAAGGGGCATGTAAAGATGATCCGGCAGGCAGGCATATTGAAAAGGATTCCAATCAATCTGCCCCCTCCTCCTTGGAAAGTCACTTTTTATACTCCAAATCGTCCATTTGTGACATCAGTTGTTACCATACAATAGTCTGACCGTCATGTGACCATTCTTCCATCACCAGTTACAAAATTGATACTTCAACATATTTTCCCATGTTGCTGATGAGAAACGACTGTCCATTCCGTCTTCACAGGTTGGTTGACAAATAACTTATTTACTTTGTTGCTCTTCCTGGATTAAGTTAAGAGGTCAAGTTCCCACCAATTCACTCACAATGAAGTTCTGGAAAAGTGTGTTATAGATTAAAGAATGTTGCATAAACAGAATTAATAAAGCAACATTTGAGGAAGCGTAACAAAAGTCCATTACACCAGGCTATGAAATAATGCAGCCTAAGGAAAAAGGCAATTTTATGAATTTTAAAGTTAGCATTGCTTATTTAGTAAAATAAACTCATAATTAAGTTCAAGCTTAATGAAATAAATCAAGCATATCATATATGGAAATAATTGTAAGATTTGTTAGTGATTTTTGCACAAAAATGTTCAACTGTAATTATGACCTACTATCAAAATTTTGAAAAGTACCTATTTAAAAACTATTCCTAGAAATCATTAAAATTAAATTGTTTTAGGAAATCTAAAACTCTAATAATCTCAAGCATTTATACTGAAAGTTTCTTTCATATAACATATTGTATAAAGATTTTGCACCACTTTTTCATTTGTTATGGTGCATTACAATTAAGGCAATGGAGACACTAAGGGGCCGATTCCGATGTCGGACGGACTCAGGTCCGTCCGACATCGGTCCGGAGCCGTAACCGACCGACCTGCTGTCGTCGGTTACGGCCCAGGCAGTGCGATGCGACCGAACCCTGTTCGGTCGCACTCGTATCTCCCACAATGGGAGCATGCATTCCGGACGGAATGCATGCTGGCATTGGAGAAAGCAGGAGTGCAGTTCAACCCTGCACCCTGTGGCCGGCACCCCAAGGTGCCTGCCACCGGGTGCAGGGTTCAACAGAGGGCGCCATAGGTGCCTCCAGGCCGCCATTCGGCGACCTTGCACCCATGGGGGTCCCACTGGGGGCCCCCAAAGACAGTGACCGACTGCCTTTTCGTGCCGGAAAGACCGGCACGAAAAGGCAGTGAAACACTGCCATCGTACTCCCTCGGTCGCAAAGAGGCAGCCGGGGAGTACAGAGGATTTCCGAATGGCTGACGGGCTCTCCGAACCCGTCGTGAGCCATCCGGAAATCCGAGTCGGATTCTTTCCGACCGAGCCCATCGGAATGGCTCGGTCGGAAAGGAATCCGAGCGGCACGTTCCGATTCGGTCGGAAGGGCTCCGACCATCGTTCGGTGCCCTTCCGGCCGAAATCGGAATCGGCCCCTAAGTCTCATCATTAATATTTGTACAATCGTACGTAAGAATAATTTGTTAATTAGAAATACTGCTTCATATTAATAATTTGTGCTAATCTGCATCATAGAAAGCTTTTCCATCAATAATCTTTCATAACGACTTTGTTAAAATAATATAGTAATCAATAAATAAAGCATGTCAAACTCATTGTATCTACATTATTCTATTTCTACAAATCCAAGCACACTTTTATGGTGTTGATACTTCAGCTTTTCTTAGTTTCAGTGTTATTTTTCTTAAACGTGCAACATGCGCATTAGAGTTTCTTTGTCAAAATCGTTTTTTATGTCATGTTAAGAATGATCAGCTTTTACACTGTAACACCTGCAAAACATCTGTCTCCTGTAAAGCACCACTGCCAAGTAAATCATGTTTCTCGTAATATACTTCTTCCTATTAAGCTCCTGTTTTCGAAAGTGCCTGTACCCCTCTTCCTGTAAAACATGTCTTCTGCAATGTACCTCTCTGCTATAATTCACTCATTACTGTAAAGTGCATTTTCCTATGATGTACCTCCCTTGTGTAAAAAAAAAAACCTCAACAGTATGCATCTCTGCTTGTAAAGCACATTTGTCTTATAAAGCACTTCTTGTATTTTTATTTGTCTCACACCTGTGTTTCCCACTGGCTCAGTCGGATGCGATTAAATGGAATATAATAATAAAAACAGCAATCTGGTGTGGGTAAAATTCGTTGTAGAACTTGAAAAGCTCAAAAAAGATACTAGGGCAGTCACCCTCTCGGTCTTGCAGCAGGTATGTAGTTATATTTAGGGCATAGGACATTACACCACAATGCTTCTAAGTAGGAGACAATCTGCAAACTGCAATGTCCATTCGTAACAAAGGTGGATGAGGGCATTTGCTTCATGGGACTAGCAGCAGAGGTCAGTCCATTCCAGCACTGAACGTGAATTACCTTCTGTATGTAATAATGCACTGCACCTCTGCTTCCCTGAGGCCAAGGGTCAGAAGGGGAGTGTCAGTGGTCGCAAGGGGCAAGGGGCCTGGAGTGAGCCCAATGTTTCAACTTTCACCAACAATGGGGGTCTTTGGATGTGAAAAGTCTCAATATATGTAGATGTTACTATATTTGGCTACCGTGCTGTGGTAGATTTCCATCACCAAAGGCAGTTTCCTCTACTTGATGAACACTCTTCTTACAAGTTGCAAGGGCATAGCTACCAGTGGTGCAACTTATGCAATGCACAAGGGCCCAAAGGTGAGAGGGGGCCCAGCTACAATAGCTGCTTGAGCACTTAAAGAGCCCCTACTGCACCTAATTGCATAGACTCTGGAAATAGGTGTGCGGGGGTACTGCAGCACCGCTAATATAACCATGCTAGCATTCTGAAGATGAATGAACATTAAAGATGACTTTCAATTTTGGTATGTTTGCTGTCCGTTCAAGGACAGAGGTCAAATGTCAGCCTAGTCATCTGAAGAATTGCTGCTTATTCTTTTAACATGGAGATTAGTGTTTACTTTTCTTTCTCTTACTGCAAAGTGTGAGGATTTTCTAAAGTGAACTATGTGACAATATAGCTGGTGTGAAAGGAAAGGCTGTACGATGCCATTTACCTCTAACACATAACAAAATGTAACTACCTATAAATGAACTGTAGAAATATTTCAAAATAAATAAACAGCAATGAAAGCACAAGTGAAGTGCTTGCATTTTTTTCTAATTCTGAAGTGTGATGGAAACAAAGATTTTAATAAGATTAAAACAAATCACTTAACTTGGTGATGCGCTAATGACAAATATTAGCTGAAAGCAAATTTCTGCACATTATAGTTTGTGCGCTACATAGCTTTATCAGTAAAACTGTAAGTCTGTGCAAATTAAGTGATCATTTCAATGCAAAATGTGCTGTCTATAAATGACAGTGTGCTACTGCACCATGCTTAAGTAATATATTTGTGACAGTGCATGCCTAAATGCAACACCAGCTACATACTGCACCCTTACCACTTCCCTGCTGAATGGGCGTGGCTCATTTGTGACACTTGTTCTTTGTGTGATACTTGGATTTTTCAGAATCACTATGAATTCAATGATATAACATTGATGGCAGCACCCAATCTGAACATTGTTCCTGCACCACTGCTCAATAGGGCAACAGGAGCTCTGACAGCACTGAGAGTCTGCTGTTAGCTCCACTCGATTCCCTCACCTTCAGGAGTCAAACTCCAAGAAGAAAAATCCACTAAAGCACCTGTGGGGGCACTTCAAAGGCCTTATTGAGCATGCACTGAATGGCCGGGCAGTGTGCATGCTCATTTTTGTAAATGCAGAGTGTGCCATTCGGTCCTGGCTGCCTGCCACCAACAGAGATTAAAGAAGAAGTTATGCCCATGCTGCGTTTGCTTCTGAAAACAAGGTAGTCACAGTAATCACTGCGTTCAACCTAACGGGTGGAGGGTAGACAATGGCAGTTAGTAAAAGAACATACACTTACTTAGGACAGAGTTCTGGAACTGGGAAAATTAATTATTCAAGTCTTGTTTGTTTCATTGTTTGCTAAAACAATGCATTGATAACTTTAAAAAACTTATTGGGGTCGCAAATGCAGAATGATTCCTTATTAAAATCAGGAGAAGGAATAGTTCTCCTTCTGAGATCTGTGGAAATTGGCTAGACTCTGAGAAAATAAGATGTTGCTACCCAGAGTGAGATACTGAGAGAGAAGGAACTCGAGTAACTGTTATATATAGTACTGTAGTAGAAGTCAACAAATTAACAGGGAGAGCTGAGCCAAGAGTCTGCTTTGGCTCTAAGAGTCCGTCTTGGCTCTAAAAGCCCAGGCACAACTTAGTACATCATATGATATTATTGCATCGAGAGGCATTTATTAAAGGTGATAATTTGAAAACATGAACTTAGAATCATTCGTGCCCCCCACCCTGACAACAATACCATTAGTGAACTAAGAGGCACGTCTGTTATCACGCGCACCCTATATTTGGGCTATATTCTTATTTTACACTAAGCAACATTATAGTCCATTAGTAAACACGAGCTATTCTGTACAGCACACATCCTCATGTATTTCAAGGTTTTCTCATATGCAATAATGAAAAAAAGGTGGTACAGCAAAATAAAATAATTTCCTAGGACCACACAGTTTGGGAAGTAGCCAAGCTGGGATTGATCCCAATTCAGCCACTGGATTAATATCTATTTCCTGCTCCTGTTTAGCATCAAAGTTTAATGCTTTGACTTTCATTCTTGGTGCATCAGATTAGAGCGTAGGTAGCAGGAAGAAGATACATAAAAGCTCATCTCATTTTGAGCTCAGGTGCCCAAAAGAACCTCAAGCTAAACCATAGCCTGGCATCTGGCTCGAGCCTTCAGTGGCTCACCTACCTCTATACATTACTCTGGGTAATCTGTTCCAAGCTTAGATTCTGCTGCCAGTATCATACCTTTTTTTATGTGAGGATGACCATCTTGTACCTGTGCTGTGTGTGAGGGGAACTTACACTGCTGCCAAATGCTGCACATTGTGTGTGCATGTGCTTACTCAAGGCTTGGACTCCTGCTGCAGATGCTGTCCATGTTCTTTGCATGTAAGGGTAGCATGAATTTTTTTGGTACGATTGGTATGTGTTCTATTGGTGTAAGGGAAGCGTGTACTCCTGCTCGGTGCTGTACCTGTTTTGTGTGTGGAAATCTTTCTATGTGTGTGAGTCAAGCATGTACTCATACACCCTGGTGCTAATCCTTACACCAAATCTGAAGTTCTGCTTATTCGTTGTATCTAAGGGAGGTGTTAAGCGTTACTGCTCAGCGCCAAATTTGTTCCATGTATTTGAAGGGAGCTAGCAGTGGCACTGCAGTCCGCACTTTTTTCATGTCTCTGAAGGAAGCTTGCACTGGCTGGCTCTGCAGTACCACACTTGATCTCTGTCTTTGAAGCAAGCTTGTACTGGCCCTCTACTACCACACTTGTTCCATGTATTTTAAGGAAAATTACACTGGCCCTGTAGTACCACATTTGCTTCATGTCTTTGAAGGATGCTTGCGCAAACTGGCCCGGCATTAGCACACTTGTTCCATGTCTTTGAAGGAAGCTTGCACTGCCTGGCTTTGCAGTACCACACTTGATCCATGTCTTTGAAGGTAACTTGCACTGTTCTTGCAGTACCACATTTGTTGCATGTCTTTCAGGAAAGATTGTGATCCTCTTGACCAGTGATATATGTTCTATGCGTGTGAGCCAAGGAACCGCTGTGCTCCTGCTCCCTGTGCTCTATGTATTTTTGTTTCTTTTATGGCTGACCAATAGACTGTTTTAGCTGTCTTGCCAGTCTCATATTTTCTCGAAAACAATGCATAATCTTGCTTAGAGAAAATTAGCATAGTGTTATTCGCATATTGGTTCAGCCCTTCAGAACAACATATGGACACTTGGGCCGAGGATCAGCTCTCTTCAACCATTGGCTTTGTTGCCAATGTTTGGCTCTGCCTAGTAGATAACCATTGGTCTTTGGGATACAAGGTACACTGAGTAACAGGATTTTGTCTGCTTACTCAGTGTTACTCTGTATCCAGGCTCACTTGTAACTTCAAACTAGTGCTAATTAGGTATTGAAAGTATCAGCAACTCCACTTGCATTACAGCTGGACCATAACTTTCTTATGCAGAGCACCAGACATCACTGCTGCAAGCTTCAAAACCATGGCACCACCTTGAAACGGTATTCTGCATGATCTATCATTTTCTACTTTTCCAAGAAGGCAGCTCAGTGCAAAGCTTTACTTTTTACTTTTTTTTATCGAACCACATGCCCACAACATTTAGTTGGAATATTTTTTCTTTAGTTTTTTTAGAAGGCAAGTGAGACTTGTTTTGATGTCAATACTCCTCCTTGAAAATTCCACAAAGATCAGACTCACATAGTCTGCAGTGCTGGTCCAAGTGTGGCTAATGGGGCATTAGATAAACTCAGTGGCTATTCAGGCTTCAGTGTAGCTTACCTCAACAGCTTTGAATTGCACTAGTGGACTGATGCACCAGATACTCAACCTGTGCCTCCAACACCATCCTCTGTCCCAACTCTGCTCCTACTTAGAGAGTGGTGTACTTGTTTCCGAGCAGTGTGAGTGCAGAATAGCCACCATGTAGTGTGACTGCATTGTGAGTGGTGTGCCTGTGTAAATGCAGGATCAATAATCTTTTGTGAGTGCAGGTTGAATGGTCTTCAGGTTATAATTTGTGCCCATGTGAGTGCCTAGTGCGGTACATGACTGTGAGAGTGCAGCGTGAGAGGTGTGCCTATGAGAGGGCAACAGAGTGATTATGGGGTGAGTATGGAGCCCCTGCATGTTATATCTTTGTGTGCATCCACTTTACAAGGACTAGCCTGTTGGCTTTGGTAATGCTGTTAGGGTTATGGCATTGACTTGCAGAAATAAAGTGGAGGGAATGGAAATACAGTAGTGTGTGTATGAGAATGGTAGTGAGTTTTGATATTGCAGATGCAGACTACATGGAAGGAGATTGAGCAGTGCCAATGGCAGTTGACAGACTAAGTTATAACACTAATGAAGTGGCTATGTTACTTTGCTTGCACTAGGGCCTATGGCAGCCTAGCTATGGCACTGTCTTCCTAAATTGACTGGCAGGGATGTCACAAGCAGGCAGCAGCTGGAGATCTTTAGCCAAGACCCCCCTCTTTTCAGGGCCCTGTCCTGCCACTGCTAAATGTATTGGTATATCACAAACGTTGGCCTATCTGATTTCATGTACTGAATCTGCCTCCAATTGTGTCCCAGGACATTGTTATTATTTTTAATAAGGTGCTCATGATACCAGAAAATGAGATAGGGGCCAGCATGATGTTTTAGACCTGGGTCTCACAAAAGGTTATGAAAGGCCTGTATACTGGTATATTCTTCTTACTTTAGCATACATGGAAACCCCAACCCATATGAATGTGTACATATCTGTATTGTTATGTTTAGTAGGGCACAGAAATACACGTTTCAAGCCATGTGCCTAACTGTGTGCCACTGAATTAGAAAAGAAAAATGGAAAAATTTAGTTTTGAAAATACCCATTTGGCATCTGCTTTGAGTAGCTGTTATGTTGCTGTTTCAGTTTCACTGCAGAATCCAGAACTAAGGCATAAGGGAAAACAATGTGACTGGCAGTCATTTCTTACTATGTACAAGGTAAGTATGCCCTTCAAATGACCACAACATCTTGAAAATGTATTGGGTAAATTGTGCACCCAATAAGTGTTGTTCCAGGGCAGAGAAGTAGGCCATGGCATTTTTTTAATGTGCGCTGTACTTTGTGACGACCATCGGTATTATTAAGGACTTCCAGCTGCAAAACCCCAGCTTCCCTGAAGTCCAAAACCTCAATAGTACTAGTAGGAACATGATGCTCTAGAGAAATGGTCTTGGAGACACATGGGAGCAAAATAAAGATAAGTAGGAAAAATGGAGAACTGTCCCCAGTTGGACACACAAACTGGTCAAAATGGGTGGATTGGATATAATCAATACATATAAAATAGTATAAATATTGCAGTTTAAAAGTACTGATAACAACACACCCTCACCAGAACCCAGGGATTGCTGGTGCTAGTGGAGATATGGAGACTTGTTTAGTAAGAATGTTAAAAAAAAGTGCAGAAAGACTAAAGGCAAGATATCCAACACAGCATAAGTACAATGTAGGGAAACTGAAAGCGGAGCAGAGAAAACAAAGGTGCAATGAGGGTTAAAGCCAGGTGCAAACTAATGCAAGAGACAGAGAACCCCAAAAAAAGGAGAAGGGGGGTTGATCAGAGAACCCAACCAAATGCATGATTGGCAGGCAATGAGTATTTGCATCTTGCTGCCTTTTATAGTGTCTATGCCTAGAATGAACTAGAAGAAGTGATGGGTTAATTTGTGGTGATGGTTGCAATCTTGGATTCAGCACTAGTGTGGTAACAGTCAGTGACTCTATAAATAAGCACTGCTTCTTGGAATAGGAACCAAACTGATCATGAGCCCTCAATCTTTAACTATGTCCTAGTAGCCACAGCCTCCAATTCCCCTCGTGCCTTACTCTTACTGGAACCCACCAAATTTAATGTATAGGTTGTTGTGATTTGTGCAGACCCCTAATCTGTTGGGAAGACCTGACAGACTTTAAAAGAATCTAATGCAAAGGCACTCATACAGGCAGCTTGGAAATTGGGTCATTATTCCTCCCTCCAGAGTTAGGTACCAGTACCACAAGTACCTGAAACTCCAGGGGTGAGGAATATCTGGCCCATTATGAGTTGGCCCCTAAGAGTACACTAAAAATCGAGGAATTACTAGGAGAATTGGAAAATCCGTATCCAGTTCCCCCGGTGATTCCACATTTTCCCTCAGACTTTCACACTGCTTTCAGCAGGCAACATGTCTGTGGGAAATTGAAGAGATCTGCAGTGTTTCCGCAGATCTCATAATTCCATTGTGCCAGGTAACTGCTGTTACCAGCCACATCAGAATTAAGAGACCATTCTTAGTGAGGTCCATAGACAAAAAGCTGTATTAAGTGTGCCTAATTCAAGGAAGGAAAATTGGGAAACTCAGCTCCAGGTGGAGTATATAAAGAAAGTTAAAATTACAGTCCAGGGGACACCGTAGACCTCTGGGCACCAGAGACACTACACTTGGTGCACTAATTGTAGTTACTTCCATGATTGGTCTGATGATACTGTTGCTCTACCAGAAGAACTTTATATATAACGGAAATTGGGCCATTGGAGCTCTCTTTAATTAGATGGTAATGGTTTCCAACAAGTAAATGCTTCGGAAATGTATGCCCATTAACCTTTTCTGTCAACAATAATGACCTCTTCAAGAAATACAGATGTGCATACTATAATAATAGAGATTTAGTTAGGAATTCTCTGCTTCATAACTAAGGACAATATAAAGTTTATTTCAACATGCTGCAAAGAAGCAAGGGGCATTCAAAAAATCTTTCGTAAACATTGGATGTCTTACTGAGTGATCCTAATTAAACTCATAACATAAGGAAGGCATCAAGAGTAAAGTCAGGTTCAAAAACTGTGCAAGTATGAGGCATATGTGCTGAAAAACCTATATGAGGTGAATTATGTGTGATGTTCCGAAGTATACTGAAAAAGGAAATTTCGGAACATTTGACAGCAAATAAGAATGATGATTAAAACGTTCCTGTGGCTAAGCATTTTTGCATTAATAACCTAACTCATACGGATGGTGACCGTGACCAAAAACTGAGGCATTTTGAATCCCACAGTGTCAAGGACTTGGCATTCCTTGGTCCATAACCAAGACAAGGGAACTTTAAATCCATTTAGAATAACTTAATATGTTGGTCCCTTGCAAGGATTGACTAGTTGTTGCAATGTAATCAAACCACGATAATGTGTAATTTTTTGTTTAATCTGAATGTTTTATACTAATTAATTAATTGTTATATCCACCTTAGGGTGCATTTCATCTCAGACTACAGCTCTTAGAATCTGTAAGCAGCTCGGTCACCTGCTGCTCTTTGGCTCGCAGATCATGGACTGACTCCCTGAGCTGTCAGAAAGGAATGGAAATTCAATTTGCTAACAATACTTCCTTAGGCCACAGTGGCCTTATGTCTCAGCATAAAACTATTTCTTCATGCGTTGTCCAGAGAGAAATGTGACTCTTTTCTTCCACATGCTGCTGTCAACTTGAGAAAGCAAAGAAACATTGAAATAAGTATGTGTGTTCTTTTATGAGGCACTGTGGTATCTATTCTCTTTATTATGAAAACTTAGAATGAGTTGGTCCATCCACATTGGGTCCACTAGGATGCAATTCAAAGTCTATGGGAATTTACATGTTTCTGTAAGATAGTAAAAAAGCTTTATGTTGCTGTCTCTTTTGCAGTTCCCGATATATACTTTGTCGCATTATCTTGATACACAATTAGCATTGTTATGGCTCTATTTAGTTAATATTACACATCTGTAATTTACAAAAACATATTTGTTGACTTCAACAATGCAGTTTTAGTATGTATTTAAGTGTACATTTGGCATGCACTCCACATAGAAGAGTTGGCTACTATTTTGACACTTTGTTTATGCTGGCTAATTATTTAACATTTTATAAAGTGATATTTTAAACAATCAATAAGTATTGTACTTTGTATTGTTTAGAATCAGATATCCTACCAGTAACTTACAAGTGAGAAGCACACCGTGTGTCACAGCAAAATTAATATAGTAAAACCCATAACTCTGAGCTTGCATTATTTTTAGCAACTTTACTTCTGCAACATAACAGCAACATGTCTACGCACGATTATATTAATGTGCTCATTTCCTGAACGTGATTTATGATAGATGGTATTACGTGTATGAATCTTTGGAGTCTGGTTTCTTTCCTCACATTCAGAACAGCTAATCCACTTTTTATTCCCTTCTTAATACTGATCCCTTAAGATGGTTGAAAGAGTACATTATTTTACCATTTTCTGTTTAACACTGATATTATATTTTTTCATTTGTTTTAGAGGTTTTCATTATGCCCTTTCTCCTTTCTTTTTGGTTGGATATTCCCCTTAGTAGATTTCCAATTGTTTAAATTTAAAATAGTTCGTCTTGAAAGCTACATCGAAGCAGTACACCTGGAGTCATTTCATTTGATGCTAATCTGACATAGTGCATTTCAATTTAGGTGTGGTTTTGACTGTGAAAATATCCCATAACAATGCACAAGTGTTTGCTAGTTAGCCCGATAGCTGGCTTTCCGGGTCTTCTTCAACTTTTTGATGTTTGTCACTTGTTTTGGTAATATGCTTCTTTTGTAGTGTTTTAGCCCTTTGTGGTGAAAAGACTTGAAATTCCTTACTTTGCATTGTCTATGTAATTGCCATTTTCTTGTTTCTTCACTGCGGTGAGATCTGCCAGTTTTGACATCTTAGGGTCATTATTCGCTTGGACTGTGATTTTCAAGCCTTGACTATTTAATTTCTTTAGTACATTTCAGTTGTAAAGGTTCTTTGTAGATTTGTTTCTGCTAAGTGTTTTGTTTTTTTGACTGTTAATACCCAATCATGTTGTTTTTTAGGGGAGGTGGAGGGGCAGTACATCAATATCTCTAGGTCATGTAGATTCTGATTTTTATGCAGCTAACAATGTTGTCCTTTTTATGTAGTGTTTATGTTGGCTTCTGAAGGCTTTTTCTGGTTGTTAAACTTATGTGAGGGGTACTGTCAGAGGTATTGTTTTCCTTTTTAAAAAGTGCATTTGTTTGTGTGTTTTTAATTTGTGTTTGTAATTATGTGGCATGGGTATTTTTGTTTCTTGGTCATCTGCAAAGCCTGCTGACATGGGTGGACCCCCTCCCAAATTGCTGCTGCACACGATTTACCACAGAGCAGGAGGTTGGGGAGTGTGGGTGGGCTACTCGCCGCAGCCGTCAGACTTGATGCACCCATTCATGGGGTGGATGGTTTTCAAATCAAGCACGTTGTGTCATCTGGAGGGGAGAGACACCATTACTTCCACGTCCTTTGTATTCACCCCAGTCATAACACGTGAGGTAAATCCTACCTAACAAACACGAAAAAACAGAAATGCTGAAGGAACCCCCACTCCCCCCTCAGTTGGGCGCTATATAATGATAGCATTCTCCCAGCACATCCTGTGTTTTTTTCTGTGTAGGGACAAGGATGAGGGATGTTGAAGCTTGGGCAGGGTCCAAGTCTCTTGTGGCATTCTCCCAGAGCATTCCTCCCCTGCAGGGCTTGAGGGGAAACCTGGGAGCATTTTGGGAGCAGCATGTATCTTTTTGTGCGCATGTGGCTTACTGGATGGGCGCTGGATTGGGAGGGTGTTCTCCGGTCTGCTGCATGGTTCGCGAAGGAAAGCCAGTCCTTTCAGCAAGGGAATGAGACAAGTGAGTAAATCAGTCCACACATGCATGTGGAGTTGTCTTCACATGCGCAACCTTTCAATGAGGTCACATTGCAAATGACACTGGATTATGACCATATACAGTTTTGGGGGCATTATGGGGTTATTTACTGGAGAAAAGAAACCTTTTTGCGGATTACTGAGCTGTAATCTTGGCCATTCCAATGGGGAAATGCTGCTGTAAGAGGAGACAGGTTTTTGCAGTTTCTCCTGCTTCCCTCTCCCTATCTTCTTGATCTCCCTCTCCTCCCCTTAAAAAATCCAGTCAGTACATTTTATACTTTGATTAATTAAAATCATAAAATGTAGGATCATAGAACATACTCTCATTATAAAAACAATACTTTAAGCACAAGAACCTAAAAATCATACCATTATTTAAGCAGAAGAGTTAACATATAATAAAAAAAACTATATATTGGATGCATGTGATTTGTCCATATTATAGGTCTAAAAGTAATACCGTTATATATACAGAGAGAATTATACATAATAAAATCATTGATTTTAAGCACATATAGTTTGTCCTTCTTACACATCTAAAGATCCACCTTAAAATACCTTTAGGTTATCGGCTTACTATTTTATTCTAAAATAGGGTTACAAAACCTGATTTCCTTCTCCTCTTTACCAAGGATCCTAAATGCGTATCTTTTCTAAGTGCTAATCGTGCTGCGCAAATTCAATTTTATGCTTAATTAATTTAAAAGCCTTTTAACAGTAGTTCTGCAAATTTAGACCGCCAGAGATTGGAGAAAGGATTCCAATGAAGAGAAAGTCAGAAGGATAATACTGGACACTATTGCTGCAATGAAGAAAAAGCATTCTGATGACAAAGGCTGTGGGATGCAAGGATACCTATACTCTGATGTTTCTCATTCAAATTAAAGTGATGAATTGGCTTTCCTTATTGACCAAAGGGGAAACATATTTCTAAGGAAGTGTTACTGCAATTGCTTACCCATATTATGCAAAATATGGCATTTCACACAGAGGATGCTCCTAGATCTTCCGAAGAGACTGTGTTGAGGTAATTCAAGAAGGCATCTAATTTGGGCTTGCCTATACATCCATTCATTATGGATGTGATTTCAAATCAGTGGAAAGACCAAACTTTATGGCCAGGCTTTAAACTTTGGAGGAAGTGGAGGATACCTGATACCTGACGCTATTATGGTGTACTCTATGGTGGCAGGCATGGTGGGAAGATACTTTGTGGCAAAAGCAAATATTTTAAAAGCCCTGCTGAGAAGCAGCCTTCATGGAGGTTTATGCTCAGGTACAACTATCCCTTTGTGCAGGGGTTTCAGGAGCTTACACTGTGCAGTCTCTTATATCAGACTTCAATCCTCTGCTCAAATCTCTGCTCAAAGCATGGTTAAAAATGTTTAAATATGCTGGAAATCCTGGGAAAACAAGCAGAATGTTTACCTGACTTCTCTTTTGACTCTGTGAGGGCTTCCGCATTGGCATGCAGTGATTCCATAAAATTTCGTAGAAACGTATAGCTCAAAGAGTGTAACACCCATGATGCCCAGAGGTCCACAAGTCTCAAAAGATCATTTGAGGGGGTTTGTGTGTTTGAATAAGGGTTGTAAGACAAGCTACATAGAATTTTCAAGGACAGAAAGCATTTCTTTTCATTTAGGAAACAACATAATAAGAATGTTAGTACATCAAGACAAAAGTCTTCTTTTCACCAACCCACAAGATGGCATCAGGCAAATGAGAATTCATCCAGATTCCAAGGAAAGGCTTTTTTGTGGAAATTCCAGAAAAAGCACAAGCCGGAAGTAATACAAGAGGCACAATGTTCCTGACTATGCTTGAAGCTTGAAGGAAAGCTACCCAGGATTAGAGGTTACATGAAGAATCCAACGCTTCCTGGAAGAATGGAACAGGTACATTTCAGACAAATGGGCATTGAACATTATGGAGAGGGGTTATGCTGTTGAATTACTCTTAAACCCTGTTCCTTCAGGGACCATACCTATGCTGTATCTGAAGGATCCAGTAAAGAGAAAAATGATGGAGATGGGGATTCTGGCAGTGGTGTCCAAAACTTGTGATTATTTCAGTGCCCAAGTTGGAAAAAGGACAAGGTGTGTATTCCTTTGTATTCCTGGTGCCAAAGGCAATGGAGGTGTTATATGGGGTTATGTGGTCCCAAAACACATTGTCGACATTGCTAAGTTAGCATGAGTTTTGCTTGCCCTATGCTGCTGCTTTTGCGCACGCCTCTGCTAAGAGTTTGTTTTCGCGACACTTTGCCTCTGCCCTGTACTTGATAACAGATTGTTTTTCACGTTTTCAGCCTTCCCTTCAATTCTGTCTGAACATAATGTGCAAGGTCGGTCAACAATGTGTCTCTTGTTATTCTGTTCTGGTCAGTCCCTATTACCTAGACAAAACATGTTACCAACAGCTGCAGTGTGGAAGAATCGTGCTTTGATATAACGTTGTTGCATGTTTTTGAAACACACTCGAAGAAAGCCGTTCCATGGAGCTGAGCTCTGCTGTTCCTATGATGTAAACCTTTGCGTTTAGGCTTTCAGGTAGGGGTCTGCTAATAACGCCTAGAGATCTTCTGTTATATAAAGTAACTTCTTACTGCCGTGGGGAGGGTGATTAGGCCCAGTTATTTTGCCTTTTTCACAGTCTTTATAAAATGACGACTCCTTTTATATTCTATGGTATTGTAACAATGCTAATGGTTCTTGCCTTATGCATTTTGCTGCTAGTTGTGGTTCGCATACTTTTTTATGAATCGCTATAGTCAAAATAAACATTTTGAACTTATTTAGTGACTCTGATTATTTTTATTGTGGACAAGTACGTGAGAGCGAAAGAGTGTCTTGTTCCCGCGACTCTGAGGTGAGTCGGGAGTGCTCGTGTTCTGGGTTGTCTAAACATTTGTAGCTTCTTGATATTTGTAGGAGACCGAATGAGACACTATTGCTAGTCGGTTGGGAATTTGGGTACTAAGGTGATAGGAGGTACACCCCTATTTACTGAAGTCCTGTTTTCTTGTGCATAGTTCTGTGTATGAGCAGAATCCCCGCAACATGGCGCCGCCAACGTTTGGTCTCGTTCTTATCTGCGAGACGCTTGAGTAGTGCTCGTGCTAGTCCACAATACCCTCACTTCTGTTTCCGGAGACAGCTGTGATGGAGAAACCTGATCTTCTACACGAAAAGAAGAGGTCAGTGGAGATCGACGTTCCACTCCTTGCTCAGAATCACCTCGACCAAAAAATTCCCTCACGGTCTGAGACTTGTGGCTACGAAATCTCCCACATTCAGAGCAAACGCCACCATATCCCTCTACAACAATGGGATTATACTAATTCAGGCCACCGATCGCAATCTGGTCATCTTTGATGACAGATTTGCCATCTTTAAAAGATCTTTGGTCACTAGCGATTCCCCTATTCAATCTAGGTATGCTCTTCCCCCTACCCCTTCTCAGGAGATCCCTGATCCCTTGCTAACTGCTCACATCTTGTTGACTGCCTCACCTACCCTGATCAATACACACATTACTTCAGATCCTCCAACCCCAGGATCCCCTAACTCACACATCGTCCCACGACCTGTCCAAACTAGTGGCAGTAATCACGGATCAGTTGTTATCCCTCACTCCGACCACCTCTCCGGCACTTCATCCACCCCCTCCCCCACTAGCCCTTGCCTACATAACTCCCAAACTCGACAGCGGGCCTGCCCACTCTACAACAGGAACACATCCAACCTCCATTCCCCTACCCTCCCCTCCACCGCCCACCTTCCTTGCGCGCCCTTACATCGAAGAGGCAATTCTCCATTAACGTTTTTACCCCATCCCCCTCCGCCACCTGCCCTGGTCTCCCCTCCGCCCTCCCCACTAACCAATCCGCCGCCTCCCCTCCACGTGACCCATAAGCCACACTCAGATACTGCTTCCAAGCTCATGAACATTACCCATGAACTTCTAACTATCAAAAATGTCATCCAAAACCTAATTAAGTCCGCCGAAGAGCTAGCCCTTGACCTCTCTTCCAACATGTCCACTCAGGAGATCCCTCATCCTTCCATCATCAGAACTTCACAGGAGATCCCTCCTCTGATCCAACTGAAACCCCCTGACCAGAAGTGGAATACCTCCCCCTACCCCAACGCCCCCTCTAGACCGGCCAGATCCACAAACCCATTCTCAGAACCTGATATTCTCTCCCTCCTCCTTGAGTACACCTCTCCTCATTCGACCATCTCAGCCCCTACTGAATCCTCTCCAACAGCCCCACTAATTGCACCTAGCTCGACATTCCATAAACTTGGTAATGCGATACCCATCCAAAGCATCACACCCAACCCTCATAGAGTTCCGAGACTCAATGCCAATTCCAGAAACACTAATAACCTCATGCAGATCCCCACTACACAGCCCGCGCTCACAGACACCCTGCATAAATCACATCTGAAATGCATGCTACTTAACTGTAGATCAGCGGTGAAACATGCCACAGACCTTGCTGATCTCATCCTTGCTCATGATCTAGACCTCCTTATCCTCACTGAAACATGGCTCAACGACTCCTCTGGCCCCATCCTTGACTTATTAGTCCCTCCTACTTACAACATTATCAGACTCGACCGAGTCAAGAAAACGGGAGGGGGCTTAGCTTGTATCTGCCGCAACTCTCTCAGAGTAAAACAGTCCCCCTCTGCCAAGCTCTCATCCTGTGAATACCTATGCATTGATATCACTAGCACACACAGACTCTTATGCAGCCTTCACATCTTCTACCACCCCCCAGGTGATAACCTACCTCTAATCGAACAAACTATGGAAACCATCTCCTCCAACCTTGGCCGACACTGCCCTCAGATCTTCCTTGGGGATTTCAATCTCCACTGGAATGACCCACATGATCAGGCGGTTACAACCCTCAAAAACTTCCTAACCGACCTCTCCCTGACCCAATTCTGTGACAGTCCCACACACAACTTAGGCTCGACACTGGATCTAATCATCGCCAACCCCAACTCCATCCACCTCGAATCCATTCTTCCTTGTGACTGGTCTGACCACCATTATATCAACTTCCTGATTCTTGAAAGTTGGAACCACAAAAGCGCACAACCACTAAAACTCAAGCACTGGAAAAGATCTCTCCATAATACAAGCGTTAATGAGCTCATAGAGCGCTGCAATTCTTCCCTTTTTCCACATGCAAACATGTGCGATGTTCACGATCTCACTGCACACTATAACAACGCCATGCTTTCTGCCTTGAATGCCACAGCCCCCCTTCAGCTAAAAAGAATTCCCATAAAAGACTCCAAACCCTGGTTCAATGACAGACTAAATGCGGACAGACGCAGCCTAAGACTAGCAGAACGCACCTGGAGATCCACTCCCTCCGCGGATCTTCTAAAAACACTAAGATTCAAAAGAAGTAGATATAACAAACTCATTAGAACTGGACAAAGCCAAAAATTGCCCAAAACGTCTTTTTGAGCTGATTAAATCTCAATCCAACAACACCTCTACCCAATCTCAGCACCTCTCTCGCCCGCAACCTAACTGTGATGCGGTTGCTGAATTCTTCCTTGATAAGACGAACAAAATCGAAGCAGATCTTAGGTCTGCTGCACTCAATCTTTCGCCCTCTCTTGACTCCTCTGTCTCCACACCCCCGACCTCGCCTCATTGCCTCTCCCTCAAAAACAATGCCTCATGGAGTCAAATCACTCCCCTCAATGACATTACCATCCTCAATATCCTCTCGACCCTTAAACCCTCAAATCACTTCAATGACCCCCTCCCCCCCAATTTCTTTAAAGATATGATAGGGTCCCTAACACCGCTTTGGTCCAAGATCATCAACGCCTCACTTCTTCAAGGTGAGATCCCGGACTGCCTGAAGGCTGGCCTAGTGCTCCCTATTCTCAAAAACCCTCTGCTGACCCCGTTGACCTGAACAACTACCGGCCTATCACAAACATACCCACCCTGGCAAAACTGCTGGAGAAATGTGTTCATGAACAGCTACGCAAACATATTGAGCAATTCCAGCTTCTCGACCTCTTCCAATCGGGCTTCCGCACTGGCCACAGCACCGAAACAGCCATCACTCACATAGTGGACGACGCCCTCACCCTACTTGACCAAAATGAAGCTTGCCTTTTAATTCTGCTCGATCTCTCATCTGCGTTCGACACTGTTAAACATGACAATCTACTCTACCTCTTGGAACGTAGGATGGGGCTCTCGGGCACGGTCCTTAAATGGTTTGCCTCTTTCCTCAACAACAGAACACAAAGAGTCAAATCCAACCAGTCTCTATCCAACCCCAGTCCTTGCACACTGGGTGTCCCCCAAGGATCCTCACTCTCCCCCACACTCTTTAACCTCTTCCTTGAACCATTGACTGTAATTCTGAAAGCCTCCAACATCCAATATCACATGTACGCGGACGACACCCAACTCTACATGAAAATCTCCTCCCCGATGACATCAAATCTCTCAACGGAACCCTTCTCAAAACCCTAAACTGGCTAACCTCCAACCATCTCAAATTAAACGCCCTCAAGACCGAATTCCTCCTCATTGCACCCGCTAGGCAATCCACCACTGTTGTGAAATATCTCTGTAACCTCACTGCCCTCAACTGCACTCCCACATCATTGATTCCACTAAATCATTGGGAGTTGTGCTTGACAAGAACCTAAACATGCAAGACCACATGAGATCATCGACCAAAGGAGCGAACTTCCAACTTTGCATCCTTAGAAAACTCAAACCCTACCTTCCCCAAGACGACTTTAAAGCGGCGGTGCAAGCACTTGTCATCTCTAGACTAGAATATGGCAGTGCTACTCTAAGCGGACTGCCGAAACTCAGTTTAGCCCCCATAAGAGCTTCTCTAAATGCTGCTACTAGACTCATCACGGGTTCTAAGAAGACCACCCACATTTCGCCGGACCTGAATTCGCCCAATTGGCTTCCCTTTGAGGCAAAGATCCAACTAAAGATCGCTTGCATGACCCATAGAGCACTACACTTCAACACCCCACTCTACCTGACAAACAAGCTGGAACTATCCGGGGGCTCCAGGTCCACAAGAAGCACCTGCACACTGCTGCTCAAGCCAAAGAAATTTAATAAGCTTAAAACCTACAAGCGCTCATTCTCGGGCGTCGCCCCAAGAATCTGGAACGCTCTCCCAGTGGAAACAAGACTGATTCCCTCTACACGTGCCTTCAAAAGGGAAGTTAAAGCTCTACTAATGAACAATGCCTTGAACTAGATGCCTTGCTCCTCGTGCCTCTAGCTTACTGTACACATATCACTTTTTGCGACCCTTTGTCGCTGGACATATTATCTGGTTGCTTTTGTTGTATATTGCCCTATTTCTCGCTCTCTCCTAACCTGCATCCTATGTCCGCGTTAATTTTATTCTGTTCCTTTGTATTTTATCCCTCTGTTTCCCCGATCTCTCTCCACTAGCTGTTTTACTTTGTATGCCTCAACTGCATGTAAAGCGCTCTGATACCCAACTGGGTCATGTTCGCGCTATACAAAACTCTAAATAAATAAAATAAATAAATAAAATAAACCTATATTGACATTTTTATTGGTTTATTCAAGCTTGAAGTTTTAAAAGGTATTTCTTTTCTTATAACCAGAGTTTGCGCTGCCTCTCTTTAGGTTGTTCTACTGTCTTCTCTATAATGGCTGTGGTTGATATTCCGGCTCATAGCAGAGCCGCGCTGAGGGCGCACTTGACTCGTTATGCAGTCCCTGATGCTGGGGCTGCGCTTATTTTTGTGGTGGAAGCCGATCCGGCTCACCAGTTTGAAGTATTTTACTCTTGGGTCACCTTACCGGCGGTGAATGGGAATGATGATATGTTTCACACATATACTGCCACTGCCGTTCCTCAGCAGTATCAGCCTTATAGAGCTCTTGAGATTCCGCTTACAGCTTGCCAACACCGTATTTGGTTTAATGGCGCCCATCCTCACCCATTAACGGCAGTCCGTTTAGGCCCTTTATCTATAGATGGGGCCACATGGTCGTTTTGGCTGGGTTTACCCCACACCCACGTGCTTTTACAACTGCTACTCTGGCAGAGCTCCGCGTCTTACATACATTGTTGGTACGCGTATATAGAGCTGTAATACAGTACGTAACATGCACCGTCCAGGTGGGACCACCTGGTGTTGCAGTACAACCTGCGGGTCCTGGTGGCGTAACCATCAGTCCCCTTATGGTTAATGCTGTCATGGGCAAGCGCCCACAAAATAAAGATGAATTTCCCTATTGGCTTGCCGAAAAATTTGGACAGATAGAAGCTGTCTTTCCTAATACCACTCCTGTGGATAAACACAGGATTTTGACTATTAGTTTACCAAAAGACTTAGTTCCCGAATTGGCTGATTTTAACACCTGGGGCAGGGTGTTTGCAGCGGTATATTCTATGTGTTTCTGCACCCCCTCCATGACCGTACTCCCCTCTGTGATTAAACGCGTTCAAGATGAACACGGAGCAGAAGCGGCTGTTGAGCTGGGGATGAGACTGATGGGAGTGTTCGACGTGGTTGCTGATATGATCCTTGCGAATGTCAAGGGCGATGCAGTCAGCTTTCAAGTAGGAAACCGCTTAGAAGCGGTCGCGGAGGCTGACAGACCACGAGAATTACCAAAGATTATTGCAAAGGTTTATAAATCCATAGGCCGCAATAGTCTGGGAAATAAGCCTACAATTCAAACACCGACGCAGTCTCAGATTCAACAGAAAGCCCAGCCTGACAAGGATGGGCGCCCTTTCTTTCCTAAAAAGAAATTGGCAGAGAAATAAAAAACAGGGTTCCCAACAGCAGAAGCAGGGTTCGCGTGCCAGTTCACAGACCCCTGAAGCTTCTGAACGTACTTATGACTTGCGCGATCGTGCTAAAATTAAGTCTCCTGATAGATTTCAGGTTCCTGATCAGCGTTCTCCTCATTCTTTACAGGAAACATCAGGCTCACAAGCCGGTGGAGGTGATCACCAGGATCGGGGTAGAAGTCAACCTGCGTCACAACCTCGTGAACAGCCTCGACAGTTTGAAGTCAAGGACAAGCAGGGTGATTTCCCACGAAACCGACCACCTTTTCAGAAGAAAAAGGTTGCCGCTTTAACGACGAGATATGCCACAGACGGTGAGGACGAGACTCCTGGATTGGACTTGGGCAGTGACTCTGCTCGACAACGCGGCGGAAGTTACCATAGTCAAGGAGGCTCTACGTCCCCATCTGGATGTGACAGCAACTGACACATTTGTTACAATTGAGACTGCGGATACCCGGGTTGCCCCCCGGGATAGACTGTACAAAGTCCTTTTCCAAATTGAAGGTGATATACTGCGACCCATTAAGGTTGTTTTCTGGGAGAATCTAACCGCTACATATGACATTTTGTTGGCGGAGAAGGATTGGCCGCCACCCTTTGTGTTATCCTCTTCTAGAGGGGACGATGTGATACTTCCGAGTTTTTCACGTTGAGTCCCTGAGGAAAGAGCGCAGGCTCTCGCGGAGGAATGGGCTTTGGCCTTAGCCCCAGCGGTGTATCGCAATCAGGTGGGTTGGGACGTTGATTCGCCAGCTCATAAAATACCATTGCGTTCCATGCCACAACCTCAACCTCAATATCCCATCAAACGAGAAGCGAAAGCTTCGGTTTATGACATTCTGAGATAATTGTAGTATCAGGGGGTAATTGAGCCATGTACATCACCTATGAATAATCCTCTCTTTACTGTCCCTAAACCTGATGGTTCTTTTCGGATTGTATTGGATCATAGAAATTTGAACAGCCATTGCCGCACCTTTGCGGTACAAAACACACACAGTTCAGCGCTGGTGAATAATATTGTTCGTAAAAAATACAAAACGACACTTGACATTTCCAATGGTTTCTACAGTCACAATCTCGACCGTGCGAGTGGTGACCTGACAGCATTCAGTGCTGTCGGAAATCATAAAAAATTTACGAGATTGCCAATGGGGTACAAGAACAGCCCCGGGGCATTTGCGGCACACATTGTGTCTTTGTTGAATGACATTGACCCTGAGGCCTTGTCGTATGTTGATGACATCTATTTGACTGACGATGACCTCGCGCCGCATCTTGACCGAGTCGACCACATAATATTGTCTTTTGCCGACTACGGTTATAAATTTAATTTTGCAAAGTCACACATTGCCCATTTGGCAGTGCTCTTTTTGGGCTATGAGCTCAATAACGAGGGGAAAGGTCTAGCACCTCACTTCCTAGAGAAATGTGCACATTTGCAACCTTCTTCTTCTTTGAAAAAGTTACAATCCCTGCTGGGTTTTTTAAACTTTGGGAGGACTTACATTCCCGATTATGTCCAGCGTATCAAACCGCCTTATGCGTTGATACAACCTAAGTTTTCTTCTGCCAGCTGGCTTCCGGAACATACCTCCATTCTGCAGTCTTTACAGGCGGATTTGCTTGCGACTAACTTGTTAATGACTCGTGATAACACCACCAACCTGGTAATACATATCATTTCTGGGGCAGTGGGTTTCACATACTTAACATTCAATGAAGGAGACACAATACCTATTGCATACAAATCACACTTGTACACTGCGGCTGAAATGCGTTTTTCCTCTGTCGAGAAAATCTTAACTGCAGTGCAGATGGCGATTCTAAAGGAACGCTCACTGGCGCAGGGCAAACGCATTCTTATGGTCACTCCCTTCCCTGCTTTGGAAGCGGTGACTAAAGCTAGTGTGCCAAACTCTAAAGCATTGCACCCACGTTGGATTCAGTGGGCTACTTCTTTGACATCTTCGGATGTCACATTTGTCTTTGATCCATCTCTTCAGACTCAGGAGTTTTTACAGTATGAATTCGTTCATCCGACTCCATTGTCGCTTCTTCATCTGAGTGAATACAAATGCATCATTTATACCGATGGCTCAGCGCAACCGGCCACGGGTTCCAAACATGCTTATTCAGCGGCTTGCGTTATTGTAGCTGGCTCCATTGTAGATGGCGAGTTTAAGTCATCCATTGTGCACACACAGGCACTAGGAGACTGCACGGCGCAATTGGCCGAGCTGCGTGCTCTTGTTCTAGCTCTAGAGTTTGCTGATCCTCTTGTGAATACTCTTATTGTGTGCGATTCTTACTATTGTGTCCAGTCGTTCAATGACAACTTATTCTTTTGGTCTCAAAATGATTACCGCGATTCTAAAGGCAGCGCAATTAAGCATAAAACGCTTTGGGTTCGAGTCGCAGATCTTAAACAACGTCTGCCTCTGATGCATGTTATTCACACTCTTGGCCACCAACGTGTCGGAACGCACGCTGTTGGTAATTCTCTGACTGATGAAGCAGCCAAGTCTGCAGTAGCCACGTGTTCCGTAGCAGGAGTTACAAGATCAAAGTCTAAGGTTGATAATGATATTCTGGCAGCGGTCGCTGCAACTAGGGAGGAATGTAATTATCCTGCGGGTTTCCCTTCTAAATACTCTTATCATGTAACTCCCGAACAGGTTCCTTATGCTACCATTCCTTCGGTTGGGGATCGGCTGATTCCCAACTCTGACCGCAGACAAGCTTTGATCAAGGCCGCACACGAAGGCATTGCTTCGGCACATGCTGGTGTGTCGGCAACAGTCACTATTCTTCAGCAACGTTACTGGTGGCGTGGTTTATATAAACAGACTCCTAACTATGTTCTTTGCTGTGATGTTTGTCAACAAATCAAGCCTTCTACAGTCACACGTCTGCCACAAACACAGCTGTGTATTTCTAATAGACCCTTTGGCTGTGTCTATCTTGATCACTGCGGTCCTCTTTCTTCTGATACTGCATACAAGTATATCTTGGTTGCGGTTGATTCGTGCACTCGATTCCTGTGGGTATGGCCACAACGTAGTGCTGACGCTCGAAATGTCATCAGGGATTTGCGTGTCTTTATCGGGATGTTTGCCTGTGGTACCTTCCATTCTGACCAAGGTCCAGCGTTTGCCTCTAAGGCTTACAAGGATGCAATTAAGTGGTTGGGGGTACAGGTGCAGTTTTCGTCTCCATACAGGCCTGAGGGCAATTCAGTTGTGGAGCGAATGAACCCTGACTTAAAGCAATCCTTGACAGCTAGAGTCTTAGGTACTGGCAGGGACTGGCTGTCCCACTTGTATGGGGCCCAACGTGCGCTAAATAATCTCCCTAGAAGATCTCTGGGTGGGCAGACCCCTTACGTAATGCTCTTTGGCTTTCACATGTTTGTTCCTGACCTTGATGGTCTGGACAGTGTGGCGGCTGCCTCTAAGTTTGACGTAGATAATCATTCTGCTATGTTACAGGATCTACAAAAGTCACGTGATACTCTGGCAACTGAGCATTTACCATCTTCGCCTGCTGATGCACAACTGATTCCTGTTACCGGTTGGCTTCCTCAAGTTGGAGATCTGGTGCGGGAGAAGGTTGAAAACAAAAAAGAATTTGGTCTCTCTTACCGTGCTCCGGTTTCCGTGCTTGGATTAAAGGGTACTCGTACTGTCATTCTACCACCATTACTAGGTCGCAAAGACAACAGGTACATCTCAGTGGACAATGTCAAGTTACACCGTGTGGCCGATTCTGAATAGTGTGACACCTGCAGTTTCGTGCAACGCAATATCCTTAGCACCGTTATCTTTGTCACCTCCTGCCACAAGAATGTCTACTCATATAATGGACACTGTAATTGATCTTCAGCCTTTGCGACAAGCTTCATCTGCAATGGATATTGTGTGCCCTTTTCCGGGAATTGATTCCGTGAGTGAGATGCCATCTAGCCCACAAGTCCGGATGGACGATTCGACACTTTCACCTTTGCTTGCGAATCCAGTGAGTGCCTGTGATGGAGAACCGGCACACCTTTCTTCTGCCTCGTCCTCCTCATCATCAAGTTTGTCTGGTGCACCTAAGTCTAAGTTGCGTATTTTTTACTCCTGGTTCAAAAAGACATACTTCGTTCCCCCATGGACCTACATTTGGTTGGTGCTTATCCTGTTATCTCTCTTCATGTCAATTGGGTTTGTGACTGTTTTCTTTTTAGGTCTCGCCTTGGCAGCGCATGCGCTGCATGCGCTGTCTCAGCGAGACTTAAAGTAATCTGTATATTGGCTTCAACTCTGTGTAATTTCTCCTGCCCCTTGCGATTGGTTTAAGTCTGGCATTGCTGTAGTTTTCTTGCTTTCTGTTGGCTGTTGATCCTATGGTAACTTCCTTGTAGTCCCGAGGCAGCGGCGCCTAACTACAGTTTTCCTCCGCTTCGCTGGCACTTAATTGCCTGCAGTGTGCCATCTGTTTTTTCAAGGCAGCAAACTCCTGCCCCCCTTTCTCCTCCATTCCCGGTCAGCTGAGCTGCAAAATAGACGGGCACCTCAATCCGCGGTCCTCTCACATCTCACAACAGTGCTGCACAGGGGAACCTCCTGCCTCTGATCCCAGCCCTGGGCGCTTTGTGCCGCAGGAGCCGCTCAGACGTCGCCTGCTTGAATTCCGTTTGTTGCCAAGATGTGCTCGGCTTGGAGCCGTCCGAAGACCGTCCCCTGCCCGTGATTTCCTCATGTCTGGCTCGTGGTGATTCACGGAGATGCAACATATCCTTTCCTCGTAAAACTTCACTGAGGGCTACCTGGGCCCTGGAGAGCAGGGGGACCCCAGCAATGCTCGTGGGGCCACGGTCCCCGCCCAGGAGTGAGACTCACTCCAGCGTAATGTGGTGCCAACTGCAGGACATCATTAAAGACAAGGGTTGGGACACCGCTAAAGTTCATGGGACGCTGAGGCTATCTGGGGCGAGCGAGCACTCTAATCTGTGGGAGGGTCTGCGGGTGATGCCGGCTTTATGGGAGCTGGGGGGCAGAGGCCGTTCACACCGTATTCTGCCTGCCCTTTGTCTCCCTGCCTTTAGAGATGCCGCCGCGAGCGTGCAGGCAATCACCCCCTGTAAACCCGGACACCAACGGGCAGCTGCCCCTCCCCCCCCTCTTTTATCCCATGCAAATCCGACCGCAGGTAGAGATTCACTTTTATTTTATTCAGTAACGCTTTGGGGTTTAAGGGGGGGCGATGGCAACACTAGCCCCAGTGAAAACGAAATTATTTTTAAACAAAGGAACAATAACCAGATCTCCCTGGAGATGCGAAGAAAGAGACAGGATGTATTGAAGAATCTTTGATCTGGTGCAAATAGCAAAACAGGACACGTCCGTTTTTCACTATGTTTAATGATAGCGCACTTGAAAATTAGTACTAGAAAGGTAACGCCCGACCATTTGAAAGGCACATTCTTACACGCATGAACGAAATGGAGCGGGAGCCATTGCTTACACTTATGTTATATTAATGGATGAATGTGTCCTTGTGTAATGTAACTGGTGCTCATGGAAAGCGCTTCAATACCTTCCGGTCGAGTTCGCGCTATATAAATCTACAACAAAAAAAATGGATTATAAATCAATGTGCAATTCCAATTCAAAAGTTACAAAACCATTTGTAGTTCATAAAGGGTCATTTTAATTTTTATCATCGTTGATACTTATAAAGGGACAAAATATGTTGCCTCGTGCTTAGTCTCGGCTTTCACGTCTGTAAAGCTGAATACACCTGGTCAGTTTATTATTATTTAAACCAAGCGAAATAGCTTCATAGTGATTTTTTTTCTTCTTATTTCTCTTATTTATTTATTTTGGCATGGTTGAGCAAATACCATTTCTGCGTTTCCTATCTTACAAGGCAAAAGAATGGAGCAAATAAATTTCCACGCTTCTGCCCCAGTGCAAAGTTATCCACAAACGACACTGAAAAAAAAGCAGCGCAGTTTGCACTATTTTTGCTACTTATGTAATAAAAATAAAGTGCATAAATATTTTGGTTGAAACGAAGTATCGCATTTTCCATTCGAAAAGTGGAATACGTTTTTCTACGTCATTATTTACATCTTCCCTCCAAAATTGTGTGAAATCCGTTACCTCTGCTTTTGACCAGGCTGGGTAAAAACCATGTTCTATATTATCTATTCCACACGCAGTCTGAACGAAAGGCGTCAATTAAATGCTCCTATTTTTTGGTGCCAGTTGAAAGTTTCGGGTGAAAGCCAGCCTCTTGGTTTCATCGGACTCCAAGACACCATTTCTCTGTGAGCGGGGGTAAATGTGAATTTAGGGTAGCCTGCATTGTTTATCTATTGCTTATTTACACACAACAAAAATTTGAAATTAGTTTGATATCTGTGTTGGCCTTGTTTGTACAAAATTCTGTCTTCTCTGTTCCATGATACTCACGCACCAAACGGGCAATGAAATGAATTTGCTCCGTTTTAAGTACAAACGAATTCGGGGCTTATTCACAAGCCCCTTGTGCCGTCGGTGCGCCACTTTTAATATGGGGGGAAAGTGACGTAGCGGCATCGCAATGGGCTTGTAAATAAGCCCCGAATTGTTTCGGTTTGTTAGCTCCTGTGCGAGTGAGGTACATACATACACCCTGTTCCCATCCAATCAGATTGCCCATATGCGGTAACTTATAGATTTTGGGATGTGCTACTCAACATACAAGATGCGTGAAAGTGGAATTTGTGCATTTAACCAAAAGCAAAATGGTGTACAAGCCCACACATTTTCAAAAGCTCAGTGAAGCATCCTAAAAAGTACTGACAGTTATTTATTGGGGAAAGAGTCCTAGGACAAAATTCACCACTCGATTGTCACCTTGAAGTGGACTGGTGGTTTAAGTTCCAGTAGTATATTTTTTTAAGGTTTATTAAATAGCCAAATGCCCCACTAACTGACTCTGCTAAAAAAATACTCATACAGTGACACCGTGTCCATGTCGGTGTCTACAAATAAGTGCCGGAGCCGAGCACCGGCACAAATGAAACACTTCACAACTTATTTTTAAATAACAGCAAAAATAATACTCCACCACAGTGCTAAAAGATGTAGTGTGGGGTTACAGATATTAGAGTACTTTGTAGTAGCATACCCCGCCCCCCTACAAGGCATTTTGGTTGCTGTGGCAGTGTAGCACAATTAAGTCACACAGGGCCAGGTCTCAGTTGCCATGGCACAAACTTTAAAACTCCTGATTTAGCATGTTGGTGCATTGCATTCTGGGAGCATGTGGAGGACCTGTGTGGAATATGGTCTGGGTCTTGAACCCAATGGTGGGGATAATATCCCTGAGGTTAAGATTCAGACATAGCTACACGTGAGATGCCTGCCTGTCTTAAGATGGCTCCGCTTCATCAGTTTAAGCTATTGGCATTGTAAATGACAATGCCTTTTATTGATGCTTTAAAACAAACATTTAGATAAAAGGCATAGTCATTTACAATGCCAATAGCTGAAACTCTCGCAAATGCTAGACCTATTGCATTGCAAATGCTTGTTTTTAATTACTACTTACACCGTGAGTCGGTAGACTCCGAGCGGTACAGACATCTCTGCTTTGTGCTCTGCAAATCCAGATCTGGAGAATTTCTACTGAAGTCTCTGCGATGCTGACACCTTCCTGCTCTCCCGGATTAAACCAGGTTTCCAATGTTTTCCACCTTCGGTCAGGATTAGTTTAGCCGATTTTAGAGTCATTCATGTATAGACGAGAGGCTCGAACTCTGTATTCTCACCATCAGGTCTTGTTTTTGCCCCTTCGCTTTGCTGCTACTGAACTCCTTGTATGACTTCACCTTCGAAGACTGAATATCATTTGGCGCTTTGGCATGCCTTTGGTGATCTTGTATTTTTATAATGTTTCTGAGATTCATATATTAGTTTGGCTTCAAATTTGTAATAAAACTCCTTTAACTTTATTTTCTTGCCAAAGTAATTGACCTTTGCATAGCATCAGAAGTTTGATGGTTGATAAATTCATATCTTATCAATAGAGCGCAACTTCCCCAATGCAAATTAAACGTAAACATAAACATGCATGGTTGTAGAGTAAGAGGTGGGATCTGGAGATGAGGAATAAAAGGGCAGACATATTGCATGTTTCTTGTCTTTTGTGACAGGTGCAGCAAGATATTCCTCACACTCGCTCCTAAAGAAGAGAAACAAGTTACCAGTTATAAAGTGTTGTGGAACGAAGCAGCGCACCCTCCAGTGGCAGTCTCTCTTGTCTTCCCAACCCCCTTTCCCGTCCTCTGGTTCATGGTGACAAGTCTTATTGGCTTGTTACTTGTACTAGTGGCAGGGAATTGGGAACAATCTTCTGCTCCTGTGGAAGTCTTGGCACACGTACGTTATCTGACAGATCGTATTCTGACAGATTGAAGTGCCATATAGTTATAATTCCACCTGAGCAGAATGGCTGAAAGAATAGATATCAAGGCATTAGCAACAGTTTTAGATGGGATACAAAAACAATTGAATAATGCTATGGCGGAAAATAAGGCCCTTAGAGAAGAGTTCAAGAAATCTAGTCAGGAGGCTAGGTATATTCGTTTAAGAATGGATGAGTTGACATCAGGGACTACTCCATTATCCGAAGAACCTAGGTCACAACATTTTTCTTCCACCACTTCAGCTTCACAGCTATCTTTACATAATCCATGCTATATCACCCATAATTGCTTTAGCAGCTCCTGAGTGGTTTAACAGGGAACCCTCATAAGGCACAAATGTTCCTCACATAGGGGCTCATTATGATGGCGGGCGGACATCAGTCCGCCCGCCATCCTAGCGGTGCTGGGACCGCCCGCCAGACAGGCGGTGGTCCCACCAGCCCAATTAAGATGCGCCTGCCAGTATGGTGGGTGCATCCTGGTCTTTTAACATTGCGGACGGTGCTGCTGGCATTGGTATAGCCAATAGGTCTCGCCTCTGGGACCTTGTAAGTGTTTAGCCATGCAACAGTTAATGTTGTTGCACCAAGGATATTGTGCTGCATAACTAAATACTTATAAGGTCCCAAAAGCGAGACCTATTGGCTATGCCAATGCTTGTTACTTATAAATGGCCATTATCTCCCTGAACGCTCTGCAGTAAAAATGGTCGATGGAACTTTGGCTCCTCACACATCGTCCCATATCATGAAACGTGACAAGTCTTTTGTGAATATTTCAGCTTTTCCTGTTCATGATGGCATAGTTTGGGAAAATGTAGCTTACGAAATCCATGGCCCGACCGAGGTCCTTAGAGTTCCGTACGTATTTCGCGTCTCATTAGGAGATGTGGTGACCCGGGACCTACATTCGGATGCATTATTTTCAGATTTAAAATATTATGCTGCCTTTGATGCTTTGATGCTGAAGATTTGTATTTAAATTCTGCTAATTATGGTGATCTCTTTTGCTATCAACATTATGGGCATAATTTTTTACACAAAACAAACACAATGAGACCAGTTTTTAATTTCACCCAATGGGAACATTGTCCGACTCCCTTAGAAGGGAGTTCTAAAACTCTTAGAAATAAGTTCACCTATTTCTCAGATTATGATTTGATCAATCCTGAATCCTATTTTTTCCGGCTTCAGAAATCCCCTACATCTAAATACCTGTTATCACACACTAAACTAATTTACGCCAACATGTTCAGAACACATTTGGCCACAGATGGTTATGACCATTGGAAACAGACTATAGATTTAAAATCAATCTGGGGCACAAAGCCATGGCAGGTTCAGGGTACTGAGGCTTTACATCGTGCCTGCCTAATCCCGACTCAATTGCTGTTTTTAAATAGAACAATTTACCAAACATCCTGTTATGGCCTTGCGACTGTCAAAAACCTCAATACCCCCTCCATTCCATCATTAGCAGAATATGACACTTGGCAGTTACATAATAACTACACCATTGAGGCTTCGCAGGCTCTCCTTCAAAATGCCTCCTTTAATGTTTCTGAGGTTGATTCATTGGGATAGTTGTTGTGGCAAACTAATGCAAATGCATGCCAGTTGCGTTTCTATAATGTTACACCTGGTTTCATTCAGACTAAGCCTGACCCTCGTTATCCACCTCATCATTGGGTGACTACATACTCGGTAGGTATATTGTGCCAGCAGTGGCTAGAACACTCTACCCTTGAATCTGTCAAACAGCACCTTTCCATTCTATTGAATGATATAGATTTGGCTGATTTTCTCCTAGGCCCACGTAATCCAAGGGCCAAGAGATTTCTTTATGCCTCTTATAATGAAATTTGGAAACTTTCACAGATGGAAGCCGCCTTCCGTCTGCGTCAAATTGACCAGGCAAACTTGGAAAAAGTACTTGCTGTAGTGGACAACAGCATTAACACACTTTCTTCACGCATTTACACCTTAGACAATATTGTTTCTTCTGTAATAGATATTGTACAAAGTGATGTTTCTGTGTTATATCATGGTCAGAATCAGTTAAGGTCGGTCATGCAATTTGCTTGGACGTTGCAGACACTGAAAATGGGTAAAGTGCCTTGGGATTATTTGAATGCCACTGCTTTATTTTTACCTTTTAACCTGACTGATAAACATAGGTTTATGTCCATGAAAGATGCTGTATACACGCTGTTACATATTGAACAATTGGAGCCTTTGCCGTTCTCCGTAGCGGAAACGGACTCTGCTGTTTGGTTAATTCATGGCGTTATCACTTTGCCCTTTTCGCTTTTTCAATTTCAATAATGTATGCAATATTTTCCAGTTGGCCGCTTTGAACCGCTTGGCACTGCTTTTCTGCATGAATTATGGGTCCTGCCCTTTGCTTATCGGTGTTTGAGGGAGGATAAAGAAGTTTTCCTCACAGGGGAGGAGTGTGATTCGGTAGTGGGACACTCTCTTGTGTGCAAACACGTTAAATTGCACGGCGAGTGTAACGTGTCAGCGCCCAATCTAGCTTGCTTTTTAAAAGGGACCCCAGTACCATCCATCACGCCCGTCTTTACATTGCTGACTAACGGCAGCTATCTCATTTTAAACAATCAAGACTGCTGTGGTTTGCGGGCGGGTGTCCCATATTTGGTAACTGTTTCCCAGTGCGTAACTTGCTGTAGCAATGTCCTTTTCCCGCCCCCGCAAGGGAGTTTAGATTCTTTGCTTTGGCCTTCCATTCTGACTTTGAAAACAGAGTTCAACAAGTTGAGCAGGCTCAAAGCCCTTTTATTCCAACAAGAGGTGGCCCTCACTTCCGCCCGTGAGACATTCAGATTGCAGGTGGCTCGGACCTCGAGTGAGATACAGTCGCTTCTTAACACTAACCTCCCACTTCATTTTGGGGAACTCATTCACCAAATATTTAATGCATCTGATACGACGGGCCTTACCCATTTTTTTAAATGTGTGGGATCTGGCCTGGTCTCTTCCTTTCAAACTATATTCGGGGTAATACCGGCTTTTATTCATTCTATATTTTCCAGCGTCTTCGGAGGGTTCCCCTTAATATTGGCACTGGCAGCTGGTGTCCTGCTTCTTCTCCTTGTGCTTCACAATGGCTGCTCACTTTGTGGCTCTGCACAGGCCGGACCAGCTTCAACTGTACCGTAATCGCCTGTATGAGGCTTTTGGATGCTTGCCTTTAGCAACGCTTGGCGTGAGTTATGACTTGACATTCCGCTTTGCCTATTTTACTTTCGTTCAGCCAGTGCTTCATTGCAAAAGATGTCATTTCTCCTGGGCGATGGAACTTTGCTTATCGAACACGTGGTGTCCAATCCCTGATTTCAGCCGGTTGATGGGTCCCTTAGAGACGCATGACGAGGCTTGTTCTGTGGATGGTCAAATGGCGCGTGCAGCTTTACTTGGAATCTTGGATCAATGGGATATCTGTGCGGCTGCGCAGACCTTCCTACAACGTAGTTTCATTGAATATCCCACAAGTTTGCCATTTCTACTTCTGGAAGCTCCTGCTTGTGCGGAACATGAATGTTCCTTCGACTTACTTAATTGGATGTCATCGCTTTTTTCTACCAATGACAAAGATGACCTATTGGAGGGAATTGCATTCCTTTGCACCCAAACCTTCATGGATTGACTACTTCGGTCGTCCCTACTCCACTGTCTGAAATACAGACTCTTTTTTCAAACTCAAAGTGCCTTTAGATTTCTTTTCGAACTTTCCCTTTTTCTCCGATTTGTTTTTAGAAAGTCCCTCACCAATATTTTAAACAATGCCTGACTTTTTGAACTCTGTATTCATTCTTCTGTCTATGTCCTACAGACTTACCAGGGGGAGGGTGTTATATGGGGTTATGTGGTCCCAAGACACATTGTCGACATTGCTAAGTTAGCATGCGTTTTGCTTGCCCTATGCTGCTGCTTTTGCGCACGCCTCTGCTAAGAGTTTGTTTTCGCGACACTTTGCCTCTGCCCTGTACATGATAACAGATTGTTTTTCACGTTCTCAGCCTTCCCTTCAATTCTGTCTGAACATAATGTGCAAGGTCGGTCAACAATGTGTCTCTTGTTATTCTGTTCTGGTCAGTCCCTATTACCTAGACAAAACATGTTACCAACAGCTGCAATGTGGAAGAATCGTGCTTTGATATAACGTTGTTGCATGTTTTTGAAACACACTCGAAGAAAGCCGTTCCATGGAGCTGAGCTCTGCTGTTCCTATGATGTAAACCTTTGCGTTTAGGGTTTCAGGTAGGGGTCTGCTAATAACGCCTAGAGATCTGTTATATAAAATAACTTCTTACTGCCGTGGGGAGGGTGATTAGGCCCAGTTATTTTGCCTTTTTCACACTCTTTATAAAATGACGACTCCTTTTATATTCTATGGTATTGTAACAATGCTAATGGTTCTTGCCTTATGCATTTTTCTGCTAGTTGTGGTTCGCATACTGTTTTATGAATCACTATAGTCAAAATAAACATTTTGAACTTATTTAGTGACTCTGATTATTTTTATTGTGGACAAGTACGTGAGAGCGAAAGAGTGTCTTGTTTCCGCGACTCTGAGGTGAGTCGGGAGTGCTCGTGTTCTGGGCTGTCTAAACATTCGTAGCTTCTTGATATTTGTAGGAGACCAAATTACACTATTGCTAGTCGGTTGGGATTTTGGGTACTAAGGTGATAGGAGGTACACCCCTATTTACTGAGGTCCTGTTTTCTTGTGCATAGTTCTGTGTATGAGCAGAATCTCTGCAACAGAGGGGGCTGGATTGGGATCCATTTAAAAAAGGTGAAAAGATTTGTCAAGAGGATTCCATTCAAGTTGGAGACTCTCCAGAGGGTAAAACTGTTGGTGCCAAACATAACTTCACGATTACCCTGGACTTAATGGATGCCTACTTCCATATGCCAATGGCAGAAGGACATCAAAAGTTTCTCAGATTTTGTATCCAAGTGCACCATTGGCAATTCAGGGTTTTGCCATTCGGTCTAAAATCAGCACCCATGGTGTTCACAAAAGTGAAAGCTTCTCTAGTGGCAAAGTTTAATCTGCAAGGAATATCATTCTTTCCATTTTTGGATGATTGGTTGCTGCATGCTCCTTCCAAGGAGGTCTTGAGCCATCATCTGGAAAAAACAAAAATTACCTCAAGTCATCAAAGCGTTCTGATAAATTTTCCAAAAATGCCAGTTGATTCCATCATTGGGGCAAGATTCAGGATTGATTTGATCAGGGTCTTTTTTCCATATGTCAGAGCAAAGCGGCTGAGGAAGTTATCAAAGTTTTTACTGATTCTGGACAAAGGCTCCAGTTCAAAAATGGATGGAGATGCAGGTACACATGACATCCTGTGTCTTCACTTTGCAAAGGGCAAGGCTACAGCTTTGCCTCCTTCTGTTGCATCTCCACAGATTTTGGTTTCGAGTTGTCAACCCCCGAACACGTTAGTTCCAGTGAACTGAGGATCAAGTCTCAGCTTTGTTGTTGGTTGGTCCTGGACAATTTGACCATAGAAATGATCATACCCCCAGTAGTTTTGACAATGGGTGCCAGTGCCCTGGGATGGGGAGCAACTTTGAGTGCCTTCAATGTGTAATCAAGGTGGTTACCCAAAGAGTCTGTCAGATCATCAAACTGGAGGGACATGATGGCAGTGTATTGGGCACTTCTCCACTTTCATCAGCAAGTCAATCAGTGCAATGTATTGTTAAGATCAAACAATATGGGGTCAGTGCAGTATGTGAATCACCAGGGCAGCACATGCTCAAAGTTATTAAACAAGATTGCAGTGCTGTTGAGAAATGGGTGGAGTCTCATCTGATGACAATTTCTGCAAGCCACATCAAAGAACTGGAAAATGTGAAAGTGGAACATCTGAGCATGGGTGTTCACATCATCATAGGATCTTTATCAGAGGCGCAACTAGAGCCAAATTTCGGGGGGGGGCTACTAAAAATTTGGGGGGGGGGGATGACTCTTCCAGCAATATGCAGAGTGGAGATGCAGAAGCTCTAAGAAGGGGTGAAAAACAACAAAGCCTCGTTAAAACATAAATGATCTTTTAAAGACCTGTGAAGTACTCGGGTGCGGCTGTGTGTGTCCGGGAAGCTGTCTCAGCCCGGGCTGACACACACGATGGGTGGGGCTGAAGCCCTTTCAGCCCAATGGGCGTTGCACGCCTGATCTCTATATATACAGGAGGGTTTGTGGAAGTTTGCAAGAAATTCGGATCTCCAGTTTTGGATCTCTTTGAATCTGAGAGCAATGCCCTTCTTCCAAGGTTCGGTTCTTGTATTCCAGAACAGGGACCCTGGGGGATGGGCGCCCTACTAATCAGGTGTCCACAGGAGTTGTTGTACACCATTCCCCTGTTTCCTCTAATTCCAAGAATCTTTTCAAGAGTCACAGGGAAAAGGCAGATACTGTGGTGCTAGAACGATTCTGTCCTTGCAGGAATTCGGTTCCTGGTGTTGAAATCACTAGCTGTTCATCCTCCTTGGTTCTGCCACACTCCCCTTCTACAATGTGTTCATTTAAACACATTCTTCCTCTCAAACTCACTCTCTCAGTTTGAAGGTTGAGCCGCCAGAACAAAGACATATCTTCTCAGTTAGCTGTAGCTATCCAAGGGTATAGAGACCCTTTACATTACTCTAGGAACTTGGTGATTTTCCACAGATGGTGTTCTTTGCATGCAATTTCACCTATCTTGACCTCCTTACCTGATATTTTTCAGCTGCTACTTGATAGGTTTCATAAAAGATTGCTTGTTTTCTCTTTAAGATCACACTGGTGCGCTGTCAAATCTCTGCGTGAATTTGATCTGAGGTTTATCTAAAGAAGCATATGTTCTGGATTCTTGATTATTTAAGAGCTTTTCTACTGTAGGCTTTTTCTTCCTCCATCTTCACCTCCTTGGGATCTTCCTCTGATTCTAAAGACTTTGGCAAATACCTTGTGTTTACTTCATTCTAAAGACTTTGCCATCATTTCTGTTTGAACCTCTGTCTTCTGCTGCTTTAAAATACCTTTCCCTTATAGGGACGTTTTTGGTGGCCAACACTTCAGGCAGAAGAATAGGAGACCTTTCTGCCATTGTGTGCTGTTCTCCTTTCCTTAGATTCAAAGAAGACAGGGTAGTTCTGAAGCCCGATTTTTTTCTCTCTGTTTTGCCCACTTCAGATGAATTATATATTGGGGACTTAACCAATACCAGTGCCCTACCTACACAAAATGGCAAAATAAAATGGCAAAGCCAAAGTCAGGCAATAAATTATATCACTATGGGGTCGATTCCGATTCCGGCTGTAAAAGGTTTTTCCCGACACGGACCCGTCATATTTCCCGACCGAATCGTACACACGCCTTCCAAATGGCTGAGTACGATGCAATGCTTGAAATTTACAACCGACTCAGGCGGAATTTTTTTTTACGGCCGAGTCGGAAAGAAAGGAGCCTGACGCGATAGACTCGTACGCGCAAGATTTGAGATAGCCAAGCGTCAACCCGAAGCAACAGACACGTACGCGAACGACTCCATGTAGCCAAGCATTAACACGACACGACAGACTCGGACACGAACGATGCCACATAGTCCATCATCAACACAACCCAATAGACACGTACGCGAACGATTCTACACAGCAAAGCACAAACACGACGCGACAGACACGTACGCGAACGACTCCATTGACACGACACGACAGACTCGGACGCGAACGATGCCACATAGTCCAGCATCAACACAACCCAATAGACACGTACGCGAACGATTCTACACAGCCAAGCACATACACGACGTGACAGACACGTACGCGAACGACTCTATTGACATGACACAACAGACTCGGACGCGAACGATGCCACATAGTCCAGCATCAACACAACACAATAGACACGTGCGCGAACGATTCTACACAGCCAAGCACATACACGACGCGACAGACTCGTACGCGAACGATGCCACATAGCCTAGTATGAATGGAACAGACTTGGACAAAACAAATAACACAAGAACAAGCATCATGTGCCGTCAAAACGACTTACATAATCCAGAAAAAATAATACAATAGAAACAGAAAAAAGACTACCAAAAAATGCATTGTCAACTACAAAAAAAACTAAATTTAAATATTGAGACACACCCACAACTCAACCTATATAAAGGGAGCAAAAACTTCCCAACACCATTTGCTACTTCGACACACATGCAAGCAGACCACACTACTACACAGACCACTCATCTACCCACTACAAACACACACAACTCATCCACCACACAACCTCCACACAACTAGCACCACTGAAACACACCTCCACTCACACTCACTCACCCGCACCTTCACACACACATACACCTCCACCACCACCCATCACCATGCCCCCAAAGAAGAATCCAAAGTTCTTAGATGCTGAGTTGGAAGTCATGATAGATGAAATCATCCGAGTTGAGCCACGGTTATTTGGCACCTTGGCCCAACAGACCTCCCAGTCCCAGAGAACCAAGATGTGGGAGAGGATTGTCAACAAGGTGAATGCCCATTCACCTACCTTGCGCACAAAGGAGGATATCTGGAACCGGAACCAATATGTACGCAGGAGAGTTAAGAAGCTGATTGCCAGAGAACATGCCCTGAGCAACAAGACTGGCGGTGGCCGTCATAAACCGGTGCGTTTCACCACCTGGGAGGTGAAGGTGCGGGACCTCCTCCCACCGGAGGCATAACTGGATTAGCTAGAATACCGGAACCTGGTGAGTACATGTCCAAATAGTCTAAAATTACCTCAAATACACAGCCACAGACATCACAGCCAGACATCTTGAATGTAACTTTGTACTCACTGTCATGGAACCATGGTACATGCTGGCACATTTGGTCTGGGTGGGAGGAGGAGTGGAAGCTATGACTACTGCCACCAGCACCCACTCGTCACACACACACACCCCCACTCCCACAATAACACACCTGTCACTATGCTGTCCCTGAGAGTGAATGCAAATGCCCTGTCAAGATGGCTACACAGGGGCATCATGTACGAATTAGGAAAAACTGACAGCCAGTTCTCGGCCTACTCACACAACTACAGACCATAACCTTAACTGTACATTCCACACACTGACAGGTAAAGATTAGTCACATGTGCCATCACTGTGCATGCCACAAATGTACGTGGAGGACAGGCCACAGTCCAGTTAGCAGTCACACCACATAACACAAACCACACACACTAAAAACACACATCAGGGACAATGCCCATCTGACAGTAGATGTGAGGTGCAATGCAAGATGGCTGACACTCTTGGGTTGTGTCATGTGCACAAGGCATTGTTGTGTTTTGCATTGTACTTCAACATCAGTCAGCGGTGTCAGCATCCTTGAACTACACTACCCTCACTGTCATTGATCCTCTGTCAATGCTGAGTAAGCTGGTCTGTTTGCCATTGGGAAGAGGGGTAGAAGTCAACACAGCCTAACTCAAGCACTAAACACACTGTACCTCACATCCCTGACCATGAAAAGGCAACTGATCATCCTTGGGAAACTCCTCTGTCCATGGAGAACAAGTAGATTATACATGAAGTGATCATGCGCAAAAGTAAGCTGCGACAAAATGTACTACAGAAAGATATTCACATGTGTGCAAAGTGATGAGAAATATCAACACCAATATGTCTTCCCACATTGCATACGTTTACAAACCCTGCAAAAACAACACAGGCATAACAACGACCGTGTTGTTACATTGCAGAACATCACAACGCAAAATATCACACAAACTTGCTGTAGGTACTGCGCAGGATTACGAACTGATACAATTTACCATTACAAGTCCAGTGTGTGCAACAGTAGGGAATGTCAGATCATACAAATATCTGATTATACAACCACTCATGTTAGCGAATCCCCTACTGCATGTCAATGTAATGACTTGTGTTTCAATGGACTGCCATGTAACAATGCATTTGTCATAACAAACGCGTTGCTATTGCATTCAATGTCACACATGTGATGTCATTGATGGTTCACATCAACACATTCATCCAAGCTAAATTAGTAAATGCTGACCCAGATTCAGGATAGTGAGTATGTATATCACCTCAGCAATGTGACAGTTACAAACATGCACAAAGGCAAGCACAGATGCACAAATCTTGCTAAACATCAGAATTGTTACAGTATGTAAGTCATAGTGAAAACACTGATGTGTGAAATAACAACACACCTGGGTCATGCACAGTGTGTCACTTGACAATCAATTTCTTCGTACAGTCAAGGATAAAAAGACATGCACATTGATGCACAGAGCTGGACATGCACAGTAAAGCACATCTTTACTAAATCCCAATGTCCCATGAACAAATATCCCAGTGTCTGTGACGATTGATGAGTATGAATTTGAAGGAAACGCTACATTATCCACAACATCTTCACATTTGTCTGTGTATGACACCATAACATGCGAAAATACACAACTAACATTGTGTGCCTCTTCTACCCACAGGCACTCCTGAACTGAGGTCAGCATCTGGACACAATTCTGAGTCCACCAGCACCTCCAGCACTACGTCGGACACTGAGACCTCCAGTGGGGATGACTCTCACACCTCCTCGGGCGATGTGGACCAACCTGGCACCTCCGGTGTGGGTCAGCATGCGGCACCAGTACGATCACCAGCCCCAGCGACCACTCCGGCAACATCTGTGAACATCCAGACGCCCAGGATCACCACGGACACACCCAGACAACAAAACACTGGGAGCACAGCAACACAGGCCACTCTGGAGTTGGCAGGAAACACCAGCCCTGTCAACAATGAAGGAGGACAGGAGCTGTCAGTGCGTGCAATGCCAGGCAATGTCCGTGCGGGTAGGGTTAGGAGTGGTGTGAGGGTGCGTGGTGGGAGGACACGTTCCACAGCTGGTGTCGGAGATCAAGCTGACCCCGAGTTGCAACGCATATATGATGTATATCGCGAATGCACCGGAGACTTTGCCCAGGTTGTTGGGAACCTCAGGGACATCAAACATCAGCAGGCTGCACATTTTGACCGTATGGACCTCCATATGGACCGTATGGACCAACACAGGGACTGTATGGACCAACACATGGACCGTATGGAGTCCAACTGGTCGAAAATAGACGATCTCACAGCGGTGCATAGGGACATACTCAAATGCCTACGCCAGATAACTACCAACATTACCCCGCCTCCCCGTGTGCACTCCACACCTGTTGACTCAACATCTGCAACTGCCACAGTGAGGGATGAGGAGTCTGGCGTAGAGTCCCCTCCACCGCAGCAGCCTGATACTGAGGGTCCCCCCCCTCCGAAGAGGAGGGGCCGTCCAAGGAAGACTGGCAAGTGAGAGACTGATGGCCATGCACCCCCCCCCCCCCCGGAAGTAAAGAAATGCTCAGGATATCCTCCATTGTGTGCAAAGAATTCACTTTGTTGACTCCCTGGACTCTCTCACATGGGATGGAGTGTTTAAGTTGGACTACTTGCTAAAATTACTGTGGACTTTGCTTGGAAGATTTTCATCTAAATGTCACGTTTATGAAAGAACAATCTCTGTCCGTTGTCTTACACTGCAGTATACGAGCTCGCACCAGCAGCAGAATACATGATAATCAAACAATATTCATCTCCACATTTCCATAGAAGACAAAAGGTGAAATGTGTATCTATGAACAGTGTGGAAATCACCACCCTCCCTGTGATGGTGACATATTTATCATACTAATGAAGATCTCTGTGCCAAATCGGGTGAACCGCTCACTTTAGAAACTATGAGTACTGGTTACAGCATATGCACAGCAAAGCTCGTGTTCATAGAAGGTAATCTTCCATCTGTGTAGATGAATCCCCTGTGCGTCAATGTAATGCTAGTATTTCTCATTTGTGTCAAAAAGTGTACCATTTTATGGATAAACAATACGTGCTGACTAGATCGTCCATTACAAAGAGTCTTGAATTTCAACCTTGTGGCGCATCGCTTGAACAGTACCAAAATGATCTCATGTGGACTCAAAGGCATCTTGTACAACAAGCAGAGAAAGAATGTGCGCAAAAATGTAAGACACAAAGCTAAAATGTAAGCTTGGATCAGGGTAACTTAGCATAATCCAGCATGATCCTAGGGACCAGCTGACAAATCATCTACCGTCTTGTGAATAAATGTCACATGACACATACCAGAGATAGACACGCAAGGTCACCACAACACACATAACACATGCAACATTAAAACATTGCACACACTGTTGTCAAATTAGACCATTGAACCGCACAAACAATGACCATTGTCTAATGAAATGAACACCATGGCATAAATACAGGATATAAACGATTGTAGCATGTGTGGAAACAGACAAGGCAAACATCAATGTGTGTAACAGGTTTATTACACAGGCACAAGCTCTGCCCAACACAAAAGCAAACTGATTACAGTTCCAATTATTCAAATAAACTAAAGAAATGAAAAATCTGACCGAAAACATTGTCTGTCAGAGAGTACTGTTCCAAATTGAAATTCCATTATGGAACAGCATTGTGTGTACCCACACAACAGCCAAAGGAGCCTGTGAAGGAGAGACATAGTACAGTCTTAAATACAACTTGCTATGATGACATATCCAATAATTGACTCACTATTGTCCATTGTAACTTCTGAACCCAAGCTAGGAGTAAGTTCAACAACGTAGTGGTGACCATCATAACTTAACATACACTGTACAACAACAATGACCCTGTAAATTAGCATACACACAAACGTATCACAACATATTGTTCTACATAAACACATCCCGCTTAGGAAAGGCATTATCAAACATCTTTGCATACTTACACTCATGTAAAAAAGTTGTTAGTGAGCTGTCTCCTGACATCCACCTCCTCATCCTCCTCCTCCTCCTCGTCACTGGCAACGTGCCCGAGGCCTGGATCCTCCCTTGATGGAGGCCGTTGGTCCCTGTCATCCTGGATGAGCGGGAGCTCATTCCTCACAGCCAAGTTGTGAAGCATGCAGCACACGATTATGATCTTGCACACCTTAGCCGGGGAATATTGAAGGGCACCTCCTGTCCGGTCCAGGCAGCGAAATCTGGTTTTCAGCAGCCCAAATGTGCGCTCTATCACTCGCTTCGTTGTAACGGACATCAGCTGGGGTGACCGGGTTCCTGAGTGGTGTCAGCAACCAGGGCATGTTGGGGTATCCAGAGTCTCCTACATTTATCAAATATAAAAGATCATTTGAGCAAAAACAGGGTACAACATGACAGACAATGAACACACAACTGATACTGACACCATGACTCACCAACAAGCCAGGCACGCTCATTCCTGAGCTGGGACATCAGCTGGGGTATCCGACTCATCCTCATTATGTATGTGTCGTGGGCAGATCCCGGGAAACGCACACATGGGAGATGATCTGGCCCGCCAGATTTACCACAAGGGCATTGATCGAATGGAAGTGTTTACGATTTCTGTAAACCTGTTCATGGGCTCGTGGTGCGACCAAACCCACATGTGTCCCATCAAATGATCCAATCACATGTGGCATGTGTCCCAGGGCATAAAAGTCATCTTTAATGGCACGGAACTGTGGCGGTGTAGGAAACTGAATGTACAGGTTGAGGAACCTCAACATGGCCTCACACACATCCCGGAGCACTCGACTAAACATCGTCTGCGACATCCCACCAGATTCAGCCACAGTAAACTGGAACGATCCTGTCGCAAAATAATGTAGTGCCGCCATCACCGTCACCTTGGGGGTCAGGGCAAAGGGATATGTGCGTCCAGGTTGCAAGTGTGGTGACAACTGGTCTGTCAATTCAGAAATTAATTGCCTCGTGAACCTGTATTTCCTCATGCACTCACGTTCCACCATGGTCGCAAGGTCAGGGAAGGGTCTGTGGACATTTGGTCCCCTGCGTAACATATGACAAAGTATGCATACATATTACTAGTACTAATAAAAATCACGTAATCTAGATTCAACATATCGCATTACACTTTCAATTAAGACACAGTGAAGTCAGAGGTGTGAGGTTGAGCTAATACACAACTGACAGCTATGTGATCCTGAACATACACTCAATTTTGTCATGGATATTCAAGTGATACAGTGTTGTACTGTGACTATTCACTGTTGTCTGTCACTCTCCATGTGATCAATCGTAACATACACGACACACACCTAATTAAGTATCAAACATAGATGTCAAGGTCAACTAGCACATGTTCTAAAGGTACACAGACATGGATCATGTATTGCAACCTAGCAACAACACTAGATACAGACAGCTTGTCACCATGCACACCACTGTCATGGTGTGGACATTGTCATGATGTGATGTCAGACCTACATGTCCTATCACATACATACAAAATTGATGATGTGTAGCACAGGAGGATGATCTGTGAAGTGGCCACTCACACTTGTCCTGTTCCTCACAAACAATGCAATTTTTGCACTGTAAGTTAGGAACATCATGGGAGTAGTCTTGTATATGTCTGTGTCTCATTTGACATGTGCTTCACTCCATCCACACAGGGCATACAGCATGACATGAATCTTACATATACTGTCTGACATGATGAGTGAGCATTGCATGGACGCGTGAGCCAACTCCTGGCTGAGCCGGACTGACAGATTGCAAGCTTAAGACAATGCTGTTCGATGCGGGTGAGCATTGCATGGACGCGTGAGCCAACTCCTGGCCGAGCCGGACTGACAGATTGCATGCTTAAGACAATGCTGTTTGACGCGGGTGAGCATTGCATGGACGCGTGAGCCAACTCCTGGCCGAGCCGGACTGACAGATTGCATGCTTAAGACAATGCTGTTCGACGCGGGTGAGCATTGCATGGACGCGTGAGCCAACTCCTGGCCGAGCCGGACTGACAGATTGCATGCTTAAGACAATGCTGTTCGACGCGGGTGAGTTCTCAAAATACGCGTCTGCCACATCCTGACCGATCCGGACGCACAGATTGGCTGTTGGTCGTCATGGTGACAGACGCGCATTTTGCATCGTGCACGATTCGCGTGCGGTACGATTCGGTTTCGTTTTTACACAAATGTATCAAAATCAAAACTGTCATGATGCAGATATTTTGAACGTTGCGGTAGGCGTGTCCGATGCGTGGTATCTCATGGATTGGACTAATTCATAGGATGCGAACGACACGGACCTATCGCTTCGGATGCATGGGACAGAATCTGCCTCTGCAGCACAGATATAAGGCTGACTCTTCCCCTGAGAGCTCACTTGCCTGAACTACATGCTCCAGATTTACATCTCTGCTACCACTGCTGCTGTCTCTGTATCCTCTGGCTCCAAGAATGGCACGTACTGTGGAGAGGGCCCCAGCCTTCACAGAGGAGGAGGAGAACCAGGCCCTGCTGGACAGCCTCCTACCACCGTACAGCAAGCTGTATGGGAAACCAGGGGAGCAGGTGAGTGTGCAGTCCACATCCTCTCTCATTGTGCATGTTGTCTGACTAGCACTAGTGGCATTGTGTAAAGCAGTGGCTAGCATGTTCACTCAGTAGTTGTCACACCCAAGGTGTGTAGGTACCTGCAGTGAACAGGTACTGTGCTGGGAAAGTGCATTTATAGACGGTCATACTACCCAGGCACTGTTTCCATGTTGGTGATGCAGGACAAGTGTCCATCACCATAGTTGCACTACCTGTGTACATCAGATGCCCTTGTGAGAACAACTTGTTTATCCAACTGTGTGATGCACAAACATGTTGATTGTGTGTTAATGGTCCTTTAACTTTGTCATCCTCACAGGTTGATGCCCATCAGAAACAGGAGATCTGGCTGACCATTGCCCGGGCAGTTCGATCTGTGGGGGTCCACAGGTGTCGCATCCGCAACTGCCAGAAGAGGTGGCAGGACCTATGTGGCGGGACACGTCGCATCGCAAGAGTCCAGCTGAAGCTGTCGCCTCCTCGCAAAAGGGGCGGACGACGGACCCTGACCCCCCCACATGCTCCGGATCCTGGCAGTGGTCTTCCCTGACCTGGATGGGCAGTTAAAGGCCAGACAGCAGCAAGGAGGGGGTAAGTGCATGCCTTGTCTGTGAACTGTGTCTAACATGATCTTTGCACTCCTTAAGCCTGGTTACGCTACCACAGTTTGTCTGTCTGCTTGTACCTGAGTCATGTGCATGAATTAGGTTATGGCCCTTCCTCATCTGAGACACATGTGTGGCCCTTTCAGTCTGTGACCTGTCTCACTTGGGGTGTGTGTCCCTGCTGTTGTCCAAGGTTGAGGTGGGAAACAGCATCTGCTACCGGTACAATATTTAGGGCTACATGAGTGAGGCAATTGATACACATGTGTCTGCACATTGCCAGATGTCTGACATGTACTCTGTGTGGGCCATTAATACATGTTCTAATTGCTGCTCTGCCTCACCATATCTGTCTGGGGTGTTTACCACACACCCATGCAGCAGGTGGGACAATGTTGGTGCCCAAGAAGTATGTACGTCATGTGTGTCACACATGCATAGACACATGCCTAGTGTTCAGGGTAATCCCATGGTGCACATGGACAAAGTCAGGTATGCCTACTCCGGAAATGAAGTACACTGTGTTCTCCTACTCCTGTGTGTCAGCCTACATTTAATGCATTGTGAAAAGTGCAATCAGGTGTCATCCTCTGTGTCATTGTGGAGTGGCCTACCTTTTTTAGACTCATGGGGTATCAAACAGTTTGGGGTGGGCAGCCAGATGAGATGTGGCTGTTGGATCATCACAATGGGGTCAAACATAGGTGTGTTATCACTTGACTGTGCCTAATGGTGTATTCGAAATTTAAGTGCAGCCAGCTATAATTCATTCGCATCAGACTGTGATGTGATCATGTTGCCAGACTTTTGCCTGCTGTCACTCTACTGTAGCATTTGTATGACGTGGGATAATCAGAAGCCTTCAAATGTGGCTAGCAGTGGGGGAACATGTGCACTTGACAGCTGCAGGGCTTACATTCACCACAAATACATGATTGTGATACAGTGCAGACTGTTTGTTTTTGGATGCACTGCCCCTGTGACTGAAGCCAAAAATGACTGATTAGCCAGACTGGCCTGTAGCATGGTATACCACTTCCAAATGTGTATCCTGCAGTGATGTCAGTTGTCCTGCATGCATTCAATTATGGCATTGGTCATCAATACATGTGCACATCATGGTGTGTGGTGTAGGAAGCATATCCATATTACTGACAATGACTTTGGCCATCCCTTATCGTGACACATGTACTGATTCAGTGGCAGGAGATGGGATATGTGTGTACTGACACATTAGCATTGCAAATCCTGCAGTTCAGACAACTGTATTTGTGGTGCATGTGTGCACATATGAGTAGTGGCTAACTACATGCACCAGACAGATGGGTCCATGGACGGGTAGGATATGAGGGGCATGGTTGACTGGCAGACTGACATGTGTCTTGTTCAGATGTGTCAGCACCATTGGTAATCTACTGCAAATGATGCAAAGCTGTGTGCTGTTATGTGCTGTACTGACTGTGATGTGTGAGGTCAATACAAGTGACTGATGTGGATCTGTTTACCCTGATTGTTTGCAGTTACATCTACGGATACTGGAGGAGACAGCTCCACGGACCAGGAGGAGCCACAGAGCCAGACAGGGTCAGCTGTGGAGGAGTCGGAGGGACCCAGTGGCACGGAGGGTGAGGGGAGCCACACTGAGGAGACCTCAGCTACGACCACCTCGGCTGAGGAACACGGCAGCTTCAGTGATGACTCCCTTGTGGAGGCGGGTGTCAGCAGCCCCAAGACAACACCTAGCGAGTCTGTCCCCGCCACCACCACCATCTCCACCCTCCCATCTGCTCCCATCCCAGATGTCCGTGGAGGCTCCCGTGTAAGGGAGCATGTCTCCTGCGTGCCAGGCACCGCACCCCCTGCCCCTGTCTGCCCTGCTGCCCTGAGTGTGGAGTCTGTGGACTTACTTACACAGATCCATGTAGGGCAGACCGCAATGCTGAGTGTCCTCCATTCACACACCAATCTGTTGACACAACTGGTGTCCTTCATGGAGGGCATCTCATCAAACCTGACTGCCCTACATCGGACCATTCAGGACATGGCCTCCACACAGACGGCAGCAGTGTCCCTCCTCCAACAGGCCCTCCCCCCTCCTACCTCTGCCACATCCACAATCCCCACTACCCTACCTGTCCAAAAAACACACACACCCTCACAGGCACGCACCACATCAGACACAAGCAGCACACAGCCACAAAAGACAAAATCCAGACCCACAAGCACGTACACTCCGGGGACTGATGGCACACACACAGGGGATGGGTCGCAGATACACAAACAGGCATCCACAAGCACTCTGCAGTCCTCAGATGCCTCTCCCTCCAAAACCCCTTCCCTTGCCTCACCTAAAACCCCCCCTTCCCAGCAGCTCTTCCTCTGTGACCTTGGCCTCTTCCCCACCGATCCATCTGATCCAACTTACAAGGGGAAGAGGAAGTCACCACGCGCAGAGGGGAGTTCCTCTGCCACACGGACACACTCCCCCAGGCGCACAAACACTGAGGCCCCCACACGCAAATCCCCCCAGACCAGGAAGAGCAAGGCCCCACCAAAACCACACACTTCCACCTCACAGTCTCCGTCCTGCAGCCTCCAGGCCACCACTCCACAGGTCCCACCGCCATTCCCTGCCCCAGGTTCACCCACACACCGATACCACATCCCCAAAATGCTTAGGCCCTCCCCCCCTTCCACATGCACTTCCACCCCCACATCACATGCTCAGCCTGTTCCTGCCAGTGGTATGGAGTCCGTGTCCCCCCCCTCTGTCCTGCCCACCTCATCAGAACCCCATTTCACTCCTCTTGAGATTGGCACTGCAGTAGGGAGCACATCCACCCCGTCTGACTTGGGCACTGCAGTGGAGACCCCGTCCACACCATCTGACCTGCCCACTGCAGTGGTGCCGGCAACCACCCCATCAGACTTGAGCCCTGCAGTGGTGACAGCACCCACCACATCTGACTTGGGCCCAGCAGTGGTGACGCCACCCACAGTGTCAGACACCTCCACTGCAGTTGCCAGCAACACTCCTGCACCCACCACCACACCCCTGCCCCATTCTGCTGTCCCCTGATCCTGTCCCTGCGGTGCCTGGCCTGCCCCTATGTATGCCCCTCCAAGGGGAGATGTCCCTTGGCCGTAGCAGTGCAAGCAAGCAATGGGTGTCAAGTTTCCACATGTCACCCTGTTGCGACTCCTGGAAGGACTGGCCATTGGCCTTTTGACATTGTTGAGTTCACAGTTACATGGATATCATTGCTGAATAAAGCAAATTGTTGTTATCCAGTGGTGTTACATCTAATGTACATGATGTTGATGATGTGTATCATGCACTTGCAGTTGTAATGGCGTTTTAAAGGTATAAGAGACTGATTTGTTGATGTGATGGACTCCATGTGGTCCATGGGATATGTGTACTTTCCTGGTATGTATTCATGACATAATTTGCTGCTATTTCAGGGTGTTATGTATGCAGAATTTGTGGACCAGGTATTACTCCTTCTGTTTGCTACTTCACATCTTTGCACATATGTTGGGCTTACATTTCGGCACATTGTAAGATTCCCTGACTGGGCCCATCTCTCCACTGGACAGGCAGGTTTGTGTATCAATGGTACACAAGTCATCTGTGTCATCAGTGCAACTAGCTCTACATGTGTATTGCGTATGTGCAGATGACTGAAGGGACACTCCCGTACACAGGCTGATGTGACCAGAGCTTTCATTGTGTTGTAATTGTTGGCTCACTGAGCAAGTGTTATGCTGACATGACAGAGCCCTGCACAGACAACGTTTGGCACAGCTAACCTTCCCCAGGAGTGGAGTCCCCTCATGGCAGTGTGTCATACTGTGACATTGCCTGAGCCCATGGTGTGTGTAGTGTGAGCATGTCTGTGTGTGTTCCATTCACTTTTTCTACACAGCCTGTGTTCCCTACAGATGTTCCTGTTCATGGCGCTTGCTGAGTTGTCCTGTGTTCATCCAACATCTTTGTCCTGGGTTTCCTGGGATGTAGGTGCATGGCACACTACTGGTCATTAGGGTGTCATCCCTAGGTGTTTTATTTGTAAAGCTCGGGGATGTTGTCAGACGCACGTGGGACACATTCAGGATTCCCCTTGGCACTTCTGTGTTGCCAACATGATGTAGTTTTCCCTATGTGGTATCTGTCAGTGAGTGGGTCACTTGTATGTGTGTGTGACTACTCCCACTCATCAGGGTCATAGTTGCAATGTTGGAAGGTGTCGACATGTGTTCTTTGTGGCTCGGCTTTGGTTCATCATTGTTGTGGGAGTTTGGCAGTGATCCCAATGATTCTGGTAGATTTCACGTCATGCCCAGGTACCGCATACTGTGCAGTGTGGCGGACATTCACAAGGGTTGTTGACTGGCCATGTGTGTGTATTTTTGGGAACCTTAGATCTCCCCACCACCCCTGGGATTGTCATGGGTGCATGAGCAATTTCACCAGTTTATGTGTGCTTAGCTGATGCACATTGTTGCAGATCAAGGTGTGTTGTGTTGAGGGTGGCCAAATGTGAGTTGTCTCATGGCTAGGCCCCTACCTACCTTGTGTTCATTGATGACAGGCCCTGGCCAGTGATTTGTTTGTGTAGGTGTGATGGAAGTTTGTTGGTCAGGACGCATGCCCCAGTGCGCGCAGGTGACTGTACTCCACAGTATGGGCAACATCTACCTTTGTCATCACATTGGGATTGTATAGGCTACTGTCACCCCAATGTAGGGTCCCTGAGGGTAGTGCTGTGTTGGGCTGTCTCTTGCTGTGTTGTTTGCTGTGCCGCCCAGCTTGTGTCACATGAATGATTTGGGATCCCACTCACCTGACAATGCCTGCTTGTCCACCAAGGGATGCCCAGTTCATGAGTTACTTTTGTATGGCACTGTGTACACATCTGTGTCATTGGAGTTCTGCCCACTGTGATGTGTTGTGTACTTGCATGGGGACATTGAGACACACACACATTTTGTGTATGATCTGCTCCACTGCATTGGTATGGCTTTTGCGGTCCATTGGCTTATGTTGTTTGGAGGTTTTTCCCTAGTGTCCCTGCGTCTCCTGGCTCATCAGTCTGCACATTCATCATGTTTGGTGTGTTCCATTGCTGCCATGGTATGGGACTTGGTCACCTGACATCTACAGTCTCCACAGGATTCCTTAGTTTGTGTGTCTGTTTGTATAGATTTGTGTGTATGCATCATGGTGCTCACTTGTCGCATTGTCTAATTGTACACTGGAGTAATTGTCAGGGATCATGGCCATAGCTTGTCTGTACATGGCAGAGGGTGTTCTTGTGATACACAGCAATCTTTGCCTTACCAAATCTATGTTTGTATGTGACACAACCACTACATTGCCAAAACATTGCTTGTGGTGTGGGGACCAGGAATCATGCATTTTGGTTTGGAGATGCTGCTATTTTCATGTCCACACTCACCTTATGGTCACTGTAGTAATGGGGGGTTTAGGACACATTACCACATTGGTCCTAAGATGCTGATTTTTTAACCCCACTATCACCTTTTGGTCACTGTAGTGATGGGGGGTTTAGACCCCATTACCACATTGGTCCTGAGATGCTGGATTTTTGAACCCCACTAACACCTTTTGGTCACTGTGGTGATGGGGGGTTTAGACCACATTACCACATTGCTACAGAGATGCTGGATTTTTGAACCACACTATCACCTTTTGGGCACACATGTGTTGGGAGTCACATTGTATGTTCACTGTCAGGATCTGTATTGTGAGCATTTTACACACACATACATTAAATCTTGCAAAGATGGTAGGGGGGGTTTGCTTACTCATCCTATGTGTGTGAATCCTGGTAGTGCTAGGCATCTAGCCCCCTATGAGTGGGGATGGTAATAGTGATGGGCATCCAGCCTCCTATGGGTGGGGGTACTGTTGGTGATGGGCATACAGCCCCCTATGAGTAGGGGGTACTGGTGGTGATGGGCATTCTACCCCCTATTAGTGGGGATGGTAATAGTGATGGGCATCCAGCCTCCTATGGGTGGGGGTACTGGTGGTGATGGGCATCCAGCCCCCTATGAGTAGGGGGTACTGGTGGTGATGGACATTCTACCCCCTATGAGTGGGGATGGTAATAGTGATGGGCATCCAGACTCCTATGGGGTGGACTCTGCTGGTAGTGATAGGCATCCACCCCCCCATGGGGTGCACAATGCTGGGATAGGCATCCACCCCCCCTATGGGGTGGACTCTGCTGGTAGTGATAGGCATCCACCCCCCTATGGGGTGGACAATGCTGGGATAGGCATCCACCCCCCTATGGGGTGGACTCTGCTGGGAGTGATAGGCATCCACCCTCCTATGGGGTGGACGATGCTGGGATAGGCATCCACCCCCCTATGGGGTGGACTCTGCTGGTAGTTATAGGCATCCACCCCCCTATGGGGTGGACGATGCTGGGATAGGCATCCAACCCCTATGGGGTGGACTCTGCTGGGAGTGATAGCCATCCACCCCCCTATGGGGTGGACGATGCTGGGATAGGCATCCACCCCCCTATGGGGTGGACTCTGCTGGGATTGATAGGCATCCACCCCCCTATGGGGTGGACTCTGCTGGGATGGGCATCCACCCCCCTATGGGGTGGACTCTGCTGGGTGTGATAGGCATCCACCCCCCTATGGGGTGGACAATGCTGGGATAGGCATCCACCCCCCTATGGGGTGGACTATGCTGGGATAGGCATCCACCCCCCTATGGGGTGGACAATGCTGGGAGTGATAGGCATCCGCCCCCCTATGGTGGTGTTTCCTTTCGTGTCATTTTGGTGTGTGGTAGGTGTCTGACTTACCTTCTGCGTCGTGCGCGTCGGTAACGGTAGGCATACAGTATAGGGAAGACATGCGCGATTGGATACATGTCTGCTCCGTCTCGTCCCCATTGATCGTGTTCTGGCGTGAATCGGAGCTTCAATACGCCTCGTCCGAATGCTGTGACGTGCTGGAAGCGGCGCCCTGTACGACGCGTAGTGAAGACGCATCGTACTTGCGTGTCCGGAAACTGGTTGGGAAAAGCCTCCGTACGACTCGATTTCCGTGTTTCCTGAGCCTGTTCGGTCATGAAATAGAGCACGAATCGGAGCGGACGAATCGGTCGGAAATTTGCCTGTAATATGCATCGTACTTGCTCGTTTGTAGATGGAAGTTCTGGATACGAGTCGGTCGTAAGGTAAGCCTACGAATGGCATTGGGAAGGCATTTTTAGCGACATCGGAATCGGGCCCAAAGTATTAGTGTGTTTGTGTCTGTAATTATAATGGTATGCCCCACAGTAGTTCAAAGAACATTCCCACAGCGTCAGTCTTTGTTCTTCTTGTGTTGTGTTTTTTGAGGTGAAGAAAACGAAACAAAATGTTCATCATGCATAAAAACAGATTTTATGTAAAGTGCTCTGAAACCTGGATTGGAGCCTCTGAGCAAGGGAACACCACAGGAATTGGTTTGTCTTTTGGTTAGGGTGCAGTGCAAGAAGCTTGTCAAAATGGCGCTTCACATAAATATTGTGTCCTAAATACTGTTTATAAAATTATTGTAACATTAAAAATGATTGGCAATCATCACCCTTCGGCGACAATATTTTTTAAGTGAGATTTAAGACACATATTTCTGTCAGACGATATTTGTATGTATGATATTCAAAACCCTGGTGAGAGCCTCACTTGTGACTATCATGAACAACAGAGCTGTTCGAAGTAGAGTGCCAATTATAAACAGCAACGGTCTCTAAAACAGGTGACAGGTTGCTTCATGTAGGGCATCTGGAGGAACTTAAAATGTGCTCCCTCGGAAGTAGTGCGACTTTTCTTATAGACTACATATCTCCGAATGAGATAGGGTAGAAACGTGAAATGCTTAAAAAAGTACATTTTATAGCCACGTACCTGCAATTGCCATTAGATAAAAATACTGAGGGCACCAGGTGGCACTGATTTTACAAAAGTCTGCAAGTGTTCCAGGTGAAAATATTCGTTTTGCTCTTAGTATGTGTACACAACCTTTTGTCTTCTTCTGAACAACAAAATCCTGCATGTATATTATATGTCAGTGTGCTTGGAATGTATTATTATTATTATTATGAACAAAAAGAGGAAGAAGAAGAGGAAATACCATCATCTGTATTATTTTCTGTATCCCTATTACTATCAATGTCATTATTTGTAATATTATTGTTAGTTTTGATATTTATGCTCTTGCCATGTTAGCTTCTATATTTAATAGCCATCATGTGGTTCTCATTTGCTTTGTGAAGAATGTGTAGGCCATTACCTTTGATAATATAATGCCCATGGAAGCCTCCTGTGGCCCGCATAGTTTGGTCAGCTTCAGTGTTTTCGACCATGCACCCATGCACATCAAAGTATAACACCTATTTTATTTATTAGTTCTCTGCCTATTGCTGAAGCACCAACATCTTTCAAACTAGGTGCAGTTGTTATGATGATAACCTACATGTATAGGTGTGTGTGTGTTTAAGATTTAAAGAGTGCATTTTTAAAAATTACTATCTACCAACACTTAGCTATGAACTAATGATCCCTGCAAAGTGTTGTCTCCTAATGTAAATGCTGAAAAACGTACCTATGAGTACCTTCTGAAATAGTGCCTCCGAAGCAGAGGCGCAACTAGAGTGAAATCTCGGGGGGAGGTGGGGGCTAATAAAAATTTCGGGGGGGGGGGGCTAATTCTTCCAGCAATTGGCAGACTGAAGATGCAGGGGCTCTTAGAAGGGGTGAAAGAATAACAAAGCCTCGTTAACAAGTAAATGGTCTTTTAAAGACCTGTGAAGTACCCGGGTGCGGCTGTGTGTGCGCGGGAAGCTGTCTCAGCCCGGGCTGACACACACGAGGGGGGGGGGCTGAAGCCCTCTGAGTAGGCCTGGGCGGTAAATTCCGTTCCGCTCGCGGAATTTGGGTAATTTCGCGTTCCGCGGAGAACGCGGAATTACCAAAACTTCCGCGATCCGCGGCTTCGCGGAATTTTTTGCTTGCTCGCGCTTTCAAAATGCGTGTTCGCGAGATATTTCTCCCCGAGCACGCAAACAACGTTCGCGAACAGGAAAAAAGCATCGCGAACGGGCGGAACAAGCAATTCCGTGTGTTTGCGGAACTTTTGCGTGCTCACGGAGATTTTGTGCCGTTTCGCGGAGCTTTGCGTAGCGCGACTACGCAAATTCCGCCCACCCCTACCTCTGAGCCCAATGGGCGTTGCGCGCCTGCTCCGAAGTAGGGACTCTTGATGTTGTGCAGTCAAAGTGGTAAGAGTGAACCCTTCATTACAATAACAGAACCAGGCCTTTCCCCCAGACCCCTGGGAGATTCAATGGGGGTCTTTTGTTCCCCAAGTTCATGCGGCACCAGAGATGTGTCTGAATATATCTGAATACAGGGCTCTAACCATATGCGGCCACATGAATAACTTGCAGCTAAATTGTTTTCTTCTCAGAAAGCACTAAAATTGTATCCTTGAATCCAACGAGAGCAGTGAGTGCTGTCTTTCCCTCCTCACCTCATCCACCGCTGAGCACACGAAATATAGTATGGTGGACAATAGTGGAAACTGGGAAAGGGTAATGGGAAAAGACTGAAAAAGAGACACTGGATACTACCTCTGTACCTCATCACTCTGCTGGACTCTGACAGCTTCAGGTCGGAAAGATATCTTAATAATCCGCCACAAATGTTTTGCATTTAACTTTAACAGTAAAATGAAATACCTTAAAGATATCTCTGTGTAACCAACTCTCTGCGTTGTTGGTACAAAACTGCCCTTCCTGAAACTGAAGCTTAACAAGGTATAACAACTGGAAAATATTTAACATTCATTAATATTCTGCAAATACTATTTTTACCTGTATAGTATCACTTACCAAACACTACTTGTAACTTAAAAGTACATTCACATAAATATGTCATGATCAATGACATCTTCTTGCAAGAGTTTTCCACTTTTCCATTCCTTCATGAAAAACCTGCAATGTTAAAAAAAAAGTCTTTAACTAGGGCACTATGTTAAAAAAGAAAGTTAATTTTCCAATATAACTTCACTTCCAGAGTACTCTGTAGTGAAAATGTCCTTCAGCAAACTCCCAAGGAAATAACTGTTTTCCCAACATAAATCACAAATCCAAAACCAAGGGTCCTGGCCATAGCAACATTGCAGCACGACTGCCTTGCAATGATGCTGTGATATAGAAGGAAAGTTATGCTCAATAATTCAAGATGGCCACTGCCATCTTCAAACATTGCGAGAGTGCAAGGATTTTGGAGAAATACAGGGCCAGATGTACAAAGCTTTGTTTGTGGTCGCAAATGCCCCGATTCGCAGAATCGGGCCATTTGCCACCGGAAAAATGCTTTTTACAATGTACAAAAGGCTAATTGTGATTCGGTAACTTGTTACCGAATCATAATTTGCGTTTGCTACCAAATACTAATTTGGTATTTGGAAGGTGGCATCCTTCCAAATACCGAACCAGAATGGTATGTATTACTTTTTTGCGACCAAATTCCGGTCTCAAATCAGTGATACTTTACCACCAGTTTAAAACTGGTGGTACCCATTTGCAAAGGGGCAGAGCTCCCTTGGGGACCCCTTCCCCTTTGGTAATGTCAAAAAATATTTTTTAAGAGCAGGTAGTGATCCCATGGACCGCTGCCTACTCTTAAAAAAATTTAAACTGCAAAGTTTTTTTAATTTTTTTTAAACGCATCCCGTTTTCCTTTAAGGAAAACAGGCTGCATTAAAATAATTGCTTTATTTAAAATACAAATTAACAGAACACTGAAAAGCTTATAGTACCTGTTCTACAATGGACTTCTTTAACACTAGTATTTAGTCCTGGATTGACTACATATATTTATTTTTATATGTTTGGCAATACCAATTCTAATTGTTAGCCGGTAGCCATTGACTGAACTGGAATACCATCCCAAAGTGTTCCTCGGACTGCAGCTAAGGTGTAGAGTTCTCCAGAGAGGCAATGCTGCTGGTTAGAGCATTTCAATGAATTAACTTCATTGAAGGTATCAATTTGGAATGTTTTCACTAAGATACATTGCTATCCTTTGTGAAGCATTGCTGCAGGCACTTTTTTTGTCTTTGCGTTGGCAGAAGAGGGATGTGGGACTGCCTACCTTAAATAGCCCTTCTGCTGAATGTTCACCAGTGTACTGGATGCACAGCATAAATATAAGAGTCAACACTTAACAATTATAAATGACAAACAATAAACCAGATCATTCAATTGCTTTGCACAAAGATTTTATATTAGACATGAAATCCTTGGAAAATTAATCGCTGCATATAAATGCTGACTGCTTGAATGCTAAATATTGTACAAAAATTTGAAAGAAAATCAATGCATGAAAAATTCTCATCAACATGACTGTTACATGTTACAACTTAATTACCCAGCACAGCCCAATGCATTTCGGGATTGTTTTCATCCCTTCTTCAGGGGCCACTGTGAGAAAAAAACAACATATCAACAATGTTGCAATTAGAAATATTTTACAAAGAAACGTTATGATTAAAGTAACGCAGTTAATGCTCAGTGGAGGAATAAATGCCTGCACATGTGTTTACGTTCGGCAATGCGAAAAAATAAAGGAAATAAACAATGCTGTGCAGTAAGCAGGAACATCGTGTTTGTGACAAAACGTGAAAATGACCGTGTATAATAACCATTTTATGCATCATAAATTCTAGATAATGTGCTAGAAACCAATGCACCAAAGCAGGAACCCAAAGTGAATAGATATCAACCATCGAGCGTGATGAAAGTCAACAAAACACTCGCAATGTTATGTGACTGTGAAATCAACCGCTGCAACGCTAAACCTGTATTCTAGACTAGTAGAATCAGCTACTAAACTGCACCCCCAAATGCTTTGATAAAGCAACTTTACATGCTAAAAAAGCATATAACCAATTCAAATATCAGCCAATGAGAGAGGTGATGATTTTGGGATCCCCCCTAACCTAGGGGGAGGACCAAGCAGATGCCTTGAACACAAAGAGCACATCATGCTGAACGATTCAGTGGTGCTCTCATCCTGTTAGGACCACCCCAAGCACAGTTATGGGCAAAAATACAATCCCAACCAAAGGCCCTACCAAAGCATTATGGGATGAGATTAGCAGATGGCAGTGAATATTATAGTATCCAGTATCAAAATAATTCTACAAAGAGCTGCAGTTCAACTCGTCGTTACTAGGTGTCCCTCACGAGTCAAATGCAAAAGCATTGAAATTATTACATCAAGCTGCAGTTCCACTAGTCGTTACTAGATGTCCCTCACAAGTCAAATGCAAAAGCATTAAAACCCTTTCATGAAGCTGCAGTTCCGCTAGTCGTTACTAGGTGTCCCTCACGAGTCAAATGCAAAAGCATTGAAACCCTGAGCTGAGAGCTAATACTATAAATTCTACAAAGAGCTGAACTGCAGCTTCATGAAAGGGTTTCAATGCTTTTGCATTTGACTCGTGAGGGACATCTAGTAACGACTAGTGGAACTGCAGCTTGATGTAATAATTTCAATGCTTTTGCATTTGACTCGTGAGGACACCTAGTAACGACGAGTTGAACTGCAGCTCTTTGTAGAATTATTTTGATATTGGATACTATAATATTCACTGCCCACTGCTAATCTCGTCCCATAATGCTTTGCAGGACCTTTGGTTGGGATTGTATTTTTGCCCATAACTGTGCTTGGGGTGGTCCTAAGAGGATGGGACCACCACCGAATCATTCAGCAAGATGTGCTCTTTGTTTTCAAGGCATCTGCTTGGTTTTCTCCCTAGGTTAGGGAGGATCTCAAAATCATCACCACTCTCACTGCTTGCTAAGATTTCATTTTCCCTTTTGTGAAATGACTATATGCATTTTAGCATGTAAAGACAGAGATACTTGTTTTTTTACCAAAAGTATATGAGGTCTCTGTTAATTAAGTGGGAATTCCCAACTATGCCCAAACAATGACACTTACTATAAGCTGTGGTAGTGTTTGAGAGCTGAAAAAGACAACAACAATGGCCCACTGTCACGTGCCTGAAGCTCTTATTTTTATGCATCACTAAGTGAAAACCGTAATAGTAGCCCAGAGTTCGACTCATGCGATCTATGCGTTTCCAATCTCAATCTTGTGATTAACATGGCACCTAAACTCTACTATTACAAATGCATACAAACCTGCCCACTGTCGAGTGCCAAAGAGATGCTTACCCCAATAATACTGATTATGGCCTCAAGGTTGTGCTAATCTCTAATGTAGAACCACCGCGTTTTGGTACTCCGGAAATGTCTGCTCCTATAGCGAAAACATAAGAGCCAATGTCAAGTACGACTCGTCCTGTGTAGCTTAACCATTGTTGCTTTACCACATTAAATACTTGCAAAGCCTACCATCTATCTGATCTCAAACAGATGCTTACCCCAATGATCCTGTGTATAGCCTCTGGGATGTAGAGATCTCTCATGTAGAGCCACCACGTCACGGTGCTCCAGAAATATCCTCTCCTGTAGCCAAAACATAAAATCTAATCTCAATCTAACTCCTAACTGTGTTTCATAGCTATCACCAATGCGTCCATGCACGCTACTCACCACAGAATCGGGAACTGAGGCTCCTAAAAAATCCACTGCACTGCCTCGTCCTCTAGACCAACCGCGTAGCAAACCGCGGTTTCTGTCTGCTGGCTTAAATGTATCTCCAAACACTCCTCCGGGAAAGGACGCGCCCGTGTGTAATAAAGATAGAGAAGAGACTGACCCAAAAGGACTACGGTCGCCATCTTAGACTGGTGTGGACTAAACTATGATAAAGATGGAAAAGAGACTAACCAAAAAAGGCTACAGTCGCCATCTTGGACTAATGTGGACTATACTAATGAGTATCGAACCTGTGCCCAACTGACTGGCAATATGTAATAAGGCCGAAATAAAATGAGGCCGTACGAGCTGACAGATCAAAACGAGGCTGACCCTTATATGTACCTAGAACGCGATGACAATAATGGTGTATGTTTCATCTCATCTAATAAACAATCAACTACAAGTGGTGTTTAATAACAACACAATAATGATTGATGCTGACCAAAATAAAGACCAATCTCCGAATATGATAGTGGACAGGGTGGAAAGAATAAAATTGAATACTGCTACCTAAGTGGCACCAAACCGTAAATGTACGATCTGAACAGGGTGGTCATAGATGTGACCAGACATACCGTGAGAAAGTGAACCCATGAAATAACAAAGTGAGAGAAAAAAAACAAGAAAAATGGTGACTGCTGCGTAACCACCGCGGAAGAACAAAGAAAGATAACGTGAACGGTGAATTGAAAAGATGTGATTGCCGTACGAAAACCATGTATATACAATCTAAAGAGGTGGGGAAATACTGTATGAAACACTATGCTCTGTAACAAGATGAATTAATCAAAGAAAGCACGACATTTCCAGTTTATCATTGAGACCACCTGGCATCATTGTCTGCAGCATTTTAATCCACCACACCTCCCTTTGCGATAACAACTTGGCATTGTCACAACCAGTTTTGCACGTCAATAACTCAAGAACGGTGTATCTCAATTGCGCTATTGTGTGCTTGTATTCTGACCAATGTGATGTGGTTCTATGACCACCCTGTTCAGATCGTACATTTACGGTTTGGTGCCACATAGGTGGCAGTAATCAATTTTATTCTTTCCACCCTGTCCACTATCATATTCGGAGATTGGCCTTTATTTTGGTCAGCATCAATCATTATTGTGTTGTTATTAAACACCACTTGTAGTTGATTGTTTATTAGATGAGATGAAACATACACCATTATTGTCATCGCGTTCTAGGTACATATAAGGGTCAGCCTCGTTTTGATCTGTCAGCTCGTAGGGCCTCTTTTTATTTCGGCCTTATTACATATTGCCAGTCAGTTGGGCACAGGTTCGATACTCATTAGTATAGTCCACATTAGTCTAAGATGGCGACTGTAGCCTTTTTTGGTTAGTCTCTTTTCCATCTTTATCATAGTTTAGTCCACACCAGTCTAAGATGGCGACCGTAGTCCTTTTGGGTCAGTCTCTTCTCTATCTTTATTACACGCGGGCGCGTCCTTTCCCGGAGGAGTGTTTGGAAATACATTTAAACCAGCAGACAGAAACCGCGGTTCGCTACGCGGTTGGTCTAGAGGACGCAGCAGTACAGTGGATTTTTTAGGAGCCTCAGTTCCCGATTCTGTGGTGAGTAGCGTGCATGGACGCATTGGTGATAGCTATGAAACACAGTTCGGAGTTAGATTGAGATTTGATTTTATGTTTTGGCTACAGGAGAGGATATTTCCGGAGCACCGTGACGTGGTGGCTCTACATGAGATCTCTACATCCCAGAGGCTATACACAGGATCATTGGGGTAAGCATCTGTTTGAGATCAGATAGATGGTAGGCTTTGCAAGTATTTAATGTGGTAAAGCAACAATGGTTAAGCTACACAGGACGAGTCGTACTTGACATTGGCTCTCATGTTTTGGCTACAGGAGCGGACATTTCCGGAGTACCAAAACGCGGTGGTTCTACATTAGAGATTAGCACAACCTTGAGGCCATAATCAGGATTATTGGGGTAAGCATCTCTTTGGCACTCGACAGTGGGCAGGTTTGTATGCATTTGTAATAGTAGAGTTCAGGTGCCATGTTAATCACAAGATTGAGATTGGAAACGCATAGATCGCATGAGTCGAACTCTGGGTTACTATTACGTTTTTCACTTAGTGATGCATAAAAATAAGAGCTTCAGGCACGTGACAGTGGGCCATTGTTGTTGTCTTTTTCAGCTCTCAAACACCGTTTTCTGCTTCTAAATTCCATAGACAGTGGTTTTTACGTTACCACAGCTTATAGTAAGTGTCATTGTTTAATTCATTCATTTTGAATCGGTATTCGTTAGCCTAATATCGCAGTAGGTCTAGAATACAGGTTTAGCGTTGCAGCGGTTGATTTCACAGTCACATAACATTGCGAGTGTTTCGTTCACTTTCATCACGCTCGATGGTTGATATCTATTCACTTTGGGTTCCTGCTTTGGTGCATTGGTTTCTAGCACATTATCTAGAATTTATGATGCATAAAATGGTTATTATACACGGTCATTTTCACGCTTTGTCACAAACACGATGTTCCTGCTTACTGCACAGCATTGTTTATTTCCTTTATTTTTTCCCATTGCCGAAAGTAAACACATGTGCAGGCATTTATTCCTCCACTGAGCATTAACTGCGTTACTTTAATCATAACGTTTCTCTTAAAATATTTCTAATTGCAACATTGTTGATATGTTGTTTTTTTCTCACAGTGGCCCCTGAAGAAGGGATGAAAACAATCCCGAAATGCATTGGGCTGGGCTGGGTAATTGAGTTGTAACATGTAACAGTCATGTTGATGAGAATTTTTCATGCATTGATTTTCTTTCAAATTTTTATACAATATATAGCATTCAAGCAGTCAGCATTTATATGCTGCGATTAATTTTCCAAGGATTTCATCTCTAATATAAAATCTTTGTGCAAAGCAATTGAATGATCTGGTTTATTGTTTGTCATTTATAATTGTGAAGTGTTGACTCTTATATTTATGCTGTGCATCCAGTACACTGGTGAACATTCACCAGAAGGGCTATTTGTACTATGAGGCTGGCTGCCTCTCACTGGGTAGCACGCAATCCTGTCGGTAATTGTTAAGCAGAGTTGAGTTTTCTGGAACAGGAGTGCACTGACTTCACATACAGATACGGGTCTGCCTACCTTACCTATCCTCACTGTTTTGTTAAAATGCGTTGACATAGTGGAACTAAATAGCAAAGTGTGCCAAAACATAGCAAGCATTGGTAAAGCCATTAGCTTGCCAATGGCGTTTAGGTATGCTGTACAGCAAGGTTATGTTATGGATGAGTGGCGAACACAGTGTACATTACTGGGAATGCCTTACAAAACATCTAGAAGTGCAACCTGCAGGAGTGTATTTCCTAAAGTTTTGCTTGGGTGCTAACGTGGCACAACAGGCCGTAAAACGTAGTGTCTATTTATGACACAATAAAAAGTCCCGCCAGTGTAGCACAAATAGCACGGGCCACAAGAGTGCCTATGGAAATTATTGTAAACATGCCTCGTAATGTGGGAAAAGTCACGCCTTTCGTCAAGGTCACGATGTTTATGTAGACTTAGATGTGTACTGCACGTTGGCTCCATATTGGGTTGACAATACAAGTGATGTTTGTGTCGAGAGGGCCTTTCGAAATCTAGGTCATTGGAGAAGCTTATATTTGAAAGAAAACAAAAAATATCCTAGACGTTAATGCTTCAACTATTAAATCAAGAGCAATATTAGTCCCGATGACAGCTCACAAAAATGGCACCGGTTTCCAAGTTCGAGTGTCTGTTTTCATCTTCATCGTCCCAGTGGAGGCCTTTTCAGCCAAGTATGTCTTTTGTTTTACTTTTCTGTTATTGGAAGGCAATAACCATATGCTTCATAGTCTGTCCTTCTAGAGCATCCATAAAAGACTCATTTTGCCTTTACAAATGATGTTGTGAAGTTTGTATTTAAAGCTGGAAATGGTCTGAGATTTTGGGCCAGATGTTTGAAAGTTTTAGCAGTCGCAAAAGTAAAACCATTTCTTTTACCAACTCCTCTAATGGGTTCAGGAATGGATTCCGAATTGAAAAGGGGAGTTTTGTGGGTTTCACTTCCAAATTGCGATTACTGTTCATATATATCAATAGTTTACAACCGGAATAGTGGTTGCAAACCAGTGAAAGTTACTGACCCCTAAATGGAAAGGTAACTGTTTAGGAAAAAGTAGCACGTCCCCTTTAGACTCTTTCCGCTTGTGAATAGGAGAAAAAGTTTCAGGGGGAGTAGGCCGTGGTCCAGGGGACCAATGCCAACTCTCACTGAAAATTTGAAAAAAACCTTTTTTTTTTTTAAAGGAGCTCCTTTTCCTTTAAGGAAGTCGGGCTGCTTCGAAAAAACGTTTTCTTCATTTAAAAGAAAGCACAAGCATGGTGGTTTGCAGTGGCCGCTCGCCGAGGGAGTGGTGCGGGGCGGGGGAGGGGCAGGGTGGGGTGTAGTGAACTCGGACATACGACGGACAGAACTCAGAGGGGGTTCTGTCCGTCGTAAGTCTGAGTCCATTACCCCCCACCCTGCCCCTCCCCCGCCGCGCCCCAACGCCCGCACCACTCCCTCGGCGAGCCACCACTGGTGGTTTGCTGACATATCCCTGTGATTGGGACCAATTGGAGTGAGTCACAACTTACGACCTACCTAAATAAGATTAATTAGGCAGGTCGCAATGCGATCTACTCTGATTCTTTATTTTGCAAGCAGACCTGTTAGTTGGTCCTCAATTTATAACCACTTTTTGCGACCAGAACAATAGTATTTCTGACCACCAGTCTTAGTTCTGTAACGAACTGATATAAGGGCCTGATAGACAAAATGGTTTTGCACTCACGCAGTCTGCAAAGCACACAATTGAAGGGTGTGCTAAACAAATTAATTGGCGAGGGGGCGGAGCTTGCCTGCTTCGGAGATGGCCGCCTGAGCTGAGAGTTCCGTAACGCCATCCATTAATTCGTCAGGAATCCGGCGTTAGAGGAACTACAGATGCTGAAACTGCGCTGCCCTGTGCATCGGAGGGCGGACCCCACGCATTGGTTGTGTTCCGATCTGCAGAGGTGCCCGGGATCAGAAGATACGCGACGTGGACTCCGAGACCAGGTGCTGCGTGGCGAGGCCTGCAGCAAACTGGTGAGACGAGCCCTGCCCGGAGGCGCTGAACTGGAGCGACTGGTGAGAGGGCTGTTGGCGAAGGCACAGCTGGGACCACGGCTGCTCCCTGCGGAGGCGGGGGGTGCAGACCCGACAGCAGCGCAGCAGGTGGTTGACGCCGGGAAGGCGGATGCTGATGGTGCAACCCTTGGACGACTCCCGCTGCCCCCTGAGTGCTGAGACCCCGCTGGCAGGAAGGAGCTGGCTCAGATACTGAGGTCTCCGGATACTGCCCGAAACAGCGTCCCGATGACACAGTAAGAGCTGCACCGCTTCCATTGGCATAGGGGGTGTCTGCAGGCACGTAGACTGCATCGGCTGGCTGCTGGACGCAGAGCCGAGCAGAGAGGACGTGTGCTGGACTTGTCACGGGTGAGCCCCGGCCATTATTCATCGCGGAGCCTAACCGAGAGACCCACTTGAGCCTAGTTCTCCCGGGATTCCACAAGCCTTTGGGGGGAATTGGGGCAGAGTGCCGCCAGCTGTATTACCCTTATACTTGATAGGGATCCGCCATTCAGCCACGGGATACCTGGAACATCAGAACAGATCACACCAGCAGCTAGAGTGTAGGCGCGCGTGAGGAGGGAACTACAGGCCCAGACTACGGCCTACTGCGGAGTATACATTGCGGTCTGGCGACGGGGAGACGTATGGTTGCGGTGAGTCTCCTGACATGAGAGCATAACTCAAAACGCTCATTTCCATATACTTATAAGCTGCTCTTGCTGGGAAGCTAGACGATCTGCCTTTTGAGAGAGTTAGAACACAACGGCTGCGGCAACCTCCAATATCGGAATACCTGGGTGCAGCTGTGAAGCCTTGGGACCTAAACACGGCAGAGTACGCTTGGGCGCTGGGTGTCGCGCCATAGGCCTGGACGAGGCGCGCTGCATGGAACTTTGACCGAGGGCGCTGTCCTAGACCAGCTCAGGAGTGTGCTGCCGGCTATACGGCACTGGCGCTGCGGCGAGGGCTCTCCGAGTGCGGATACAGAGAGAGGAGCCGTAGCCTATCTCGCTTACCTACAATGGGCAAAGTGGACAAGGCCCAGCCGAAGATATCCTTCGACCAGCGAAAATCTAGGACAAGGGAGGGCACCCCGGAGGGGAGCCGCGGTGCACAGGACGAAGCGCCAGAACCAGTGGAGGGGTATATCCGAAGCATGTTAACATCCATGCAGAAAAGTCTCCAAGATAGCCTATCTGCCATAGATGCAAAGCTGGATTCTCTGTCATACAGAATGGACAGAATGTCGGAACGTATCGATAAGCAAGTAGAAAGGCAGGACATGACTGAACGTCTGGTTACTGAGGTAGAGGAGACACAGACAGAAATGGACGCCGTCCAGAGGCAGATGAACAGAGCGCTGCAGACCCTACAAGATAAGGCGGAAGACCTCAAGGCCTGTTCTCGAAGATGCAACATACGAATCACGGGCCTTCCGGAGTCCACACAGGTCGGGACGATGGAGTTGTTCGTGGAGAAGATGCTGGTCACCTTGCTGGGCGAAGACACTTTTTCCAATATGTTTGTGGTGGAGAGGGCCCATCGATCGCTGGTTCCGAGGCCTGCCCCGGGGGCTGCACCGAGGCCCATAATAGCTAAGCTCCTAAATTATAGGGACAGAGACTCTGCTCTGAGAGTGGCGTGTGAGAAACAGACATTACGGTTTGAAGGGTCCGCTATCTCACTGTATCCGGACTTTACATTGCGGGTACAGGAGGCACGCAAGCAGTTTGCAACACTCAAGCGTCAGCTGCGTGATCAGAATATTGACTATGCCATGTTGTACCCGGCGAGGCTGCGGGTGAATAGACAGGGTAAATCCAAGATCTTTACAGACCCTAAAATGCTGCAGAAAGCTATTAAAGACTGGGCAAAAGAGCGGCAGAGAAGCCCGGAGCAGAATGGTTCGGAGGGCGTAGCTGGGGGCAGGCTAGATGAACAAGACTAACATACTTGCCCATCGACGGCCAGTCAAGGAGAGATCCTGAGGAGGACAAGTTGCGACTGTGTACCTTCTGAGCTGCACTGCTGCGAACTCCACAGCTAAGACTGAGATAAGGCGTAAAATCGACTTCGTTAACTATCAATATGTTGTGTATACTGGCAGTTCATTAGATTTGTACTGACTTGGGCTGATCTTGTCAGAAGGTACTCTGGAATGCGTGTCAAATAATTGAATGGTTTCCTAATGCACACATAGACCTGATGGCAGATGGTAACGGGTATTAAGCCTAAAAAGTTAAGTTATTGTACAGGCAGGCAACATCCGCCCACGTGTGCGCACCACAACTTGGGGTTTATTCAATTAGTGCATGAGCACCACTGTTAGATGTGACTCTATCATGTTATTTTGAGAGTTTGTGGGGAAATTTCACCATTGCACAGTTGGGGGAAGCTTGGCGTGGGTGGGGGGTGGGAGGTGGGAGGGAGTTGAGACAGACAAGTTATGTTGCTTTTATTGCAGATATGCTTAGACAGGACAAAAGTAGCTTTGACCTTGGCGAGACCTCGCAGCCTGGCCTCCTCTTCAATCCATACACACAACTATGTTAAATACTAATACACCAAACTCAGAAGCGCATGGCAAGATCCGAGCTCTAACCTGGAATGTCCGGGGCCTCAATGATCACCGCAAGCTGAGGAAAGTAATGGTTTACTTGCTGAGACACAATATAGACATTGCGCTCCTACCGGAATCACACCTGCCCTTGAATAGCAACATGCTTCGTACTAGAAGCTTACATGGGCGCACTCGTGTCTCTGGTTTCACTACACATGCACGGGGAGTGATCACCTGGGCGAATCCGAAATCAGCCCTCAAACTTGAGCCGCTTGACTCTGATGGAGACGGCAGATATGTCATCACTAGATGCACGGGGAAAGGTTTGGACCTAATACTGGTCAATATCTATGGCCCTAACTACGACAACCCAACATTCTACACTTCACTGTTAGATAAGATGTGAAGATATGAGGGAAGCATCCAACTGTGGGGTGGAGACTTTAATTGTGTACCAAACCCTCGGCTAGATAGATCTGGCGGGCCAGAGCGGCGTATCACTGCGTCCGCCTTAGCTATCACTGATACATTGACACAGATAGAGCTTACTGATGTTTGGCGGCAACGAACCCCAAACGAAGGAGGGTACACACACTACTCTGCGTTTCATAACCTGCACACCAGGATAGACTATTGGTTTGCCTCTCGGAATATTTATCCCCGAGTGCGAGACTGCAAGGTACTCCCACGCACCTATTCAGATAATTCTCCTGTACTTCTGATTGTAGACACTCCACAGAAACATATTCCACCCTTTACATGGCGCTTCCCCCCATACTCCTTGTTAGACCCAGTTTTTAAATCAGAATTGGCGGAGGCCATAGATACCTTCTTCACTACCAATATAGGTTCGGTAGATGCCTGTGCGACTGTTTGGGAAACATTTTAAGTCTATATTCGTGGGATAGCCATGTCTAAACATTCAGGGGTGCAGCGGGCAATCCGCAAGAGGTTAACCGACTTGGAGGGGTTACTTCAAACACAAGAACGCCTAATACAGGACAGCCCCCCCGAGACCGACGCGGCAACTTTTAAAACACTACCGGAGGAGTTCCACGGCGAAGCAGATGCGGAAATTACGCATTTAGGTAAATACGCTATGGCGCGTACGTATGGGGAGGGAGAGCGCCCGGGAGCGGTCCTAGCTTCGCTGCTGAAAAACCGTAGAGAGGCCACTCTAGTCTCTGAGATCAGAGGGGCAGAGGGGGAGCCTATAACTGAAGAGACTGGGATAGCTGCTAGATTTCGACAATACTTTTCGGCGTTATATGGTTCACGACATGCGAGCGGGGAGGCTGAGATTCTAGACTACATGTCACACATAAAGTTGCCCTGGCTAACCAACGGACACCGAGAGTACCTAATGCGACCACTGGAGCTAGAGGAAATCTCTTCAGCACTAGCGGGGATGAAATCGGCCAGCGTCCCCGGCGTTGATGGCCTAACGGTCAGTTTCTATAAAGAATTTAAAGACTTATTGGTCCCTCACTTGGCAACTCTGTTCGAGGAGATGTATGCGGATGGCATTATGCAGCCCTCCATGAGAGAGGCGATCATTGTTGCAATTTTGAAACCAGACAAACCGCCTTCTGACTGCTCCTCTTACCGGCCACTGTCGCTGCTCAATGTAGACAAAAATGTACTCCAAGATTTTAGCGACGCGGCTTGCGCCCTTGATCCCTACTCTTGTAGCTCCGCAACAGGCCGGGTTCGTCCCAGGCAGGAACTTAACCTACAATTTGAGAACGGTGTTCGGAGTCATGCAGCATACCAGCCCAGACGTGCAGGCCGTGGCGGTGTTTCTAGACATGTAAAAAGCCTTCAACTCTGTTGAATGGCCCTTTATGAGACAAGTGCTGACACGGATAGGGTTAGGCGATATATTCCTACAAATGATAGCTGTCTTATATAATACTCCTACTGCGAGAGTCAAAATAGGTAATCTTGTTTCCTACCTTATACGTATTACTCGAGGTACACGGCAGGGGTGCCCCCTATCCCCGATATTATACACGCTGGTGGCGGAGCCTCTAGCTTGCGCACTGCGAGAATACCATCGCCACAGAGGTATTCGATTCCCAGAGTACGATTTGATTGTATCGGCATATGCTGACGATACGTTGCTCTATGTTTGAAACCCTGATACTAACCTGTCTCCAATACTCAGGGAGGTTGTGCAATTTGGTGCGCACTCGAGACTAAGGGTCAATTGGACGAAATCAATAATTTTCCCCCTTACTCCTGCTACAGTACCGATTGAGCCTGACTACCCATTGCAGTGGACATCGGAGCCAGTTAGATACTTAGGAATAAAAATACACACTGACTCAGAAGTAGTGTTCCGCGAGAACTATGGGATGGCTATTACTAAACTGGAAGATGAGATTGAGAGGTGGATTCGTCTCCCCCTCTCACTGCTAGGTCGGGTCTCACTCATGAAAATGGTGATACTCCCCCGGTTTTTATTCCTTTTCTCTAATATCCCAATGGTCCTCCCCGGATCCTTTTTTCGTACCCACTTGTCACTTTCGATCAGGCTGGCTTGGGCTGGGAAACAGGCCAGGGTTTGATGGGACGTTTTGACTCTCCCCTACAGTTTTGGAGGACTGGGAGCCCCAGACCTGGACTTATATTACAGAGCGGCACAAGTGGCTCATGCGCATCACTGGATGCACAGCCCGCCGGGCACGCCCCATATACAGATCGAGAAAGTGGCGACATCACCACTCCTGTTACCTGCTGTTCTGTTTACCTCTGCGGACCGTCGGACGGTAATTTTTGACTCAATCAACGCGACTAGACATGCATGGCAGCACCTGCTCAAGCTGCAGACTGGGGCGATACTTTATTCCCCCCTCAACCCCCTGGAGTGGTGCTGCTGGCTCCCCCCGTGCACAGACAGAGGATTGGCGAGCGCGCTTGGTGCTCTTGGGATATCGACAATTGGAGACATGTTCAGGGAGGGTAAGGTTAATACATGGGAAGAGTTTGAAGTGACAGACATACACACTACATTCCTGCACAGGCTTCAGTTCCACAGACTAAGACAAGCCCTGGCAGAGAATCTGGGCAGTGATCTGGACGAACTGCCGGATGATACTGATGCAGCGCGTACAATAAAAACTATTCTCCTCCTAGGTCACTTATAGGTCATCCAGGGGCAAACTATATTTTCTCACATCCACATGACGATGGGGCCCATAAACATCGCCTAACACACACGCACACACCTGGATTTCCTTTACACCTTTATGAAATTCTGTACTCCTAGGAGAAGCATGAGAACTAAATGGAGAACACCATTTATGTACCGCTGGAAGGAGCCGGGATATCTTATTACCTTAACTTGTCACTTTCTTTTAGTTATTTCTTAAGATATTCCTGCTCATTGTTTTGTCGATGAATCATTCATGTAAAAAATTAGTTCATAGTGATTAAGACCAGCTGAATCACAATAACCAATTACTGATGTCACAATCATTTAGGAAAATAACCACTGAGTCATTTTGGTTTAAAGAATCTTAAATTTGATATAATTTTTAAAAGCATGAGAAAGAATTTAAACTTTATTCAATTATTCATTCTTAAATTCAAATATTTATTAAGCATAATCAATTTATTGCAGAAAGGAAATTTTTGTCATGAAGCCAAAACTCAAATTACCTGCCTACCTTCCTAATTTAGACTAATGATTTCTAACCTAAGTTTAAGAATTAGAAATAACCTGATTCTCAGACTCAACTGGAAAATTAAGACAGCAACAGCAACTTCAGCTCGTCAGCATCAGCTACCTGCAACCCATCTCATCTAACAGTCTTTCAGCATCTCCCGCTCAGTAAGGGATCGATCAGGACCACCCAGCACTGGAAGCCACCAACACCAACACGACTCTCCAACTCCGCTCCTGACTGTGACTGCGACTCCGACTGCGACTGACCCCCTCCCACTAAGAGTAGGCCCTCTTATACCCTAATTCTAACTTTGCTAACTAATTGTTGCAACATTAATAACACGCTTTTCTTTCATTGGTCCATGCATGTCATCTTATTCATTCTTTTAATCAAGTTCTCTTGGATCCAATGGTCCTTGGATCATTTCCTTTCCCATACGCTCAAGACATGTTTCCATCCGTTTCGATCAGTACATTTGTAACTTCTTTCGATACATTCGAGAACTCCGCAGTCATTGTCCTTTCTCTTAAACTGGTTTCCCACGGGTCTTCTGCTGATCATCACGGCACACTATCAGTTCAATTAGGTCACATCAGCCTTGGCCATTTCTCGCATCCTAGTCTCTCAGTAACATCACGAGGTTTAGTTTTTCTCCGACTTCATCCCGTGTCACATGTCCCCTTGCGCCTGCACACATCTTCCCACTGGCGGCCATTTTATATCGCCACTCGGTTATACTTTAGAAGCACTAATTTGAGGCAAACAAAACATAATTAAAATAGAGAAAAATAGCCTTTTCGTTTCCCTCCCGTCATCTACGTACCCCAATTAGTTATTACCTAGCAGAAGCAACATTTAAGCTGTTCCTTACTTACCATCACTATTGTTTTTGCAATGACACGTTTTATTTCTATGAAGCACAAAACATGCATTTATTTTTATTTAGTACGCATTTATTTTTACGTTATAATTAGACACACGGACATCCATTAATAGATTATTTAGCACACACATTGGCATGTTACCTTTCCCACACATACAGTGTTGATTAATACATTTAAACGAACATTTTATTAATTATTTATAAAATTTGTTAGGGGTTAAAAAATTTATTTTCCCTGCTCCATCAACTCCCCCTTTGGTGATTTTTAAATCACCACATAAAACCCAAGTTATACTTCTTTTCAGGCAGCATGTCTTTTATCCTTTGCTTTCTGTTATTTACACATCTGTTTCTTCTTCATCTTGTCTTTTTGTCTCCTTATACATGTTTTCTTTCATTTTCTCCAACTCAATTTCACCCATCTCTCTCTCTCTCTCTTTCATTATTCTGTTATTTCTTTTTATCTTATTTTGTCTTACTTTTCTTTTTATACACGTTATTACTATTTTCAACACCATGGCTAACAGTATTACTACAGTTGCTATTATTATAACTTTCCCTATCATTAGTCTACTCATTCTGGTCAACCAATTTGCTACTGAAGAAAACCCTCTACCAAGTTTTCCCAAAACACTTTCAACCTCCAGTGGAACTAGTTCTTTGTGCAAATTTGTAATATTTGTAATATACTTCTGTATATTTTCACTTTTATCAGGAATGTAAGTACAACAATGTTGGACTTTCAACATTCCACAGACTCCACCCTCTTTTGCCAAAAGAATATCAAGGGCAAGCCGATTTTGCATCACCATAGCTCTCATGGCAACCATTTCGGTATTTACCATTAAGAACCCTCCCGCAGTATCTGTAGACAAACGATCTACTACTGTGGATAACTTCCGAATTTTAAATGCATTCAAAGATATTCCCACTGCTGGTATCAATGCTCCAAAAATATCACCTACAATTTCTGAAAAACTTTCCCTCTTTCTACGTGTAAAGCTATTAATCATCTTGTATGTTCCCTTTTCTTCTCTGTCCATGTGAAATTTTTTGGAAAGACCAGGCCTACATAGCAAGTTCCATACCAATGGTCCGGTAACCTGTAATAAGCTCTATTCCCACAAATATAATAGATACCTGGAAATATTGGATCTTTTCCACCTTTGAATCCCCAACCTCCCAGAATTTGATAATTGTCATGGCAGATACTGGAACCTACAAAGTAATTGTCATAGACTGTCTTATTTCTCCTAATACACAACTTTCCTGTTTGCGGCCAATCTAATGTCATTGCTGCATTTATCTTTTTCCCTTCATGATTTCCTTCCTCAAACGTCCATAGATGTTTTCCTTCCTCTTTTATTGCTTCTTTTTGAAATTTCATTCTTCTTTCTTCAACCATTTCTAAAAATACTTTTTCTTCTTTCTTTAACTCACAGGTAAGGTTGTTACTAACTATTTCTTCTAATGTTAATTTTCTATGTTCTAAAAAAATTCTCCTAAAACTTTTGCTGGTTTTACTTTGTTAAGTTCTGGTACTACTGGAATGTTTGCAAAAATCTTATCTATGTCAGTATAATAAGATTCTAATCTACCTGTTTTATAAAATAAACTTGCAATTACACTACATGTTATTCCATAAGTTAGAGGTAGGTGATGATAAGTCACACCTTCTGACACTGATGCAGGCAACTGCATACAAACATAACAATCTCTCACATCCATTGTCTCTACATATTCGTACAACAATTTTGTAAAAACATTTTTTGAAAAGTCTGTTACTGACTTATCCTTATGTAACTCTGCACTACTTCTTAAAATAACTGGTTCTTTAATATTAATTTCTTTTTCTGGTTTAGTATCATTCTTTGTTTCTATCACAGCTATACTAATAGGAATTGTGATTGCTAAAACTTTCCATATGGTCATTAATAACCCTGTACAAAAGCAGCACATTTTGCACCATCTTTTTATAAATTCACATTTATCTCTTCTATCCCTATTATTTTCCATTTTTCTTTTTTCTATTTGTTAAGTTTCAGAAAATTGTGTCACTACACCTCAGAAATGACTTAGATGCCACTCTGCTCTCAAAAAGTCTTTGCTTGGTACTTTCTTTTAATTCTCTCCAGAATTCTTTCGTTGTCACATCCGGTGATTTGTCACATCCAGTAAAATTGTCATGTCCGGCAGAAGCACTATAAGTCTTCACTTCAAGTTTGTTGCATCTCACCTTTTCCCATCCGACTTCTCAGTCTCTGGTTCTCGTGAGTGTTTTCTTCTTCTTTGTAATCTGTCAGTGCAATATACAGCCACTCAGGTGACTTATACTTTGCATTCACTTTCTTTGTCCTTTTGGACTTTTGTAATCTTTTTCCACTGGGTTTTTCTTGTCCCTTTTGACTTGTTACTTCATTCACTTGTTCAGCACTCTCGTCTCCCGCTCTTATTATTCTATATCTCAATTTTCTTATATAGCTGTTGGGCCAATTATCTCCTTTTCTTGGCCTTTTGGCTTCACCTTCTCTTTCTTCTCTTTCTGATTTCCAATTTCTTTTTCTTGATTCAGTTTTTGCCTTTTCCTCTTCTCCACTTTCTTCAGTTTCTGTTTCAACTGTTTCACTATTGTCTCTTATTTTGAAACTTATGATCTCGTCATCTCCTACTGGTGGATCTGTCTTCTCCTTCTTGTTTTCCCTTATTACTGTCCCTCCTCGGTGTTCTTCCGATTTGGTGTTTTCCTCCCTTTCTGCTTTTAAATTTCCCTGTTCTTCTGTTTCTCTATCTGTCCCTATTGCTCCTCGGGGTTCTTCTCGATTTTCTAACTTTTTGTGTATTTCTTTCCCTACTTCATCTATTAATATTATTTCTGAAGGATTTCCACCATAACTTGTACTTGGTTGTTCATCTAACTCAATTTCTTGCTCAGTTTCTTCTCTAATTGGTTTATAACCCCAAGTTCTCCTTTGGAATTCTTCACGGTTTTCAACTGAATCATCAGATTCTGAATTTGTGTCAGATATTTCCAGATGTCGACTTACAGGTCGATCTTCAAGTTCTGGAATTTCTGAATTTCTTTCTTCTTCTTCTTCTTCTTCTTCTCTAGAGGTGTTTGCCGTTGGGGTTTCCAGATGTCGACTTTCAGGTCGATCTTCAAGTTCTGGCACCCTTTCTCTTATCCTTGTTGTCCCAGCCGTTAAACTTTTATCCCACACTTCCAGACGTCGACTCACATGTCGATCAGTAGGTTCTTGAACTCTGATTGTGTGGCTGGCATGGACCCAGTTCTTCACTCCTGCACACTTGACTGCAGTCGTTGTTACTAGGATTACCTGTCGTGGTTCGTCCCAGCGAGGAACTAGACAGTTTCTTCTCCTGTGGATTTTTATACGGACCCAGTCTCCTGGATTCAAGTCGTGGGCTGGTTTTCTTTCAAGAGTGGTCGCATCCGGTCCAACCTGATGAAACACAGAACGCACCACATCAGCCAGTCCTTTGCAATAATCCAGTACTAGATCATCAGTTATAGTTAATAACTTGTTGACAGGTACGTGTGCTTGTCTCATTGCTCGTCCCATGATCAACTCATGAGGACTGAGTCCAGTTTTCTTTTCAGGGATGCTTCTGATGGTCATCAGAACAAGAGGCAGTGCATCCGGCCATTTGAGTCCTGTAGCTTGACACATTTTTCCCAATCTGTTTTTAATTGTTCCATTAATCTGCTCTACTACCCCAGAAGCCTCTGGTCTGTAAGCACAATGTAGTTTTTGTTTAATACTCAATGCTTCACAAATCAATTGGATCAACTCATTTTGAAAATGTGTTCCTCTATCTGTCTCAACCGTGACTGGAAAACCATACCTTGGAATGAACTCTCGCAGCATAAGTTTTGCCACTGTTGTTCCATCATTCCTTCTTGTGGGGTATGCCTCCACCCAACGAGAGAACAAACAGACGACCACTAGAACATATCTTAGTCTGTTACTAGGGGGCATCTCTATAAAGTCCAACTGCATTCTAGTGAATGGACCTCCTTCTCGTCCTATTGTTCCTAGACTCACTACTGTTTTTCTTCCTGGGTTAAACTGCTGACAAATAAGACATCTTTGACAAAGACTTTCAGCAATGGCTCTGAATTTTGGGTTATACCAGGTTTGTCTAAAAAGTCTGATCATTGCATCTCTCCCAATATGAGCTTGTCCATGGTACATCCGTGCCATGTCTGCAATCATGCTATCAGGCATAACTGATCTTTCATCTCTGTATACCCACACACCATTATTTTCCTGTCTTCTACATCCTGCTTTTATCCAGTAATCTTTTTCCTCATCTTTTGCAGTTTCTTGTAACTGCCTTACTTCATCCCATGTCTCAACAGTATTAGTAAAAAGCAAAGGACAAGAGACATGCTCCCTTTCTCTATTTTTGTTCATGGACACCATGTTCTCTGCACAATATTTAGCGATCTCATCGGCATAATTATTACCCACGGCTATGTAATCTTCGTTTTTCTTATGCGCTTTGCACTTCACTACAGCTATTTGTTTAGGCAACTGTATCGCCTCAAGCAGCTTTTTAACAAAATCTCCATTTCTGATAGGTGTTCCTGCAGATGTCAAAAATCCTCTTTGTGACCAAATCTGACCGAAGTCATGTACGATGCCGAAACCATATTGGCTATCGGTCACAATCGTGACTCGTACATTTCTTCCTAATTTACATGCTTGAATCAAAGCAATCAGTTCCGCAACTTGTGCAGACCTTATTCCTTTCAGACAAGACGCTTCCATTACAGTTGCCACTGTGCACACTGCGTAAGCTGCGCTTAAAACTCCTTCTTTTGTTCTCAAGCATGAGCCATCCACAAACATGACATAATCAGATTCCTTTAACGGTTCATCTTTTATGTCAGCTCTTGGTTTCGTGCAATATTCCAGCACGTTCAGACAATCATGATCTACTTCGTCCTGTTCAATTATATTTTCCTCATCTGGCAATGATGTTGAAGGATTTACATTCATGCATCTATCTATGGTCACATTTTCAGCACTCAAGATGACTTTTTCGTACTTAGTCAGCCGACTATGTGTCATGTACTGTGTTTTTGTTCTTGTCAAAAGAATTTCTACTGAATGGGGAAGATATACTCTCAGTGGATACCCCATCACTATACCTTCACTTTGTTCCAGACTTACACAAGTAGCAGCAACTGCTTTCAGACATCCAGGCAATGCCTTTGCTATAGGATCTAAAACAGCTGAAAAATAAGCGATTGGTCTTTTCGTTGTTCCATGTTTTTGTACCAATACTGAAAACGCACATCCATCTCTTTCACTGCAGTACAACTCAAAATCCTTCTCATAATCAGGCATGCCTAATGCAGGTGCCTCACACAGTTTCTTTTTCAATTCTTTGAAAGATTTCATTTCTTCTTTGTTTAACTCAAAAGGGTCTTTTACATCTTTCTTGGTCAATTTTTGTAATGGTTTTGCAATCAAAGAGAAACCACTTATCCACTGTCGACAATATCCAACCATTCCCAAAAACATTCTTACCTCTCTTTGAGTCATTGGTGCTCTCATTCCTTGAATCATTCTTACTCTTTCTGTCGCTATCTTTCGCACTCCTTTCTTAATTTTATGCCCTAAATACTGGACTTCTTTCTGACAAAACTGTAATTTTGAAGGAGACACTTTATGTCCTCTTTTCTCTAGATGGTTCAGTAAAGCAATTGTATCACTTACACATGCTTCTTTGGTTTTCGATGCCACCAACAGGTCATCGATATACTGCACCATCACTGATTTTTCTGGCATTTTCAAATCTTCCAGAGATTTCTTTAGAATCTGATTAAAGATTGAGGGGCTTTCTGTATACCCTTGAGGAATTCGGCACCATGCCAAAATACATTCTCCAAACCGGAACGCAAATAATGGCTGGCTATCTGGATGCAAAGGAATAGAGAAAAATGCGTGACACAAATCTATCACAGTGTACCACTCAGCTTCATGTGGAATTTGATATAGAATTACTGCAGGGTTTGGCACTATTGGACAACAGGGCACAACTATTTTGTTGATCTTTCTCAAATCCTGTACTATTCTATATGTTCCATTTGGCTTTTTCAGTCCCATAATAGGTGAATTACATGGACTGCTCATGATTTCTTTTAGAATTCCCTGTTCAATCATCTTATTTATCACAGGAGTTATTCCTTCAATTATTTCTGGAGTTAATTTGTACTGTGGCGTATTCGGGTAAGTTGTCCCTTCTTTTACTGTCACTTTTACGGGATCAACTTCTTTCATTAATCCAATGTCTTCTCCTGTAAAATCCCACACACTTTCTTTTACTGCACTTTTTAGTTCTTCTGGAAGTTTTTCTGCATCAAATGCAGGAAACAAACCATTCGTTTCAGGTTCTTGATTCATCAAAGTTACTTTATACAAAACATCTTCATCTGAAGTCTGAAATCCTATTCCATCTGGCGTACAATAAATTGTGCAATTCATCTTGCACAAAAGGTCACGACCCAAAAGATTTACAGGACTACAATCGCACACTACAAATTTATGCATTTTACTAAAAGAACCAATTTTTACTTCCACCAATTCAGTAAGTGGGGTTTTAATCTGCTGATTGGCTACTCCTACTACTTGGATGTATTCACCTGAGAGAGGAAGGTTTGGAATTTCCACTGATCTAACAGTAGAACGGGTAGCTCCAGTATCGACAAGGAATGTTACATTTGCACCATTCACTTCTCCATCCACAAAGGGACCAGACTGATCTACCTCTAGAGTTGCGCCAAGCACGCACTCTTTCCCCTCTCCTGCGCACCGTCAGAATCTTTCATCCGGGTCATCCTCACTCTGACGCAACCAATACTGAGAAATGTTAGCTGCTCGCGGCAACTGTGTTACCTGCTCTCCTCCGTAGAATCCTGTTTCTGTACTGTATCTTTGTTGGTTAACAGTGTTGGGAAGTGGTGGTTGCGGCACCTGACTTTGTTGAACAACTACCTCATTCTGCACCTGTGGAGTTAATGATTGATGTTCCGGATTAGGTTTAGGTGGGAACTTACACTCGTTTCTCCAATGCCCTAACTTTCCGCAATTATGACATGGCCATTTCTTCTTTGCCTCTTCTAGACTCACTTGACCCTTTCCTTTACCTATGTTCGGTCGCATTTTATTCTGTCCTGTTTCATTTCCATTATTATTGTCCAATTGAGCTTCTTGTTTTTCTGCCACCTTCACCTGTGCCCACATTGCCTTCTCTTTCAACTTACGCTGTTTACTCTCTATTTCATCACTACAATACTTAGCATACCTCAGCACCTCATCTACACTTCCATTCTGCCAGTTTATCATGTGTTGCTTAATCATATCACTTATTTCTTGTTTCAGGCCAAACACAAATCGGTATACAAAATGACTCATGTCTTTTTCACTCAATTCCTCATAACCACTATACTGCTTGAAAACCAATAACAATCGTTCATAATATGCATGTACAGACTCCTTACTTTCCTGTGTAGTTCTATCGATTTTTACCCAATCTGTCTCTTTAGGAGGAATCTTATTCTTCAAAAAGGTAATCACCTTATCGTACTTCTTCATCACATCAGGACCTGGAGCTCCTGTCTTAGGATCTCTTGGATATTCTGTAGTTGGCCAGTCAACTGTAATCTTACATTCTGACCACAAATCTGTTGGTACCACTATGTCAAACAATCCATCTAAATCTATCCATAACACTTTTGAGACTTTTACAAACCTCTCTACTTGTCGGTACCACTCAACTGGCTTCTCTCTTAACTTTGGAAAGTCATTGGTAAATGACAGTATGTCCTGCCTAGTCCAGGGAACATGCACGTAACTACCACCTGGAGTTTCTCTCATGGGGTATTCTTTGGCAACAGATTCTTTTTCAGTTATCATAAAGGCCAATGAACCTTTGTCTGTAGTTTTCTCATTCTTCTTTGTCCATCTAACCTTCCATCTGTCCACATCACCCCATTTTCTCAACAACACAATTAACTCCTTTATCTGTGTCAGCCTTCCTGCCGTGTTCAAATTTTCAATATCCTTTTCACAAAAGTCTACTCTGTATGGTTTCTGCAACGTTTTCACTTTTGCAAAGTCTATTCCAATCTCACTGGCTACTTCTTCTAGTTTGTCATGTAAATTCTTTGCCCTCCATGTAATACTTTTGCATAGAAACATTATTTCATCATCCTGGTAATTTTTTATCTTTTCGGTACCAATTGTTCCTAGAATTAATTCTTCCATATCGATTTTTAACCTAATTACATCTAATGGTTTTTCTTCTGGTTCTTTTATTTTAAATGCCTTCATCCACTCATTTAACTCATCAGGAGTCGGACCTATGGGTGTATTATTTAGTTCTATCCAATTACCACTCTTTTCAGGGGTTTCTGTTGCAGATTCTGTTACCATATGCATTTTCCTACCATTGCACTCATTTACCGTCAAATTTGTAGGTGGACTTGGTCTGTAAGTACTAGCCAAATTACTTGTACTTGCACTTTGTTCCATCCTTTCTTTTTCTCTCTGAAATTGTGAACTCATGGGAATTACCAAAGTTCTTTCATCAATTTTCTGATTCTCAAAAACGGGTATTACTGGACCTATTGTTACAGGCACAGTGACTGCTTCCATATTTTTCGTTAATTCTCTAATCTTCTCAGTTAGTTCTTTTGTGGTCCTTGCTAATTCGCTTGCATTGTCGCTTTCTATTCCTTCATTTTGAGAAGATCTCATTTGTTCTTGTGACCTATTTACTTCAATTCTCTTTTCCGGGCTTTTATTTCGCATAGTCTCTATTAGCGGCGCATTTGGTGTCACCACTGTAGAACTCTGCTGATACGGAGGTGGATTTCTATTTAAAATATCTTCCAGCAACTCGTCATCCGTTTCGCTCTCATGCATATACTTTTCTCTCTCTATATGTTTCTTTTTCTCAGTCCGTTTTTCTTAGTCCCTTCCTCAACTGTAAAAGCTGGAAACAAACCTCCTGTCATGTTAGCACATCTCCATCGTTTTATTCTGTCCTCATGATTTACTCCCCACAATCTTCCAGGCATAAACTCATGATCTCTCATTCCTCTGAATCTCTCTCGTTCATACATCTCATCTTCCCATTCCGTCAAAGCCTCAAACTGTGTTGGTCTAGGTCTAGGTTCCAATTTACACATTTTTTCTCGCAAATTTCGCAAAACCGCTACACTAAATGAACCATTCTCAGGGAAAGCTAAAGCACCATCATTCTTCGTATATTTTGCCCAATTTTCCAACCATATGCACGTATGATATCCATATTTCAGCATCATATGTGAAGCTGCTGATTTCGGCGGAGGAATTACTTGTCCCTCTCTAGTCACAACCTTTTTGTCTTTCTTAAAGAAATTCTTTAATTTTGTTGTCCATGACGTTCTCTCCCTTTCATACTCGTAATACGGCATGTTTTCTATTTGTTTTTTCTCTTTACGCTAACGCTGTTCTGTGTACGGAACTTTGACCAATTACAGCGCGACTCACACTAACGTACCAATCAGAACAATTCCCTCCGTCCGCGAACCAACCAATCCTAGCGCGGCACTTTTTCTACGTCACTCCTGCTCTGTGTTCACGTGACTAGCGCACTATCCAATCCTAGCGCGGCACTGTTCTACGTCACTTCTGCTCTTTTACCCCTCCTTTACAAAATTTATCGGCAATTTTTCTTTTCGCTGTTTCTTTGTTAGTTACAACAATTAAAACAATTCCATAGTCTGATTCGCTAAACAAAAGTGACAGCTTTGTCCTTTTACACAAGAATCCTGTATTTCCAGTAGGCAGCGCTTACCTCTACCCTACCACAGAATTATTTACTCTCGCCGATAAAGTAGCACTTCCCTCTACCTTACCCTTCTTTCAAACAAACAATTTACTCGTTTCTCTGGGGATAAGACACATGTGGAGACTAGGCTCCTGAGAATTAAGGCCAAAGTTTCACAAGTAAACGTGATTTGCTATTTCAATTACACACTTTTCGTACAGAAAATCCCTAACATAACACAACCTGCGTTATTACCAAAATGAATTCAGACCATGTACCAAATTCCATGTGACTTCTCTTGCCACACGTGTTCCACTTCCTACATCCCAGAAGCGTGAAAACTCACATATAACATAACACGACTCAACATATAGTGTTAGTCATCAAAAATAATCAATAATCAATAAACAATAATCACTAAACTAATCTATAGAAAACCATAACTCTGCTACCAAGAAATCTGATGCAGCGCGTACAATAAAAACTATTCTCCTCCTAGGTCACTTATAGGTCATCCAGGGGCAAACTATATTTTCTCACATCCACATGACGATGGGGCCCATAAACATCGCCTAACACACACGCACACACCTGGATTTCCTTTACACCTTTATGAAATTCTGTACTCCTAGGAGAAGCATGAGAACTAAATGGAGAACACCATTTATGTACCGCTGGAAGGAGCCGGGATATCTTATTACCTTAACTTGTCGCTTTCTTTTAGTTATTTCTTAAGATATTCCTGCTCATTGTTTTGTCGATGAATCATTCATGTAAAAAATTAGTTCATAGTGATTAAGACCAGCTGAATCACAATAACCAATTACTGATGTCACAATCATTTAGGAAAATAACCACTGAGTCATTTTGGTTTAAAGAATCTTAAATTTGATATAATTTTTAAAAGCATGAGAAAGAATTTAAACTTTATTCAATTATTCATTCTTAAATTCAAATATTTATTAAGCATAATCAATTTATTGCAGAAAGGAAATTTTTGTCATGAAGCCAAAACTCTAATTACCTGCCTACCTTCCTAATTTAGACTAATGATTTCTAACCTAAGTTTAAGAATTAGAAATAACCTGATTCTCATACTCAACTGGAAAATTAAGACAGCAACAGCAACTTCAGCTCGTCAGCATCAGCTACCTGCAACCCGTCTCATCTAACAGTCTTTCAGCATCTCCCGCTCAGTAAGGGATCGATCAGGACCACCCAGCACTGGAAGCCACCAACACCAACACGACTCTCCAACTCCGCTCCTGACTGTGACTGCGACTCCGACTGCGACTGACCCCCTCCCACTAAGAGTAGGCCCTCTTATACCCTAATTCTAACTTTGCTAACTAATTGTTGCAATATTAATAACACGCTTTTCTTTCATTGGTCCATGCATGTCATCTTATTCATTCTTTTAATCAAGTTCTCTTGGATCCAATGGTCCTTGGATCATTTCCTTTCCCATACGCTCAAGACATGTTTCCATCCGTTTCGATCAGTACATTTGTAACTTCTTTCGATACATTCGAGAACTCCGCAGTCATTGTCCTTTCTCTTAAACTGGTTTCCCACGGGTCTTCTGCTGATCATCACGGCACACTATCAGTTCAATTAGGTCACATCAGCCTTGACCATTTCTCGCATCCTAGCCTCTCAGTAACATCACGAGGTTTAGTTTTTCTCTGACTTCATCCCGTGTCACATGTCCCCTTGCGCCTGCGCACATCTTCCCACTGGCGGCCATTTTATATCGCCACTCGGTTATACTTTAGAAGCACTAATTTGAGGCAAACAAAACATAATTAAAATAGAGAAAAATAGCCTTTTCGTTTCCCTCCCGTCATCTACGTACCCCAATTAGTTATTACCTAGCAGAAAGCAACATTTAAGCTGTTCCTTACTTACCATCACTATTGTTTTTGCAACGACACGTTTTATTTCTATGAAGCACAAAACATGCATTTATTTTTATTTAGTACGCATTTATTTTTACGTTATAATTAGACACACAGACATCCATTAATAGATTATTTAGCACACACATTGGCATGTTACCTTTCCCACACATACAGTGTTGATTAATACATTTAAACGAACATTTTATTAATTATTTATAAAATTTGTTAGGGGTTAAAAATTTTATTTTCCCTGCTCCATCAATACTGCACTCACATACGTGATAAAAACTGAATCCCCTACCCACTTAGTGTCAAGAATTTATAAATTAACAATGGGATACCGAGAAAACTTCTATACCAAGGCGCGATTAGCGTGCCAAACTGATTTAAATAAAGAACTAGATGACGAAACCTGGCGATATTGCTGCATAAACACGAGGCGGATTTCACTAAATGGGAGGCACAGGCTAATCCATTTTAAATTCCTAAACAGGGTGTACTACACGCCCAAAAGATTATGCAGATATGGGCTGCGTGACACGTCGGTATGTGATCGTTGCGGAGCACAACTGGCGAACTTCTTTCACTTAGCCTGGAACTGTCCTGGAATTGCTAGCTTCTGGGAGCTGGTGTTTAAAGAGCTGGGCGACATCACTGAAAGACAACTTACCCCTGACCCGCTACTTGCCCTCTTGGGCTACTCCAAGCCGCTGCCAAAGGCAGTTCGTAGACTAGTAGATATGGGATGCTACTCGCTAGGCGCAGAGTGGCGGTGTGTTGGATGAGAGGCCCGACCCCTACCATTACGGAGTGGTCCAGGGACATGATCTACTGCAGCACGCAAACTGAGAACTATAGCAAACTGCTCCCACCGCGCAGCCGTCCTAAAAACTTCTGGGCGTTATATAAAACATACATAACGGCTAAAGGAAGGGCGACCCCAGAAGCTAACGCCACTATAAGTGATGAAGTGGTGGGGTGAGGGGAAATGTCCACGCACAGTTACAGAATGCATAGAAGGGTGCTGATTCAGCTACTGGATGCATAGGAGGGTGTTGAATGTCAGACTATTACGATGACCTGGTTTGCGGGTGGGGCGGACACTTTAAGGACTCAGTACTGAGATGACAATAGAAGAGGTTGGGAACTTGCCATCATAGAAAGCTAATGTCCCAGGAGGTGTTTGCCGATGCTGTGTATAGTTATGAGCTAATTGTCGAGGTGGTGTCTAAGGTATACTGCTGAGAACGATATTTCCTTTATTCTTTTTATTTGCTTACTTTGTATCCCCTGTCATAACACTTTCAGATGTCATGTCTCTTTGCTTTTTCTAAAAATGCCAATAAAGTTTATTTAAAAAAATAATAATAATAATTAATTGGCGAATTGTAATGTCTTCATTTCACCTCATATCCACTTGCAAGGAAGAGGGGGCATGACAAGTGTGCAAGGATATGTGTGAATGGTTTGCAGCACTATCAAACCCTTGATTCTATGCTAACATCTGAAAAGATGTGGTATCAGTTTGCACTTTGCAGAACAGAACCTGTCCGGAAAGGAGACTGTTCACTTTGTCAGTGTTTGTATATTGCCTGGGAAGGAACACACAAGAGCCTAGGAAGGTCACTGTATGCTCCCGCCAATGTCCCGTCACATGTTACTCGTTTTTTTTTTATCACAGCCCATGTTCTTTTGAGGGACAAGGGCTGCAATCACAGTATTTAGAGATTGCAAATAAAATGACGGAGGCTGCAGCGCTCGCAGGCCTCCATTACTGAATTTGCCGCCATTTTGTAGGATTCAAAGAGGGAATCCTGCTCTATTAATATACATGAGGCAGGATTTATGATTCAGTGAATCTTACCAAATGTCCTTTTTCCCATGTTATGGATTAATAATACCTGTGTTACAGTTCAAAAAAAGATTGAGTCACAGCACAGGGCTGTGCAAAAAAGTAACTGTTTTGCTGCCCAACAAACGGAAATAAAGGTTTGCACTTCCTCCTTTTGGGCCCGATTCACAAAGAGCCTCCGCAGTCTAAACAGAGGCTCCGCAGTCGAGGCAGAGGCTCCGCAGTCGTGGCAGAGCCTCCGCAGTCGAGGCAGAGCCTCCGCAGTCGAGGCAGAGGCTCCGCAGTCGAGGCAGAGGCTCCGCAGTCGAGGCAGAGGTTCCGCAGTCGAGGCAGAGCCTCTGCAGTCAAGGCAGGGGCTCCGCAGTTGAGGCAGAGGCTCCGCAGCGAGGCAGAGGCTGCCTCGCAGTCGAAGCAGAGGCTCCGCAGTCGAGGCAGAGCCTCCACAGTCGAGGCAGAGGCTCCGCAGTCGAGGCGGAGGCTCCGCAGTCGAGGCGGAGGCTCCGCAGTCAAGGCAGAGACTCCGCAGACGAGGCAGAGGCTCCGCAGTCGTTCTGGAGTCTCTGTACTCATGGCGGAATCTCTGCAATGAGAAACGTCAGTGCGAAGATCCCCCACGAGTGCAGAGTCTCTTTGTGAATCAGGCCCTTTGTTTGTATACTTGTCAAGAATTATCGCCGTGTACTTCATGAAACTTTTGTCAAGTCCAGAAACTGTAAATTTGTAGTTGCGGATCTGTGAATCTATTGAAGAGTAAGGCCCTGAAGGTTTGTTGTATCTATTTAGAAGTGCTTGAATTTAGGAAACTTTTATCTATCTCAATTTTAGGCTCTGTGTGGGGCCAACTGTTCCATCTCTTTAAATGAAACAGGATTTTATTTTAATGAACAATTCGGAAACTGCTATTGTAATCTTTGAAATTGTCATCTTCAATATATTTCTTCTTTTTGATAGGTGGAGTACTTCTATGAGTTCCTTTCTCTGAGGTCGTTTGATAAAAATATTATGGCTGATCCAACCATTAATATCCCTCATCTTGGAACCGTTCCCCACAAAGCTTCAGGTATGTTTCCTTTAATTCTTTTAACCTCTCAAATATGAAGGTGCTGTTTGTTAATTGTTTGAGTGCTTGCTTTAGGGTCACCCAGGAGATATGACTTTGCTCAGGCCTGTAGTGCACTGCAGCTCCTTACACCAAGTGCAACAAGCATTGGCATAGCCAATAGGTCTCGCCTTTCGGACCTTTTTAGTGTTTAGCTAGAGCAATTGCACATAAATAATGAAATGAAAATGCTGCATTTTACCGTAACACAGTTAGGCAGAGGGAACCAGGAAATGACACCACACGCCGCTACAGCCTACAGAGTTGTATATTTTGTAAACTGATTCCGGCGAGCGTGGCATACAGAAAGGGGCGTGGCCGCCTTTAAAGTTAAAGCGCAGCATGGGGGCGCTTTCACAAAAAAACAGCAAGTGTGTTAAAATAAATACGGCGAGCCGCTATAAAGAAATGTATCTTCTTCCTCGGTCTATTAAAGTCCAGCAAAACTGCATTTGAAGGTCAAAGACTTGCGCCCACCAGTGTCCACTTTAGATAAAAAATTCCCATTGATTGGGTGGAATTCAGGTTTCATTCTTGTCCATCGATTCCCCCAGTGACCTTCTGGCAGCATCAAAGCCCCGCGCGAACCCAGCCTGACCCCGACTTCCTGCGCATTATTATATCGTGAGACGGGGGCTACTTACAGTCCAGGCCATTGTCTCGCGCTGTAGACATATAATAACGTATTCTGGGACTGCGCCTGCCGAGAACACTTCATGCACTCCGCACTGCCTTTTCAATCTGGCGCTCCCGCCCATCCTAAAACTGCTCCCCATGCCTGCGCTGAATGTCTTTGTTTCCCTCCCTGCTGAGGACTGCTCAAGTAAACAACTTCAGACAAATGCTCATGTGACTCGCTGGAAACCGCATCCTTCACGCCTAAATCTAGAGCTGCAGGATCACTCCCCGTTAAGCGCGCCTTTGAAACAATATGTCTTGGAAAGAAAAAGCCCTTCTCCGCATGGTTTCAATTATCCCGAATGGCCCTCATTATGGATGTGCAATGTGGCTTAACCTGTGCGATGCTTAGCTACCCAGGATGCTGATATAATGAGGCCAGGAGCAGACACATCTCTAGGAAAGTTATTTAAGCGCACGCTGAAGATTTTCTTCAGAACCCCACTGCTTTCCAACATGAATTTTAACAACTTTTATCTCACCGTCGCGGCTCAAAACAATGCAGCCTAGAGAAAAAAAAGAACCACGCTTGGAGAGATGCTGTTTACACAAATAACACTGTGCATAATGCAGAGTGCACATGCCAGCTCAGGGAAAATACTCGGGAGTGGTGCAGGGGAGGAGGCACTGCAGCTGCCGCCCTGCGCTCCGCTGCTCGCTCCCGCAGGCAAAACGTTGTGGGAGTGAGCCTTTTAGAAGAGGTGGAACATGCACCCACCTTTAGCCATTTGCAGGCTTTGATTCCAAAAAGACGCACGCAAAAGCCAACCCAATGCGTGGGAGGAGTCAGACCCACAGAGTAATCACAAGAAGCCTTGCAGAGCTGCGCATGCACGCTGCTAGGCTTGACCTAAAAAACAAGGTGATGGAAGGAATGAATGAATTAATCTCAGCCACTGGCAATTGCGCACGGCCGCATTACACATCAAAGTTTTTCACCCACTGTGCCATTCTAGACAGAGTCACACTTTATGCAAATCATTCTTGGGTCTGCTCCAATTAGAACGGTCCAGACCGAGCTGCCAGGCCAGGCAAATAGAGCTGGACTGTTCCTATTGGAGCAGGGTCAAGACTGGTTTGCATATGACTGGGCCCAAACTGAGGTGGCATGGTGGGCAAAATAACAATAGACTGGGATGCAGCCCCATTGTAATTACCAGTGGCTGAGATTAATTCAAGCATTCCACCCATTGTTTGTGTAAAATTCTGTGCTCCTTGCACCAAGGTAATTTAGGGATTTTATACAGCACATATTTTGTGACAGAAGAGATACATAGAGAGAAAATTGTTTAAATCAAGTTATGATTCTTGGTTGTATGTGATATTATAGAAAAATTATAGAAAAATAACTTCATAGCTGACCACTTTTGAGAAACCATTTTGCCTAAATGGCTTGATCGAAAGTTCAAGATTATTAGTATTAATTATGTAGTGAATATCAGTTCACATATTGGTTTTTTTAAATTTTTTGCGACATTGCCTTTAAAAGGTGCAAATGTCACTAATCTTAAAATTGGGTTTTCTGTGTTGGTTTGTTTCCATGGTTTGCACAGATACTTTATTTCCTACACCCTTCTGTCTTTCGTTTCGAAGTACTGTCAAAAGTGGGAGATAGTAGGACTTTTTCTCGATGGTGTTACCGTACATGATAAACGAAAGTAAATAACAGAACAATTAAAACGGTGTAGTTAATGCCATCTATTTAGGCTTATTTTAGTTAATGGTTATGCAGTCCAGTAAATACACTCCCGTTGACCAATGTAAGTGTAATGCTTACCTCAATAGTATAGTCTAAATATTTACTTCTTTTTTGAAGATATATTAATGCAAAGCCATGCACAATATATTTTGTGTTGATTTATTTATATGTATTTATTTATTGGTGATTTTCAAGGCGACACAAGAGGAGTCGGGCACTAAGAAGTGAAGACAGCATAATACAGCTGGAAGAGGGATCATCCGAAGCTAGCAAAATGGCGTTTTATAACACATAACCGTCTTATTAACATTGGAAATATTACTGATTCTAAAGTACCTCGTTCAACAAAGGTGTGAATGAAGTTACCTGTTCACCGCCGTTCCTGAATAGTACGAGGCCTTTCTGGGGATTTAACAAACAATTCTGTTTGTACTATGTCTCATGCCTAGGCTCGAACCAAGAGACTGTTGCAGTGCTATCGGAATTTGATGTTTTTAAGGAACAATTTTACATTTTGTCAAAGACCTTTGGTTGCAGTTTGGTCTGAAGTTTTCTTTGAGGATACTTTGGCACCTGGGAGGTCTATGAATGCCTTTGCTGTGAGCTACAACCTCTTGAAATTAAGCATCTTTTTTCTGGAGAGGAGGTAAAGGGGTTAGAGACTTAGGGCCATATTAAGATGACAGCGGTCCAGAGGACCGCCGTACTCGTGGTGGCAGTACGACCACCGCCACCACTGCGGATCCACTCGCAGTATTCAGAGTGTGGTGGTCCAACTGCCACAGGACCGCCGCGTCTGCCAGGGATCCAGGATCCCGAGGCAGAAGGGGGCAGCAATATGCTGGCAGTGCTGCTGAGGCACTGCTGTGCTTATTATGAGTTGCCTGTCCAGTGCCCCATTCATGGCGGTGAGCCCGCCAAGAAAAGGGTGGCGGAGAGCCAACTAAGGGGACCCTAACAGGGCCCCGTGCTGCTTCTGAGCCTGGGGGTGCAAGAGAGGGGGCATATGTTATGCCCCCCGGAATTGCACCCCAGTTCCTGCACGGTGGCATGCATGCCACAGCACGCAGGAATGTGCTGCAGGCGCTGTCAGGGCAGCGTCTGCAGTGAAGGTTCACCTATAAGCCTTATACAGCCGCCGCCATGAAACCGGCACAGCACTGCTCGCCTGCCATGGATTACAGATGTAATCTGGCGGGTGGGTGCTCGACGGGCTTGGCTGTCCTTCTGTTGGCGCATCGGTGGCAGGCCGACAGGAGGACTGCCAAACTCAGATAAAGCCCTCAGCATAATGTGGGTTCTCTCTTCTAGTTCTAGTTTTAATTTAGAACAGTTGCAGAGTAGAGAGCATACCACATGAAACATGTGTAAGCCCTGATCACATAAATCCAATCGATGTTCAATCGATGGATGACTTTGATGGATGTGCCGTCATGATATTAGAGAAGGATGCTTTCTATAGGGGGGCAAGATGTACGGCTACACAAGCAGCAGGTGCAATACTGATCATCATACCCTAAAGATCAAATTCATGCCAGTTGAAGCCGCAAATTTCAATTTAAGTCATTACTTTGCAACAGGATGCTCCTGGAGATGTGACCACACTCAGAATCACAAACTGTGCAGCAGTTGCATATGCTCCATTGCCTTGATTAAAGGATATTTTATGGATGTCATGCTTTTTCGAATTAAATGTAGGGGTGTGCATATTTGCAGTGTTTTTTCAAACCTTGAATATTTTGCTCAAAAACGATGAAAAACATACCAAGGTCGCAAAGCTCAGGTGATTTGGATTTTTGTGAGAAAATGAGAACTTTGGTAAGTATACAGTACATGAATGTAATCTGGGTTGAATTACTTATGCGGAATAGTTAAGCTACATATCCACTCATATACAGATTGCTTGCAAGTTAATAGTGCAATACTGCTTTAGAGTCCTAGCAAGAAACAGCTAAGCAAGGTAACGTCTTACATACAGAAGACCCACTTGTTATAGGCGTGACCCGGTGAAAAAAATCGAAGCAAGGCATTCATTCACAAACAAAATGCTTGTAACTTACTGGTGCCAACTAACACAAGCGCATTGGCATTTGAAATTCAGTTAAGACTACTATCTAAGAGTAGGCCAATAACTGTGTGAGCAAATGCTCGCTCAACAAAAACTTTGCACACTTCTAACAAAAAGATATCCCCACCATGCACAATGTAGTGCCATCTTTCTTCTAACGTCATATCAGAAAAAAGGGAGGCAGAAGCATTTAAAGTGGATTCCCTCAGCTTCTAATTAATTACATATAAATAAATGAAGGAGGAGTGCATGCACTCTGGTGAGTGGGATCTACAAGCTTGCGTCTGCCCAGGTAAAACACATGGTTTTAAAAGGACTCTCTCCCACTGTTGGTGTTTTTTAGTGGCATGCTTCTTCATCGAGTCCTCACCTAGATACACTTAGGTCTATGGGTGGACTCAACCTTGAAAAGTTTAAGGGAGCTCTTGGTGGTATGTTTTTGGGGCTCTATATCTAAAATTGCTTAGTGCTATCCAAACCAAAATAGTCAAATTTATTTATTTTAATTGGACCCGTAGCAAGATTAAAAACAAATGTGATGTTTTTGAGCTGATTGTGTGCTCTAACATCTAAGGTATGCATGTTTGAGCCTTCACAATCTCCATTAACCGGTCGGTGATCCTATTTCAGATATTCTTATTCTTTTTATTTTTTGATGTTTGTGCACCCCATTTAGTGCTGCAACACTCACAATCAACCATTTGTTATTGCATGCCACAGTTATTTTTTATCAATCCTCTTAAAGTACTTCACCAATTTTTTAACTGGTTCCTGTGAGTGAAAGAGATGTAATGTCATTTGCATTTTCACCATAGTATCTTCATTCAGTGTTGACTGTGGTATATTTTGTGAACACTGCAAGCCAAGTTACTTGGAGAAAACTGTGTCTATACCCTCATATGCTAAATAAAAGCAATACTCTCAGAGCTGGTTCCCTTTTTTTAGATCGAGCCTAGAGGCAGCGTGCATGTGCTGCTCTGTGAGGCATGCTGTAATCTCTCTGTGGGCTTTAAACACGCCCACCACACGCCCACTGCTTTTCATTGGTTGCTTGGTCTGCCGAAACAAATTCCATAGTTTTCGTTTATGAATAGTGTACATTTGTCCCACCTTGTGGCTGTTTTGTTTCCGCCCTGGCGACCGCCCCTGCTACATGGATCCTTTCACTATGGGCGCGCTGTGAAATAGCTACAAAGTGGTATCGAGTGCAATAAAAAATAAAAATAAAGTTATGACGGTGAAGGAGGGATTGGAAAGTAACAATTGTCTCGCCTCTGCTTAGTGGTTAAATAAGTTGGATGCACAGCGACGGAAAAAGGCTTGCAAGAACATTCTTATTATAAACTTCTTGAGCGTGGTCGGTTCTCAGATACCAATTATCGTGCTTTGGGTCAGGCCTGGGTTGGTGCAGGGCAGAGCCACAGCAGACGGCACAGCGCAAATGAAAACACATGTGGAGCTTTTGCACTGATGTGTGCACAACAATAACTATGGTCAGTTGGGAGAAATGTTGGTGGCTTCTCAAATACCAAGTTGTTTATGTTCCTGCTCTTATCGCACTTCGGGTCAGGCCAGGGTTGGTGCAGGACAGAGTGACAGCACAAGGCACAGCGCAAATGAAAACACATGTGGGGCTTTTGCACTGACTTGTGCACAACAATAACTACAGTCAGTCGTGCGGAATGTTGCCTTAAGCTGTGGAAATGTATGTGTATGTGTGAGAGAGACATTGACCTCCGTTTCAAAAAGACACACTAAAAGGCATGCTGAGATCCGGTTTGACTGCAGATGAAATGTTCTAAATAGATGCTATTTGCAACCCACAGCTGGAAACGAAAAAACAAGCATCCTTTGGCATTATTTATGCTTAGACCATCTATCTAAGGGTTTTGTTTCTTTTTGTACCTTCTTGGGATAAAAGTTTAAACAATGTCCTACCTTTTTCCCTTCGACACCAGTCCGATCCCTGCAGTACAGCCTTATTAGAAAGGTGCGGTCACAGTGCTCTTCCTGCTATTCACTCTGTGAACCTGGGCTCACAGGCTGTGACTCTCACAGCCTCGGACAGGAAGTAATAACTATCTTTGCTCTTGTATATCTTCATGCCTCTCTCCAAACCCTCCCTCTCACTGTCTGTGCACACTTCTCTTCATTCCGTCTGTCCTTCCCTCCCCTGCCTGCCAGCAGTAGCACAGTACTTTGCTGCAACCAAAGTTTGTGTACATTGCTCTTAGCACCATCTCAGTCCCTCAGCCTTCTAAAGTTGATATATTGAAAACACCACACATTTTATTAAAACATTAGGGTTTCTGTGTCGTTTTAATCGACACTCTTTAAACATTGGGTACATCAAACGCTCTCTTTTCTACTTAGGCATATCTGTCCGCTTGGGTGATATAGCTTAAAAACATTGTCAAAGTCAATAGCTCAGGCTAAACACTTATAAAGTCCCAAAGGTGAAACCTATTGGCTATGCCAATGCTTGTTATATTCATAAGTTATTGTATTTATCATGAGTGCTGCTGTTCTCATGTGGGTCTGTTTCACGCAAAAGTCACAACACGGCAAAACCTCACACACATACTTGCTTTGTTCCCTATAGCAGGCCCCATAGGAGCAATTGGGGGGGGCTTGCCTTATAGTCACACAGTAGGAGAAAAAACAAATGAGTACACCCAGTTAGTATATCTGTAAAAGAAGGTTGAGACCTGTTCCCTGCATCTTAGTTGTTTGTGGCGGGTAAGCACCCACCTTTTTCTCTGTCCGTGGCCATTGTCTCCCGCATCATGTGATCACTGTCACATGGTATGCACAGTGACGTGGCTGGTGTCTTCCGCATAATGTGAACACTGTCACATGGTATGAATAATGACGCTGATACACTTCTTATACACGTAGGCATGCCGCATTTCATCCTCATATTTGTCTCTGTGGGAAACCTGCTTCTGGATCCCTCATATTCTGAATCCCTAAGTGGATGTGCTTGTTAATCAAGGTTGCTTGTTTGCATTCCAGTAGCCATAAAGTAGGACTCTCTCATTCGAAAACATATGTGTTTTGTCTGTGGTTCCCAATTTGTTAATTTTCTACAAGTACCATAACATTGTGCCCCCAAAAATGTATTTGTAGGATGTCACAGTTTATTTTTTATGTTTTAACTACCTCATGATGCCCAATATCTTAACCTCGACATGCCTTAGGAGCGGGTCTATATGTTATGATTTTCTTCACAGTGGTCAATATCTTTATCATTGCATACCACGAATATATATATATATTGATAATTCCTGGTATAGGGAAATACATGATCTATTTATAAAATTTCTCATACATATCTCTTAATTTTATATATATTATTTATCTTGCATCTTTTTGCACAACTTACCTCACAAGGGATTTCCTTTAGGAAAGCTTAGGTACCAGTTGGCGCCACTTTGCACTGTTATGCACTTTTTGCACTGTTATTTAATATAGGTACCCCGATATAGGTCTAGGTAACATCATAACCCTTCACCTACATTCTCTCCTATACTACATACATAACGTATTTGAAGGACTGACCTTTTACCTAGTTACAATACTACACACAGTATGTAGAGTTTTTCCCTGGACACTGGCCTCATAAATTATGCATGAGGATTCTTAGTTTCTTGGAATCACAGCAGGACCATCATCTCCTGCATAATAACTATGTATAAAGTTCATTCCCGACGTCATCCTAAGTCCGACACTGGCACAGCAAGGTAGAACCCCTGGGGATACCTTAGGGTATATAAACACCACATCTTGCTGAGATAGTCAGAGGAGACCAGGACTTCCCGTCCGACACACTGACGCAAGACGCTGAGGTCCCCACATGCAGATACTCCAGCTCGCAGTGGTCTGACATCCCTTGCGGGGTGTTCAGCTTGAGACCAGAACGGGGTCCCGCAGTCTCACATCAGGTAATGGGGTTGGCTTTATCCTAGAGGGATTCTTGGCTTTACACCTACTCACATGCTAGGTACACTTGGGCACATCTACTTAGGGTGCATAGTAGGAGTACGCATTTTATTGCCATGTATTTTATATACTTGCCTGTATTTATGATTTTAGCAAAATGGTAGAGACCTACCATCTGTTTACTCTCAGTGCTTCTACTCATTTATCTATGCTACTGTCTACTGGTGATTTCAGTGCACTTATTTTACGCTAGAATAACGACTGTTCAATAAATACTTATTGAAAACGTCCCAACCGTTTATTCTGTGTATCCCTCTGAGAACAAGTGAGCACGAGTGAGTGAGCGAAAAGTAAGTTACTGTTTCCATGGTCCTGAGGGATCAGGGCTGTCATGTTCGATAGTTGCCAAGAACTATTCTCTCCTTGGTAAGGGGAAGTGATAGTGGCATCGTGAGCTAGCTGGTACACAGGCCAACATACCCGGTGGGGGTGTCTGGAATCAGTCTGGACACCAGTCCCGCAGTGTATGTTGTCTAAACGCGTAGATACTATATAGGTCTTATAGGAACTACACGTCATGGCGCCGCCAACGTTGGTATTGGCACTTATTTAACAGACAAATCTGAGTAGTTCAGTCGTGCTATTTTTCAGAGACCCCTACTCACATTTCCCCAGAGACGTCTGGAGTGGGAGGGAACAAAATCCGCCGCAGCTGAGTAGGAAAATTCCTATGTATTGGCTGTTGGTCTAATCAAGCTTGAAGGATAGATTGTTCCTAATTGTGCATTAACACCTTATCTCAGTACCCTTGAAGAGCTCTTCTTACTAAAAACAATGTCGATACACGGAGACCCGACAGGAGAACTAAACTTCTCAGCCGAAGAAGACGATGCAGATGCAATATACATTGCAGAAAATGTTAGAAATGCCATCACCCTAAAACTAGTTGCATATGGTGTTACAATTAGGGGTGGGCAAGTGACTTTCGTGATTGAGGCACACGAATCATATAGAACAGAGGTATTCTATTCATGGATTAAATTTCCGCAGGCAAATGCACAAACAAAAACATTCCACTACTATGTCGAAGATGACATACCAAACGAATATAGTCCATATGAGGACATTGAAATTCCACTAACTTACCACAAACGTTTTTACTGGTTTAAAGGCGCCCTCCCCCATACAAGAAATAGAGTAAGACTCGGCCCGCTCGGAAGAGACGGAGCAACTTGGCCAGTGCTAGTGGCCTACACACCACATCCTGACATTGACACAATGCCAGGAGGAGACTTACTCGTACAGCATAAAGAATTAATAAGACTTTACAGAAACATGACACAGTTTGTGATGAGAACACTCACACTTCAGCCAACACCGGCTACACAACCTGGACCAGTCCAAACTTCTACAACCAAAATTACACCACAAACACTGCACGCAGTGATGGGTAAAATGCCCACTAACCGTGAACAAAGGCCCTTCTGGATAGCACAAAAAATAACACAACTGGAGGCAGTGTTTCCACACACTGGTCCTAGGAAAAAGCATAGAATACTGACGATTTGCTTGCCAATGGGGATAGCTCCCTCTATAGAGGATTGTACCTCTTGGGGTACAGTCTTCGCTGCAATATATACCAGGATTCATGGTATCCCTTCTTTAGCGGTGATACCAGATGTATTAAGACAAATACAGAGCAGGCTCTGCTCTAAACTTAGGGATGAAGTTGCTAAATAATTTTGCCCAGGTATCTGCGATAATATTAGCAAATATTAAAGGGGAAGCAGCATCGGTGGCAATATGCCAACGTCTGAGAGTTTTCACTCCATTACAACAGGAGACAGAACTACCTAAAATAATTGAAACTGCTTATGCGGAATTAGGTAGAGACAGTCTGGGAGCTAGACCAGTAAAACCTCAACTACTGGGAGGTACAGATAAAGAACAGGTAAAGCAAACACCGGTTCCTTCAAAGAAGAAATGGGACAATAACAAAAAGCAAAAGAACAGATCTCACTCCAGGGGAAGGTCTCTTCAACAGGAGCCCCAGAAAGGAGATACAATCTAAGAAATAGAGATAACATTAAAAAACCTGACAGGTATCAGGACTCTGATACACATTCCTCTTGTTCCTTTCAGGGTTCATCAAAAATCTCTGAGAGGGAAGGACGGTCAGAACAAAGACAAGAAGAGCGTACAAAGCCCAGAGACAGGCAAAGCCCTTCGGACTACGCTTCAAAGAAAGAAGAAAAGTCCAAAACGAAACCTCAATTTGAAAAGAAGAAGGGTGCAGGTCTCAAAGTTAGACATGCCCAGAATTCTGAGGACTCAACTTCTGAACGGGGAATGGGCTCTGACGATGCTGGACAGTGCAGCTGAAGTAACAATAGCTCGTCAGAACCTGATGGAATTTCTGGTGACAGCGGAGTTGAGTGAGTATATCACGGTGGAAACACCTGATACTAGGGTGAGTGTCCCACACAAGTTACATGAAATAACACTCCAAATGGAGGCGGACAAGCCCAGACAAGTTAAGGGTCTCTTTTGGGAGAACCTGACTTCTGGCTACGACATCCTATTAGCAGAAAGAGATTGGCCGCCCACTATTGTTATGAAATGCCCAAAGGGGGAAACTGTAATTTTTCCAGCTTTCTCCAACCTAGTCCCCGCACACCTAAGACATACATATGCGCAGGAGTGGGCAGTAGCCCTTGCTCCAGCATTATACCGCAACCATGTAGGGTGGGATGAAGAGTCACCCTACCACGTAATTCCAATAAAAACAAACCCAACTCCACAAAGACAGTATCTCATAAAACAGGTAGCTAAAAAACAGGTCAGGGAGATCTTAGACTTACTTGAATACCAAGGAGTAATTGAACCATGCACCTCATCAATGAATAATCCTTTATTTTGGGTAATGAAACCTGACAATTCATATTGTCTGGTGTTAGACTACAGACACTTAAACTCATGCACGAAAACTTTTGCAGTTCAGAATGCACACAGTGCAGCATTAATGAATAACATTGTGCGGAAAAAATACAAAACAACATTAGATATCTCAAATGGATTTTTCTGCCAATAGCGCCTGAAAGCAGATATTTGACAGCCTTCTCAGCACTAGGGTCCCAGCGTCAATTTTGCAGACACCCCCAAGGGTATAACAACAGCACGGGGTTATTCTCAAGGAGGGTAACAGAGCTACTACAGAATTTGGATGAAGAAGCATTATCATATGTAGATGATATTTATCTAACGGATGATGACTTAGAGGAACACTTGACCAGGGTGAGCACCATAATTTTGGGTTTCACCTCTGAGGGCTACAAATTTAATTTAAAAAATGAAAATAGCCCACCTCAATGTCCTATTTTTGGGATATGAGCTTTCAAGTAAAGGCAAAAGCCTGGCAGCCCACTTTTTAGAAAAGTGCGCACTGCTACAACCTCCAAAATCATTAAAAAAATTACAGTCGATACTGGGATTTTTGAATTTTGGCAGAACATACATTTTGGATTACGCAGAGAAGGTAAAACCCTTCTACGACCTAATAAGACCTGACTTTTCAGTAAGACAATGGACACAGGAACACACAAATATCCTTTGTTCCTTACAAGCTGATATGATATCATCAAAACACTTACAGACACGCGTAAATGTACGCAACCTGGTGATCCGCGTAGTCGCAGGTCAATCAGGGTACATTTACTTAACCTTCAATGAAGGTGAAACGGTACCAACTGCATATAAATCGCATTTGTACACTAACGCTGAAATGCGTTTTGTACCCACAGAAAAAATTCTGACAGCAGTACAGACTGCTGTAGTGAGAGAAAGAGCACTGGCTCAGGGGAAAGGAATAATTGTCGTGACCCCGGTACCGGCCTTAGAGGCTGCCACAAAGGCAAGCGTCCCAAATGCAAAAGCGTTACATCCAAGATGGATACAATGGACTAATTCTCTCACTGCAACAGATGTAGAATACAGATATGACCCTAGTCTAAAAACACAAGCATTCCTGCAATATAAACAAGAATATCCTCTACCAAATGAAATAATGCCTCTAGATCGGTTTGAATACATTATTTATACTGACGGATCTGCTCAACCGGCCATAGGGAGTAAGCAGCAATACAGTGCAGCATGCGCTATTGTAAAAGGTAGGATGCAGGACGGCAAGTTCCGTCCAAGCTGTACAAAAACGCAGTCTCTCGGAGACTGCACAGCTCAGTTGGCAGAATTAAAAGCACTATTACTGGCACTGATAAATACGGATCCAGAATTCCCCACACTAATAGTGTGTGATTCCTTTTACTGTGTCCAGTCTTACAATGAATACCTCCACTATTGGGGACAAAATGGGTTCAGAGATTCAAAAGGTGGCACAATTAAACATAGAAAACTATGGGAACAGGTAGCAGAGTTAAAAAACGAACTACCAAGAGCTCACGTGATACACACGCTGAGTCATCAATGTGATGGCGTTCACGTTGAAGGGAATTCATTGGCTGATGAAGCCGCGAAGGGGGCAGTACGCACTGCGTCCATAGCTGCAATCACCCATTCAAAAGTGAGGGTAGACGGTAGCACAATGGTAGCTGTGATTGCTTCGCGAAATAACAGCAAAGCACTACCTAAAGGTTTTCCACTCAAGTACTCCTACAAGTTAGATGCAAACAACGTTCCATTTGCTCAGATTCCTGGAGTGGGGGATAGAGTAATACCAAACATGGATCGCAGGTTAGGTTTAATCTTGGCTGCACACGAGGGTCTGGGTTCTGCTCATACAGGAGTTACGGCGACAGTTTCTTTACTGAAATAACGCTATTGGTGGCCAGGGTTAACAAAGCAGACCAAAGACTTTGTCTTAATGTGCGATATCTATCAACAGATAAAAGGGTCCACCGTAGCTCGCCCAGCGCAGACACCATTGTTAATATCAGACAGACCGCTCACGTGCATTTACCTGGACCACTGCGGCCCCTTACAATCTGATGGGGCTTACAAGTATATCATGGTGGCAGTGGATTCCTGTTCAAGATTCTTATGGGTATGGCCCCAGCGCTCGGCTGACGCCCGAACTGTTATAAAAGATTTGCGAGTTTTCATAGGGACATATGCAGTTGGCACATTACATTCTGACCGTGGCCCCGCGTTCAGCTCTAGAGATTACAAGGAAGCCATGGGAAGTTTGGGTATAGCATTGCGGTACTCCTCTCCGTACCATCCCGAGGGAAATTTGGTTGTGGAGAGGAAAAACCGGGACTTAAAGCAATCTTTAACAGCTAGGGTATTAGGCTCGGGTGGTAGTTGGGTCAATCAACTCTATGGGGTTCAGCGAGCCCTTAATAACCAGCCAAGAAGTTCTCTAGGGAGTGCCACTCCTTACGAGGTCCTGTTTGGGACAAGAATGTGGGTACCTGATCTCGATTGTGAAGGCACAGTGGCGGATGAAAAACCGTTTGACATCAATAAACGTTTGGCTGTTTTACAGGATCTGAATGAATCCAGAGCCTCCTTAAGTAACGTCGAGACAAAAAGAACCGTCACTGAGGAAGTTAAGTCAGCCACGGCAAGACCTGCCTGGATTCCTAAAGTTGGGGATCTGGTCAGAGAAAAGATTGTGGACAAAAAAGAATTCGGGCCATCCTATTGAAAGCCTGTACCTGTCCTGGCCATTGAAGGATCAAGAACTGTACTTCTACCGCCTCTTGCCGGAAAAGAAAAGAGATTCGTTTCAATCGATCTGATCAAACCACACTATGTGGTCGATAATAAATAGTAGGCCTCGTGGGCTCCTGAGTAGCCGACGTCCTCCTCTCACTACAATACAGGAAGTTCAAACTGAAAGACTGATAACATTTGAAGAGTCACCTTTACAAAGCAATGGAATCGATAACAATGCAATGGAACTAGTTCTCCTTGACACAAAATTTCCAAATCAAAATGAAAGACAAATTTCGATTCAACCTAATAAGGATGTCTATGTCAACATGCCTCTTCAGGAGCAATCTACAAGTTCAACAAAACCTGCTGAGCTACCGAAAACAGATCGAACTGCATCTGGCTATTTCATCGACTTCGATACCTTTTCATTGGATCCAAGTGAACCTGAAACAACGCCAGCCCAAATTTCTCACAAACAACGGATCAAAGACTTTTTAAACTTTCTTAGCAGGACTTATTTAGTATCACCTTGGCTAGAACTTTGGAAATCACCGGCATATTTTTTTTTTCTGGTTAGGATTAGTAATCACTTTCCACTTGCTCATCAATGGAACTTATCTTCAACAGAGCTCTGCAACGTCAGAAGTAAACTTAATTTTAAAACCTCATGTTTCATCTCATCGTGAACAAAGAGACTTGTCCTTCGTGAACATTTCAGCAGTTCCTATAACGGAGGGTATAGTGTGGGACAGAGTGAATTATGATATATTTGGACCGACCGAGCTTTTAAAGATTCCACATTTGTTTAAAATTTCATTGAATGATATCATTACCTCCAGTACATTTTCTGATGATTGGGATTTTGAAACTGTTAATAACTTATTGTCTGATTTGGAACAATCTGCCGCATTTTCTAGCACTGAAATGTTAGAGGACACATCAGATTTTGACCAAATGTATTGTTACCAACTTTATGGTCATCATTTCTTGCATAAATCTAGCAAACCTAGAAATGTTTTCACATACCACCAGTGGGAACATTGCCCTACACCACCGAAAGGTAGTTCAAAGACATTTGCACAGAAATTCTCATATTTTTCAGGGTTTACCACCTCTGACCCAACCTCGTACTATTATAAGGTTGCACCTATATCTGCACAGAAAAATATGTTAACAGACACCAAACAGATTTACTCTGCTTCCTTTATTACCCAGCTGTCTGAATAGGGTTTTGACTTCTGGATGGACACTGTAGACTTGAAATCAATCCGGGGTTCTAGGGACTGGCAAGTCCAGGGAACAGAAGCACTATTTAGAGCATGCCTCATTCCACAGCAGCTGATTTTTCTGAATGACACTGTGCAACAGACTTCCTGTCTTGGAATAGCCAAGAATAAGGACTTGAACACGCCACAAATTCCAACACCTTTAAACACCGAGGGGAAGTTTACGTCAGAAAGAGGGGATAAGTTGGATAACATATTGCAATGCAATAGATCAGACCCCAATTGGAAGGGATGGTTGGTTTGGCCCACTGACAAAAACAGATGTCAGGAAAGATTCAGGGGTACCACCGAAGGGTTTAGTATCCATAGGCCAGACCCACGTTATGGACAACGAGAACATCCGGGGGTAGTGACATCATACAGTGTTGGAAAGTTATGCCTTGATTGGCTAAAGACCTCAACACTACCCCAGGTGAAACAACACTTGTCTCTACTCACAGAGGATGTGGACCTACGAGATTTTTTATTAGGTCCCAGAAAACCATGTCAGAAGCGTTTTTTGTATGCTGTCTATAACGAAATCTGGAAAATCTCCCAACAAGAAGCTGCAGAGAGATTAAGAGAAATAGATAGAGTTAACCTAGAAAAGGCGTTACACGTAGTTGACAATGGCATGACTACATTAACATCCAGGATATATTCCCTGGGCAACATTGTATCTTCTGCTATCAATGTAATAGAACAGGATTTGTCCATATTGCAACACGGACAGTCACAGTTACGTTCTATTATTTTATTAAGCTGGACGCTGCAGTCATTGCGCGCCGGTTATGTGCCTTGGTGTTTTATCAACATTATGTCATTATTTTCTGCATACAATCTAACAGAAAAACAGATGAAAACAGCACAGAAGAAAGCAAAATATACAATGCTGCGTATTGAAAAACTGGATAGGTTACCCTTTACTGTGGCAGAGTCACCGTCCACAGAGTGGTTAATCCACGGCCATATAACATTACCGGTCGCAACTTTCGAGTTTCAGTATTGCCTAGAACAGCAACAGGCAGGCAGATATGAAAAGATGGGTAGGAAAATCATCAGGGAATCCTGGGATTTACCATACAGATTTCGATGCAGGAGTGGGGATCTGGAAGTGCTTCTAAGCGGAACTAACTGCGAGAACGCTTTAAGTGGATCTCTCATATGCCAGGATATTATGCTACACGGAGCTTGTAATGGGTCTGTGGCGAACTTGTCCTGTCATTTGAGGGGTACCCTGGCAGCTGTGATTAATCCGGTAGTCAGGCTTCTCTCGAATGGGAGTTACTTGATGCTGAATGATCAAGCTTGTTGTGGGATGCTTCCGGGCATCGCATATCTAGTCACTGTGAGCTCCAGGGTTACTTGCTGTATGCAAGTATTGTTTCCACCAACACATACAGTCAGGGAGGCCCTGTTATGGCCTTCGCTAAATGTTTCCTTTATACGGTTTGATACTCTGAGCAGAATGAACGCCATGCTTTTACAACGAACCGTGCCCTTAACCTCCGCCCGGGAGACTTTTGATCTGCAGATCGCAAGGTCCTCGGCTGAGATACAGGCACTTATACGTACAAACTGCCCCTTCCATTTCACAGAAATGGCAAGTTGTATCTTTAACATGTCTGCTACGATGGGTGTTGTACACCTATTTAAGACCATAGGTTCCGGACTGTTAAGCACCTTTCAGACGGTCCTCGGAGTTATTCCGAACTTTATACACTCAGTCTTTGGAAGCATTTTTGGAGGGCTTCCGCTGATCCTGTTCCTAATAGCAGGAATCCTGATTATTACTTTTCTGCTACGCAATGGACGTCCCAGCCACCAAAGAAATGGCGACAGTACTCCTGGAGCGCAAATACCGTGATCGCATGGTACAACATCTGGGCACACCTCGCCTACGGGAACTGAGCGCCTCTTGGTTCTGTCATTTAAACCAGTCTGGATGGACTGTGTCCTACCTGTTCTCCGATGCCTGTTCTGTGGAGAGGAATGTGTGTTGGACCTCTGTCTGACACTTCCATCGGTTGCGCCACCGGACGTTGATGCTTTACTGGACCCGATAATGGCCCATGTTCTGCAGTGTCCTCAGCGTATTCCTATGTTGTTGGCAGCGTTCTTAGAGCCACCACATGTAGTCTCTGCTCATGTCGGTATGGATACCGGCTCCTCCGCCAACACTCAGGCCTTGGATATCGCACAGGCTGCCCTGGCATCTGCTGCAGGCAGTACGGAAGATCATCTGTGCTCCATTGACATTCTTTGTGAGGTGTTACAGGGATCATCAGCTGTGTATGCAGGCAGCAGCAAGGACACATAAACATTTGGCACGTTGCATGCTGGTAAAATTTGGCCTTTTACTTTTTAACGAAATTTCGAATTAAGACTTTTTGACCTGCATGGCTTTCAGATGCTTGTAGTTGTTCGGACTATATAAACGGACACTTTAGAGCCAATGCTTGAATGAATTTTTTTTTAAAAAGGGGAAAATCCTTTTTAATGGTTTCTTTTTTAACGTTTTTTAAACTTCTCCTACAAGGTTTTATTATTAGTTGCGTACAAACCTCTACACGCCTTGGTAGTATGCTAGATTTAGTAATGTCGTCCAGTCGGATGAGGAGTGGGTGTTATATTTCATATAGGTACCCCGACATAGGTCTAGGTAACATCATAGCCCTTCACCTACATTCTCTCCTATACTACATACATAACGGATTTGAAGGACTGACCTTTTGCCTAGTTACAATACTACACACAGTACGTAGGGTTTTTCCCTGGACACTGGCCTCATAAATTATGCTTGAGGATTCTTAGTTTCTTGGAATCACAGCAGAACCATCATCTCCTGCATAATAACTATGTATAAAGTTCATTCCCGACGTCATCCTAAGTCCGACACTGGCACAGCAAGGTAGAACCCCTGGGGATACCTTAGGGTATATAAACACCACATCTTGCTGAGATAGTCAGAGGAGACCAGGACTTCCCGGCCAACACATTGACACAAGACGCTGAGGTCCCTGCATGCAGATACTCCAGCTCGCAGTGGTCTGACATCCCTTGCGTGGTGTTCAGCTTGAGACCAGAACTGGGTCCCGCAGTCTCACATCAGGTAATGGGGTTGGCTTTATCCTAGAGGGATTCTTGGCTTTACACCTACTCACATGCTAGGTACACTTAGGCACATCTAGTTAGGGTGCATAGTAGGAGTACGCATTTTATTGTCATGTATTTTATATACTTGCCTGTATTTATGATTTTAGCAAAATGGTAGAGACCTACCATCTGTTATCTTTCTTAGTGCTTCTACTCATTTATCTATGCTACTGTCTACTGGTGATTTCAGTGCACTTATTTTACGCTTGAATAACGACTGTTCAATAAATACTTATTGAAAACGTCCCAACCGTTTATTCTCTGTATCCCTCTGAGAACAAGTGAGCACGAGTGACTGAGCGAAAAGTAAGTTACTGTTTCCACGGTCCTGAGGGATCAGGGTTGTCATGTTCGATAGTTGCCAAGAACTATTCTCTCCTTGGTAAGGGGAAGTGATAGTGGCATCGCGAGCTAGCTGGTACACAGGCCACCATACCCAGTGGGGGTGTCTGGAATCAGTCTGGACACCAGTCCGGCAGTGTATGACACTTGCAAGATTTTGCATGAACCTTTTGCACTTTCTTTGCAACTTTTTTGCACATTTCCTGGTGTTCGAAGACATTGCAATTAGAAACATATTAGACAATCAAACATGGCTGGAGTTTGAATGCTGTGAGCTATGGAGTAGGATCAAAAAGAAAAGAAAGAGAAAAAGAGTGTTTAGATGGTTTAATCCTAAAAATTTGGATGGTTTATTGTTGTTGATTTATGGATTTGTTGGTTTGTTGCATTTCTTTGTTGCTTTTTGTCTCCAGTGTAGAAGAATTGGGAATGTATTTATTTCTTGTGAATATTCTGCAGTACGTTGTATAGTCTATAGAAAAGCTGGGGAACAATAAGAGAAAGAAAAGGGTACTTTACCCCAAAAAAGAACCAAACAAAAGAGTAAAAACAAGGAAGATTGCAAAACATCACACAAAAGTTCTTTTCTTAAAGAAAGATATGTTTAAAATGAAAAGTTATAATATATTTGTTGCCCCCTGACGGTTTGAAAAGCAGGTTTCTGACAAATGGTTCTTCGCCATAATGGAAAACTGTGGAAAGGTCTGATGTTAATGTTAATTGGGTGATGGTGGAAAAAGGAGGGAAGTATCCCTTTAAATAGACACTCTACACAATGCTACTCGATGGCCCAGTAGAAGGCTTTTTGTAAAAAAGCGTCGGCTTGGAACTATTAGCACGGAGCACTCTTTTTTGAGAAATTAAAAAATATGTGTGGAACAATACAGGATTTGTGCGTCTCCAAATTCAAAGTCGGGAGGTGAATGTAATTGTGCTGAGGAAAGACGGGAACTGAAATCAAATACATATATATATATATATATATATATATATATATATATATATATATATATATATATATATATATATATACCTAATAATGGCTAGCAACTACAGCATGTGTTGTGGGTGAATATTATACTGCATGCTCTGCACAGTCCCGATCTCAGACTCCTCTCATGGATGTCAAATAGTCTAATCCCTTACACGCATGTAGAGGATAACTCCTGTGTGGTGAGGGGTTATTTTTCTGCTAGTTCCTACACAGAATTATTTCTACTGTGTTTTTATGTATAGAGAATCGTCTAAAAACCTCTGTGTCCAAACTTTATCTATTCAAAGCAGTCCTTCAATCATACCCAGGATATGGGTGCGGAAGCGGTAGATCCAATGCTATTCCCTCTCAAATAAGACTCTCTCTGGGTTTATTACACTGTCATTCAGTTGTTCAATGACTACCCAGTTTAGGTCGGCTGGTGTATGGGTATTCATGATTTAGTGATTCACCATCTTTGCTGTAGTCTTTTTACATCTTAAGTTACTCTTATGTCCTCCAATTCAGATCTTAATCTTTCTACACGTCATCCCTTTGTTCCTCAATTTGCAAGGGCACGTAATTGTGTAAATTACAATGCTGAAGTGCAATTCTTATGTGTATTTAGAGTCCAAGGGTGCTTTAGATCTAAGTCTAGGGACTCTCCTGGTTTTGTTAGGTGACACAAGCTGCAGAGACCACAGGGGTAGCATTCTATCACCTTTGGTAGTGCCCATCTTCATTCTATGCTATACAAGTTCAGAGATCCCTGATCTGCACCACATCTGACGTCGACCTTCCTCCAAGTCATTTCAGCTATTTTGTTTTGTCAAGGATTTCGTAAATCTAAAGAGTGCCTTAGTCTTAATGTTTCCGATGACCTTGAGAAACATGTGGAATAGAGGAGAGACATGACAATGAAGCAACAGAGATAGCAAAAAGCTACATATGTTTTCACAAAAAGGAAATACTGTTTCAGTTTGAAAACATGTTCTTAAATTCCTAAATTAATGATTGTTGTGACTGGAATATTAACAGAAATTGATTTGGGGCAGGTGCATAGATACGTCTGATCACTTATACATATGGAGGGCATGGAACAGAGAATTGTAAGTGCTTGCTTCCAATGAAAAATAGGATAACTAGAAAGTCAATGGAGACCCTTACTCTGAGGTTCATTTAGGGTCTCCAACCTTTTCTGTACTGAGAGCTACTTATGTTCAATGAAACGTATTGAGAGCTACTAATATTATTAGTGTTGTATAATTTCAATTTTATCATATGTATATTAATTCAACCAAGCAAAAGCTTTCTAATTTAATAAGCTGGGCTGCACACAGGTGAACTACTCATAGGTAGCTGGAGAGCTACAGTAGCTCACGAGCTACTGGTTGGCAGGTCAGCAAAGATTATGGTTGTCACTCCCCTGGCAGAGAGCTGTGGCTCTATTGTAAAATCCCTGTCTGCTCAGCAGAGAATCGTACACCTTCAAAGCAAGCACTGGTGCCGTGGTTTCTCTGAAGGCGCAAGAATATGCCGAAAGGTCCCTAAGTTGTTTTAGTTCGACTCGGAAAATATTTTTGTTTTTTTAAAACATTCTGCTGGAGCCAGCATTTGCTTTTGCAAAACAGAAAAGCGTGCAGGGGTTTTCGCCCTACTCATCAGAGACCAGAAATCCTAGCCCATATTAAAGGCTTTCTAACAAATGCACACTGTGATTGATAAATAAAAATGTGAAAAGATGATGGTGTTTCGCAAGTGGAGATGTGGCAGATTCCTCTGGGAAGGAAGAACTTTCGTATGTTAAAAACGGTGCCACTCCCATCTAGTTTGAAAGATATGTATTTTTCCTTTAAGTCCCATATTCTGAGAGCTTTCTGATTATGGAAACTTCAAATTTAACTTGAGCTGATTGGGTCAAAGAAACATGAAGGCAACAGCAGAACCGAGGAGTGACTCTAGAAGCAAGGACAATGCTCATCCCCTGGAATGTGGCTATAGGGGAGTCAACGCCTACTCAGTAGGTTGCGCGTTGTTTAGGTGAGCGTAGTCCTGGGCACACGCGATGAGGGTATTGGTAATAAAATATCTACTATTGATGCGTTATTCGAATGCAATGGTCAACATCAGTATTTGTCCAAATAGGTATTTTTTTATTTCAACAATCACTGTGTTGAATATAGTGAACCAGCGCGTTGTTTAGGGTTCTTCTCTTTTTTGGCTTTCTCTTCTCTCAACTCCAGCCTCTAATTTCTTTTCTGCTGTTTCGAAGTCCTTTACTACTCTCCCCACGGCTTTCTCACTGTCCTCCTCCATTTGCTACTTTAATGTTCTCCTCTGCTCTATGCTCTTTTCTCCAGCCTTCTTCCTAAATTTTACTCTTTTTTTGTTGTCCTTCTCCGCTCTTCTGCTATTCTTCTTTGCTTTCTGCTCTACTTTTATGCTGCACTTTTCATCTCTTTTACTTCTCCTCACTGACCAGCAGTTATTAGCACTTTTAAAGGACAATTCGGAAGTTTGGTCCAAGTATTGATCCTCTTTCACCTGCGTTCCTGCTCTTATTTTGGGCTGTTCTAAAGACACAGTATCAGTTTCAGGGCACAATGCTCCTGACAGGGAAAAATAATTATGCTGCAATGGTCATATAGCATATAAAGAGGCTGGCGGTGAAGTGGCCATTGGTGGGTCCCTATCCAATGATGCTACAGAGAACACAGGTGTCGAGAGTCAGGTAACTGAAATAACAGCAGGAAACAGTGTAAACAGTCGAAACACATATCCACTTTGCCTGTCCTTTCAACTTTAACTTATCTTTAAAAAAAGGAAGTGACCTGATATGGCAGGTTCAATGTTCGATTAAAATGCAAACTCTTGTTGCCGTGTGCATCCCATATTCCTGCCTCCCTATTTGCTGCTGCGGTTCATCACATTTTACCAAATCCACATGGGTACCCAGAACCACCACTACTGTTCTGTGCTGCAATATCTGCAGTGTCTCCACAGAGAGCTATGAAGCTCCTTTTGTGCCCCATTTACTAACTTGTGAGCTTGTTGAATCCAGGCCGAAGCCTGCCGCCTCCAAACCCCTCCTCTCTCTCTGTGACATATGGTCATGGACTTCCAGAAAACGTCTATGTAATCTTTAAACAAATTGGGTGGATTAACTGAGATATCTGAATCCATTCTCAGCCTTCGTGATTAAACTCCTAGTTAACATCCCATTGCAATGATTTTCCATTTGATTTAGTACCTGGCCTCTTGTCCACTTTGCCTTCCTGAGTCTCATTCAGTACTGTAGGCCTTTGGTATGATGTGCTCGGCGATAACATCTGGCAGAGAGGCAATGTTTCAGAAGAGATCATTGCAACACCGTATGAACTTGTAGTGATGAGAAGAGGTACAACTGGGCTGCAACAGAGTTTATCAACCTTTCTATTACAAAGCCCCCCGGGTGGCAAGGAGTCCGTTTCCTAAAAGACCTTTTTATTATTTATATTGGTTGCAAACTATCATGCTTTGGTGTGGGTGGGTACTATGGAGCTAGTATTCCACGCTAATTGATGAATGTATTGAGATCTTAATTTGCTTTCTGTAATAGTGTGCTAGTCTGCAGATGGCCCTTGGGTTATGTTTTTAGATAAGTGCTGTGGATTCTGGATTTACTGAAGGATTTGGTAGGAGAACTGGCACCCTATGTGGCTGAAAATCATGAGATCCACAGAATGGAACAGCCCAGTGGATGAATGTTGTACTTTGTTCTCTAGAGCAGTGGCCTTCTGAAACAAAACATGAGTGTCTTGTTGAGAGACCACGTGCCAATATCCTTAGTTGCTACTGTCATACCCTTGGGAGTTTGTTAATCTCTATAGATCTCCTTGGGAGGCAATGTAATTTTGAGAAACATGAAGACCACTACATAGCACACATCTCCAGAAGGGCCTGCAGTAACTCCAGGACTGGATATGTTGTCTGGCTTGTGGACTCCAAGAGGGGTAGTGGTGCCAAAGGAAATATGGGGGTTCGCTGCAACATACAGTTTAGAGAAAGGAAACTCATGATCACCTCTCTTAGCCATACTCTCTTTGCCATTCTCCTTTGAAAAAAAGGGTCTAACCAATTTAAATATGAGGAAACCTTAATATAGGCATCTTCAGTGAATGGCGGAAAACAAGGATGTAAAAGAGCAGGATATGTCAATCATGTAGGTATCAATATTTAGGTGTCCAAGAATGAATCAGGATTGAAAGACTTGGGCATGGGGCTTCTTGATAGAGCCAGTAAGTAAGTAACCAGGTCCTAGCTGATGTGTGGTGTGTGTATCTCCATTTTTCATTAGAGACTCACTCACAGTGATGCTAGTAGCCATTGGGGAATGGAAGAAAATGGCACGCTCCATCTCACATATGGGGACATGACAGGCTCCACCATGAATGGGGAAAAAGGCCACAGCTCCATCTTGGATTGAGAGGAAATGGCAGGTCAAATCATGTATTTAAATGAAAACTCTTGTAGCAGTTTTCTTCCCTTGTTTCTGTCTCCCTGTGGTAGAAACCTCTAAGGCAGAAATATCTGTGGTATAGGCAATCTCCCCGTGGAAAGCTTTGACACTCCGCTTGTGTCATGCTCAGAGGCTGTTGATTCTGAAGAATGTGGGGTCTGACAGTTTCCCATTTAATTGTATCCCTCAGCACTCTTCCTTCCCTAATTTAAGTCCTTTGGTTCTGTTCAGCAGATGCTTGCTTTATTGTTGCTTTTGGTGTCATAATCTAAGTTGTAAGGAGCTACAAACCTGAAATTTAGCATGGCTGTGTCATCACTCTAAACTTGAGGATTTCATGTTGGCATTTTCTACTATTGCAAATCTAATAGGAAAATCACGTTTTCGAACGAATTTGAGATAGATTGTATTCTGTTTAAAAAAAAAAACTGTTGCAGAATAATACCATTACTTAAATATGGGATTTTGCAGCATCTCAAAATGTGAAATGTACTGTTGTTTTATTTTTAAAATACGTTTTTTTAAGTTGTCCAGATTGGATTTCCATGTCTCGGGGAAGAAGATGGAGTGGCAGCTTTTGAAGTCATCATCATCATTATGAACACGGAAGGAAACATAATTCTCCAAACACCGCAACATGCAATTTTCTTTAAAACATGCCAGCAAGGTAACTGCCACCCAAACAGTATGTGATTACCAGACACAGCTCGTTGAGTGTGAATGAGGTCACCACAATCACGATGAATGGACCTTCTAGAATGTTGCAAACACTTTTATACCATTTACATTTCCCCGTTATTTTTTTGATTTTCAAAAAGATTTTTGGGGCTGATTTGAGGAGGAAATAAAGTGGGCATTATTTACCTGCTGTTATCTTCAGTATTTACCCAGTAAAGCCACCATAGGGTGAATCCCTTCCTTTGAATAACACAACAGCATTATTATCTGGACTATAGGGATATTCCTTCCACCAGAAGATTCTCTATCGGCTCAGAATCCTCCAACTGAAGATTTAGCCATCCGTTAATGAATCAGAGTAATCCCCTTTTCCCTCCAATTTTAAACCAGTTCCTTAGTCTACCAACAATGAAAGCCAAGTAATATTTTCACCTAGTCAGAGTAACAGTTGATGTAGCCACAATATGCATGAATGCTTGAATTAATCTCATCAACTGGTTATTGCGAAGTCTCATTCCAGTCCATCATCCTTAACCCTCTATGCCACACTAGACAGAGACCAGCCATAAACAATCCTGCATTGGTCCAGCTCCAATAGGAACAATCCAGCCTGATTGCCAGACCAGTTCCAAACCAATTGAGAACACAGGCAACCTCAGATTGATTTCCGACTACTTAGGCCTCATTAGTGAGGTATTGCTTGAGCACAAGATCTACATCAGTGCATACCCATCTCACTAAGGTGATGCAAGAAATGCTTGAGTTAATCACAGCCACTGGCGATTGTGCTCAACCTGCGATGCAGCCAGAGTAGTTACCAATGGCTGAGCATTAATTACAGGCATCACTTTTTTGTTTTCTTCAGTTTCTCTCTTCTGAGCCACAGAATTTGGAAGGATGCAGATTTTTCCTTCATACAATTTGCCTGGCAAAAATTGTGTCATATAAAACCAGTGGGTACAGTAATTATTGCACCTCTTGGAATCTGACTCATGTGCAATCTCCCTCTTGTACCCAAATTGGGATTTTAAGCCCATTTAGAATAAGGGGTTTAAGAGTGTTTAGACCTGAAAGATGCCTCCAACCACAGACTAATAGATGATCCCCTTTCCTATGAAATGTTTGTATTGTAGTCATTTAGAGGCCATCCACTTTTTAGGTTAAACATTCGAGAACTCTTGTATTTACTTAAGTATATACTTCTCTTGTGGGCTTAAAGCCACCCCCCTGCTTTTCATTTCTTTGGTTCAGTGTCCTTTAAAAATCCTTGCTTGCTAGTGGTCAATCCTGCCTCTTTGTCCCTCCTTTTTCTCTTTCATTCCTCCCACGGAGCAGGGACCAAGTACTGTATATTTATGCTTTGGTTGTGTATCTGTTCCTTTGGGGACTATTAATTCTTTCCTGCTCGTGTTACATTGTGGATGCATGTTCAGCTTCTGGGCCTGTATTTCATTGCATCTTCCCTTTCGACCCCCTCCTGCTCCTCCTGCTCCCCTTACAGTGAAAGAGCCACCCGCAGCTTCTTCTCCTGAGGACGTTACATTTGTATTTTCATTTTGAATGATTTTTTAAATGTTTCCAGATATTCAATGGTTAGGCGTGTTTTGAGCTTCTTTTGGTAGGATATATACTTGTTTTGGGCTTTTTTGCAACTTTGGATGCTCTAAATCCCACCTCGTAACGCCGGAGTAGTCCCGTGTGAGCCGCTCATCAGTGTCCCGTTCGTTTGACCCAACAGGTTACAGATAAGTAATATTGCAAGGGTGCCTACCGCTTATAGGCATAATTTAATGGCACTCACTGCGACTACCACGCAGTACTTATCTAAGAAATACTGACTCAGCATTCCTATTTCTGCATGGACGTGCACCGCTTGTAATTAAAAAAACTAACAGCGGTTGGGGGATTTGTGCGGACGCGCATCGCTTATTAAGCCCACAGTAACTGTAACTCATTGTACTAACCCTTCCACTACTAATGCATAGCGTGGATGCACACCACGTGTTGCTCATTGTATGTATATAATCCTGAACCAATTAGCCCAACAGTAGATACATTGCTCGTACACACACTGCTTATCTTGGAACATAGAACTTGCTTCGTGCTGGTTTATGTTATGTGTGGCTAACCTTCCCGTTCCATTATGGATGTCACGATTATACAGTCTAGCTGCTGGTGGCCATCACAGTTCGTTCACGTAACGTGGAGGCCATTTCAGGTAGGTCGTGCGAGCTTTTCCCTTCGAGCGGAGGCCATCTTGGGGCTGGGCTATTCTCTAGTGTGGGTAGTGAAGGGATTTCACACGTTTAGTCCGTCTTCTAAGGTTTAGTTGGAATATCGTCTCTCATGTGCACTTAAGCGCTTGCTTTTTAAATAATATGATAAGCCAAATTGCTTAGGGTAACAAAGTTTAGTGAGAGACGTGAAAGCTCACAGTATTATATACTGCCTCCACATTGTATTAAAATGTAGATTGGTGATTCTTTTTTACCTTGGTTCTTGGTTGACGATTCACAGAGGACCTGGTGATATGATACCTTTTTCTGTGTCCACTTCATTGGTCGTCGGGTTAGGTATATTTCTCTGGGGCTGGTGAGATGCAGACCTTTTAGACCCTTTCCACGGCGTGTAGCCCTTTTGATTTCCATAAGTTATTCTTGCAACAATACCATAATTTACACAATTCTTCTATTACCCTGAATTTGGCGATTTTTAGGTTGTGCATCGCTCTCTGATCCATTTAGAGCCAGTGTTGTATATCGGTGAGGTGATCTGCAGTTGGGAGTTCTGAGCTTGAGGAATGTGCTTTACACTGAGCAGGACCAGCAGACAATAGTTACCTGCCCTGCCTGGTCCGTCATGACTACTGTAGCTGAAATTCTCAAATATTACAGTATTGAGTGGCGTCAGCATCCAAATACCTTTTTTCAAACACACAGCCTGTTTGGCGCCAGGTGTGACAGTTATTTTTAAAAGCTTTTAAGTGAGTCGCTCGCCAGTTAGAATAAACCTTAAAATAAGCGAGAAAATAAAAGCTAGGCGCTTATTACGGTTCACGCCACCGTCTTATTTGTTTCGCTTTATCCACTCACTCAAGGCGGTTGGCGTGAATGTGTATATATATTTTTTTCTTTCTATGCCCCATTGTTTTTAGGCACGATCAGATTATGCCACGGTTGTAAAACGTCAATTTCTTATTGCTGCCCCATGCTTGCCTTTTTAGTTGGTTGCAGCGTCATATTGCTTTGGGTGTGTCAGTAATTCAAACCTGCTTCTTGCGCAGCAAATCCTCAATTCATTTTTTAAGACTTTAGCCTTTTTAATGTATTTTTAATTCTATATTTGGGTGCGACGTGACAACAAAATACTGCTCACATTTGTAGCTCCTGTCCTGCGAGTTTAGCCGTGCTAACTGCCTTTCTGCATAACGGACTGGCGCCATGACTTTATATTATTCTTACATATAGTTACAACACATGAACCATTTTCCTTAAGTGACTGTTATTGTGTGTTTTTAGGTCGAGCATTCGAGACCTCTTGTATATACTTTAGTATATACTTATGTGTATGTACTTTGTGGGCTCTGGAGATCAGCCCTAGGACTTGTCTGCTTCCGCTTAGGGACTTTTTTTCTGTTCAACTGACTCTATTTAACTGTCTTGATAGAAAACGACCAGTAGAGGTGGGTAAAATACCAAAATTGCTTTCTGCTGAGGGACTTTCTCTTTTTTATTTTTTTGGCAACTGCCTCTATTTAACTTTCTTGATAGAAAACGACCAGCAGAGGTCAGTAAAATACCAGAATCACTTTAGCATTCTCTAGATTCCAGTCCATAGAAACTGTCTTCCACGGGCACCTGTAGACAATAATATTTTTTTCAAATCTTGTATTTTCAGTGATATGACCACCGAAGGCCCTGATTTTATATTAAAAACAGAGCTTTGGACTATGCCATTTCCTGCTGAAAGGCAATATTTCTCTCCATGTGTTCCCATACATGGCGTGTCACGCAGTTTGGTGCTTACTTTCCCTCCATGTTAAAGGACAGTAGATGTTCAGCACCCAGGCTAATGTGCTGCATAGCTAAATACACATAAGGGCTCAAAGGCGAGACCGATTGTATTGCAAATGCTTTTTACTGCTGGAGTTGGCATACCACCGGTGCACCCTGCGGATATCATCAGCAGGCCTGGATGCATGGGAGTTTTCAGGTCGACATAAGTGTTTTGCATAACATTAAATCAGCCATCTATGTGTTATCGTGCAGGAGGAGTTTTGAAGAAAAGTTAATTAGATGGCAAACCTAATCTTGCAAGTCGAAGAGATAAGCTTTAGTCTACCCACTTGATCACGTTTCTCATCCTTAACCCTGCTTCATTTTAGGACTAGTAATAGAACTTCAGCTATAATGCATCGTCATTGTAATAGGGTAGAAAATCTGTTAGCACACTTTATTACAGGCATTAAATCCCACCAATAATGTTAGTGGCACAAGGCACTTATTAGCTCTCTAGTGGTACACAATGCTTGGTTCTTTCATAGTAGAGCCCTGCCTAGTCCACTCTGGTCCTCCTACTGGGCCTTCTAGCATACTCTCCCTTATTAAAAGGAGCAATTCCCAATTCCCAGGCCCGTCCCAGGGTGGGATGGGTGCTACCTTAATCTTCATAAGACTTATTTACTCATGTGCCTGCAATTTGACATACACTTTATATTTTGTGTGTAGGTTATTTTTATTTTTATAATGGATGCAATTTGGGCTTGATATAACCTAAAACATATTCTGGAATTATGCTATAATTGAACTACCCAGGATAATATGCTGCATGGCTAAACACTTATAATGTCCCAAAAGGGACACCTATTGGCTATGCCAATGCTTGTTAAATGTGGTTCAACCGCACATCACACTAAGCGTTTTTCACTTGTAAGTCACAGAAGAGTATGCAGAATTTAGAGTGAGCCTAGTGTGGTCAGGGAAATGCAGTGTAAAAACTTTAGAAAGCCATAAATTTGTGTAAGTTCACAAATATTTCACACTTACAACCTACTTCTCCGTGGTCCCTGTGCATGTGAGAAAGTTTGGAAAGATCACGAACATTTCAGTTTTGATATGATGTGTAGCAAGGGCTGGCATGTAAGGGTAAAACATTAATATTGAATAAGATTATGATAATCATATAATAAATGTAAAATTCTGTAATTGTCATAAGAGCATGCAAGTTTGCTGTCTTCATTGCCTATCGTCTGCACGTGAAGACACAGGAAAACGGGTGTAAGTCAGCAGCTTTAGAAAACATCAGGCACACATGCACATAATTGATGGCTAGCGTAATTACGCACATATAGATTAGAAATGTTTGTCAATTCGTCAAATGCTTATATTTTACATCTATGCAGAGGCGTAAACATTGCATAGTTTAGACGTGTTTTATTCGTGAATCAGAAACCCATTTGTGTTATTGGCTAATTACAGTACTGTATATGAGCTAAAACCCTTTTCTGGTCCTGGGGGAGCCGTTAATGATAGTCAGCAGGACAGATCACACCTTGCTGCACATATGTGACCAGAACCTGCTCGTAGGATTTAGAACCTCTTACGCAAGCCACATACAAAGTCCTGAAGGATGAATTTCAGGTAAACTGGACCTCAAACACACGTAGGCATCTGTGGTCTCTTCCTGATCTCAGGAAACAAATCTATATTTTAGGTTGATGACACTCCGCTCTATGTGCTGCTCGCTACAGAAAGCTGTAGTAAGAACACTCATCTGTTTTCCACAATGAAAATGTTTGGATGGAGACTTGTGTGTGTGTAAGTCATGTAAGACATGTATGTCTGCTTCACTCTATCATAATAAGCATCATTCATTAAAAAAAACCATTCATAATGCTAGCCATTTTTCATTTTATAAGGTGAATAATTTTATAACAAGCTTCACTAGCACACAACATATGTATAAGATGGTCAGCAGTAGTGCAGCCTTGGCTATTACAAAGGGTAGAATACCACAAGATGGATGACAGCAGCAGAAGGGGAAGCGCAAGGTTCACTCACACACACACCAGATACAACACGAGTAGCAACAGGTAAAGCTTCCCCAACTCACAAAATAGGCGCAAATTGACTATTCACAGTGAAAGCTTGTCTCCCTCACATAGCAGTCGCAAATGGTTCACATTGGTGGAAATGTCCCACCTTCATAGAAAAGGCATAGCAAAGCAGCACAGATCCAGCGTGGCCAGCATCACTGCCAGCCTCCCTCCCTCTCAGACCAGATACAGCTTGGGCAGGAGTAGTGTCAGCTTCTCTCCTTCACAGAACAGTTATAGCATGGCAGAAGTAAAGCAAGCCTTCCTTTTTCACAGAAGGTAGTAGCAGTGCAAGAGGTCCTTCCCTGATGTACAAATACAGTATGGCAGCAGGAGTGCAGGCTTCCATCGCTCACAGAACACGTACAGCTAGTCATCACTAGCATGTAGACTATACACAGATTTCTGGAGGAGGTCCTTAATCCATTGCGGTGAGTGTACAGGTGGTTGCGTACATGAATATGCGAGTGCTGCCACCACTCTTGCTCGGTTATCATTCTTTTCCATAGCACACGCAGTCACTCTCTTTCACATTTCCAGCTTTCCAGTCACATTTTCTCCAGTACCTGAATTAAGTCTTTGCTGTAACTCCTCTTGCTATCATTTCCTGCTGTCTTGCTGTTGTCACTCCCCGTAGAGCCTTCTGCTGCCATTCAGATGTGAGAATGCAAAATCTTGAGGTTGTGTGAAAATATGTTGAAAATGACATAACATTACATGAAAATCCACAAAATCCACTTGCTGGTATCTTGTGCGAAAATTGAACAAAAGGTCATATCTTGCACTGAAAAGTCCCATGAGATACTGGCAGAAAACTGACTCAGCTATAAAATGCCTCCAGCAAGACATTTTCTGGCCAAACCTGTGAACGCAGTGAAATCTTGCAAAATTCTAGAGACGTGAAGTTGTTAGAAGTGAAACGACATGACATTTCACAAAATCCACTTGCTGGTATCTTTTCATACTTTGCACTATTGAACACGAGGTCATACCTTGCACTGAAAAGTCACATGAGATATTGGCAGGACACTGATTCAGCGACAAAATATCTCCAGTAAGACATTTTCTGGTCAAACCTGTCTGATAGGCAAAAAGTATTAAAATGTTACAGTGAAACCCTGCAAATTTCCAGTGATGTGAAATTGGCTTGAATAATGTACAAGCTTTGCAAGATTTTATGGGTATGAAAAAATAGCCCAGGCCTACATTCACATCCATGTTTGTCAATGAAATTTAAATCTCACATGCTGGGATACTGCGCTGTGCCTATGCAGAGACCTTCTCTACGCATTGTGTAAAAGTGGTGGCAGAAAGAGGCTGCTCGTGGTGCCATTTAAAGATTTAATATTTCATAATGGAAAAACAAAAATGCACTTCTGCCCTACCCCTATTCTGTCAATCTTTTCAGAACTATTTTCCCCTCTCTATTTAGATGCCATTATCTATAGCCATTCTGCTTCTTCTTCCCTTTTTCTTTCATTCTTTCCCTATACGTCTCCCTCTTTCACTCTCTTTTGTTGACTTCTTTGGATTTTATTACTCTCTCTTTTCAATCTCCTCTCCTCTTCTTGTTGTTTCACCTTAAACTTTTCTATTGATGTTCTTCTTTTCCCCTTTGTTTACATCTGCTTGTTCTCAAATTCTTCTGTTCCAACGCTTTTTACATCTGTTTTTTTCACACTCTTGCCTCCTTTCCTACTCTTTTACACATACTCTCTGCAACAGTCCTCTAATTTTCCTCACTTTATCACATCTTCATTCTCTCACCTACACCCTCTTCCACATATTGTCTACTTCCATCACCTTCTCCACCACCCAGGATCTATTCCAAAGATTTTAGCTACCCTAGGTGAATGTGTATTTTTCTGTACAGCCTCCTCTAGCAAGGGTGCAACATTTACTGCTTGAATTGATTACCTGATACCCTCTGCTTATGACAGGATAGGAATGCCCCCAAATTTGCCATTCCCAGAAATTGCCCCTGCACTCTCCTCCAACTCACACAACATCCTCTTTCTCACCCCTCCTCTCTTTAACTCCTTTCTATCATTTCTCCTCCATTCCTTCTTTATTCAATGCATACTATCAGCTCCCTTTGGAGGGCCACAGAGCAGGCAGAGGCCAATGGGCCCACTCCATGGCTGCTGAGGTCGTTTGCCACCAGTGTCCTGGGGCCCGTCCTACTATGGTTATGTAGACCGGGCCATGTACATCACTTTCCTTCCTTGACTCTCAGGGTAGCAAGGGCTAGCCAACAAACAAATGATGACGGGAGGATGCTTGCAATAAGTCTTACCACTGGCAATCACTCAGGGTATCATTCTAACCCATCGTTCTTTTGCCCACCATGCTACTTCAGTTGGACCCAGCCATATGCAAATCAGTTTGGACTCTGTTCCAATAGGCACAGTCCAGCCCGAAATGCCAGGCCAGAATCTCGTGTACCGGAACACAAGCACCCCACGACTGGTTTCACCCTCATTGGGGCTCATCAGGTGTATCTTGGTTCTAGTCTGGGGGTACCCTTGGCCTCTTAGGGCGTTACATCTAACACAGAAAACGTGATGGGAGGATACTTGCAATCAGTCTAACCACTGGCAAAATTGGGGTACCATTCCAACACATCAACCTCATCAACCTTTTGCCCACCATAGCATTCTCCCATCTCGCACTTCCTTTCATATATGTTGTAATTCACCTTCTTCTCATCCCCTTCTCAGATCCTCCTCCCTGTCACACACACCCTCCTCCTACCAACCCACTCTCTCTCACACACACACCCTCCTCTCATGAAAACGCCCCATCTCACCCACACCCTCTCAATTGCTTGTTTACCTCGTGAACCACTTTTACTTGCCCTTCTCACACACCCTTTTGGTTCATCTTCTCTCACACACCTCAACCTACCTTGCACTCTACCTTCTCTTGCATGCCTCTCTCTTTCTCACCTCCTCCATGCCTCTCTCTTTCTCACCTCCTCCAGGCCTCTCTCTTTCTCACCTCTTCCATGCCTCTCTCTTTCTCACCTCCTCCAGGCCTCTCTCTTTCTCACCTCCACCATGCCTCTCTCTTTCTCACCTCCTCCATGCCTCTCTCTTTCTCACCTCCTCCATGCCTCTCTCTTTCTCACCTCTTCCATGCCTCTCTCTTTCTCACCTCCTCCAGGCCTCTCTCTTTCTCACCTCCTCCATGCCTCTCTCTTTCTCACCTCCTCCATGCCTCTCTCTTTCTCACCTCCTCCAGGCCTCTCTCGTTCTCACCTCCTCCATGCCTCTCTCTTTCTCACCTCCTCCATGCCTCTCTCTTTCTCACCTCCTCCAGGCCTCTCTCTCACCTCCTCCAGGCCTCTCTCTTTCTCACCTCCTCCAGGCCTCTCTCTTTCTCACCTCCTCCATGCCTCTCTTTCTCACCTCCTCCAAGCCTCTCTCTTTCTCACCTCCTCCAGGCCTCTCTTTGCTCCTCCTTCCAGGATGGCTATTTAATTTATGTTCCCTCTCACCCATGCAAATGTTGAATGACAGTTTCTCAAACTTGTAATTCAGCAGTATAGGCTTAGCGGCCCTGCGGATAAAGTCTGATGAAATAATCCGATGTAATACTGTAATAGTGATACTACTACTACTACTACTGATAATAATAATAATGTGGTCTGTTGTTTTGCTATTATTTAATATTATTATTTCTTGTTATTATAGCAGACTCATCACGTCTAACACAACAAGGCCATTTTGTATCACATCCAAACAAACATGGCATTTTCACAGGGCAAGCACAACTAAAACCAGTTGCTGTGTCCGACTGGTTGCCACAGCCGTGCAAACAAGATTCTTTAGAAAACTGCAAACACGTTCCATTTGCACTTAAAAAAAACATGCACCTCATCAAACTGAGGAACAAAGGTACAAGTGGTTCTTCAAAATTAAAAAGATCAATTTTCAAGTCTGAAATTAGTAGAAAGATAAATGCTTTCTATTAGCAGGAAGTAACAGAAATCATAAAAGGATTCTGTAGCTATGGACTTAATCAAAATGTAAGAACGCATTATATTTAGCACTGAAACATAATTAGCGGTTTTAGGATTATGGCACGAGTCCAAACTTTTGCAAATGAGATTCCCCGTTGTTTGTGCTGCGTTCTGTTAAATACAATGATGCTGCTAACATGGGTCCCATATTCCGCTCTCGGTCACGTACCTCGGTTAGTTTCATGATTGTATGTAATGCAGATCCTAAGGACACGGTCTTTACTTGCCGAGAAGCTACACACTGCAGTGCTACTTTAATTGTTCAAGGGCACTACGTGTGTTGTTTTGCAGTGACGTAGGGGTATGCTTCAGTGATGGGTACATGAAGATGCACTCGAAGTTTTTAAGTGTCTTTACAGCTATAAATACACTTCTCTGGTACATGAAATATATGTGAATGTAGCAGATTTAAGAAAATGTTTTTTCGGTAACCTATTGCATACAGTTTAATCTCTTAGGGTATCTCAGTCGCTGCTGTTGCATTCCCTGAGTCATAAAGACATGTGAATGAGTCTCCCACCAAGGGCGTCAGAAGATAAGGACAAATAAGTGTGGCTGAAGTGCATCCAAGTTGTGCTTTACACCTGAAGTGTATTTCTTGCCAAAAAACACAAAACTTGCAAATTCATATACAGGGATTTCTTGTAATAAAAAGCAGGATGAATTCGGAGCATCTTGCTAAAAACGTTATGCTCTACAGGTGTGGATGTATGCTCATTCCCCACATTCTGAAGCTCTTACAGAGTCAAGGTGCCCTCTACAGTACTGGGGTCTATTATGTAAACCAAGCCAGGTATTGGCCCTTGGCAAAAAACACACTACACGCAAGCCCACCTCTAGGCCATCCTATGAATAACATGTGCCAGCCGGAAAGTGCACCAGTTAGGACTATGTCCTACTGTGTGGTGGCCAAACCCCAGAAATTGCAATGTTGGACCAAACCCAAAGGTATACATAATTGCGCTGCCCATCCAATAGTGGGGCCATCGGTGCATTTCTCATAATTTAAACTCTGCCGGCTGCATGGTCTCAGAGCTCATTTGCAGGAAGCAAATGAGCTCTTACTGGAACATTTGCTGATGCACACTGTAATACTAATGACCTTATTTAGGGTTTGAAGAGCATCCCACCGTCGTTAGAGTGGAAAAGGTCATAACCTCCTCCACTCTGGTGGATGACTGCTAGCCATATGCAGCAATCTTCACCTGCCAGGGGGAGATCAAAGGAGCCCCCACCACAGTGGCTACTCTGAAGGCAATGTAAGTTTGCTATGGAGCTGTCATGTTTAATGTGGCCGCTCAGCAAAGTCGGAGTTTATTTTTGAAAAACAAAAAAGTAGTGGTTCTGACATCCTGCAAGATTTTTCTCCCAGCGTGTGTTGGTCATTATAATTTTTTCTAAACAGGAAAAAAAGTACATCAGAACAACTGCCCTAAATAGGGGGTACCTAGACTGATGGCCAATGTCCTTGGGTGCTGACGGTTCACAAGACTCCAAATAGAGCGGGTAGGCCAAGAGTTTGGCGGCCATGTTACTCCACCATATTTCTGGTGGAGTACTGTATACATCAGCACACATATGTGTACAAAAGTCATGATGCAGTGGCCATTTTGGCTTTGCATTAATGTACAATTCCAAGATGGAAGATACATATCTTGGACCAGTAAATTAAAAAAAACTAAAAGATGTGCACTATAGAGAAAGGACTGGCCCAGAAGCAAATTACGGCTTCCGAGCCCTTCCAAAAAAGAAAAACAAAATGTACATGAAAAAATAATGTGACTGAGATGGGCTTAATAGCAATAGAGTAAAGGGGGTAGAAAGCTAAACAAAAAGCCAATCAGGTTGAATAGCGGTGGGGCAAATAATAGAGGGCCTGAGCAAGAGGAAGAGAGCAACTCGGAGAGCATAGGTGGCAGAGATTTGAGGGAGAAAGCTGCATATGAGGTAGAGAAAACAAGAAAACAAGAAAACACATGCACTCTTATGAGGTGCTTAAAGAACAAGCACTGGCATAGCCAATAGGTCTCGCCTTCGGAACCTTATAAGTGTTTAGTTATGCAGCACAATATCCTTGGTGCAACAACAGCAACTGTTGCATGGCTAAACATTTATAAGGTCCCAAAGGCGAGACCTATTGGCTATGCCAATGCTTGTTTGTTTCTTCTTTTTCGAGTCCTTTGGAGACTGATTTGCCCAGAATCACAGGCTGTTGATCGGATGCGAAGACTCGTTCCAAAGTCGGCAGCTCCCCGGCTGTGACGCCACATCATTAGGGTGACCAGGCATCCCGGATTTGCCCGACGGTCCGGGTTTTTCACCAGCTGTCCGGGCAGATTTCAGGAAATTTAGCTCCTGTCCCGGTTTTTAGAGAGGGTCAGCTGAAAACGGCGGGAGGTGTTTTTCATGTTGTACAAAGCAGGGATAGTGAGCAGTTGTTTCTAGAAAGCAAGTTAATTAACAGGGAAGCTTCTATGTTTAAAAATTGCATTTTATGTATGGCCTAACTACCTGTTCTGTAATTCCGTGCAGAGGAGCGCTGTCATTCTGTGCGCTCGCTTTAAGTAAAACTGTAGTCCTTCTTCTATTTCCATGAAATGTCCCGGTTTTTGGCTTTACAATTCTGGTCACCCTACACATCATGCCCTATCAGTAGCATAGCAAGGAGGCCAGGGGCCCTGATGCAAGCACGGAAAACTACCCCCTTTGTAATTTGTTAGGGTAGTATGATACAGCAATTATCATGTTTCAAAGGGCCCTGAAAGGCTCTCTCCGCCGGTGCCACTGCACCTGCTGCACCAGTGGTAGTTGCTTCAGATCGTAGTTCTGAAATCAGCCGACGACTTTAAAATCCACGCACACAGATTCTGAACTTTCAGATACACGTGCATAGGTCCCCAAAACTCCTGGCCTTGAACAGGAGTGCAAAAAATACATAGATTCGGAAACCTACGGGCAGGAATGCAAACCGAGGCGCTCCAGAAATCTGAAATCTCCTGTTCCACATTCTGAAGAAAAAAAAACAGATTTCAAAATATCTAGACAGCGCTCGTAATATCCATAGGCACATATTTTGAGACGTCCCAATACTCATCTGAAATGCCATACTGCACATTTTCCAGAGACAGTCCATAAAATCTCGCGTGACGCATCCTGAAATCTCATGGCAAAAACACAACTACTGAAATATCTACCTACAGATTGTAAACTTTATGCACCCGGATTGCTATCGCTCCGGGTGCATTCTGAAGTTTGTAGACACAGGTGCGCAGGTACAGACTGGACCACCTCCAAACACAGATTATTAATTTTTTTAGATTTAGGCTTCAGGCACAAATACACACATGACCGCTCTGGAAGCAGACATGCGTGGAAATGAGAAATCGACATGACATGACTGGATAAAGATATGAAAACTCTGAAAGATCCAGTCTTAGATTCTAAACTCTTAAAAAAACGGTTTGAAATATCTAGATGCAGATGCCGAAATGTCCCCCACCCACAGAGATGTGCGTTCTGAAATATTCTCACATATTCTGAAATTCCCACTCGCAGATTCAACATTCTCCAGAACCAGACACAGGAAAGAGTCTGAAAATCGAGATATAAGTCTGCACTCTCCAAACGCAGACACAGAAAGTCTTCAATATCTGGAGGCAGATTTTGAAATCTCCAGACCCAGCTACTCGCTGACAGATTCTGATATTTTTAAGTGTAGTCTCTGAAATTGCAGACTCACAAATGCAGATTCTGAACTCCCAGCATCCTTATATATAGACAGATTCCGGAAAATCTAGAAGCAGGTTTTGAAATCTCAAGATCAGACACACAGTTGCAGATTCACAAATGCCTACACGCAGTCTCAAATCTCGAGCCCGGACACGAAATCAGAAATTTCTAGACGCAGATTCTGGAATCCACAGAGCCGAATTCTGGAAAAATCTAGAAGCAAATTTCGTGATCTCCGTACACATGCAGATTCTAAAATATTGAGAGGCAGATTCTGAAATTCCAGATATTCATGCACATCTTTATACTGTGAAATATTTATATATGGTTAACAGATTTAAATTCTGCAGGAAACGTCACTGGAGTCAAATAATCTTATCCGTCCGTGCACACATTTCTTCTGCGTGACTGTCAGAAAGGCAGCCCTTTGTGCGACAGGTTTTATAAGCCCTAAGACTCGTAGAAAAAATCGTGAAAGTAAAATGAAATTATTGAGACAGTTTAATGGAAACAAAACGCGCTCAGGGGCCCTGCTGCGGTGCCCGCTCCTCCGCTGTGAAATCCAGCGTTATCAGAGACAACTGGGGGTGTGCAATACACACCTCAAGGAACTGCAGGGCTAATGTGTAATCGGATCTATGTGGGCATATCTCTCGTGGGGTAGGTGTGTGCCGAGGGGCCAGTAACACAGTTACAGTTTCGGGAAGCGCACGTGGTATTAAGCCCAGTGCTGCTGATTTTGGAACAGGTTCGAGTCCCGGCGTCGGCTCAACAGCCTGTGATTCTGGGCAAATCACGTAATCTCAAAGTGCCTAAAAAATAAATGTGATTGCGTGTAATATAACCGGTGCGCATGTAAAGCGCTCCAATACCTTCGGGCCGAGTTTGTGTCATATAATACTACACAAAAAAACAAACGTGGAAGTGGTTCTGGAAAGGTCATCTTGAAAATGCAGAATAATGGTACTACGGGAGGCAGTCGTCTCAGCAATACTCCTCTGAATGGGTTTGTGCGTCGGCTTCTAAAACGGTGAAGCCCCACAGATCGCCATAAATAAAAACACACAAATGTGCGGTGTTTGTTTGGCCTATTTAAGGATTTTTAAACATAAATAAAATATATGGTATTATGTCACATAGGAAACAAACGCTGTATACTTTTACGTTACAGAATGTAATCAACAGTGGAAAAACTGTGCTAGCGTTTTTTTGGTACGGTTTCCTTTTGGTCCACATAGAGATGATCATTTTAAAAAAAAATCAAATTTAGCACGCTTCGTTTTGTTTATTCGCACGTTGTGTAGCATCTTGCAGAGTCGAATACGTGTCTGGGCAAGAAAAGGTAAAATAGCGTGAATGGACTGGATTGTGAAATTTACATGCGTTTTCTATTTATTGAAAATACAATTAATTTCGGTGCTTTTACACCGCGCCCACTTTTATCGCTTTGGGCAGTTTCTGCAACAAAGTAACTAATGCAACTTTAAAACAAGCGCGGCCGCGAAAGTTAAAGTCCATCTGAAGCGTTTACCTTACGAGAGCGAGCAGCGGCGGGCGCGATAATTGCAAACAGATGGCGCCGCTGCTCGCTCCCGCAAGGTAAACACCGTACATGCACGAGGGCTCATTGGAAACAGTGCAGTACATGCACGAGTTTCCAAAAAAGTACGGAGTGATTGCAAAAGGTCACTCCAAGGCAGCGCTTGCGCGCTGCGTAGGCAGGACCTAAAATGGACAAAGTAGTTCCCTCAATGTCACCTGTTAAAGGGTGCAAGTCATCCAATTAACAGAATAGTAAAGGATCTCCAAGGGAGGAACAAACACAAGAAGAGAAGCCAATGTAAAAGAAGGAAGCAAATGAGATTGACAAGAAAACCAATCGGTGATAAGCAATGGGCTGACCAAAAGCCCACTTAAAGCATTTGTATTGAACACAATAGGTCTTCGACAACAGGCAGCTAAAAACTGTCCATAAGTGAACCCTAAAAATAATCCACCAGTAGAATATTCTGAATTTTATGCAAAGGGGCACTTCTATGGTGCAGTTTGGTACACATGGGGCTACAGCTCATTCCTTACTCTGAAAAAATGCTTGATGTGGATGAACAAATTGACCATGAAACAGTGGTACTGAAAATGATTCCAATGATAAAGGACCAAGTGTGCACGACCCACAGCCTCCGTCATGCAGTGGAGTGGGAGAGACTCAATGCTAAATTTGAGCCAGTAGTTCCCGGTGCTCGGCACTGGCACTTAATTGTCAACACCGGCAGTTATCACAGCCCGCCACATGGTGGCATTGTTTATCTAATTTTGTGATGAGCACAACGACAATTGTTTAATAATTCAATATACATTAAAAATACTAATATGTGCCCACCCAAAGCTATAAGAATAGCTTAGGTGGCAGGTATTCGTCATTTTAGGTCAAATCCTACCAGACAGTGCAGCTGTCTGGTTGCAAAAAGACATGTAGGTGATATTCTGAAGCTTCCCTGGGAATGCTTTTCACCCATTGCTTACAATTGGTTTTGTAATGTTTGTAACTCATTTATTTATAACTTTATTTACTATTTGTAAAGCGCCTGGTTACTCCCAACGGTGTGTCCCCGCGCTAGGATTCTAAACCCCTAAAAAGAAGGAGAGAGAAGGGGAGAAGTAGAACTATACCTAAGCTAAGAAAAGCAAGCGCACTAAAGGAAGACAACCAGATATTCCCTATTTTAAGGGTGAAACAGGCAAGTTTTTAGTCCTTTGCGGAAGTCCTTTCAGTGGGTTCAGATCTCAAATTCAGTGGCAGAGTGTTCCACCTTTTGGCTGCAAAATAGCTAAACGATCGGGCTCCCATCCTGGCCCTTTGGATTCTTGGCACCTTGACCAAGGGAGCCCGTACAGATCTTTGATTACGTGCAGGTATACAAGGAGTTATCATAGCTCATAGGTAGCTTGCGCCCATGTTCCATAAAATTCTGTGGCAGTAGCCCGCGGCCTTGTAGATAATCCTCTTCTCCACTGGCATCCAGAGAAGAGCAGACAGAGCTTTGGAGGTGGATGTTCTTCTCAGGAGATTAAGGACCAAATGCGCTGCAGCATTTTGGATGGGTTGGAATTTAATTAAACTTCCTTTAGAAGCTCCCAAATAGAGGCTATTGCCATAGTCTATTTGAGATGTAACCAGGGCATGAACAATAGTTTTTCTGACCGCTATAGGTAGTAGGTCTAGGAGTTTCCTTAGGACTTTGAGAGTCCCGAAGCATTTGCCAGCTGCCTTCCTAATTTAACTCTCAAACGAGAGTTTAGGATCAAACCACACCTGTGCTTTTGGAACAGGGGGTCCAAACTCATATTTGCTTGCTTTCTGTTTGCTGGCTTCATTTGTTTTAGGCTACCCAGCATATATTTGTCCCTCCCGTGGAGCAAAGCATGTTTACTGTATTCCTCCACAAGTGTTAGCTTTCTGTAAACAGGCCTTTAAATTTGGTTCTTATCTTGTCACATTTGCTGTGTATTCAAAGACAGAGGTCAAATGTAGGCTCTGTCTTCCTAGGGGGTTTGGTGTTTACTTTTCTCTGTCTAACTTCAAAATGAGTGGATTTATGTGACAATCTTGCTGTGTGCGGGAAAGGAAAGGTTTTTATTTCGAGCAGACAACAAAATTTAAACATCATTAAATGAACTGTCCAAATAGTTCAGAATCTATCAGAATTAGTAAAGCACAAATGAACCATTTAAAAAATAATAATTTTGAAGTGTAGTGCTAACAAATATTTTAGTACGATCAAATCAATAAACTAGGTGATGCCATTTTACAACATTATCGTTTGTGCACTGTGCAGTTATTGTACCATTAAAACTGTATGTGCAAATGTAATGGTCATTTCAGTTGAAAATGTGTTGTCTGTAATGGAAGTGCGCTACCACACCTTGCATACTCCACTTTACGCCACTCCATTCCACAACACTCTAATCCACGACACTCTACCCCACTCAAGACACTCTACTCCACTCTAGACCACTCCACTCAAGGCCACTCTACAACACTCTATTCTATGACACTCCACTCCACTCCGCAACACTCTACTCCAATTGATGCTAATCTACTCTACGACACTATACTCCACTCTAAGTCCCTCCACCCTATGACACTTTACTCCACTCTATGCCACTCCACTCTACTCTACGTTACTCCACTCCACTCTATCAGACTTTACCCCACTTTCTGTTATGCCACTTCACTCTGTGATGGTTAGTAGTTGTGTTTGTACTGTTATTGGTAGCACTGGCAGGGGTAATAGGTGGTGAAAGCTGCAGTGGCCCCCTGGCAGGGGCCTTTGCCTCTTATTAATCGATTTTTTAAATATAAATTAAGCATTCAAGAGACCTGCTTAGTGGGTTCCTTGTCAGTTTTCCTCCCTAAGGCCTCAGACATCTGCAGGAGGCCAGAACTGTAGTGTCATAAAAATTGCAAGTTTATTGTGGCTAGGGTGAAGGGATGGAGTTTTCATGCTTATGATTGTAAAGCTAAAATGTGATGGGTTAAAATATCTGGGACCCTAATTGTAGATTGCACAGGTCGTCATCATTTCATCATGACACTTCAGATGTCTTGCGAGGGCCCACAGATGCACTAGCTGGCTGCTGTAGGATTCTGCGCTCACCTATTTCAAATTTCTGTGTTTCTTCTTTTTGCAGCTAAGTGCCCCGGTGGGTGTAGAAATGGAGGCTTCTGCAACAACAGGCACGTGTGCGAGTGTCCCGATGGATTTTATGGTCCCCACTGTGAGAAAGGTAATGCACTGTATTTTAGTGAAATGTTTTCTACAGTACTAAATAGCGCGGAAGGCAGGATAGTGCTGTACACTTAAAATTAAAACAATAAATACAAATAAAAAATCCAACACCACAAACCCTAAAGATCTCGGGGCCGCTTATTTTGTAGAACGCCCTATCCAGGAGTCATAGTCAGCAATCTTTCATACGGATGACCTATTTCCTAGCATGATCACAAGTCACAAATACAGAGATCATGGTAAAGTTTTCAGTTGTCTGTCCTTGTCGGGAGTAGGGGGTAAAGAATTTGAGTTAGTGGTAAAATCCAACCCAGTAAATCACTGGTTTAAGGTCTTTTGGTTTTTGAAACATGGGGTGAGCTGTCTAAAATGGGGCCTATTACTTGTGCTATGAAAACCACTTGAAAGCTGTATTGTCAGCGTTGAAAATTAATATTTTAATGGGACCAGGCAATATTTAGTCTTGCTGACAACAAAAGCCTGGTCGTGTTTTCAGGTTGAGGGTGATGAATTCATAGCTACCAAACCCGACAATCAATCATGCTGTAACACGAGGCACTCCCTTTTGGTTTTTGTGTAGTGTGCTTCTCCCACTAGGTGAACTCAAAGCATGCTAGGACGGTACAGCAGTTCGATTCCGTGTAGATTTGTGTGTTTGTGGTGGGCAAGGTGTTTGAGATTGAAAAGTGTTGGATGTTGTGGTTTCCTGGATAGGAAATGAAGAAAATATTTGTTGGTGTTAAATGAACTCTCCTGTCCTGATGTCTGAATACAGAAAATGGGTATCATAGCCTGTCCTGGGGAGAGTTTCAGTGTCTCCCTGTCTCAGTATGTGCGCAGTGTCTCCCTGATCAGTCAGACTTGTCTGCCTTCTTGTTCCAGTTTGCGTATGATCATCAGGATTTGTGGCCCAATGTCTACCTATCCTACTTGCTTCTCAGAGCCCGCCTACAACAGTGTGGGTATGTGTCATTGCCTCTTTGTTCCAGTTAGTTTGTGCCTATCCCAGTTTATGCTAGTATCTTGTTTGGGTGGCCAGTTACAACTGCAGTATTTGACCACAATAGCAACACAACATTGGTTTTGGTCACAGCGTAAAATTCAGTTAAAGAAAGCCCAGATGTGGCACACTCTGACGATGTGGCCTAAAAGATGACCATAACGATGTGATGTTATAATCATCCATCAGCTACCCCTGAAATCTAACACGTGAGATATCCTGTGCATTGGCACTGCTTGACCCCCACTAAGCAGGGCTTAAGCCTACAAATACATAGACAAGTTTGAGTGAACCCATTTGTTTGCCCCAGGGCTGTCTGGGATTCCAACTTCTCAAACTGAGGACGTAAGCATGGTGGCTGTGCTTACTCGGCACTGAGGCGTTGCGCAAAGTGGGACTAAGGTGGCAGCCCCAAAGACTCTAGTAGAGCAGCTTGACACCTGCCACTGTGGGAGCAGGTGCTCTGAGAGGAAATAATACATACAGTCACCCTAGCCTGCAATTATTGTTGACAGTGAGGGAGCCCTGCCCAGGGACATAATGCGCAAGCACAGAAAGACCCGCCAGATGCCACCCATGGAAGTAGGTCCTACAGGCAGAGAAATGAAGCCCTGTCCCCCAATGGGAGATGATACATTGAGTACAATGCTGAACGATTCCTCCGATAGGTTAGACAAGATCCTAGCAGCGGTCCAAGACTCCTATAGGGCACTAGAAGTTGAGATAGAAACTCTGGTGATTGATCTCGACCTTATCCAGGCTTATCATAGAAATGTGTTGGATAGGGCGACAGCGGAAATCAAAATGTCAGTAATGGAACCGGCATAGCCGACCTCAAGAAACAGCTGGTAGATGTGCTAGAGAGGTATGAACCTAAAAAACCAAGCTGAAGATGCTAATACAGGCAAGGAGGAACAACATACGTATCACAGGCCTGCCGGAATGACTCAAAGGACCACATATGGAACTATACCCAGAAAAAAGGGCCAGAGAGAAGGTGGCACCGAAGCCCTTGTCGTGATTCTTCACATTAGTGAGGATACATAGGGTTCGGTTCCACCATCTCTGCAGAGTGTGCCTACAGACCCATTACAACCAAAGTGGAAAAATACCAAGTCAGGGTCAATATCCCCCAAGAAGACAGGCTGAGAGGGCTGCTGATAGAAGAAGGAGCAAAAGTATACATTTTGCCATATTATAGCATGGCAGTGCAACAGCAAAAGGGGCTGTTCACTGCAGTGAAATGCAAGTTACTGGGCATCCACCTCACATATATGCTACTTTTCCCTGCAAAGGTACAGGTGTATAGAGACAGTAAATATACTTTTTTACTGACCCAGTGGAGGTATAGGAATGGGTAGAAGCCATGGGGTCTGCAGAGGACAACCTGGAAAGATATCCACCCCTGCCAAGAGCTCCATCACTGCCTCATATGGAGAAACAAGATGAAGTGGGTGGCGTGACCAAACTGAAAATACCAGTAATAATGGGAGGGCTCCCCGACGCCAGGAAGACCGTCACCTACGCACTCATCACCAGCAGACTGGACTAAGGAAACGCCCTCTACGCCGGAATCAACAAAAAACTCCTCTGCAAACTCCAGACCGTCCAGAACGCCGCAGCCAGACTTATCCTCGACGTCCCACGACATGACCACATCACCAAACACCTCTGCGACCTTCACTGGCTCGCTGTCGAAAGAAGAATAACTTTCAAACTGCTCACACACGCCTACAAAACTCTCCATAACACCGGACCCCAATACCTAAACGAACGACTCTCCTTCCATGCCCCCAAGAGATACCTCTGCTCTGCCGACCTCGCCCTAGCCACGGTCCCCCGCATCCACAGGGCCAGAGCAGGTGGCAGATCCTTCTCCTACCTGGTGGCCAAGACCTGGAACGAACTCCCACTCCGCATCCGACGAAGCCCGACACTGCACCAATTCAGAAAGGACCTCAAGACCTGGCTCTTTGAACGATCTACAGACCTGCTCACAAACCCCCTCCCACAGCGCCTTGAGACCCTCATGGGTGAGTAGTGCGCTTTAAAACCCCTGCTTGATTGATTGAGGGCTGGGAATGCCGGATATAGAGGGCTACTTCCTTGCAGCACAATTGCAGTGGGTGGTGAGATGAGTGACAGTGCCCCTCTCCCTACAGGCAGCGTGCATGGCAAAAGTAATGGCAGCAGTAACAATTGCTGCCACAATATGAGGCAACAGGCCTATTCAAGCACCAAACACTTAAAAAACAAATGTAAGTTCATTGACCTATCTTTGGCACTGGTTAAAAAGAAGTTAACATTGCTGTGGAAGATGACAAAGCTCATTATCATCTCCTGCTGGCTAATAGCAAAAAAAACACTGCGTAGAAACAAAAATGGCAACCATAAGAAAGGTGAGCAAACAGACGGGAAGGTCAGGAACAATGCAGAATTGGGACTTCATACAAATTCCAGAAATATAGTAGTGCACACCCTAACATTCCACACGCTCTCTCCTTTACACTCACTATGAACTGATGGTTCACCACATCAACTGAAATGCAAAGGTAACCAAAACATACCTAAAGGTGGTAGGATAGATGAACACACACTACAGCAGTGCTTCCCAAACTTTTTAAAACCATGGCTCAATTTTCAGAACGACAAACTTTTGTGACACATCTAGCTTTAATGGACATAGGGCGGGCAATTTTTCCATAGAAATGGCCACTAAATTTGTACAGACATACAGTTTCACTAATAAAACTATATCAGACACAGATGATAATGTGGGTAAAATGGGTTTCAGTGAATATTTATCATTTGTACAATACTAAATAAAGTGTCTTGATCCCATTAAAATATTGATTTCAATTACAAAAAAGTGCTTCATTTTTGCTTTCCTGATGAATGTGTACAGTTCATTTAGAGGTATTTACATTTTATTGTGTGTTACAAACAAATGTGATCCTCATGCCTCTCATTCCACATTCCATGTCCCCATCAGGATTGTCACAGAATTCACTTGACATGTTTTTTCACTGACTGCAAAGTGAGAAGGGTTTGTATACACCAACTCCCATGCTAAAAAATAGCAGCAATGTGTCAGAAGACATAGCCTGACATTTGTACTCTGTCTTTAAAGCACAGCAAATGTGACAAGATAAATACAGAATTTAAAGATATCTATATTTATTGCTTGGAGTTTTCCGACCCCCCAACATTGGCTCGCAACCCACCATTAAGTCTCGACCTGCAGTTTGGGCAACACTGAACCACAGGAACATTGAGGAGCTGTTACTTAAGCTGGTTTATATGTTGTTTCTATCAGTTGCTTTTCACTTTTTTCACTAATTCTCGTGCTTCCGGTTCTTACAGTTAAAACCTAGCTAGCACAATGTTATGTATGTATGAATGTACACGGCATTTCTAACATAACATAACGTGTAAATTTAAAGCTCATGTGCACCCAAAGGTATCTCGGCTCTGAATAACAGGTGTTTATTGTTACCCAACACAATGGTACTCATTTTATCGAACTCAGAAGGTTGAAAGGCTGAGTGGACTCACCAGGATTTGATCCTGTGGTCGAACACAGGCCCCTACAATGGACGTATTAGTCCACTAAGCCACCAGACCCAGCATTCTGTAGTATGAATTAAGCCCAAGGGCAGTGGAGTGCTGTACATAGTCAAAGAGAAGGATATATTCAATAGGAGGAGAGGAAGCTCAGTTGTGGATGGTTAATGCATTGTGATGTAATACTCTTTAGATAGTTGATTCTTCAACTCTTTCCTAAATTGAAGAAGCATTGGCACAGTCCTGATGGATATGGGGATGTTGTTCTAAAACCTTGGTGTATAGATAGGAAAGGACTGTAGCCTGTGTTTTACTTTTTTACACTTCTTAGCCTGTAGTCTGATGATGTTCTAGCTGTGGTTGTGCCAAGATTCACTAGGGATGGTGAGCTTGTCTGCATGATAAGCAGGGGTGCTGGTCATGATAGCTTTGTAAATGATGCAGCTGGTTTTGAAGATGATTTGGGTCGGCGAGGGGAACCAATGGAGTTTCGTCAGGATCGGGATGGTGTGATGATATTTCTTTCTTGAGGCCCTGGATAAGACATGCCGCAGCGTGCAGGATGCCATAAGGTTCATCAGTGTGGAGTCTGGGAGGCCATGGAGTCTGCATTACCATCGTCCAGATGGACAAGTATGAGTGCTTGAACAGCAATTCTGAGGTTGCTTTGCAGAAGTAATGTTTTTACTTTCTTTAGAAGAAAGGGCTGGTACCAGGCCAGCTTGTTTTTCAGCAAAGTGTTCCTTGAGGGTGAGGTTGGTGTCCATGGTGAATTGAAGTGATTTGGCGTTCTGTAAAAGTTGTTGTTCGAAGACGTCAAGAATCATGTCATTAAAACAGGTTTGTCATTTACCTTGTTTATAGTTCTTGGCAAGTAACAGAAATTCTGTCTTGGGTGGTTTGAGCTTCAGATAAGCGTAGGACATCCAGGTGTGGATGATGTTCAACCAGTGTTTGAGGTATGGGATGTCTGAAGACTTTCAAGTATAGTGGTGTGTTATCAGTGATTAAATTGGTGACTCTTGATGCTGTTGTATCTGACTAAGGCACCAAGCTTCTCTATGTGAAGGTTGAAGATAGGTAGAAAGAGGCAATATGGAGCTGTGGGGGACTGGTAATAGGGTTCTTTTGTGACCTAGAGGTGACCATGGAAAGGTAGGAGGAGATCCAGTGAAGGATCTAGCTGATGAAGGACATAGCTGATGAATCCCATTTAAGACACAGGGGTGCCTATGAAGGTGGGATGATCATTTGCGACAAGGGCAGCTGAGAGGTCCAGCAGTATCAGGTGGAAGGGGTCATCTTCATCTGTGGTCAAGTGGGCATTGTCTATGATGTGTAAGTTTGTGGTCTCCGTGCTCCAGTGGATTTAAATCCATACTAATAGTTGTGCATGGTGTGATTGTGGATTTGAATATAGACTGCTTTTTCAAAGATCCTGCTGATGAATTGTAGGTGAGTGTTGTGCCGATAGTTGGTGAGTTCATCAGGGTCTAGTGTAGGTATCTTTAGGAGTGGGAGGATCTGGCCTTTCTTCTGGGAAGATGTCTTGAGAGAGGGAGGAATTGACAAACAATGGTAAGAAGGGGTAAGAGAACTTCTCAAGCGAGAGCTTTGATTAAGGACAGTAGTAATTCATCATCTTCATAAGAAGTTGCTTTGAGGGAGTTAAGTATGTCAGTGAAATCTGGGAGAGATAGGGTTTTGAAGACTGAACATTGGGGGATTCTACAGGTGAGTGTAAGAATTGAAGCAGGCTTGATGTCATCGATATGCTGTTGAATCTTCTATATTTTTTCACTGAAGAAGAGGTTGATGGCTTTGAACTTTTGTGTGGAGTGAGGAATAGGTGGGTCCAGCAGGGGCTGATGCAGTGCTTGATTGTCATGAATAGTGTTCTGCTTCTGTTGGTGACTGCATTGATGCTAATGATGAAATATCTCAATGAGTGAATTATGTATTTCATCCATGAGCAAGCTGTAATGTAACCTAACTTTTAATATTGCCAAAATGTTAAGTCTATTAAAAAGATTTTAAAAGAATAGCAACCCATTCTCACTAATTACCTTTAACATGCAAGGGCAACTTAATCAATGTTTGGGTACCATAGTGTATATGGGATGAGCCCTCCTTCTCATGTTACAGTTCATATAACATGATGAGATCACCTGGGGATTTGGATCCACTATAAACATCTAAGAAGACCGAATCTCATCTGACATTTCACTTCATCCGGGGCTTGAGAACCTCAGCGTTCATCTCAGTGTCACACTCAAAAGCACAGTCTAATCATAGCCCACCTGTAGTAAACCTCGGTTGACCAGGGAGAACAATGCATGACAGCGGTCAGTAAGTAAAAGAATAGGGCAGGTCACCCCACCGTAACATTCCATATGAGAGGGCAAGCGCATCCATGGCAAACGACACAGTGAATAATGGCATCTAAAAGTGGAGGAAAATGTGGTCTAAAATAATCTTTCAATATTCTTAATAATATATAAAGTGAAAAGCCCTCGGAGGAGTCATGCAGACCAGTAAGTACTACCAATACTTAAAAGAAAACAGATGGGAATTAAAGGTCCATTCAATGCAATTGCATAGTAAGGACTCATGTGAAATTCAGTACAAACAGTGCTTCAGTTTTTTTTAAAGTAGAGTATACTTCTTCAGCCTTGTTGTTGTTGGACATCTCTATCCTACCTTCATGGATGTCAACTTTCTCTTTGACGTGTGCCACAAGCCCAATTTTCCTAGGTTGATGTAGCTGATTGGGAGGGAGAAAAGGCAGCATGAAATACAAGCTGGAGAGGGAAAATGAGTTGGACGTATTCATGAAGTAATAAGTACTGGATCACAATTTAAAGGATGGTGGGGATCCACTGTAATATGTGCTGTTTTTCCCTCCACTCTAGCTCTCTGTGCACCCCGGTGTATGAATGGTGGTCTCTGCATCTCTCCTGGTTTGTGCATCTGTCCACCTGGATACTTTGGCATCAACTGTGACAAAGGTATGCACATTTGGCACAAGGCTGCCTAAAACATCGCAGGTTTTCAAAATCATCCCATGTTTCAAAACATCTTGAACGCACACTCCCAACATCCCAGTAATTATTTCAATGTTATTAAACAATATGTGAGAATTATTGACTAGTTAACATCAGGATTCTGGCATTTTGATAATTTATTAATTCCTGTTTCTTATGAGTGCATACCAGTCTAGGTCAGGCATCTAGTGTTATTCAATCATCATATCTATACCACCAGCAGTAGTTAATGATACTTAATCATACGCAATGCAACACGTGACTTGTATAGGTGCACACGTTATGAGTCTTGACCGTGCACAAGTCTTACGTCTTGATTCACAAACTGCACTTTTTAGTACGTTTTATAATACTACAAAATGTACTACAAAGTGCTATTCACAAACTATGTGCAGAGTTTATGCCTCCATATTATCTATACTGTGTGTGCTCTCCCCCTGACTGCAGAATCTCCGCACACTGAAGTATATGTTTTAGTAGTAAATGAGTGATGGACTGAAGGGAGTGGGTGGAAAAAGGGGCGGAATTACTACAGAGGATGATAGTATTAGGAAGGAGTAAGACGCGTTTGTAAAGGGTCAGGGAGGAGGCTAGCAAGGGACGTCACCAACCCACACAGGAGTAAGCCAATTGCTATACACAGGGGGTGTAGACATGTAACTTACACCTTTGTAATAAATTTACAATCTGAGTTTGTGAATACCAAAAAGTAGTAAACTTGCTCAAAACTGTAAATTACTCAAAAGTCTAAGTCACTTTTGTGATTCAGGCCCTTAGACCTTAAACAGTTAGAACATCATGCCAATTTACTAACATATCAGCGTGCTCCAACTAGGGGCATAGCTTCAATGGGGTACTTGGGGTGTGATACCCTACAAATATATGCATTCTTGGCTTGGTAGTTGGGTCTGGGGGCTTTGATTGGGGTCTGCTATGTCTGTGTTAGTTTTTCTCGTTGTTCTCATCTCACTAAGTGGTTTTACATTGTTCATTGTTTGCATTGGGACCTTAAATGTATGTAGTGATGGTTTTACCAAAAAAGTAATATATTTGCACCCAGAGAAGTACTTTTGAATGGGTGCAAATGTACTGCCTTTTAGAAAGCATAAACAGTGGTATCACTTCGCTTGAAAAGCAGCGCCAATATTAGGTTTCCAGGCATACTACTGCCAATCAGCACCCAAAAAGTGTTGGAATGAATGCATATAGTCTAAACACTTGCACTCGCTCAAGCCATAATTTTTCGGCCACTGCTCTATTCTAGACTGAGGCCCACCTATATCAAATCAGTACTGACCCCATACCTCATAGGAGCAGTCTATCCCAAACCATGGTCATCTCACACATCCACCCTATGGCCCACCACTTTTTAAGTGGGAAATGTAAGATTCATCCTGATCTCACTGACTAAGCTATGCCCCTTGCTCCAACTGAGTGAGATAGCTCTTCTGGGTAATCACTAATGTTGTCCAGAAAGTTTTCAAGGAAGGTTAATGGCTTAATCCACACAAAAGGGCACCTAGGTGGAGAATGAGCATTCCAATGGGGGTTGACTGGAGTTTTACCATCCCCCTCTAAGATGGCAATTGCTGACTATTAATAGCCTGTGGTGCTGGCAGAGACAACCCAGAGGTTTTACCCAGTAACCAACCACAGTGTGGCAGTGGTGAGAGCCGGGGCATTGGTCAAAGTGAAGAAGCAGAGTGTGCCCAATTCCAATGAGGTGGTAGAGGGCGGCCCTGCTGGATGATGGCAACCTGGAGGAGGGTGAAGTTGGATGCAGAGTCTCTCAGGCATCTTTATATGTGACTGACAATAGGCCCCAGCAAGGGTCATACAAGAGAGAATAACAGGACAAAGGAGGTAAATCACAAAAAGGTGAAAGACAAGTGACATTTTTTTGTATCCCCAAAGTCTCAAGCTCAACGGAAGCAACTATGTAGGATCAGGAAAGCCCAGCTTCCAGAGAGGGACTTTGACACTAGGGGAGGTGGTGCTGATGGCCGTGATGCATGGGCTGCAAGAGTCCCAACAGTCAAAGTGACAGGAAAATGGTCTCAGAGGACAGGTCTCTGGAAGACATAAAGACCAGATTGGGGATAATGAGGTGGATATAAGCAACCCAGACAAGAGTGTTGTAACCTCAGACAAGGGAGCGACAGACGACAGAGAAGAATCAAGATAAAGAGATCCTTTGCAGCAATGTGCCATCATGTGCATTTAATGCTTAGAAGACAAGCTATGCATCACCTTGTTGTTGTTGCAGTTTATACTCTAAGTGCAACAGGTATGCCCAGACATGGGTCCCATGCTCAATATGCCATAGGACTCAAACTATACCTCACTGATGAGATCTAAGTAGGTCGAAACCGGTCTGGTGTTACTTGTGGTCCCTTCTGGAGGGAGCCTTTACTGGCACTTCGGGACAAACTGTTTCCATGAGGAGAAGGGTGGTTTCTGATTTGTCTAGAGTGGCTTGTTGGGTGAAAAATGATGGACTGGAATGCAGATCTGAGAGATTGCAGTGGCTGAGATTAATTCAGGCATTTTATCCATCACCTCGTTGTTGCTGCTTTTTAAGCCCTAAGTGCAACAGGTATGCCCAGACATGGGTTCATTGCTCACTGTGCCATAGGAGTCAAGCTATACCACACTGATGGGACCTAAGTAGGTTGAAACCGGTATCGAATTGTTTGTGGTTCCTTCTGGAGGGTGTTTGCCTGGCAGCTCAGGACGGATTGTTCCCATGAGGAGCAGGACTTGTACTGATTTGCATAAGGTGGGCCTTTGTCTAGAGTGGCATGGTGGGTAAAAAACGATGGACTGAAATGCCACACTAAGCATTGCCAGTGGCTGAGATTAATTCAGGTGTTCCATTCATCACCTTGTTGTTGTGGAAAACAAGGTGGAGCATCTAAAGAATGCAACAAGAGGTACCAACCTGAGAATCTTAGGAGTCGCCACCCCAGTACAAAATAGAAGACCACAATTGAAACCTTTCAGTTGGGTGCAGAATTAGGCTAAAACAACACATAGAGATCCCGAGGATCACCAGAATCCCCTCTAAGGACCCTATATGAGGTGATGCTGGAGTGGGGTCTCTGCACGAGGAACTTTCTAGTGCGAAGAACAAAGTTGCTGACCAGAACTGCTGCCAAGAGTCCCGATTTTCGCTTTCCTGGCCAGTGGGTACACTTGTTTCGAGACCGGAGGCATGCAACATTAGAAAAGAGTCAAGAGCTGCAGCTGCTCAATGTTCAAGGGAGATTTACTTGTTAAAGGTTTTGAGACCTCATGTGGTTCCCATCTAGGCTGAGTGTGAGCTATAAAAGGTGTCAAATCAGTTTCACCCAACCTAAGGCCACCCATGACTTTTGTGATCACATTCTGCAGAGGAGGTTCTGGATACCCAACATGGCACCAGTTGGAACACAATTGATAGGACTAGATATAGAAGAGTTTGTAATTGAATGATGGTCTTCTGAAAATGTTCCTTCCTTGTTTGGTTTGGAGCATCAGGTGTGATGTTTCTGATGTGACACATATATTTTTTTTATCGTGAAGATTAAGTCATCCACTTCCCCCTTCAGTGAGTACTAATATCTAGGTGTTCTAATGTGGTGAAGTATGCAAGTGAAAAGTATGTGGTTTCTTTTCTGGAGCATGAAGCATCATTGCCGAACCTTTAGCTTGTTATCTTGTAATGTATTTTTGTAGAATACTTTAGTATGGTGCTTTATATGTATCAATAGAATTATTGAAACATGAATTGAGTAGTGATAAAGCCTGTTATTTCAGCACTTAGAAACAGCAAAAACTGTGGAATGACTCAAAACTGTGGAAATGCTGCAGGCATACTTTCGAAACTGTTGCAATGCAGTATGCATACTCCTGAAGAACTGTCAAGATTCTGTTGGGCATGAACTGTCAGAGTCATGGAGAAGCTGTGGACTTGCCCCCTGGCGACTATCAAGCTGTGGGTCTGCATGCTGTCTCCGAACTGTGGAAGTGCTCTGGGCATGCTTCCTCAGAAGTGTGGAGCTCCTATAGGCATACTCTTCAAGGTCTGGGAGACGCCTTGGACTTTTGGTCTCACAACAGTGTAGATGTTGTGAATAAGCTTCCTAGGAACTGTGGAGATGTTGTGGACATGCTCTCCAAGAACTGTGCCGGTTCGTAAAGGTGTTTTCAGAATGTTTTTTAAGTCATGCAGAGACCACATGATCCTTCTCCCTTAGAGCTTGTGGTTCTGCACGCACGTATTCGTAGAACTCTGGAGATGTTGTCAGAAAGACCTTTCAGAACTCTGAGGATGCTTTGGACATGCTGTCACCCATGTGTGTAAATGGTGAGACCGTGCTATCCGCATCCTGTAGAGATTCCTTGTGCTGTCTTTTCTGTGGGCATGCACCTAACAGACACTACCAGGACAGTTAGGATGCTGTAGTCACGCTCTCATGGAACTTTAGGGGTTGTGGGCATGCTTTCCCAGGACTGTCATGTTTCTGTGGGAATGCTCTCTCAACCCTGTGGAGATTGTTTGGGCATGCTTTGTACTAATTTTGGACTTGCTGGGTGCATGCTCTGGTAGGACATAGAGATGTATGTTATCTCAAATCTGTAGATATGATGTATGCATGCTCTTTTACAACTGTAATGATGACAATGGCATGTTCTCGCTGAATTTTAAAGAAGCTTTGGAGATGATCTCCCATAGAGGTGGAAGTGCCACAGGCATTCTTACTCTACGTAATGGAGATGACAGGACATGTACTCTTAGAATTAGTGAGGAGTGGTAGATATGCTTTCTGAGAAATATAGAGATGTCGTGGAGCTGCTCCTCAGAACGATGTCATGCTCCGTAAGAACATTTAGGATACCGTGGACAAGCTATCTCAGGAATGCGGAGATAGGGCACCTATGCTCCCTATGAAGTGTGAAAATGGGAACATGCTTTTGCTGGACTATGAATATGTCAGAGACATGCTCTCAAACAACTGTGCAGATCCTCTGAGCATCTTCAGGACTGTTGCGACGTTGTCGATATGCTGTTTCAGAATGTGGAGATGCAATGGGCATGCCTGTCTGAATTGTGGACATGCCTTCAGCATGCTGTTTAAAAATGTGGAGGTGCTCTCCGAGATCTGTGGACATGTTTTGGACATGTGTTCTCGCATATGCTGCGATGCTGTGGGCATGATGTGATCTTATGAGATGGAGGTTCACACGTGGAGACCTGTCAAGCCTTTGGTGATCACTGTGGAGATGAGTACTGAGTGGCTCTGGGATTTCAGTGGTTCTGCACCTGCCTCCCAAGTGTTGTAGCAAGTTAGACCCTCAGCTCCTACCCGCAATATACGCCAGGGGAGCTGCTTCCTGCATCACAAATAGCAGAGCCCTGATTTAGTGCATCTCTCACTGCAGCACCACGGCGTTAGGTCCTTTCCTGGTGCATCTAGTTTCAATGCAAATTATCCCAAACTCAGCGTCTTACAATAATGCAGGGATGCCCGCAAATGGCTTGCGCCTAGTCCGGAAAAGTCGTTAATTATTTAAAAGCATATCAGGCACCATAAACAGAATTAAAAATAAATGGAAATGCGTGAAAAAACAATAACAGCTCTATTTTTTTTCTGTCAGAAAAACGTAAAGTTAACGGGATGAATGCAAATGTGTGTAACATTGAGTCCTGGGTGTCCAAATCCGGGCAGATCAATCAACTCAGTGTTTTTATATTCCAAACTTGATAGAACGGGTGTGACAACTATTATTTACTGATATTTTCGTCGAAATTTTTGTAAATTGCCAGGACGTTCGGGAGTACAGGGGGTGTAACAGGAGAAAGGGACGCAGCGTCCTTCACATGAGCATAAGTACAAGGGCATGCTTTAAAAATAATTCCCCCTTCTTTCTATTAAATGTGTGTGTTTTGTTTTATTTACAGCAAACTGCACAGCAACCTGTTTGAATGGCGGGACCTGCTTTTACCCCAGAAAGTGTGTTTGTACCCCCGGCTTCGAGGGAGAGCTGTGCGAGACAAGTGAGTGCCCGCTTCCGACTTTCACTTCTTCCACTTGACCTCAGCCTGCGCGCGCTTCCGTGCGTACTCGTGGACTCGGGTGACATGTGTCTGTGTTGGTTTAAAGTCTTACTCCATATTCACACCGTTGCTTCAAAGCGTTTGTCCAGGAGATCAAAGGATTTGACCATTTTCAGAGGTTTGGCATCAAAGCCAGCCACACATGTTATCCCAAATCAATGGAAAGGCGTGCTTTGAAGCCCGGCCGGCTGGCACACTTTCCGATTCAGCTGTTGGCCCACTGATCAAACACAGAGGCGAACCATTTCACTCCACTGAAGACGAGATGAAGGCAACGGTGGCCAGGGCTGGCTGGTGCCAGGCACTCCCTTTCCACAGCCAGGCCGACTTTCAAACTCTTTAATTCAAAGCGCAGGTTTGCGCGCCCGTACCCCGCTTGCGCAGTCACCGCAGAGTGGCCTGAGTTTCCACACTGCAGGCGATAGTGAATTAGCTTGTGATATCAGGTGTCAGTTTCAACGTGGATGTGCGACACGAAAACACACAGCAGTGCCGGCCCATCTGAACGATCCTTTTTATTCCCTACTCCACGTAGTTTCAGTTCTATCTCTAAAGACGACCTGTGTATTTATTCAGATACTTATATAAAGTTGAGCGCTGTACACAAGGTCTCGTACCTACAAAATGAACGTGTACTTGTGTAATGTTAACTGGTGCTCATGTAAAGCGCTCCAAAACCATCGGGCCGAGTTCGCGCTATATACAACTGCATAAATAAATGAATAAATACACGAATAACTAAATAAATATGTAAGAAGCACACTACCAATAGATTCTCTATATTAATAGTTTATGGGCGGCCCAGGGGGCTATGGTGGAGGGGTAGCAAAGGATGCAGCCGGCGCAGTGTGTCCAGAGTTGCCGGGTTCCCAATCTGCCATGAGAACGTGGTGTGATGGAATTAAGTCAATTTATGACGCAGTAAATGACAGCTGAGCCACATGTTAGATTAAAAATATTGGGTCGGAGTGTACCCAGGGCTTTGAGTCGGCCGGGTCTCACCGGTGCTGAGCACCGGCCGTTTTTAGGTCTCGCCATGAAGCCAGCGCTTGCGCTGCTCTGGGCGAGACATTTTGTAAGTGGGCTTTTAGAAATGCGACCACTTTTTTTTGGGCTTGCCTAGAGCATTCGGGTACGCGCACAGTAACGCGCATTCCTCGCATGCTCCAGGCGCCATATGTCTTTCCTCTCACTTGCTCCTCCCCCTCCCCCACCACAGAGCGCTTCTCGCACGGCCGCGCGGCCAATGCTTGTTTTTCCTGCGGGAGTGCGTCGGTTCATTAACGAGCTTTTCAGCTCCCTGATTAAAAGCCCCTTTGGGAAAAAAATGTCGTTTTATCAGTTTTGAACCTGAAGGCCTTTTAGTGTAATTTCCCCGCGCTGATTGAGCGCGCTTCCTGGGAACGGGGCGGCTAATCTGTGCTTCCGGAACAAAGGCGCGCGCTTCAGACAATGTCTCGTCGACTGATCGCCACACGGCCGCCTTTTCTTCTCTCCACCTCTCTTCCTGTTAATTATTTCTATCCTATTGTTAAATACGCACGTCGTTTTTTGTTTTTTTTACATAATTTGAAACTAGACTTGAACTCTGCTGGCCAATCAGAACTCCAGACAATTAGGCGAACAAAAATGCAGTAAGGTCCAGGCAATTTTTCTTGGTTCACAAACATGTTCACCCACACACCCTAGCCCGAGTGTAGTTATGGGTAGAGGTAAGTTTACATAAGAAACGTATATTTTGTTTTCTTTATAACTTTGTCAATATTTCTCAAAACTACATGAAACTTTCCCAAAAAAATAAATAAATACATCCACTTTGACATCTACATGGCAAGTTTCATGTAAATCTTCCAAGCAGAGGCAAAGAAAACAAGCATTGGCATAGCCAATAGGTCTCGCTTTTGGGACCTTCTAAGTATTTAGTTATGCAGCACAATATTCTTGGTGCAACAACAACTGTTGCATGGCTAAACACTTAAATAGTCCCAAAGGCGAGACCTATTGGCTATGCCAATGCTTGTTTAAAGGGGGCCGCGAAACGGGTCTCTATCGGGCTCCGTTTTGTGCCCTGGCACAAGCGCTCCTGTTTTTTTCCGGACTGCAGTGACAGCAGGCACATCGATGTGCTCGTGCTCACACTGCTCACTTCTCACTAGTGGAGAAGCTACGGCATGAGTCATGGTGAGCGTTGTAGGGGAAGGGAAATCCTTTAAAGAGAGTCAATTTCTCTCTAGATTTCCCTTCTCTTTTTGAAACTGAGGAGCAGCAACATTGTCGTAGTGTCACCAGGGCTTTAAGTGGAAGCTTTTTCAATATTATATACAAGCCATAGTTGCTGCTTACTTATCTAATGCAACTAACAACCATTGACAAAGCCAATAGTCCTGACTTGTTGTAGGTATGATGTTACTTGTTGTATCATATATCTAGATGCAATGACAGAAACAGCAAAATACAAGTTGGGCGGCACACTATGCTAAGCACAGATTTTTAGTTTACGTGTTTTTAAGCCATGCCCCTAATTACATTGACCACGCCCATTTGAGAGACCCTCCAGTTTTTTCATCCCACTTAAAGCCTTGAGTGTATCCAAGTAGACAACAAAATAATGCTCCCTTTTGTAAGAACACTCTTGTTTGTACGACACTCTATTCGTCTTATTGTGGGAAAACATTCATACTCTCAACCATATCATTATCTATACACTGAATCCCGATTGATGCAAAAATGTCTCCCTTTATTTGTCAGAAACAATAAAAATACAGTTCATAAAAGTATATTTTGTACCCGGATACAGAAAAAATCCCACTTTCATTTCAATGTGCTCTTAAAGCATTATACATAAGCATAAGATATATCATCACCATATGTTAAGAACAATGTTAAAAACAATGTTAAAAAGTATATCCTATCTGGTTGTATCTGAGTGAAACAAATTCCTCTATCTTTGTCTGTTAGACAAATCCTTGTTTATCTCAGATATAAGGAAGAAAAGTTAGTAATACTAATTTTGCAGCGTGAATCTTTCTGGATTCACTATGCTGTGCATTATTCCGCCATCTCGTGGTTGGGTCCGGATTCGTAGTCTTTTCTTTTTTTTTTTTTTTTTTTTGTTGGCCCAGGTGGGCGGCGACGGCCCACCATTTGGTGTCTTCGGTGACGTCGTCGCGCTTCCGGCGGAAGCTCCCACCTTTGGTAGCCATCTTCAGATTCTTTTTTCCGCCGTGGGGTCTGGATCGTTGCCGAGAAGTTCCAGAAATTTTGGACGAAGAATCTCGAAAAGTCGAAATATCATCACAGAGGATGGATTCCTGAGACACCGGACGACGACACAAGTACCGGAGACAACAAGAAGGACGACGAGGTAGAAGGTCCACGACCGAAATCTCGACACCTACAGAGAATGCGCTCGCAGGGGGCTCCCTGAGCGCGGTTATGGACAAGACTCCGTTCAAGTTTTGCAAAAACTGCCACCACAAGTACGCCCAAAAAGACCAGCACCCAGTCTGCAACCTCTGCTTGCCGCTCGACCACATCAGCGAAGACTGCAACGCGTGCTCGGCGTTCACCCCGAAGACCCTCCGGGTGAGAGACAGACAGAGAAGGGCGAACTACAACATGCAGGGCCAGGGACCAGCACCATCGCTCCGAGACCTGGGCCTCTCGAGCGGAGAGGAAGACAACATCGCTGAGGGACCAGAGGACTGCGCTGTCGTCGAGGTCCATAAGAAAACGTCGAAGGAGGTAAGGGAGTCGTCGACCCCAAAACACCAAAGCGACGCTCGAAAGAGTGAAGCCAGAACACCTAGCGACACTACTAGAAGTGTAGCAAAGTCCTCGAAGGGAGCGTTGCCGCCGAAACCCTCGACGAAAGCAACAGCGTCCAAGGACAAGCAGTCGAGCGGATCCTTTGACAAGGACTCACAATCGGCGAAAGCTTCCGAAAAAACAAAGGCGTCGAAGGTCACCTCCGAAAGGAAGCCTCGGCACCGAGAAAGGAAGGCCCGGCGTCTGTTTCGACGACCGCGACCGCGAAGAAGCACTGCACCACTCGACGCCGAAAAGGCCCATGAGATGGCGAAAAAGAAGAGGAGGCTCGAGGCAGAGATGGCGAGCATCCTGCAACGGAAAAAAGACTTCGACGACAAGATGAAGCAATACGCTATCCCATCGAAGCCAGCCCACGAGGCGCTCGAGGAGTACGAAGCCGAATACATCGAGCCCCCGAGAACACCTGAACCACTCGAAGACCAGGACGAAGAAGACTACTACTTCGAAGCCAAAGGCGAAGAAGAGATGCAGTCTTACCGGGACTCGGCGTCCTCGGAGGTACAAGACATAGACTGGCAAGACCTCGACGCAGAGTCACCAGAAGAAGGGGTAGACTCTTACCCCTCGAGGCCTTCGCCGCCAGACGACATCGGAGTCTACAATGAGGTCGTCCAGAAAGCTGCAAAGACATATGGGGTCGAAATGCAGGAGGAAAAAACAAAGGCAGGTTTCCTCTTCGAAACCCTGCTCCCTCAACAGACAAGGAGCCAATTCCTACCCATGTTGCCTGGCGTCCTCGACCAGGGAAGGGAGGCCTTCAGGGAACCGGCAGTCTGCAAGGCGGTTACACCTAGAAGCGAGAAGAAATATAAACATTCTACAAAAGACCCGGCGTACATCCAAGGGTCAGTACCAGCAGACTCCATTATCGCTGCAACGGCCAGAAAAAGGGCCGGTGTGCCCACCAACACAGGCCCACCTCCAGACAAGGAGAGCAAGCGAATAGACCTCACAGGACGAAAAGTGGAGAGGAACGCAGCCATACACTGGCGCATCGCCAACTCCAACGCCCTCATCAGCAGGCATGCGTACCAGCATTGGGCAGAAATGAGTCAGCTCATTAAACACCTGCCAGAAGAACACCAACAAAGGGCAAATTACCTAGCGGAGGAAGGCAAGGCCATCGCTAACACTTGCTTAAAGTCAGCTTTGGACGCAGCAGAGAACTCCAGCAGGCAAATGATGATAGGAGTAACTGAGAGGAGACACGCATGGCTCAGGATCACCGGCTTCAAGCCAGAAGTACAGAGCAACATCATCAACACACCTTTCGACGGTGAGAAACTGTTTGGGGCAACAGTCGACAACAAGTTAACTCAACTGAAAACGGACAACGAAACTGCAAGGTCCATGGGAGCGCTGCAGTTCAGGGGATGAGAAGAGGAAACCCTCAAGGCGACCCAGTGGTAGAGGGGGCAATGCACCCACCACTTCACACCAATCACCCCAGCAAGGATATCAGGGGAACAACCAGGGCCAAAACCTGCAGGGACAACAGCAGCAAAATTGGCAGTACCAACCAAGAGGACGGTCCTTTCGAGGGCGCGGGTACGGACGGGGACAGGCCCGAAGAGGGGGCCAGCAGCCCACCTCAAAGTGAGTCCAGACACAAACCACACCCTCCCCAGTTAACACCAAGGGAGAGGAGAAGTCCACAAAAGGACAAAATGAGGAACACACACATACAACAAATAACCACCGAGCATACGACACCGGTGGGAGGAAGATTAGGAAAATTCCTCACACAATGGAGGAAAATTACCACGGACAAGTGGATACTAAACACCATACAGCACGGGTACTGCATAGACCTCCTAAAACACCCGCCGGGGAAAAAACCAAGACATCGGACAATACCCGCAAGGGAACTCGCCCTCCTCCGTCTAGAAGCAGAGGAGCTGCTACAAAAAAGAGCAATAGAACTAGTCCCAAAAAACGAAAGGAACAAGGGAGTATACTCAACTTACTTCCTTGTGCCAAAGGTAGACGAAACACTAAGACCAATACTGGACCTCAGATTTCTGAACAAGTTCATAAAAACTCAAAAATTCAAAATGACTTCACTTCAGGAAGTAATACCCCAAATCCAAGAAGGGGATTACATGGCGACCTTAGACTTGAAAGATGCATATCTGCACATACCCGTCAACCACAAACACAAACGTCTATTAAGATTCGTGATAGGCCACGACCACTACCAGTTCACAGTGCTGGCCTTCGGACTAAAGTCCGCACCAAGGGTGTTCACAAAATGCCTAGCAGCAGCTGCTGCGCACCTTCGGAGAAAGAGCATACATGTATACCCCTACCTCGACGACTGGCTTGTGAAAGCAGGATCATACAAACTCTGCAAAGACCACATCGAACAAGTCATACAAACACTGTCCACACTAGGTTTCTCAATACACTGGGAGAAATCGTCAACAGAACCTCAGCAGATCAAAATATTCTTAGGGGCACTAATAGACAGCACACAGTCCAAGGTGTTCCCCAGCGACAAGAGAACTATAGCGCTCCTGAGGGAAACACGTCATTACCGCAAGGGGCAAGTTCTGACAGTGAGGACGGTGAGCAGACTAATGGGAATGATGGCATCATGCATTCACCTTGTCCCACATATCAGACTGCACATGAGACCGTTCCAAGAATGGATACAGCAGCAGTGGTCACAAGCGACAGGGAGTTGGGAAGATCTAGTGGTTGTCACACACGCAGTGCAGCAAGAAATAGCGTGGTGGAAGGAAAAGAACATATTACAAGGGAAGCCATTCACACAGCCAACTCCAACAGTGACCATCACAACGGACGCCTCACAGCAGGGCTGGGGCGCACACATGGACAGACTCCGCGTCAGGGGGCTGTGGTCACAACAAGATGCAGTGAAACACATCAACTTCCTAGAACTAAAAACGGTGTTCCTAGCCTTAAAAGCCTTTCAAAAGCAGCTTTACGGGAAGCGAGTGCTGATACAAACAGACAACACAACAACGATGTTCTACATCAACAAACAGGGTGGAACACAGTCAACACCGCTATCAAGCCTGGCACAAGAGATCTGGAGATGGGCCATCCCTCTAAGGATAGACCTGCTGGCAATACACCTTCCAGGAATAGACAATGTGGAAGCAGACCGACTCAGCAGGCAGACGTCTGCATCCCACGAATGGGAACTCAACCAGCAGGAGGTGCAGCGGCTGTTCCAAAAGTGGGGAACACCACGGATAGACCTGTTTGCAACACTCCACAATGCAAAATGCCAACATTACGCATCCAGACAACCGGACCAAAGGTCCCTAGGGAATGCGCTATGGATAAGTTGGTCGAACGAATTTGCATACGCTTTTCCCCCGATACCACTGTTACACAAGGTACTCAGCAAATGCAGGAGCAGCAGCATGACACTGATATTGGTGGCACCTCAGTGGGCCAGACAATCATGGTTCTCACAGATAATGGAAATGGCGCAGGAACCAGCACACAGGTTCAGCAGAAGGAAAGACCTCCTCACAATGCAAGACGGAAAAGTGCTCCACCCAGAACCAGACAGCCTCAGCCTAGCAGCATGGCTCCTGAGGACCTAGAATTCGCACACCTCAAGCTACCTCCAAGCACCATGGCAGTACTCAGAGAAGCAAGGAGACCCACTACAAGAAAATGCTACATTGCAAAGTGGAAAAGGTTCTCGCAATGGTGCATTACAGAGGGACTGCAACGAAAAGTCACAAAAGAATCAACAGTACTGCGATACTGAACACACCTACTACAAAGCGGGCTGAGCTACTCGTCACTAAGGGTTCACCTAGCAGCCATAGTGGCCTACACCAGGGAGAAGCGGTGAAAAGCTTCTTCACCTCCCAAGTGGTCAAAAGATTCCTGGAAGGGGCTAAAAGAATAGCCCCCTAAAAGGATGCCAGCCCCAAGCTGGAACCTCAACACTGTACTGACACAGTTGATGAAATCACCATTTGAACCCATACACAAGATCACACTGCACATGCTCACACTAAAAACGGCATTCTTAGTGGCTATCACGTCACTGCGAAGAGTCAGTGAACTACAGGCTCTCACACTACAAGAGCCCTACTTGCAAATACACAAGGACAGAATTGTCATGAGGACGGACCCACATTTCCTGCCAAAGGTGGTGTCGCGGTTCCATATCAATCAAACAATACAGATACCAAGTTTCTTCCAGAAACCTTCAACACCCTCAGAAAAGGCGCTACACACGCTGGACGCCAGACGGGCAGTGATGCACTACATAGAAAGGACGAAGGAATGCAGGAAAACAAAACAACTCTTCGTTTCCTTCGCAAGCAGTTTCCTGGGACGACCAGTAACAAAAAATACCATTGCACGGTGGATTGCACAAGCAATACAACTCTGCCACAAGCAGGCAGGACAAGAATTACAAGGAGCCGCCCAGGCTCACTCAACAAGGAAAAAGGGAGCAACGGTTGCGTTCCTAGCGAACACATCTATACAAGACATTTGCCAAGCGGCAACATGGTCTTCCGTGCACACGTTGACCAAACACTACTGTGTTGATATCCAAATGAACAAAGAGGCACAAGTAGGACAGAAGGTCTTACAGCACATTTTCAGCAACCAATGCTCATCTTCCACCCAACCACCGCAATAACAAAACCGCTACTAAGTCTATGCACAGCATAGTGAATCCAGAAAGATTCACGCTGCAAAACGAATAGTTTCTTACCTGTCGGTGTAGTTTTGCAGCTTGAAGACTTTCTGGATTCACTAGCGATCCCACCCGCCTCCGCCAGGAAGATAACATAGGAGGTTAAGGGTACAACTAGACTACATACAAGGTTTAGAGGGATCAAAGAATAATTGAAGGATTAAAGGTGAAAGACATAGACAACAAAAAACTGTAAGAGGAAAAGAAAAAAGAATCCGAAGATGGCTACCAAAGGTGGGAGCTTCCGCCGGAAGCGCGACGACGTCACCGAAGACACCAAATGGTGGGGCGTCGCCGCCCACCTGGGCCAAAAAAAAACAAAAAAAAACACAAAAACAAAGAAAAGACTACGAATCCGGACCCAACCACGAGATGGCGGAATAATGCACAGCATAGTGAATCCAGAAAGTCTTCAAGCTGCAAAACTACACCGACAGGTAAGAAACTATTCGTTACTCTCTGATCTTGGTACGCAAATAAAAACACATCTTATTTTACAAACAGTAATCAATCACAGAAATGATTAATCCCAGGTAGGTGGGATTAATCAACTATAAAACATCGAAACGCAGCATTGACATTTCTGTGTGATATAACGCTTGACAATTTTGAGATTTTTGTGTGATATATAATTTGACATTTCTGTGATTGATTACTGTTTGTAAAATAAGGTGTGTTTTTATTTGCGTCAGGTGGGGGCAAGCAACACAGATGAGGGAGGGAGGGTGGAACACGGATGAGTAGAGTATACGAGGGAGGCAGATGAAAAAGACACATTCTGGTTGAGTGCTTAAACTCAAAGAAATAAGTAGCACCAAAAAAAAGAGCAATGGAAGGATGCAAGTAATGCATCCATGCTCCAGGGGAGGGACAAACACATGAAAAGGAAGGAAGCATATGGCAGCTGACCAATAAGAAGAAAGCAAATGAGAGTGACAGTGAAGCCAACCAATGGTAAGCAATGGGTGGCCCATAAGCCCACAATGAGAAAACAATGGTCTCAAAGAGATAGCTCATACATTGTAAGGCGAGACCTAGCTCTGGACTTGATTTAAAATTCAACATGGGTGGGACACAGGGAATGACATTTTCCATGTGGGGTCTCAAATTATGTACCCCAAACCAAAGGAAAATGCTCCATGCCCATTCATAGTAAATATGAGTGTGCATTACGCATGCCACTCCACCTCCAATTTTTTGGATTTATAAAAATTGAAGACCATGCTCATTGGGGTCAGTGCTGTTTTTGGACAAAAGCATACTGTGTAAGGCTGCAAGCACAAATAGTGTGAGGGATGTGTCATTCTTGACCCGACAGGGAAATATGTAAAATGTTTTACTGTAGGATTAGGAGCATTCCTCAGTATGGTACACTTACCAGATAAAATAATGCTTAATGCTTTTAGAATTAATTGAAGTAAAATAGTAAAAATGTGATGAAAATATTACGAATGCAAATCTATACCACTGAGGATTTTCCTTCAGGCAGCCTTCCTTCATTTCTAGGTAAAGCAAGACATCTTAACTAAAAAATGGATCTAGTATATGACCGGTGGCATGTGGTACTCACTACAAGATTGTGCAGATGTTACAGATGTGTCCCTCTTAAAGCAGAGGTATCACTCAGGTTACAGAAATGATAACCGCAAGCCTTAGGACCGGTGTCATGTAACCCTCACTTCCAGATGTTACAGATGTATGCTTGCCTGAAATCATACATACTGCTGCAGGTACTGAGCCTCTTAGTATTGATCTAAAGATACTATTCAAGCAATTAAAGGCACGCTCCCATCAAAGGCAACTGGCCTGGACAAGATATTAGGAGACCTTTACCTTATGTAACCAGATTTCTGGGCCCCATGCATTAACACATTATCTAATGTTATTGTAACTGGACCCTAAATACTAGGGGTGGGCGGAATTTGTGTAGTCGCGTTACGCAAAGTTCCGCAAAATGGTAAAAAATCTCTGCGAGCACGCAAAAGTTCAGCGAACATGCGGAATTGCTTGTTCCGCCCGTTCGCGATGCTTTTTTCCTGTTCGCGAACTCTGTTTGCGCGCTCGGGGTGAAATATCTCGCGAACACGCACTTTGAAACCGCGAAGAAGCAAAAAATTCCGCGAAGCCGCGGATCGCGGAATTTTGGGCAATTCTGCGTTCTCTGCGGAATGCGAAATTACACAAATTCCGCAAATTCCGCGAGCGGAACGGAATTTACCGCCCAGGCCTACTAAATACCACAAACCTGGAGGGGAGGGTTGGGGGGGATGGGACGAGCCTTCAGGTTTGTGGTATTTAGGGCCTCATCTTTAAAAATGTTTCTAGAGAAAATCCTGCTAATAATAAGCCTATCAACCTCCTAGGATATTTTTTTTGTCGCCAGTTGCTTGATAAGCTTCAAGGATGGATAGAATATAATGACATGACACACAGACAGGCTTCCAAAAGAAATAAAGCACGATAGACCAGGTTAGGTTTTTCTGGATTCACATGCTGTGCATTATTCTGCCATCTAGTGGTTGGGTTCGGAATTGCCTTTTTACATTTTTTTCTTCTTTTTAGGTTTTGCCTGCACTGCGATTGCGCTTTATTTTTTAAAATCTATTGTTTTTAATATAAACTTAAAAGGAGCTTACATCTCGCCCCCTCTCTTTCCTAGCTTTTATTGGTTCCTGTTGCTGCCACTTACTTTTCCTCCATTTCTATAAGCTGTTGGGTGTTGTCGGCCATGATTTGGTGGTATGCCCATCCCCTGTGTGACGCCAGACAGCGCCCCTGGATGTTCCTGTGCATAGTTGCCATCTTCAGATTCTTCTTTCCACCATTGGGTCTGGAAGCAATGGAGGAGCTCCAACAGTTTTTGAAGAAAACTCAAAAATATTAATGAAAAATCATTGAATCGCCAAAGACCACGCATGAGAAGACAACAAGAAAGAAGGGGACCCTTCCCTCTCCTCTCCGACGGGGGACCCCACCAGTACCAACCACGTAGTCAGAGAATGAGGAAGGGTAGAGTACATGGAAACTTCCCCCTTTAAATTCTGCCAAACTGACACCACAAATTTGCGCAGAGAGACCCCCATGAGATCTGCAACCTCTGTCTTCTGAAGGACCACCGTGATGAGGACTGCAAAGCCTACGCTGCTTTTGTACCACAGACCTTGAAGGTACGCCGAAGACAGAGACCACCATGGCCAGCACTCACAAGCCACAAATACTTAAAGACCTGGGACTGTCCAGCGATGATGACGGCAATGACGAGGAGGCTGAGACAGCACGTGGAGGGTCACCCATCGAACTCCTCAAGATAGACACCAAAAAGAAGCAGGTGGAAAAGAAATAGGTGGGGAACGCTGAAAAGAAGACCCATAAGGTAACAAAAGTGCTGAAAGGTCAAGAGCCTGAATATTCGGACAAAAAGTCCCACCAGGAAGCCTTGGCATCAAAGAAAACATCGACCGAAGGTCAGCCGAGAGCGAAGGAGGCCCACAGTTCCCAACGTAGGGATACTGATGCTGGCATAATGTCAAAAAGCTCAATGATCCCATCAGAACAAGAGGGCGCGAAGGAAAAAGTCAAAACTACGGAGACGACTGATCCGTCGACGTGGAAGAAAAGATCTTTACCGATGCTCGATGCGAAAAAGGTAAGGGTGGGTGGTGAACTCCGCTCCGACAGAGGAGTTTGCGGAGTTTTCCAACTCTGCGCTCTGCTGGGAGTGCGGAGTTCGGCAAAAAACTCAGATTACGCCGCATGGCGGAGTTTGCCCCTGCCGCCCACTCCTAAACATGGAACCATTCCTCCAAGCAGCAATATTCAGTCAAGCTTTGTACGAAAACACACTTCACAAATAAAAATAAAAGAACAAAGCCCCTAAGACAGTAAAAAACAAACAGCTAATTTGTTTTTGGATTGACGGGCTACGGAGAGCCCCATTTATTTCTTGCTGCTTTGATAAGTCTGCATTTACCTACCTATTTTCCAGATGAATGACGCATGCAATAGGCACAATCTGTTCAGGCTACGAACCACACACAGCAGAGAAATTGCTCTAAAATAGATTGCTCCCAGGTGTGCAGCTGCACCGTGAGTCTGTAACTCCTGGCTATGTTACCATGGCGTCCAACGGCACGTGCATGCCACAGCCGCCTTTACTTACTGTTCAGTGAGTGCTTGTAAGAAGGCAGTCTGTGACGTGCTGTCTTGCGGGAACTGCTTGATGCCAGGTCTCCATGGATGATCATCACAGCGGTACTTTCCAGTGACAAGGAGGCTGCACTTCAGCTGATCGTATCATATCCGAACCATGGATCGCAGAGGAGGAGGAGTGTCACGGTGAGATCCTTATTCCTTATCAGGGAGGGATGTACAGGAGACACTGGGAGACGGTACAGCCCGAACGGGGATACAGGGAGGGAAAGGAGGAAGGGAGAGAGAAGGAGGAGACATCTGAGGTGTTGCGGTCATTTAGGCGACAGAGAGGGGAGGGGGGGTGAAGTGGGCACCGGAAAGGAGGGAGTGGAGGGGGTGAAAGGTAAGAGACAGAGAGGAGACAGTTGTAGGGCGGAGTGGAATGCCGCAGAATTCCACAGAGTTTTTATTCAACTCCGCGGAATTCCGTGTAGTGCAACTCCGCAAACTACACCCACCCTTACAAAAAGGCACAGGAGGTCGAAAGGAAGAAGCGAAAACTCAAGGCAGAAATAGCAGCACTTTTCTAACAAAAAAAGGAGTTCAACAACTCTTTAAGGGAATTTCGAATCCTGACTAAACATTCGAAGGCCCTCGACGCCAAAGAAGAGGAACCTGCATTGGAGGCTCTAGCAACACCTGAGCCCCCTGAAGAAGACCACAAGGAAGAGTTCTATGAAGCAGAGGAGGTTGAAGGAGCAGGAGGGTTCGACAAGGAGTCATGGAACAACCTCAACACAGACTCCCCCGAAGAAGGGATAGACAACTCCCCCTCGAAGCCATCCCCACCAAACGACCTCTCGATGTATAATAGCCTGATCAAGAGGGCTGCAGAAATTTATGGAGTTCAGTTGGAGGAAGAGAAGGGAGATTCCTGTTTTCTCCTCGAAACATTAATGCCTGCAAACAAAGGTGATTTATACCTACCAATGCTGCCCAGCATTTTAGATCAAGACAAAGAAGCCTTTTGGGAACCTGCCACGGCAAAAGCAGTGACTCCCCATTCGAAAAGAAGTATAAGCCTTTGACATAGGATCCAAAATACATACATGGGAACACCCCTGCTGACTTCATCATTGTCGCTACCGCAAGAAAGTGGAACAATGCCCATACCTCTACAGGGCCACCACTAGAATAGGAAAGCAAGAGGCTTGACATGGTGAAGATGGAGAGGGAGGTAGCAACACAGTGGCGGATTGCCAACTCAAATGCACTACTGAACAGATATGGCCACCAGCAATGGGATGAAATGGAGTCCCTCATGCAACATCCACCCGAGGAATACAAAAAGAGGGCCAACGCAGTCGTGCAAGAAGGCCGAAACATTGCTAACACATGCTTTAAATCAGCCTTGGATGCAGCTGACACTGCCAGCAGGCAGATGTGCATGGGCACATCTTTGAGGACACATGCCTGCCTGAGAGTATCGTGGTCTAAACCTGAGGTACAAGCCTCCATTATCCACATGCCTTTACAGGGGGTGCACTATTTGGCCAGGCGGTCGATGAGTCCTTACAACAAATCAAAAATGACAACAAAATAGTCAAGGCGATGGGGCTCTGCAATACAGAGGCTCATTCAGAAGGGCTGAAAGTGCAACCCGAAGGCCCACAGGCAGAGCACCTTTCACACCGGGGCAGCAGCAAACACAAGGAAACTCACACCAGGTCATGCAGAAGATCATGTACTAACAGTGGCTGCTCCCAGCGAGGCAGCCCTCTTGTGCAAGAGGGAGGGGAAGACGACAGACTCCCCAAGGAGGAGGGGCAACAAGCAAATGACTTGCCCAACTAAGCAGGCTCCCACAAAACACCAGTGGAAGGCAGTATAGGAGATTACCCACGGGAGTGGGAAAGAAATCACCATAGACAATTGGATTTTGAATGTGATACGGACATTGCATAGAACTACTCAGAAAACCACCACCAATTTCCCCAAAACCAAAGAGGTATCAAGTGGACGAGATCATACAACTCAAGAAAGAGGTCAAAGAACTCTTACAAAAGAAGGCAATCGAAAGGGTACCAATAAGGGAACAAAACAAGAGGAACTACTCACCCTACTTCCTGGTCCCGAAACAAGGCATCAACCTAAGATCAATCTTGGGCCTCAGGTTCATAAACAAATTTATACATACACAACATTTCAGAAGGACAACACTTCAAGGAGTAATCCCACTCCTGCCACATTCGACCTGAAAGATGCCTACCTACATATACCCATGAATCAAGTTCACAAGAAATACCTACAGTTTGTACTAGAGAAAGTACACTACCAATTCAGAGTTCTACCATTTGGGATAAAGTCCGCACCAATGGTCTTTACAAAGTCTCTTGCAGCAGTCGCAGCATATCTATGCAGGAAAGAAATACACGTATGTTCATACCTAGACGACTGGCTAGTAAAGGCGAAATCAAAGGAAAAATGTCAAAGGGACATTCAAACAGTAATCAAGACTTTAGAATGACTGGGTTTCTCTACAAACCACACAAAATCATCACCACAACTGGAACAGGAAAAAGTGTTTCTGGGAGCGACCCTAAACTCAAGGACAGCATGAGTATACCCTGTCCAGAGGAGGGTAAAGACGATGGCAAAGCAAGTTCACCTACACCAAAAGGGGCAGTCTATGACAGTGAGGACAGTCATGAAACTAATGGGTATGATGGCATCATGCATACCACTCATTACACATGCAAGACTGCACATGTGACATTTCCAAGAATGGATCAGCAACAAATGGCCACAAATCACATGGAGTTGCGAGGATCTAGTGGTTGTCAAAGCAAAGGTACAAAACGAAGCACAATGATGGAAATCCAAGAATATGACATTAGGGAGACCATTGAAGACAACAACTCCAATGGTGGCCATCACAACAGATGCATCCCACAAGGTTTGAGAAGCACACATGAAGGTGCATGGCCAATGGAACAGCACGCAGGCACTGAAACATATCAACTACCTGGAAATGAAAAATGTTTTCCTACCCCTGAATGCATTCCAGACACGAGGAACAAAATCATTCACCCTGAACAAACTAGCACAGGAGACATGGCAATGGGCAATACCAAGGAAGATCACACTGCAAACAGTCCACCTACCAGGAAAACAAAACACAGAGGAGGACAGACTAAGCAGACAAGAAAGCAGCTCCCACAAATGGGAATTGAAACAACAGACACTCTAGAAAATATTCAGAGTCTAGGGGAGACTAGTAGCAGACCTGTTCGCAACAGCGAAAAACACATAACGCCAACACTTCGCCTCCAGATTTCAACTCCACCAGTCAGAGGGGAATGCCCTGTCAATAAACTGGTCAGGGAGATTTGCCTGTGCCTTTCCTCCAATTCCTCTAATGCCGAAGGTGCTAGAGAAAGTCAGACAACCAGGAACGTACCTCATCCTCATAGCACCACAATGGGCCAGTCAAACTTGGTACTCGGATCTACTAGAGATATCTAGAGGACAAATCATGGCAATCAAACCAGAACAGGATCTGCTAACAATGCAAGAGGGGAGAGTGTACCATCCAGGGCCAGCAATACTCAGCCTAGCAGCCTGGCTCCTGAATACTTAAAGTTTGGACACTTACAACTACTGCCCAGAACAATGGAAATCCTTAAAGAGGAAAGGAAAGCAACTATATGCAAATGCTATGCAGCAAAATGGAAAAGATACATCCACTAGTGCACAACTTACAGATATATAGAGAAAAGGACAAAACAGGAAACTGTGTTGACGTATCTCACTCATCTGCTAAATAGTGGACTGACATATTCATCCTTAAAAGTACAGCTGGCAGCAATTGTAGCCTACACCAGGGGCACGTCATGTCACAGCTTCTTCACATATCCAGTGGTGAAAAGATTCCTTGAAGGGGCGAAAAGAATTGCTCCACCAAGATAAGTTTCAGCACCACTGTGGAACTTAAATTCTGTGCTAACACAGTTAATGACCAAACCCTTTGAACCTATGCACAAGACACATCTAAAATCACTAATGCTCAAGACATCGTTTCTAATTGCAATCACATCACTACGTAGGGTAAGCAAACTGCAAGGCGCTAACAATACAGGAACCATACCTGCAAATACACAAGGACACGGTGGTTTTCAGTTCCTGCCAAAAGTGGTCACCCATTTTCATGTTAACTAAAGGATACAGCTACCAGTTTTCTTCAAAGACGCTGAAACACAGACAGAAAGAGCCCTACACACATTTGATGGAAGGAGGGCTTTGATATACTACCTTGGAGAAACTAAAGGGTTTTGTAAGGAAAACCAGTTGCTTGTCTCCTTTGCAAGAGCAACCAAGGGCTCCCCAGTGACCAAGGTGACAATTTCAAGGTGTGTTGTAGAAACAATACAAACTTGCTATGCCAAGGCAGGGATAACACTGCCCGCATGCCTAAGGGCCCATTCTGCATGGAAACAGGGCACAGCACTTGCCTTCTTGGCAAACGTTCCAATTGATGCAATCTGCGCAGCAGCAACATGGGCATCACCACACACCTTCGCAGAACATTATTGTATGAACATCCAAATGAACAAGAAAGCACAGGTGGGACAAAAGGTACTACAACACCTGCTTGATAACACTTCCTCATTTCATCCCAACCAACCCAGGGGAAGGGATCCCGCTATGTAATCTAATGCACAGCATGTGAATCAAGAAAAGAATTCATACTACAAAACAAAATAGTTACTTACCAATAGGAGGAGTTTTGCAGCATGATGAGTTTTCTGGATTCACATGCAACCCACCCACCTCCCAGGAAATGGGAGATAACATAAACAGGTGGGCAAAATACAGGAACAAAGAGTAAGCATACCAGAAAGGAAAGAAAAAAAGAATCTGAAGATCGCAACTACGCTCAGGAGCATCCGGGTCGCCATCTGACGTCACATCGGGGATGGGCATACCACCAAATGGTGGCCCAAAAAAGAAAAAAAATGACAATTCAAGACCCAACCACTAGATGGCGGAATAATGCACAGCATGTGAATCCAGAAAACTCTTCAAGCTGCAAAACTACTCCAACTGGTAAACAACCTTTTTGTTATATGTAGCGTTAGGTGGACTTACGTGCCGCATTCAACCTCATTCCATGAGGCAAACTCTGGTCAGTCTTGCACAAAATGGGTGTCCAAATAACCTCATGTCAATAATCATTAGACTGCACGACAAAAACTATGGCAAGTTAGATGGGGCCTCGGGGGAACTCACTGAGCGCATTCTAATAAATAGGGGGATACGCCCAGGGGTTATGTCCTCGCGCCCACTCTGTTCTCATTATATATTATTGATGTTGTGCACTTTTTTGATTTCTATGTTTAAATGATTCCCCTGCCTCTAGAATACCATCCATCCTCTTTGCTGACCACAGGTTAATAGCTTCTAAGATCCCAAAGAGCTTTCAGCTCCTCTTGAATTGCTTAGTCGTCTTTTGAGAACAGACAGGGTTGGAAGTTAACCCCACCAAAACCAAATACGTAGTATTCAATGTGCATATAACCTATTTTGGTAAAATCATGATAAAAGAAGCAAAACTTGAGCGAGTCTTGGCACTTGAATAGCTTGTCATTATATTACCAGTGAATATGTCTTAGGACACAAACAGGCAACCAAAAGCACAGTAAAATTGTTGCAATATAGCACAGGAATTTTCTTAAAATGCATAAGGCATCAATTTCGAAATCTATTACTCCTGCCTTTCAAATATACTATGCTAAAGCCCTGGGGGCAGCCCTTTATGGCAAATCTCTTGTTAACCTCCTCCGGAATCTGCTCCTCCTACCACTCTACTTGGATCTAGGAATGAACCCTATAGGTTTGAAAGCAACCCTTAGACCATTATCATACTGGTGTTGCATTTGTCACAGAGACAAATTTTCACCTTGTAGCTCAGTCCTTGAGGAGGTGATTAGCCTAGATACTAATAGCAGAATCCCTTGGTTAGAGCACGTAAAACGTAGGTTATACACTCTTGGCTGAAAGGATCTCAGGATCAGACAGAGAGAGGTTCCATTGGTAACCAACACATTTCTAAAAAAAAAAAAAAAAGTACTGGCAATATATATTAGAAAGAGAGATAGTAACCTACAGCAGGGGCCACTCACTGATCAGGTCCCAGAGCTAAAATGCTCCTTTAGATCGAGCCATTCATAGAGAACATCATGCCACCTCTTTCCAAACAACTATACATCAAGTTTAGATACAGGGTTCTTCCATTAAACAGTTTTTGTTGTAAATAGTATTCCAACTCCTCAATGACAGACAAATGTCCAGCTTGTATGGACGAAAAGGAAACTGATACATTTGTTATTCTTTTGCCAACCTTATACACTTACTTCATAAACTTCATAAGTGGATAGGGCCAATTTGTCGCCAGCTAGGGGTTTATTGCTATATTGATGATCTCCGTATGCTAAGATCCGATATAAGACCATCGACTAATTTTTGCTTGGCTAGATCTCTTACATCCATGTGGCATAAGAGGAAAAAGTATTGCATAGTTGACTTCACCTAATACATTATCTCAACCGTGCTATGGATGCCCATGACGACAGAGATTGCTTTTCACCTTTGTCAGTTTTACTTATACATGAGCTGAAGCACTGCATTGTTGACTGAACACTGTATTGTCTTTGAATTATGCTGTGTTTCACACTATTTAATAGTATTTTAAGTTTTATAGAATTGTATTTGTTGAAAAACTTTTAAAATAGATTGATGTATTATTTTTATGTCCGTTTAATGGGGTAATAACCCAAATAAATGTATTTGAAACTGAGACGTGTGCTTCATACGGCAGAGTTATCAATAAGGTTCCATAAATAATAACCTCAAGACTTAGGGCCGGTGTCATGTTACCCTCACGTCAACAGCATGTTACAGATGTGTGCCTCATACAGCAGTACCATAACTCAGGTTACATAAATTATAATGCCATGCCTGAGGAATGATGTCATGTGCCCCTCACTTTGTGATGTTACAGATGTGTGCCTCATACAGCAGTGCTATCACTCAGGTTACATAAATTATAATGCCATGCCTAAGGAATCATGTCATGCGACCCTCACTTTGTGATGTTACAGATGTGTGCCTCATACAGCAAAGCTATCACTCAAGTTACATAAATGATAACGCTTTCCATGTCTAAGAGGCCTTTTCTTGGGGCCCTGGAGCAGTCAGTGGTTGCCACGCGGTATCCAAGGTGTATACTGTCATTTACACCTAGTGTCCCAAGACTATGGGTACTATTGAATACCAGCTGGAAAGCCAACTTTCTCCCTTTGTACACTTAACTCTACAAGGATAGCAAAGGCGAGCTGTCAAGATGTACTGCAGGATTAGGCAGAAGGTATGGAATTACAAATACAGTATGACTAAGGAAATAACATTAAAAAAAACACAATGCCAGTCAATGGTAATCCTTCCTTGACAAATAATAGGTATTTTATTTACCGGTGGACAAGGACGGAATTAGGAAGTGCACGTAAAAGCAGAAGCTCTCAGTATATTCCGGGCTCTGATGAAACACAATTATAGGACTTACACATTAAGGTAGTACGATTGAAATAACATGGGTTCCTTTGACCAATGATGGCTTAGGTGCAAATTATTTGGGTACCCTCTGCTTTTTTTTGAAAACTATCGTGACTCCAGACTTTTGTACAGGCTTTCCTACAAATCCCTATCCAGTGGGACGTATGTCAGAGTGCTACAATGACTCAAGTTGGCTTTGTTACGACTGCCCTTAGTCCAAGTCCCTCAGCGAGACACAGAGCAAGGTTTCACAAGCCACTTCCATCTAGGAGACATCTTGACTCTGCTCTATATCCACCAATATTCTAATGGGAAAACCTCAGATTCAGAATGAAGTGCTAAATCCAGAGGAATGTCCTCCACTATTATACACCTGTAATGGGGAATTATGCACCAGTGAATTTATCTCTGGATTTAGCATTTTCTACAGAGATAATAAAAATTGTATTGCCATCTAACCCTAATCAGTCACTTGGAAATAAATGAGATTGAAACCACCCTGCACAGAATGATTGTGATGGCTTACAGACTCATTCATATCAAATTCAACTACAGTACTCTCAAGGAGATGAAAATCTATGCAAATTCCAAACTCACAGTCCAACATATAACAGATCCATAATAAGTCTGGAAGAACCATTGTATTTCATTTATTTATTTATTTATTAAGGAGTTTTATATAGCGCTGGCCTGAACCGAGGGTATCGGAGCGCTTCACAACAGTTTTTGAGCAAGATTCATACAATAAAGCAGTATTCTACATATAGGTTCGGAAGTCCAAGTGTGCTGAGCAGCATTGAGGTAGTCCGAGAGTTCTGAGATAACTTCATAGAGTGCACGTTGTCTTGGGGTTGAACCACTTGGGGGGGGGGGGTAGTTAGGGGTCAAATAGTAGGGAGGAGTTAAGTCTTTGAGCTACAATGTCTGGGAGAGACGGCGAGCAGGAATTTGCGTTTAGATGGCAGCTATCCATTCGGGAGGGAGCGGTTGAGGAAAAGGACTTTTAGGTGTTTTTTGAATTTTGTGAAGGACGAGATAGTTCTGATACCGACTGGGATGGCGTTCCAGATTTTGGGCGCGTTTCCGGCGAAGGACCGTGCAGCAGTTTTTTGTTTGCGTGTTTTCATAGGGATGAGTAGTAGGGTGCTGTAGCTCCTGAGGTTTCTTGTCTGACCAGCCCTCTTGAGTTTAGCAGCCAAATACTCAGGTTTTCCTGTGTGCAGGGCTTTGTGCATGAGGCTGGCAGTTCTGAAACTGGCACGCAATTCGACTGGTAGCCATTTTAGTTCTCTGAGTGCTGGTGAAATGTGATCGTATTTCGTGATTCCAGTGACCATTCTAGCTGCTGCGTTGAGAGTAGTTTTGAGGGGAGCTAGGTGAGATTTTGTTGTACCAGTGAGGGTGGCATTCCCATAGTCGAGTCTGGATAGTACCAGTGATTGGGTGGCTTGTTTGAGGTCGTTGGTTGGGATGAATGGTTTTATTTTGTTAAGTAGCTTCAGGTTGACGAAGGCACTCTTTGCGGAGTTCTTGATGTGTTTGGCCATGTCGAGTTTTGATTCTAGGGTGATTCCTAATGATTTTACGGAGTGGGTCAGAGTGTGATTGCCATTGAGAGCATCCAGAGCTTTTAGCCATTCTGAGATATGAGGGTTCTCTTCTTTGTTGGAGATGAGGAGGATTTCGGTTTTATCTTGGTTGAGTTTTAAGTGGTTAAGCGACAGCCAATGTTGGATTTCTTTTAGAGTGACATTTAGTCTGTGAATGTCATCTATGGAGGAGGTTTCTAGATAGATCTGGGTGTCATCTGCATAGAGGTGGAAAGGGATGTTAGCATTTTTGAGTAGGGTGGTGAGGGGTTCCATGTATATGTTGAACAGTTGAGGTGAGAGCACTGAACCTTGGGGGACGCCCCTGTTGACGGGGTGTAGGTCGGAGGTAAAGTTTTTTATTTTGATCCTTTGTGAGCGGCTGTGTAAGAAGGAGGAGAACCAGCGTAGGACTACCTCATCAGCACCTACCCTTTCTTGCAAAGCCTTGATGAGAAGTTCGTGATCAACCGTGTCAAAGGCTGCCGATAGGTCTAGGAGAATGAGGAGGCAACATTGGTCGGTATCAAGGGATTTGTGGATGTCGTCTGTGATGTTAAGGATCGCGGTCTCGGTGCTGTAGCCTTTTCTGAAACCCGATTGGTGGGGGTCAAGAAGGTTGATGCTATCCATGTGCTGAGTCAGTTGTTGGAGGACGCATTTTTCAAGGATTTTGGATAGGAGGGGGAGATTGGAGACGGGTCTGAAGTTATTTAGTTCCTTGGAGTCAAGGCCTGGTTTTTTTAGTAGTGGCATGACTTGGCCAACTTTGAGGCATTCAGGTATGATGCCGGTTCTCAGGGAGCTGTATATGATCTTGCACCAGAACGGGGCTATGGAGAATTTCAGTTTTTTGGTCAGTTGGGTGGGTATTGGGTCAAGGACGTGAGAGGCTGGTTTGGAGGTGGAGATCAGTTTGAGGATCTCGGTTTCCGGGATGGGGTTGAAGGACTTCCAGGTTTTTTTGGGGTGCTTGAGCGTGCTATCTACTGTCACTGGGGGCAGGCTTTTGCAGACAGGGTTGACGTTGATGTCCAGTGAGAGCTCAATCTTGGTGATTTTTTAGGTCGAGCCTCGAGTAGCGCGCAAGCGCTGCTTAGAGGCGAAGACTTAATGTAAGCGAGTTTTCAAAGCAGTCCAAGAAACGCTCGTGCGTCGTGGCTGGCCTTTTTGAGATGGGTACGCGCGGCAAACATGTGTTTCCAATTATCGTGCCCAGACGCGAGCGCGATAAGTGGAAACACATGTCTGCCGCGCGTACTCATCCAAAGGCCAGCCACGACGCACGAGCGTTTCTTGGGACTGCTTTGCAGGCTGCCGCGCTCGCTCGCCCCCGCTCCATGTCCCCCGATGCACCCCGTAGTTTTCGGCTTCGCTCACCTTCTGCGGCTCACCGCTCGCGGCCCCGCTCCCCACATGATTTCCGTCGCTCGCCGCCTCGTTCCCATGTCTCCCCACATGATTTCCGTCGCTCGTTGCTTTTTTTCACAGGTGAGTGATCTAGAGTTATTTGACCTCGAACACTGCAACCCCAGTACTTTCTTGGCAATGATTTATTCAAATCTCCTAGGTTCCATTACGATGGGTTGGGTAATACTGTGGTGGTTGCCTGAAATTGCACATTCAGCTAGTTGTTTCCATGAGCATGTTTTTTTGGCTTGTTTTTGGAAATTGCTGCCAGGGGAGACGAGGCACTCGAACTGTTCTGTGCTGTTTTTGTTTGATAAAATCATTCCTTCCTGTAAACGCTCTGGTCTCTAGGAGCAGAGGGCTCTGTGAGACCGTTCTAGAGCCTCCGGCGGAGAAGCCCTCTAAAACCCTCTAAAATATTTGTTTTCTGGGTGACTGATCAGTTGTCAGACGTGAACCTGTAGGCTCTGTGTAACAGGAAGATTAGCTCTATTGATGCCTGAGCCTGTGAGATCTGTGTAACCCGAGAGACGGCTATAATGACGGAGCCTGTGAAATCTATGTAACTTGAGAGATAGCACCGATCGCTGAGGCGGCAGCCTGTGATATCTATGTAACCTGAAAGACAGCACTAGTGACTAAGCCCTGAGCCTGTGAGGTCTGTGTAATATGAGAGACCGGACTAGTGAGCCCTGAGCTTGTGATGTCTGTGTAACCTGAGAGACAGCACTGGTGGCTGAGGTGGGAGTCTGTGACATCTGTGTACCCTGAGATACAGCACTAGTGACTGAACACGGAGCCTGTGAGATCTGTGTAACCTGAGATACAGCACTAGTGACTGAACACTGAGCCTGTGAGATCTGTGTAACCTGAGCTACAGCACTAGAGACTGAACACTGAGCCTGTGATATCTGTGTAACCTGAGAGATAGCACTGGTGGCTGAGGTGGGAGCCTGTGAGATCTGTGTAAGCCAAGAGACAGGACTAGTAACTGCACCCTGAGCCTGTGAGGTCTATGTAACTTGAGAGATAGCACTGATTGATGAGGCGGGAGTTTATGAGATCTATGTAAACTGAGATACAACGCTAGTGACTGAGCCCTGAGCCTGGGAGATCTGTGTAAACTGTAAGATGCTCTACTGGCTGTTGCTGTCATCTGTAACATGTATGTAACCTGGGAGGCATCTCTGCTGGCTAACGCCTCAACCTGTAAGAAATGTATAAATCTAAAGACAGCTCTGCTTGTATAAACTTGCATGGTAGGTTCAGAGTAAGCTTTCGGCTATCTCTGCCGGTGAAGGCCTGGACCTGTATAACCGTGTCATCGGAGTAAGCTTTGTTGGCATTGGCCTGATCTGGGGCCACTGGAATTATGCAATTCTGTGGCTGTGGCTTTTTTTTTGCATAATTATGGATTTGCCACATAATCCAGATCTGCAGATTTTAACCCAAAAATTTTCTTTAGCTCAAACCGATCAAAAGTTACTAAAAATGTTGCAGCATGTTTTCGCACACAGTGGAAAGCCCTTAGTGAAGGTTAACTGGTCATCTTACAGGTCCCTATTTCTGTATTTTTCTGTTAAACTGGTACTAATGAGGAGAAATCTTCCCCAGACAGTATTACCATTCCGTATAATACATGCGGCCCTGGCCTGGGCCTGGGCCTGGGCCTATTCTATCTTTGTAACTGAGGGTTAACTCGAATCACTGAGCCCTGAGTCGCTATGATTTGTGTACAGGGTGAGCTTACTGCTAGGATACACCTGAGTTGTAATACGTGGTTAATCTGTGGGTAGTTCTATTGTCTGAGATTTAAGCCTGTATGATCGGTGTAATCTAGGGGTTGCTCCACTGCCTGAGGTCTGAGGCTGTGCATTCTTTGGGACCTGCGGGATAGCTCCACTGTATAAGGACTAAGCGGTCTGTCGTGTCTGTGCCTACAGAGAACAAGCGAAACCCATGAATATTTAGGGACCAGGGGTGCATAGTGCTTTAAAGGAACAGAGGTCCCTAAAGAGAACTTATCTAGGCGTTTAACTGGGAAAACAATTATGACCAGACATGCGGTCAATTTGAAAAAATACAATCACATTTATTAGACAATTTAGTCAAATCGGTGGGAGAAAACACAAATGACACAAAATTAAATGAGCAGAACAAAAACAGAAAAACTCAGGCAATAGTGTGTGACATAAGTCAAAACATTTAATTTATTTAATTAAATTTAAAGCAACACTTCTGCCCCTATGTGCCTTACTCTGTACATTATAATATGGGTCAGTGTGCGAGAGTCGACGTTTCGATCCTTACAAAATAACAGGATCGTCATCTGTGTCTGTGCCCTCAGATTTAAAACAGTGGGTTCTAACCTGTTGCCTGCTTCAGATTACCTTGGACAGGTTGTCAAATAGCCTCCTGAGACTGTGTGCGTCCCCATCAAAGGGTGCATTACACACCTGATTGGATGTCCTTGGATCACCACAGTGCTTAGAGACGCTGCAACTCGTCTGGAGCTAGGCCCTTCACATCAGCACTGCTTCCCTACTCTCGTCAGTGAAAATGTATTGGGGTACCAACATTATGTGTATTTGTAGGTCGAGCTTATCACTCAGGAGGATATCCTGCACCTGAAGAAGGACGGTGCGATCCTGGCTGGGACCTATTGTAAGAACCAGGTTTTCAGCCTTTTTTGCGGGATTCAGGGACTGAGCTGGTGGCTCTAATGTGCCGGGGAAGGTCGTTCCAGGCTTTGGTAGCCAGGTGGAAGAATCCATTCTCGCCGGCTTTGGCTCTTCGGATTCGGGGTACATGGGCGAGCAAGAGGTTGGCAAAGTGGAGGTTGCTGCTAGGGGAGAGGATGTGGTCTTATGTCTAGAGCGGTCGACCTCGGTGCTGGGGAACTGGGTTCGAGTCTCGGCAAGGATGCTCAACATCATTTATTCTGGGCAAATCACTTAATCTCCCCGTGCCTAACAAAAAACAAGCATTGGCATAGCCAATAGGTCTCGCCTTTGGGACCTTATAAGTTTTTAGCCATGCAACAGTTGATGTTATTGCACCAAGGATATTGTGCTGCATAACTAAATACTTATAAGGTCCCAAAAGCGAGACCTATTGGCTATGCCAATGCTTCTTCTTCAAAGAAGTTGGCGAAGTTTTCACACAAGTCCTTGGAGGCCTGTAGGGAGGATTCCGGGGGCTTGGAGGTTTGTTGCCTGATGATTTTGAACAGTTTGTTGGGCCTGTTTTTTGTGTTGTCCAGGGCGGCGCAGAAGAAGGTGGATTTTTCGCTGCTGATGTGTTTTTTGTATTTCCTTCGGGCTGCTTTGAGTTGTTCGAGTAGGCTTGAGGAGGGGTTGCTCCTCCATTGTCTTTCTGTAGCTCTTAGTTGTCTTCTTTCGTTGTTAATGTCTGTGTTGAACCAAGATCTGGATGGGATGTTCCTGGTTTATTTTAGTTTCAAGGGGGCTACTTGATCTAGAATGGATGTCATGTTTGTGTTGTAGTGGGAGGTGAGTTCTGTTGTGGATAGATCATCCGTGGAGGCAGTGAGGAGAGAGTTAACCCTTCCCTCTAGGTCAGTCATGTTAATCTGAGTGAGGTTTCTAGTCCATTTCGGAGGGTCTTGGGTGGGGGTTTTAAGTGTGATCGGCTGAATGAGGTGGAAAAGGATTAAGTGGTGGTCGGACCAGTTCACGGGCAGGGTGCGATCTATCGTGACAGTGTCGTGCTGGGCGATAATGGCTCCTTTGTTGTGGGTTTCCTCTAAGCAGTGTTGGGTAAGGTTGTTGCTGTGAAGCAGCTCCTTCAGGTTCTGGATTAGCAGGTTGTTTTCTTCATTCCAGTGTAGATTGAGGTCGCCCAGAATAAGGCTGTTCGTGTCTCGGAGAGAGCAGTGGGCAATCAGGTCGGACAGGTGTTCAGTGAATATGGTGGTGTTACCAGGGGGGTGGTAAATAAGGTGGCAGATAAGTGTTTTGTTGTTGCTAGAGTTGATGTTGGCGGTTAGGCACTCAAAGGTGTTGTAGTTGAAGGAGTCTATTTCCGTCACGGAAATATTGTTTTTGTGGATAATTGCTATGCCTCCACCTCTTTGATCTTTTCTATCTTTGTTGGTGATTACAAAGCCAGGGGGGACAAGAGTATCCATGAGTGGAAATGAGGAGTCATTTAGCCATGTCTCGGTGATGAATGCTATGTCTATGTCGTGGGTGAGGATGGATTACGCTAGCTCTGTGGTATGCTTGGTGGCTGATCTGCAGTTTATGAGCATGTAGTTGGTGGGGGACGTCTCTGTTGTGGGTTTTTTCGTTCGGGGGACCGTGGGGATGATAGTGCGTGTGGCCGGGGGTCTAGGGGATTTTGGAGGGGCCTGTTCTCTTCCCAGTCCGGTGATCACCTGTATTTCGGATTGGAGGGTGGCAGTAATAGGATTGTTGTATGAGGAAGCGAGAGCTTCCGCTTCACTCGCAGACATTTCACCTCTAGTTCTTTTAGGTCTCTGTGTCTGATTAGAGAGGGGGGTAGAGGTCCCTTGCGGGTGGGGAGCCTTGGAAGGCCTCTGTTGAGAGAGAGAGGGGTAGGAGGGGAAATGGTGAGGCTTTAGGGGTGCGGCGAGGTTGGTAAGGATTTCACTAAGATCCTGGATTATGGTTGTTATCTGGCTTTCAAGCAGGGTGAGCCGCTTCCCAGTCTCTGTCGGTGGGGTTGTTCTGGGCGGGTAAGTTAAACCTGGGGGGGGGAGCCTAACGTTGTTAAGTTGCCCTTTTGTGAGTGAGCTGTCCGTGTGGGATCTAGGCGGGGCCGAGGGTGCGGGGAGGCGGGGGCCATGTTGGGTCGTTGGTGTTAAGTTGCATGAGGGTCTGGGGAGGGGGTTGGGAGTCACGTACTGTGTGTTGAAGTCATTCGAAGTGGGTTGGGAGGGATGGAGGGCGGGTGTAGGGTGAGGGTGGTTGCCGGAGGGGGTAGAGGGGTCTTGTTCTCTCTGGTAGTGTTGGGGGTCTTGTTCTCTTTGGAAGTGTTGGGGGTGGTGTCTCGCGGCAGGGCCGAGGGTGCGGGGAGGCGGGGGCCGTGTAGGGGCGTCAGTGTTAAATTGCAAGTGGGTTTGGGGAGGGGGTTGGTAGTCACATACTGTGTGTTGAAGTCGTTCGAAGTGGGTAGGGAGGGATGGAGGGCGGGGGTGGGTGAGGGTGGTTGCCGGAGGGGAGCAGAGGGGTCTTGTTCTCTCTGGTAGTTTTAGGGCTGGTGTCTTGCGGCGGGAGGCAGGTGTTATTACTAGGGTGCATCAGAATGTTGGGTGAGTTCTGTTGGCGGGTCGGGCTCTTCAGGGAGAGGAGGATGGGGGGGCAGGGGAGGAGTGCGTGGGAGGGGGAAGTCCGGAGGGATGGGAAGAGGGCGTCAAAGGATTCTAGATTGTCGTTGTTGGCTTGTATCAGGACTGTGCCATTGGAGTAGATGGTCGCAGTGGTGTTCCCATTTCGCCTAGAGCGGTTAGGGGCTGAGAATGTCAGTTTGCAGCTATGTGAAGTGTTAGTCATTTTGGAGATATTGAGTTGCGATCTGAGGATGGAGTTCCATATTTCGGGTCTTTCAGTGTGGAAGATGAGATCCAATTTTACTTGTCCTTTGGAGGCACAGTGTTAGGTGTCCGCGAATAGTGATTCAGGATGTTGTCTGATCAGTTTTTGTTTAAAGTTTTTTTTCGCTTTGGGTGAAAGGTTAGGGGGGAAACTGATCGAGAAGGAGTTCGGGCCGTGCGGTTTTAAGTGGTTCGCAGAGGCGGGGTTGGAGTAGGCTGATGTGGCGGATGGCATTGTGACTAAGTGGGGGCGGGGGGCAGGCACCCTAAAAGGAAGGGTGGGATAGAGTTTCCAGGGCCGTCCTTTGAGGGTAAAGTGCGAGTAGTAGAGAGATTCGTGCTATTGCTCTAGGGCTGGTCGTTGACTCTCCGGAGCATAGGGTTGAGGGTGGCTCCTAGGAGGCCATTGAATGGCGAGGTATCAAGGGTCAGACAATGGGCAGATACAGACTTTGCATGGCAGTCATGAAGGTGAAGGTTTGTGCGGCCATACTGGGTCAGGCGCCAAGCCCCGAGATCGCCGACTCCTGATTGTTGAGGCGGCTCGGGTGTGGAGCAGTTTCACTTACAGGGGGCTGTTGCATTATCCTGAGGGATTGGGGATCTAATGGTTAGATCTTTCCCGTTTACTGCACGGGGGTTCAGCCGGTGAGAGGACGCAAAAAGCCGCCATTTTGGGATCAGGCACCAGGAGCCATGACCTGGGATTCCTTTGGATTGGGGCAGCGTGGCTGAGAGGTTGGTTCCTTTTACCAGTGGGCAGTAGGGCTATAGTAGGGACCTAGCCCGTTGTTCAGTGGGAGGGTTAGTGGCTGTAGCAATTTGTGCAGGACTGTCCCCGTTTGTTCGCGCGGGGCAATCCGCCATTTTAGAATCAGGTGTTTGGGTTCAAGAGCAATTTCTAGCTCGCTATTGAGGGTGTGAGATCTCTAGGCTTATCACCGGGTTCTGGGCTGCTCTTTCCAGTTTCCCTTGCATAATCTAGGTTCTAAGGAATATAGGCTGGCTCCATAATTTGTTACCATTTCAATTGTTTTGATGGAAAGTTCATGAGTTATGATTTGCGTAGTGGACCATAACTGATGAAGCTCGGTGGTTTTTAAGGTTTTCATGAGCACCCATAGCGTCACTTTAACTGTGTTTTTTGGTATTTATTTTTTCACACATGAATGTTACTGTGTTTACCCTACCTGAACCATAATGTTATTTAAAATGCTTTTCAGTGAATATGTTAAATGTTATTTAAGAACCTTAGGGCCTCATTTACAAAAAAATGACGCAGTACGGCCATTGTGCTGCGCCGAGCTGCGCCATTTTAAAAGCACAGGGATGCGTAGTATTAACAACAATACCACGCATCCGCGTGCTTTCCCCTGTTCTGGCGCACAACCCTTACATTATGTTGCAAGGGTGCCTGCGTTGCGGGGATGATTGTTTTTGTGCAGGAAGGGACATCTTCCACTACAAAAACAATAATTGATGGCATTTTCCTCTTTCTATGCATGCTGCAGATTGCATTGAAAGAGAATATATAATATTAAAGAGGAATGCATAGAAAGAGGAAATAATAAGGAGAAATAAAAGTATTTCTCCTTGTTGCACCACTCCTACGCCTCCCCTGGGGAGGCGTACGATTCTGACGCATTCCCAGCTTTTGAAAACTGTAAATCTGGGAACGTGTCAGGTTTCATGGATGGTGCGTCTGAACACCCACAGCAACACCCATGGAGCAGAGCAATGTGTGAAAGGGGCCCGTATTTATAAGGCCATGAAAAGTCACTCAGGGTGACTTCATGTGGCCTTGTAAATATGGGCAGGCACACTGCGCCGCCAGTGAGTAAAAAAACATGACGTATCAGCAGCACAATGGCTTTGTAAATGAGGCCCTTAGTTGCTAAATCAAGGTCCACAGCCCCTGCGGGCATGCCCCACTGCTCATAGCTGTGCATTGTGAAGTTAGATTCAGAGCCCGACCATGGCCAGGCCCTATGTGTAACAACCTATGCGTTTATCCTCCACAAAGCATGGCCTTCAGCCTGGCCCTGGGCTCTGCTTCCGGTGAATCCCGAGAAGCTCTGCAGCCAACGTTAGGCGTGATGACTTTAACCTTTTTCACTTTTTTTAAAAACTTGAAAATGTTTTGAAACTCTTGATTCAAACTCAAAGTTTGATTTATTTGAGAACCTGTGCTTTATAATTGTGTTTTTTAATTGTTCACCAGTGATATTGCTGTGCCCTACTTTATCTACCTACACTTTCTGTGTCCATCAAACCTGCTTACAGTGGTGTCTTATAGCTGTATTTACTTTTTTGTCCTAGAGAAATTCACTGAAACTCACAAGCTGGGGAAAATGGCACCTGGCTGTAAATACAAAATGTTGGGTGTAAGCTCTCCAATTTATGGGAATTCGTGAATTTGCCATCCACGAAATGTGCTATTCTAATTCTTTGTGCAATTTTTCTATTTCCCTGTGTACCCCTTCCGTGTCCTAGAACTTGTCTCCCTTTTCTGTGTGATTTTCTTTCATGGAGCAAAGCTGGCAAATGTAGGTAAATTTACAAATTTCTTTTGGTTTGGTGAAAATTAGTTGAGCCATTCCTGAGATATAAGCCAAATGTGAGTTTCCCCTATGCATGTCAAAGTATTTCTATTTTCAGTCTCGCCTACAGACTGCTTTTATCTCTCTGTTGTTGAAGACCTATGGGGGATAATACCAACACTTAGGGCCCAAATCATAAACTGCATTTCGTAGTACGTAAATAGTCCCACAGTAGTACAACTCACTTCCTGCAAAATGCTTCTCACAAACCTACGGCCTTAGACCTCCATCTTTCCCATTGTTTCTGTGCAGAGATCTCCAGACACATTGGACACATTGAAGCAAATGTGGGAGGGTCAAGGGAGAGAGGCTGGAGAATGGGGAATACTAACCGCTAGATGGGAAGGGTTTAGGGAAATTCAAGGAGGTGTTAAGGGAAGGGCCTGCTAATACAAACACACACCCACAAAAGACTAACAACATTACTATAAATAAAAAACAATTTTAAAGTTTCTACAGCCCTAAAGGTATCAAAACAGCTCAAATGTACTCCATTACTCCATCCCAGGCCTGGAGTAAGTCAAACGCCACACATGGCAACTCACAGAGACTGCAGCACACTCCCATAGAAAACATTGTATTGGAGACAGGGAAATAAGAGAACTTCCCATGAGGGAACTAAAGTTAAATTAATTAAATTATTTAGACATTTAAATCATATATTATATACCTATATATATATATATACATATGCATATATACATATAGATAGATAGATAGATAGATAGTGTTAAAATGTACTTGAACATTTATTTATGAATTAAACTAATATATTTAAATTAACTATTTAATGCACATTTAATTTGATGAGTTGAAGTGCTGTAACATTTTATTTTATTAGTTCTAGGTTAATAATAAACATTTAAAATTAATTTATATTATATTTTTTTTTAAAGAATAGTAAGTGGTAATAATTTCCCCTGTACATTCCCATGGGGATATCTCTGCCATGGTGGCAGAGATCGCCACCTACGTGTGCAAAGTTACTAGTAGTAACTTTACACTTGTAAATCCTTTTGTAGGAGGCTCCAGCCCCTGATTTGAGGGGGTGAAGACAAGTGTGTCTACATCTTCGAGTAAATCTACATTTGTATATAACAAAAAAGTGTAGCGTTACACCTAGGTGTAGCAGTATATACACATGAGTAAATATATTTACTTTTGTGACTTGGAACCTTAGAGTGGGCTCTGGGTTAGCCAATTGCTTAATATATGTTGGCTTTCTTGTCACTCTCATTTGCTTGTATCTTATTATGAGGGCTTTCCTGCCTCTTCTTATGTTTATCTCTCCCCTGGAGATTAGTATGTTTACCATCCTTATGACTGGATGGCTTGTGTCCTTCCATTGCTCCACATCTGGGAACAACTTTTTTCTTTTGCATTCAGCACTCTATGGGGGATATTTACAAGAACGTGTGCTAAACATCTCCAGAAAATGTTAACGCAACTTTATACATTGCAGCCCATTGCGGGAAAATAACCCTGTGTTAACGTGGAATTCACAACACGGCGGTACCGTCCGATAGTCCCCCGAAAACGCAGCCAATGTCCGCGATACAACCACCGCGACTGAGATAAAAACAAAAACCCCAACGCGTAAAAAGACGCGATGTGCCCAAACGCGATAAGAAAACAGTGACAACCAGTGAGAGGCCAGCAATACCCACGCGTAATGCGGGAAAAAGCACAAGAACAGCATACGGAAAATGCCACTAAAAACAAAATCAACTGCGGAGTACCACGGATGCACCCTGACCGACTGCAGAGGACAACATGAACCCCACAATCCCCACGGAGGAACACCCAGGAATACAGGGCTCGTGGAAGGGCAATGAGAAGAGGAAGAGGAAGACGGGGTACAGTCTACAGGAAAACCCGATTATCGCCACGGATGAGACAGAACACCACCACAAACTGTACGTCACCTCCAACGTGTCATTGGCAACAAAGAGGCAAAGATGGCACACCACCTCGGACCATGTGAATGCCGTCGCATGGCAGAGGAGGACAATGGAAGAGCACAAGAGGCGCTGGACTGATGTGAATGGCAAAACCAAGCAGAAACTCGCTGCCAACACGAAAGCAGCAACGCACCCCGGAGGAGGGGGCCAGCAGAACACCAGGAGCTGAATGACATGGAGAAGATGGTGGCCACAGTCACCAGTCGGGAGACGGTGACATGAGTTGGTGATCTGGACACTGCCCAACATGACCCAACATTACATCAACATGGTGCGTAGCGACCTGGGAGTGGGGGACGGGGGGAGATGGGCAGAATGGCACACATGCACAATCAAGCAGGGCACACTGCACACCCACAATGACTCTGGATCATGTCTCTGATCCCACGGGAACACCTCAGCACACACACAAACACCAAGTAGTCCCCCGAACACCATGTGCCCAAAGGGGCACCCACCCAACACATCAACATTCACACAACCAACATATGCCCACGTGCGAAACACAGCAAACATGCATATACGTCAGCCACACTGACAATGCAAGAGACACCACATGACGAGTAGCTTGGCTGCAGTCCTATCATCATGGCAATGTACACGGCACGACACTGAGGTGGCTGAGTGCGGACAACACCTGAAAAGGAGCAGGTCACACTCGGACACAACTACCTGCACAAACAACCCCTGACGTCAGCGACACATCTGCGGACAAACCATGCCCAAGAGTCACAACTCGACAAAGAGCACAAGTGACCCAAGTCTGCAACATCTCAGCACCGTGGAAGCACAGAACTGACAGGCACACCACATGAAAGGGATCAGTGGCAGACAAATCAGAGCCGCAGGAGCGAATCACCCACCGTGCAGCATACGCACATAAGTATAAGTGCACCTCGACATTGACAACATCCCGGTACAAACAGCAACACCTCCACAACAAAACACAGGACACAACTGGTGCCGCAAATGTGCACAACATGGCAAATCCCATCAGGCACAGCAGGAGACTGTGACATGACAATGTACAAGTACAACCTGTAACCTGCAAATATGTTTTATTCACACATGCTGTGCCTGTGGACATTTTGTACTGTCCCATGATTGCCAGGGACGGCCACAATGTGACGTTCTCATGAGAAGAAATTGGCAATGATGGTGTACCTACGGGCCATTCCTGCCGCAGCTGCAGTGGGATGTGGGCCACCTGCCCCATCGTCCCCATCATCGTCCGGTACTTCTGGAACTGGGATCCATGGGGCATTGGTACACAGATGTTGTGCAACACACAACATGCAACGATCAGCTTGCACACGATGTCTGGGCTGTACAGGAGCTTTCCACCAGTGCCGTCCAGGCACCTGAAACGTGACTTCAACACGCCAAATGTGCGTTCAACGATGCCCCTGGTGCGTATGTGGGCCGCATTGTACTGCCTATCGGCGGGTGTGTTCAGGTCTCGGAGGGATGTCATCATCCAAGGGCAGAGTGCATATCCTTGATCACCTGGGACAGTGCAGAGAGAAAAGAGTCAATACTTGGTTCGGCATGATGTGATGGCAGGCCCACTAATCCAGTGACGCCTGTGCTGGCTGTGTGTGGGGTGAGTGTAAACCAGCCCTCAGGGAGTAGCTGGTGCTGGCAACAACTCCAACAGTCATCAGGCACTCAGAAATGCAATGTCAGAACAACAAGGGAGCATGACTTGAGTCGCACAGAGTTAGTGGCCCCGGATGCACAGCGGCCGACACGGGCTTACCGCCACGGGACGCTGACCTGCGGGAGACTGAGGTAGGGTCATGAGGGCAGAGCAGGGTCTCGTATGTCTCAGAGGTGCCTTCCGCGTAGTGTCTCGGGGGAGAATGGGAGGTGTAACCCCAGGGCATGATGCACATGCCAGCTGTGTCCGGCAACATGGCAGATATGAATGCCACAGACTCATGCCAGACACCAAGTCCGTACCTGCCCGTTGCTGATGACAACCCCCAGGCCACAGGCTCAGACACCAACAATGTTCCACCGGAGGCTGACGGTCACTCACGGCGCACAGGGTTAGTGGCACCAGGTCAGTCCTTGCTACTGGTTGACCTCCTCCGTAACGGTGATCCGTGTTTCCACCGGACTGTGACGCATCTCCCTCTCAATACTCCCCCTGCGTACACTGGCATGGACCCTGCCATTGATTAATGATGACTCAGTTCAAGATGTGGGACATGCTGGACTGCAGTGTAGCCCGGCTGCAGCGGTGGAGTATGTCAATGAATGGGGACCCCTGGAGGCCTGTGTCACGGAGGACAGCGATGGCCTGAGGAGGCCGCAAGGTCACAGGCATGGGTCTTGGAGCTAGCACCGGCACGTGGTGGGCCCTCTTTGACAAACGACAGTGTCGGCAGGTGAGCAGTGCGGCCTTGGAGCGCTGGGGCGGGCAGGCCTGGTCTGGGTATCAGCGTCCTGGGGTGCAGCAGGCGCACAGGCTCGCAGGCCCCGCTGCTCACGGCGTCAGCCTCGTGGCGGACTACGAGGCGCCGCCCTGGCAGTGATGTTGGCCTTTCTGGGAGAGAACCACGCTCTGCGCCACAGGGTTTTTGTCCACACCCCTGCGCAGGCCTGGCGTACTCCGGGCCAACCCACTACACTCACGCACACAGGGGGAGATGCCGCGAGCAACATTTCCGCGATCTGACCCACGGCCTGGGGTGACATGGTTGCGTCCACTGTTCACTACTCTCCAGTCACCAGCAGTTGATGTCTGCATGGACATATCTGTGGTTTGCATACCCATGTCTGTCCAGCACATCCACGCCTCACTTGTCGTTGTGTACATTCCCATTCACGGGTCACTTGCATCCTTCGCACATGGCTGCATTCCGCATCTCCACACGTTCAGCTGTTGTGTGGCTGTGGTGCCATGATATAGCTGTATTGTGTGCAGGGGAAGCCCAGGATCACCATGGAGTTGTGTTGTCGTGTCTGGTAGGTGGGCATGTTGATTGACATGTTGTTTGTGGTTTGGTCACGTGTGCATTCCCACAGTTGTGCATTGTGTGATGCTGGCTTTGAGGTGTGTGGTGTGTTGGTTTGGCACTTACCAACGAGCAGTCCAGTTCCATAGATGCCATCCTGGAAGCGCTGGTTGATGATGGACTGTCGGAAGATGTAGGAATCGTGCACACTGCCGGGGTAGTTTGCGACGACATTGGTGAACATTCCCCGGTGGTCCACTATTGCCTGCACATTGATGGAATGCGTGTGCTTTCTGTTGCGGTAGTGGTGTGCAGTATCCGCAGGTGGCACAAATGGGACATGTGTGCAGTCAATGGCCCCCAACACGTGCGGGAAGCTAGCAAAGGCGTAGAAGCCTTGCTTTGTCTCCCGCTGTTCCTGCGCTGTGTGGGGGAAGTGAAGGTACTGGGGTATGAAGCTGATGATGGCATCCAGGACAGGTGTGATGAACTTTGATAGGGCTGGCTGTGAGACTCCTCCGACTCTGGCAGTTGTTGGTTGGAAGGTACCAGAGGCCAACAGGTGCAGCACAGCCAGCAGCTTTGTCTGCGGAGGGATGTTGGTTCTCCGCTGGGTTGGGACCGTCAACCTGTGGGCGATGTGGGTCATGATGATGGTTGTCCTTTTGAGCCTGTAGTGGGCAATGACTTCCTCTGGCGTTTGGTCTGTGAGACTGGTGCGTTTTCGGTAGGTCCGCTGTCTTACTCTGCGCTGCCTCTGTGGTGGTCCGGGGGGGGTGCGGGTCTGGGTCCTGGGGGTGGTGGCGCTGGGTGTTGTGGCCCTGTTGGGGCTCCGAGCTGCATGATGAGTAGCTCCATGGCGTCGTTTGTTCTCCGGGTGTGGCTGTGTGCGGGGCTCCTTTGCCTACTGCAGGTAGTCGTCTGGCTTTACACCAGCAGGAGGCAGGTGTTAAATACCTGCTGCTACCACGGCTTATCGCGTGGTTTTGACTCGCATCGCAGATCTGGCAGTTCGTTGTGAAAGTGGTGTTGTGGTGTTTTCGTGTGCTTTTGCACCTGAACGCCTACTCTGCATCTCATTAGGGTTAGTTGGTGGTGTCCTCCCTGGGGATAAGTTTTGGGGCAGTTATCGCGGGAATACTGGCAATGTCTGCAGTTTGCACCCGCTTGTGAATGGGGTGTTAAATCTATCTCCACTTTTGATGGGTTAAGGTGGAGATAAATCAGCGGTAGGTCCTTGTGAATATGCCCCTATGTGTTTTCTTGCTCTCTCCTCCATGTGCAGCTTCCCCTAACATCCCCACCCCTCCCGCACTCTCCATGTTGCCACCCATTCCCCCAATTCTCCTGTTGTGTTCCCTGCGCAGCATGTTTTTTTTGTTTTTATTTTATTTTTAAATGTCCTTCAAATCTCCTCTGTTAGAACCCCGCCCCTGCTCCCTCTTGCTACCACCACAGTGTTGGCTTGCACCTCCTCATATTCTCCACCATTGGTCCACAAAGCCTTGCGTCACTTTTTTAACAAAAATTATGTTATTCTTTTTAGAGGGCACTGCAATTTGCTACCGGACCACTCAGTTTTCTTTGATGTACTTTCACGCTTATTTTTCTAATTTACAGCTCCAAGATAGACAGCTGCCATCTTGGAGCAGCAAATAAAAGTAAAAAACAAATAGTCATCGTGTGATAACGCATTTGTACGATGCTTGGTAACACATTTGCAGAGCATTGTAATATAGAACAATGGTTATGTCACGTAAATCAAGTTCAATGAGACAGAAGTAGGCAGGCACCTCATACAAGGCGAAGACATTAGCTGGCAATATGTTTGTTCTCTAAAATAGACTGCAACAGTACCTGTTTCTAAAGCCTCTCTTCACATGCTTACTGATCCTACAGGTAAATGCCACCAACCGTGCAGGAATGGTGGGAAATGCATTGGAAAAAACAAATGCAAGTGTGCCAAAGGCTTCCAAGGCGATCTTTGTTCAAAGCGTGAGTATACAGGCTGCTGCTTCCAACTGCACCGTACGGTTTCCCTAATATTCACATACTCCAACTTACAACGATGGAGCTCTCGCAAAACAATACAAAAGAAAATTTAAATGTAACATTTTTTGAAATGTTGATAATATAAAGACGCAAATTCTGCATATGACGATATTATCTTGAACTCTTAATTAGGAAGTGGACTTTTATCACTTTTTCTCCACGTGCAACATGTTGGTAAACACAACCATCGCTTTGCTTTCAGCCCGAATTGTGTTTGTTACTTAGGTGTGTAGATACTCTGAGTTTGGCGAATCTGTTTTATTGAAAATCTAGTTTGGTTAGGCTGGTTAGGTTATCCTTCCACCTCCAATTCTGTACTTGCATTGAAGTGCATGAGGAACTACTTTACAGCTATAGCCCTCTTTGTGCTCTCTCCGTCTCTCTGCCTCTGTCTCTCTGGCTCTGAAGAGATAACGCTGCATGCTTTAACACATTAAACCAAGAGCCATTTGCCAATGCTTGTTTTTTCTTGGTAATAGTGGGATCAAACAAGATAGTATAATTGCCATAAGATGTACAGTTTTCTACCCCTATATTATCTTTTCAGGCACAACAAATATTTGAGAGCAATGCCAGGCTTGGCAGGGTGATTGCACAGGTTGTAGAGTTCTGGCACGCATGCTGTGGTTCAGTGACACTATAAACATAAGTATGTAAGGAATGGGATGTGGTCTTGTGGTTAATTGACTGGGCAGAAGGCAATGCTTTTCATCACGTTACTTACTCCCCACGTCTCTGTTTGGACTAAAATACCCAGGTTTATGACACAGGACGAATCCCTATGAGGGAATTTGCACCCAAAGATCAAGACTTGGGCCAGTTCCCATACATGCACAGGTTGATTATTTGCTGGTTTTTCATTTGTTCAGTGAAATAACGCCAGATGCATCGACTTTTAAGGAGCAGCGCTGGCATTACAAACATCTAAAAGAACGAATAAGCCATACTAAGCCACACTAAAACACGAGACAGTGATACAATCCGTGTATAGGTATCCCCGAAAAGACCACCATCTAGAACTGTGAATATTCCAAACCTGTTGAAAATACAGAAGGTATTAGACAGCAGTTCTCATTAAAGCAATTCACACCACTCAAGTGCAAAGGAAAGTGACAGCGAAGTCCTTACATAACTACCTGTCAGTAATAGACGCCAAAGGCAATTTCGAAAACCAATGATGTGTATATTGTAATTATGTCAGTTGTTGTTGCAAGTACATTTGTGACTGAGTCCAGAGATATTTTATAATAGAGGCAATGGAGAGAAAACTCAGCATGTCCACAAGTTCTTGAAGTGACCATGGACCCTCGCCAAATAGCCAAGGCAATTAGGTCGTGGAGCAAGAGGCACATCCAAAACTATAGGGAAGAGGAATAACCAAAGATGCGTTCACTAAGAAACTTTGGGCCCACATTAAAATGCAAAATACATATGAGAGGGTTAGGAATGAATTGGGTAGTCAAAGAAAAGAGAGCCTTTTTTAACACAATGTAATGGGAGAGCACACAGACCTTTTACACAGTTACTAGCGGTAACACCCTACAAATGGAGATACCAAAGTAGAGGCAAGTTGGCAGTAACCAGGAAATGTGAACAAAAAGGTGTAAAATGTTGAACCTAGGTCTAGAAAGGCGAGGTGCATGCTTGACTTTCAGGATATGTGCATAAGATAAGTTTGATTGAAAGAAATCTATATGGAACTCCTTTACATAGTCAGTGGTTATCCTGAAAGTCTAGCAGGAATCCGGTCCTTTTTCACCTACAGCGGGCACCACTGGTTTCATGTATGGACTTTTGGGTGATTCTAATGCAGTCTGATGGAAGAGCATCATCAATTCAGCTCAAGAAGAGGTTGCAGACGTCTTAGAAAATGGATATGTGAGGTTTGTGAGAATAAAAATATATTATGAAATGAGCTCCCCAGGCTTTCTTTGGGCAGACACAGAATGGTTGCTTGTTCCCTTTTTAGGTTGGAGTCTACCAAACAGTGCAATGGTCTGGTTGCAAAAAGGCTTCTTGTGGGCATTCTGAAAGGTTCTCTGTGACTGCCTTCTGGCCATTGCTTACCACTGGCTTTGTGGTTTCTAACTCACATTGAGCCCTATTTGCTGGCATTATTTGTTTTAGGCTCTCTGGCATTTCTTTGTCCCTCTTGTGGACAATCGCCTGTTTACTGTCCTCTTCCACGAGTGCTCGCTTTCTTAAATCTTGTTCTTATCCTGTCACATTTGATGAGCATTCAAAGACAGAGGTCAAATGTCAGGCTCTATCTTCCGAGGGAGCTTGGTGTTTACTTTTATTTTTCTGACTTCAAAGTGAGAAGATTTATTTGGCAATCTTGCTGAGTACTGGCACAGAAAAGTTTTTTTTCTAGCACACAACAAAATTTTAAGGCCTGTAAATGAGCTGTGCAACAATTTCAGAATATATCATTAGGAAAGCACAAATGAAGCACTTTTTTGTATTTCTGAAGTGTGGTGGAAACAAATATTTTAATACGATCAAAAAATCAGTTAATTAGGTGATGCCATTTCCACACATTGTCATTTGTGTGAGGTACAGCTTTATCAGTAAAACTGTATGTGCAAATGTAATAGTCCTTTAAATTGAAAATGTGTTTCCTGTAATGGCTAGCACACCATGCTTACTCCACTCTAGGCCACTCTACTCTGAGCCACTCCACTCTATGCCACTCTACTCCATTCTATGACATGACACTCCACCACTCTCCACTCTATGCTACTTCACTCATGGCTACTGTACTCCATGCTATGACACTCCACAACACTCAACTCTGCTACACTCCACTCTACTATAGTCTACTCCACTACATGCCACGCAACTCAACACTATGGGGCCGATTCCGATTCGGGCCGGAAATCTCTCCGACCGAGCCGGACTCGGAGAGATTTCCGACCGAATCGGACTCTGGCAGCCCGACCGAACGAGTACGATGCGCACGTATGCCATCGGACTCGAGTCGGTCGGACTCCCATTGAAGTCAATGGGAGCCGGTCGTACAACGCGTACGCGGGCTCCCATTGACTCAATGGGTGCGAGGCGGTCAAGGGCGCCCCCTACAGCGGGTACGCGGTGCAGCGACTCGTGCCGTACACGCACAGGTAGGGGGGACCCATGGGTCCCCCCTGTGTGCGACTCGCGCGGCTACCCATACAGGGGGGTCCGACACGGACCCCCAAAGTACGTCTCCGACTGCTCTTTGGAGCCGGAGTGCGCGGCTCGGTCGGACTGCTCGCGGCGCGCATCATACTCATCCGGCCGGGGAACTTCTCCATTGCGCGGTGCGAGTCGAGTCCGAGCGAGTCGGTCGGTGCGGTTCGACCCGGGAACGAGTCGGTCGGAGCGGTCGGGACGCCCGGACGTGTCGGTCGGCGAATTCGCATCGTACTCACTCGCCCGGACGCGCGTACGAATCGGTCGGGAAATAGGGCTCCGAATCGGATCCGGTTAAGCCAAATCCGATTCGGAGCCCTACCGGCCGAGATCGGAATCGGCCCCTATGACTCCACTCCTCTCTACGACTCTCCTCCACTCTGCGCCACTCCACGACTCTAGGCACTCTCCACCACCCCAATGACTCTACTTCACTCTATGGCACTCTGTGCCCCTCCACTCTACGCCCCTCCACCCCCTCCACTTTCACCCCTCCACTCTCCCCACCAATCTCTACCCCTTCACTCCACGACACTCCATCCACAACACTCCATGACACTCTACTCTTCGCCACTCTGCTCCAGTCTTCACCACTCTACTCCACTCTTTGCCACTCCACTCTATGACACTCCACTCCACGACACTCTCCTCTACTACACTAACTTTTAGCCATGGTGCTCAGCAGCCACGCAGGGGGACAACATGGCTAAAGCACATTGGTAAAGCCAATAGTTCTTGCATAGGCAAAACCCATTGGCTTTGCCAATAATTGTTACAGATTACCAAACTTGCAGGTGTGTGTATAGAGATCATATAATAAAGTGTGCAGTTCCTTTACTATGTCTGGGATCACAACTGGGTATCCACGACGTACCCAGTGATGGGAAGTGTTCACTTTATGGAGCAAGAGCCCTCACCCACCCTAGGGTGGCATGCTTCATCATCGGGCTTAGCTCCTTGTTGGACTGGCACTTAAATGCCCAATGGGCCCCCACAATGGGGGCTCTTTGCCAGCAATCTTTTTAATTCTGCCCTTCCTAAGTTCAGTAAAACTCAGGTACCTCCTAGTAATGTGTAAGGACAGTTTTTCAATCAAGAGGGTAGACTGGTAAATGTGACAGTTAACATTAACTAGGGATCCCCTACAAAATTAGTTTATCTGAGGGGCCCTGTTAAGGGTGAAAATCATAAGGGAATACCTGGGAGAGCAATGTTCCTTATATACCTAAATACAGTGTTTCTTGCCTTTGGTATTCTCAACAGATCTGTGGCAATTCCTTAGGACCGTGTGTTAACCTAATATGCACAATGCGGGTACCTCTTTAGAGAAATACTACATACCCACTCTGACTTCATTCAGTGCACAATCCTTTAGTGATAAATAGTATGTAACTCACAGATTCAAGAAGTGGAAACTTTCCATGAACACTAAAAATACCTAATCAACTCTAGAAGTAGGCCCCTTGGGACTCATGTTCCGGAGACGGGTAGGATCGCAGTAGTAACCACGGAAGGGAAACAGAACCTCCAGGTGGCCAATGATTCCATGAGTCCCAAAGGGCCTAGTTTTATTATGGATTCAGCGTTTTCTGTACCACATGTCTTTAAACATTGACAAAGCCAATAGATCTTGCATAGGCAAGACCTATTGGATTTGCCAATGCTTGTTATTTGAGTTTCAACAACCACCAATCGTTTGTATAAACATGGGAGACATTTTTCATCCTTGCGATCTGTTCATGCCCGATTGACATAGTGAGTAATTATGTCACACTCCTGAGTTAATTATGATTGACTTTTAAATGTCCAGGAGTGAGATTCACTCACACAAAAAAGAATTAGAAATCAAGGCCTTAGTTGCTGCTCCGTAAAGAAATAGCTGATGTGACCCAGTGAGAAGTTTAACCATAGTGAAAACGTGAGAATTCCTGAAAGATTTGTGCTTTTGAGAGGCCAGCCATAAGGGCTGCAGCAGTCACATTTTTTTGACCACATTCATTCAAACAGAGCGCAACAATATAGATTCCCTGTGTAAATATGGAGATGGCTCATGCTTTCACTGATCACTTTCTTCTTAATTTTGTATCATGCTGAAGAGTACTAGTCTAACAGCTAAAACATATTACTATTTATTTTTAACACGTGTTCTAAGTGTTTGTGGGAACTTTAGATGTCTCAGACTAAAAAGAAAGCGCTCAGCTCTGCATTCAGCTGGAGCAGATCATCATGATATGTCCCCAGGTTCGAAAGTACAGCCCGTGTCATCCTAAGAAACCACTAGCTAGTTCCATCAGCAGTGCAAACGTCGTCCCGTCACAGGACAGTTACTGCATGGTACCAACACGAACGTCTTCCCGTCACAGGACAGTTACTGCATGGTACCAACACGTGTTGGCTGTACCATATGATGCTGGATGTACCAGAGTTATTTTGTGGAGGAATTTGACAATAAATAAGCTTGGGTCTAACACCTCTTGAACGTGATTTATTGGACTAAAATCACAAGGAACATATAACTTCTACAGAGTGCTGCGACATCTTTTGTATTCATGTGTTGAGTGGGGACCATCTGTTCATCACTCATGTGCGGACACCATCGGTATTAGGGTGTCTGATGTCAGACAGCACCATACTTTGGCTCGCCTCACTTGGCTTTGTCTTGTCACTGATCACTACTGATTGCAGTGAGCAGAGTCCACGAAGTGGTAAGGAGGCAGACTAGTGCTGTCTCTTTCCTAAAAAAGTGTTGTTAGAGGACAAGTTTGTTAGGGCCTTCCCAAAGTGTGGATTGAGCCTGTCTGTCTCCTAGGAGATCTCTGAATAGAGCAGCTCCCCAGTCCCAGCCCCACCCCGAGGCCAGCAGACCTAGGACTGCTATTGGTTTTCCCCAGCTCCAAGCAAATCTGAGCCCTCCTCTCACACCTGCCCAGGCCCCTTAAAGCTTTGCTGGGTGCACCCCAAATCATTCTCCTCCATCTTGTGAGTTGCAGCCTACCTGTGCCCAGATTGCAGTGAGCAGAGTCCAGGAAGTGGTAAGGAGGCAGACTAGTGCTGTCTCTTTCCTAAAAAGTTTAAAAACGATTTCCCCACCTGTGATTGCATCATCTTATTTTTTTCTTTTTAAATTTCTTACCTGTCTTTGCCTGTGGTTGTTACAGTTTAAAATGGTAGTTTTAACCTGCCAGTGATTGCATAATTTATCCCATGTTTTTGTGTTTAAACTTGTGTTTTTTCCTGCCCGTGACTGCTTCCATTTAACCTGTTGAATTGTGGGATTTCCAGTCCAAACTCTGTAGTTTTTCCCTCTCATTCCCCGTGACTATCAGTTTTTCCCTCCAAATGTCTCCTTTGCTCTGTGCTAAGACCTGTATGTTAAGCAGTGCACCCCCAGCGACCATTTTGTGTTAACAAGTCAGTGAAACCAGCCCCCCCTTCCTCCCTGAGACAGCAGTAATCTGCTGTAAGCTGTTTAAACTGTGTTTAATAGGGACTATGCACTTCGTTTTTTGGCCAGGAGAGGGAGTAAAGCTTTATACAAATAGTGTTGTTAGAGGACACGTTTGTTAGGGCCTTACCTGCAGAAGTCCAAAGTGTGGATTGAGCCTGTCTGTCTCCTAGGAGATTTCTGAGCAGCTTCCAACTCCCTGGCCAGCAAACCTTGTATGAGGTAGCTGGGACCTTATATAGTCTGATATTGTTTAGTACATGTGTACACTGATTGGTGGTTGTATCTGATGTTTCTATTGAATTAGGGTTAGTGTCCTCATTGGTTGGGTATTTGAGGGCTCTGATTGGTTTCTGGGTCTGTGATTCAATCAATGTAGGGTTGGGACTAGGGCTAGGGTTAGGCCTTTAATTGGAAGTAGCGATTAGGGCTTCTGGTGTTATTGGTTGCTGGACTAGGTGTGGGACTAAGAGTAGAGTTAGGCTTTCTATTGGAAGTAGGGACTAGGGCTTCTTGTGCCATTGTTTGCTTGGACTAGGGTTGGGACTACTGGTAGGGCTAGGGCCTCTATTGGACGTAGAGATCAGGGTTTTTGAAACTGATTGGGTGCTTGGACTAGGGGTAAGATTGGCTGTAAGGTCCTGGTCTCCTATTGGTTCTAGATGTTAGGGCTAGTGTTGTGATTGGATAGTGTTAGGGCTAGGGTTCCCATTGGCTGAAGGGGTCACCTGACTACTAGGGCTATAAACGGCCAAGGCTTAGGGCGTCGAGGCTAAGGGTGGAGTGGACAAGGGTGAGTGCCTGTTTGAGCCTGTACGAGACTGGTCGGGACCTGGGCCAGAAATGCTGCCCATTTTCCCATTCATTAATACCCACCCTATGTATGTGTCCCTCTGTATATAAGCATTTACTTTCACTATAGATATGTACCTATCTTTGTGTATTGCTTTGTATAAACATGTAGAATAATTATGTTGTTATAAAAAATAAAAAATAAATCTTCTTTGGTCTACATGTACTTGCTTCCATTGTGCATCTATGTACCTCCATGTACTTGGATCTGTGTGTCTGTTACTTTTCTCCTGAAAAAGCATATCCAATGCACTACCCTATTTCTCATCATGTACCTCTATCGATATCTTTAATCTGCGTATACTTACCTCCTTTATGCATCTATATACTTTCAATGTACTTATGGATCTATATATTTATCACTTTCTTCTAATTTAGCATTTCCAATGCTTCTCTCAATATATCTTCTAGCCCAACTTTCTGACTCATCTCATACTTCTTTCTACTACTCTTTCCAATGCACTACCCTATCTCTCACCCTATACATCTATCATTATATCCTCTACACCCACTCTCTCATTTATCCCAAACCCCATACCACTATGTTCCCCAAAATAACCCTTTCTTGACTCTCTCCTACTTTACCCCTCCTTGCATCATCTGACACCTCTTTTACTATACCGATCCCCCAAAACAAACCTTTCTAAACTCTTCCCTCTGACTCTTCCCCTCCAAAAACCCTTTTTACTCATCCAAAAGCCTCCTCCTACTGCTATGACCTAAAAAAAGAAATCCTTCACTCTTCTATCCCTCCACTATCCCTTTCAATCAAAATAACAGACAACCATGTTCACTTCTCTAATTCCATATTCCACTATACCAATTTACCACTAATCCTTTATGGGTTCCAGAGTAGCGTGCTACTCGCCAACAAAGCGTTTCAACACCTCATCAGGGTTACAAACACTATAGAAATGCAAGCCTTTTTCCATTTTTTACCCCTCCCCAAACCTTCTCAATCCAAATAACTGACTAATATCCACCACTCAAATTACTTTCATATTTCACCATACTAATTCACCACTAATCCTTTATGGGTTTCCGGAGTAGCGTGCTACTCACCAAAAAAAAAAGCGCTTCAAACCCCATCAGGGGTAAGAAGCGCTATATAAATACAAACCTTTTTTCCTCTTCTATCCTTCTGCTATCTTTCCGAATCCAAATAACTGACTAACATATCCACCACTTAAAATTTACTTGCATGTTTCACTATACTAATTCAACACTAATCCTCTATGGGTCCCGGAGTAGCGTGCTACTCACCGAAAAGCGCTTCGACGCCTCGCCAGGGGTAGTAAGCGCTATACAAATGCAATTACAATACAATACAATACTGCTCATATTGTATTAAGTATTTCAATAATACCCACATAAATTAATGTTTCATGGGATGTGCATTTCCTCTTCACCACTACTACCTTTGTGCATGTGTATAAAAACGTTTTGCCTTGTGCTATGTGCCAAACAGGCGTCATCATCCACTGTGCCTCTCATGTCCTGTGAACTGCCTCTTAACTACCCGCATTGAGATACCCACCCTTCTCACTATGGTCAGAGATTGTGGGGTAATGGGTCCATATCCTTAGAAATCCTGCGTCAATAGAGCATATATGGTGTAGTTCACTTGTTCTTGACAATGGGAGACCCTTTCCCCATTATTGGTACAGAGCTTTAGGATGTGCCAGAACAAGTCAAAGTAGTCACTCTTTTTATGGGAAAAATTCCAATTTATTGCTTTCTTAATGGTGTTACGATGCTTGACTCTTTTGAAGATTCCGAGTCATGCAAAGCAGAGAAAAAACATTTAACAGCCAACACGTGTTTCATACCCTCACATTGGCCTTCTGGCCTGGGGCTTCCTCAGGGCTGCACATTCGTGAAAAGCATACATAATAATTCGGTATCCAATATTATATACATATTTACAGGAATGCAACAAAGCATGTGTGTACATTCATCACCCGGGATGGTGTGGTGACAAGAGAGTGTAATAGAGTCAAATAGAGAGGGAAAAGTAGAGTGAGAAGAAGAAAAATGCAAGACCGTGATAGTAGCAGAGACAGGTGGAAAAAGATATGGAAAAGAGAAGTGTGGGACAAGAAAGTGAAAGGAGGAAGAACCATGGAAACACATTGAAAATTAACAACAAGGGAAAAAAAAATTGTTGGCCAAAGGGAATGGCAGTAGAAGAAGGAGAAAGGATAGGTGAAGGGATGAGTAGGATGATAGTTAATGGGAAGGGAGAATTGGGATTTAGTGGGGAACAAAGCCGAGGTATGTGAACAGTTAGGTAGTAATAAGAGTTGTGGAAAGGTTGAGGAGACATAGTAAATAGATTAATATATTACCAGAAAAGGCCCCAATGTCAAATTAAGTTATAAGAGACATTACAGACATTATCATCAATTTCAAAATAAGTCATGGCGATACATACGAAGTTGTAGTATCCAAGTCCTTAAGTCATGTTCCATATAGGGATATAAAAACAAAAGTACCACAAAGCAAAAACGTTAGAACTCATTTGTGGTATGAGATGCAGTGTACTGGTATTAGAAGACCAAACCTCTAACTCGTATAGGCATAAATATCATTCTGCTTGGTCTGGTGATCTAAGGAATCAAAGGACTCCCGTGGTGGTTGGTATCTAGGTGGCCTGTGTGATCATTCAATTTCTATAGTGGTCTAGGCCTTTCTTAGCAGGTTAAGTCGGGAGTGGCGGTCCTTAGTGAAAAAAAGGGGGGGGCGTGTGAGAAGTGAATCAAATGCTATCTACAGTATTCCTGTTATCAGGAAAAAGTACGCCTTAGCTCTCGCGGACCAGTCCGGACCGCGCTTACCGTAGTTAGTACTAGTATCATGGTAGTAAGTAAAGAGAAGATCCTTTCTCAATTGCTGCGTACATAAAGAGTCCTATTTAGAAGGAAACAGAAATATATTGAGCCGGGTTACAGATAGTTAAAAGCTGGCCCCTCGTACATCAGGAGGACCAGCCCCGGGACAAAGGACTGGATTAAAATGGTCCGCACTGTGCACGGCGAACCCTGTTGTGTACTGCCACTTACTTCGGAATAGCGTTAGTCAGCGTGCGGTGTCAGCATGCACGTGGTCTCGATCAATCGGCAAAGGCAGTGACCCAAAAGTACAGGAACCTTTTAAGCGCCGTAGACAGATGGCCGTTCAGGATCCGGGCATGGGTTGACCTCTGTAAACTGGGCGCCATCTTGGAAGTGGAAGAGATCGTGAAGACCGGATCAACTATGTTAATAGTCAGCGCTATAAGGGAACTTAGCAAAATATTGTGTTTGCAGTTCAAAGCTATATTCGTGGTAAGGCGTGGCACATGAGTCCGAATAATAGACATATAGAACTTGGTCAAGGATGAAGTAAGAAGATGGAGATGCAAGTGTTAGGGGTTATGGCCTAAAGTACAGCGGCCATCTTTTAGTGTAGGGAAAAAAGGGAGGTCAAGGGAGACTCCCCTTCATTATGTTGTTACCATTACTGTGAGTAGTAAGTGATAAAAATTGGAACTTTAGCATGTGGGGCTGGCCAGTGGATGGACGTTATAAACATTGTGTAGGAGCAAGGATATGTATCAAGAAGGTTGTCTGTGGTTTGGTAGTGGGCTGGAATTTGTCATGCATCTATGTTAAGGTGGTTGCACAACTGTGGGCCCTGTGGTACCTAGGGTGATCGTGGCTAATATGAGTAACGCTATGTGTTCAGTAACAGCTGCTTGCTCATGGTCAAGCGGTGATGCTGGTGATTCCACCGTGTGAGCTGGTGTGGGCCCTGCTGCGGGTGGGGCGTTCACGAGCCTGGTTCCACGGCCATGGGATTGATGGAGTCGGTAGGGTTCTTCATACCCACTTAGTCCTCACCCAACCAAACATGCATTTCTGCATCTTTATTCAGTCCAAGTTTGACGATATTGAATTGAAGAATGAGTTCACTCTCTCTTCTCCTCAGTTTGAGCTCCCGGTTTCCTCCTCTTTTTAATGGATGTATCACCTCAATGCCATAGAAGGTGAAACTTTTCTTGTGTGGATGAGCATTATGTAAGTGGTCTGTTAGCGGGTGGGCCGTATTGTACTTTTTGATGTTTCTGTAGTGTTCCTGAATTCGTATGCGTAGGGGTTGAATCGTACTCCCAATGTATGGTTGGTTGCATGGGCAGAAAATCACGTAGATGGTAAACTTGCTATTACAGTCAATCCATTCTGTGATTCTGATTTGCTTGCCCTGTGGCTTGGGTACAAATTGGGTTTTGTTAATACCTCGTTTGCAGATGTTGCAGTTATGGCACGTGTGAAAACCTGCTGGTCTGTCTAGGAATGAGGTTGTCTTTTTTTTTTTGTCCACAAACTCGGATCTGCATAGCATTTTATTGAGATTTGATGCCCGTCTGAAGCTCATTTCTGGTAGCCCCGGGCGGAGACCTCCGCTCCGCCCACGGAGTGTGTGGAGATTTGCTTTCTCCGCGTTCCGTGGAGAACACGGAGAAGGCAAATCTCCACACACTCTGCAGCGTAGCGGAGTTGGCCAGCCCCCACCTCCACCCCTCCTATATTAACAATGAATTTTAGTCTTTAAAAGTAAATTAAAACCCACTTACCTGTACTGCGGCGTCCCCGGGCTGCCCTCCTCCTCTTCGTCGCCGTTTCTTCTAATCCAAGCGAAAACTGCGCATCTGCGGGCGCGCGCGCATGCGCAGTTTTCGCTTGGATTAGAAGAAACGGCGACGAAGAGGAGGAGGGCAGCCCGGGGACGCCGCAGTACAGGTAAGTGGGTTTTAATTTACTTTTAAAGACTAAAATTCATTGTTAATATAGGGGGGTGGAGGCAGGTGGCGTAGCGGGGCTATGCGGAGGGCCACGGAGTTTGTTCGTACCTCCCTGGCCATCCGCGTAGCCCCCCTACACCCACTACGCCCAGGGTTAATTTCTGGGTAATTACGGAGATGATCCTTGAGCCCCTGAATGTATTGTAGCAAGTGCCAATGGCGTTTGAGAATTTGCCTGATATTATGGTGTCCATTGTGTTAGTCCGTGATAAATCGATTCCAGATGTCTTTTTCACATTTTGTTGGAGGTTTAGGGCCTAAGGTACTGGCTCTCTCAATCCTTGAGACAGCATTCAAAGTGTTTTGTAAATAGCATGGGTCATATCCTCGCTTCTCCAAGCGTGTTATTGCTTCCTTTCCTTTGACTTCAAACAACTGTTCTTCGCTGGAGTTTCTTCTGATTCGAAGTAGTTCACCCTTTGGGATGTCTTTGATGTTGTGTTTTGGGTGGCAACTTTCTGCTCGTAGAATAGCATTCACCGCTGTATCTTTTCTGTACAGTTTGCAATGTAGTAGATTATCCTTCACATAGAATGTGAGGTTCAAGAAATTGATTTCAGTTTTGGAAAAGTTGGAAGTTGCTTTGATTCTCCACGGGTTGTTGTCCAGGTTGCGTAGAAACCTTTCTAACAGATGTTGGTCCACCTACCAGATGCAGAAAATATCGTCTATGTACGCCAAAGTACAATATGCGCGGTGAATTCCGAAAAGCTTGGGTCCCATAGCCAGAACTTCTCAACAAAGCTCATGAAGATACATGCATATGGCGGCACGAATTTAGCGCCCATAGCAATTCCGCGTACTTGTTTGTAGATCTTTTGGTTGAAACTGAAAATGTTATTGTGCAGACAGAAGTCTAGCATTTCAAGTATCATTTTGTTGGTTTCTAAGTAGTTGGCAGGTTGGGCCGAAAGTGATTGTTGTATTGATCTTAGGCCATCTTCATGTTTAATGGAATGGAAGTATAACGGCTCACAATGTCGATACATACTAGGAGGAAGTCCGGTACCCAAGTGATATCTCTGACTTACTGACTCACTATACATGCTTCTAAGTGCTTCAAAAAATGAGTACCTGTGATGCAGATCCCAGACAGGGCCGGCTGCTGTTCTAATCCAAAAAAGTGACATGCTCCCTGGAGAAACATGGTGCTGCTGAGCTCAATCAATCAATCAATCATGTCACTTATAAAGCGCACTACATACCCGCGAGGGTCTCAAGGCGCTGGGGGAAGAGGGGGGTGGTGCTGCTACTGATCGAAGAGCCAGGTCTTGAGGAGTCTTCTGAAGGCCAGTAGGTCTTGGGTCTGTCGGAGGTTGGTGGGGAGGGTGTTCCAGGTCTTGGCGGCGAGGTGGGAGAAGGATCTGCCGCCGGCGGTCGTTTTCCGGATGCGGGGGACTGTGGCGAGGGCGAGGCTGGTCGAGCGGAGCTGGCGGGTGGGGGTGTAGAAGCTGAGTCGTCTATTGAGGTAGGCTGGTCCGGAGTTGTGGAGTGCTTTGTGTGCGTGGGTGAGGAGCTTGAAGGTTATCCTCTTGTTGACAGGGAGCCAGTGCAGGTCTCTCAGGTGGGGTGTGATGTGGCTGCGTCGGGGGATGTCGAGGATAAGACGTGCAGAGGCGTTCTGGATGCGTTGCAGCCGTCTCAGGAGCTTAGCCGTCGTTCCTGCGTAGAGGGCGTTTCCGTAGTCCAGCCTGCTGGTGACGAGGGCCTGGGTGACTGTTTTTCTTGTTTCGGTGGGGATCCACTTGAAGATCCTGCGGAGCATTCGGAGGATGTTGAAGCAGGATGAGGAAACGGCGTTGACCTGCTTAGTCATGGAGAGGGTGGGGTCGAGGATGACCCCTAGGTTGCGTACGTGGTCGGTGGGTGGCGGGGCTGTTCCCAGTGATGTTGGCCACCAGGAGTCGTCCCAGGCTGAAGGGTTGGAACCAAGGATGAGGACCTCCGTCTTGTCCGAGTTCAGCTTCAGGCGGCTGGTCCTCATCCATTCGGCGACGGCCTTCATTCCTTCGTGGAGGTGGGCTTTGGCGGTGTGAGGGTCTTTGGTGAGGGAGAGGATCAGCTGGGTGTCGTCGGCGTAGGAGATGATGTTGAGGTTGTGCTGTCGGGCGACGTGGGCGAGGGGTGCCATGTAGATGTTGAACAGCGTTGGGCTGAGGGAGGAGCCTTGGGGTACACCGCAGATGATCTTGGTGGCCTTGGATCGGAAGGGGGCGAGGCAGACGCTTTGTGTTCTGCCGGAAAGGAAGGATGTGGTCCAGTCGAGGGCCTTCTCTTTGCCAGAGTCTCCTGCTGCACCCATTGTAGATGATGGAGTGAAATCGCGGCTACTGGCAATGCAGGGGAGCCTATCCAAGATAGATGGGAAGATTTATGCACCCGCTCTGCAGTTAGACTCCATGAAAGAAAAGCTCAAGGGGTATGAACAACAGATTACGACAGCCAAACAAAGAATATCAGATGCTGAGGACACTCTCCATGCTGTGTCTGAAGACTGCACACACATGGCACTTGACCTTGAAGAGGTAAAGAGGAAAAAATGAAGACTTGGAAGTCAGAAAGTGTAGGTGTAATATTCAAATCATGGGACTTCCAGTGATGACGGCAAAGAGAAACCTGAAAGAGAACCTGGAACAATTGATGATAAGTATCTTTGATCGTGAGAATCTCTCTACCCAATTTGTGGTGGAAAGGACCCACCACACCCTAGGGCCCAGACCAATCTCCGGAGCACCACCACATCCCATCCTGTCTAAGCTACTCATTTATAGGAATCGAGACACTATTTTTGCTCTGGCTAGAGATAGAGCTGAAATCACGCAAGCTAGAAACAAGCTGTCGTGCTATCCGGATCACACCCAGGCAGTGTAGGAAACAAGATGAAAGTGTGCATCACAGAAAAAGAGACTCCTAGATCTGAACATCAACTATGTGATGCTGTACCGAGCATGACTACACTTCCATTTTAATGGTAAACCATATGCCTTCGCAAACCATCAAACTGCAGCCCACTTCTTAGAGAAACAAGACATTCGGTTCATATTCTCCTACTACAGGAGACACACTTCTTACCCCATAAAAGCCAGCATGTTGCCAAGCAGTGGAGCTCTCATCGATTCTTTGCTACATGTATAACCTATTCTAGAGAGGTTGCCATACTAGTTAGATGCACTCAGTACTAGCTAATGGGTCAGAAACCCTTCAGGTGGTGGATGATACATAGGGGCCTTTTGTGATCGTCCATGGTATCTTACAACATACACAGCTCACCGTTATTAATACCTATGGGTCCAATCATGATGACCCGAATTTCTATTGCATGGTCATGGCATGCTGTATTCGCCTTCAACCTAGCACCATGCTATGGGGGGACTTTAACTTAACTTTGCTTGATACTTTGGATAGCACAAACACTAGACCTCGCCAGCATGTGATTGCCTGTCATACACTGCTCGCTATAATGCGGACCCAAGAATTAGTTGACATTTGGAGAGCAGACGCTGGCCCTTAGCGGGCATACATGTTCTATTCGATGGTCCATGGCTCTGCCTCCAGACTGGACTTTTGGCTAGGCACCAAATACATATTAGGCTCAATGCATGATGTCACGAACATGCTCGAGCATTATTTGATCATTCACTGGTGCTACTTACTTTACACTTACTGAACGCAGATGGGACACAACGACTGTGGTGCGTGCAGCCACCTTGCTCCTAGATATGGTGTTCAGAGAGGAGATAAAACTGGCCATAGTGAATTATTTTGATACCAATAAGGACTCCGTGCAGGGGCGGGTAACTTCTCAGGAGGCCTTCAAAGTCGTGATATGAGGGGAGGGTATATCAAAATATAAGTTATGCTTAAATCAAACAGGAACAGTCTTAGTCACATAGACAGCCAACTGAAACTAGAAACTAGAGACCCAGTATGAAACGACTTAGGAACCTGCCACACTTAGGCAGATTCAGTTGAAACTGAGGGAACTTCAAGGGGAAGCATATCAAGAGTTCAAATATCTGGGGAAGTATGCAGCCACCAGGACCTGCGGGGAGGGCGAGAGACCTGGACATACATTGGCTAGATTGTTTAAACCCAAATGGGCATCAGACTATATTACTACTATAGTTACCGCTGAAAAGGAGAAGAAATCTCGCTCAGCAGATTTCCATGTGGAGTTTACGGCTCATTATCAAACCTTATATACTTCCACGTACCATGAGGATGAGAAGGGGCTCACAGACTACTTAGAGAAGGTGACGCTGGCCTGGGTAGAAAAGGTGGAGCAAAAACTATTGTGCTCCCCAATCACCACAGAGAATGTGATCTGCGCCATCTGCGGATAAACAAGGAAAATTCTATATAAAATACAGTGATCTCCTTGCCCCCTATCTGCTAGATATGTATAATGAAGCCCTCCAGAAGGGTGAGCTCCCACCCACTGTGTGGGAAGTGGTGGTCATCACTCTACTGAAACCTGGGAAATCTTCATTTCTTCACCAGATTAACCCAGAGCTACCAGCAAGGACTTTGACTCTATAGAATGGCCATATCTTATAGCGGTGTTGAAAAAAATGAGTCAAGGACCTGCAATGATAAAATGGTTCAATTTGCTTATACCAAACCAACAGCAGGAATGCGTGTGAATGATGGCATCTCCACTCCAATCGCAATACAATGTGGAACAATGCAGGTCTGTCCCCTGTCCCTGATAATCTTTGCCCTAGCATTGGAGCCTCTGGTTAGTGTGCTCCCCGAAGTGCACAGTCACACAGGCATTCAGTTTGGGACACGCAGAGTGTTGGTGTCACTCTATGCAGATGCCATATTACTTCTCGTCAGAGACTACAGCAATAATTTGGATCCCATACTGGCCGAGATCACCAACTTTAGTCCTTGGTCAGGCCTTACAATAAATTGGTCCAAACCACTTATGATGCCGCTTGCAGACAGCATGGCTGCACCAGAACTTATAAATCCCTTGTAGTGGCAAGTGGACTCTGTTGGCTATGTTGGGATACAGATCCTTAGGGACTCGACGGTCATAATAAGAGAGAATTATGACACATTAATGGACAGAACTGAAACTAATTTTGATAAATGGATCAAATTACCCATAACAATAGTGGGCCGTGTTGCCTGCCCTCATAAAAATGGTGATACTTCCACAATTCCTCTATTTGTTCCAAAATATCCCAAGCCTGCTGACCCATGGATTCTTTAACCGACTACAATCCTCTTTACTCAAACTCACATGAGCGGGCAAGCAACCATAAGTTGCTTGGAGGTTATTGCAGAGACCTTACGAGCAGGGTGGCTTCGCTGTGCCACATTTAGAGTTGTATTACTACGTTGCACAAGCACAATTTGCCACAAATTGGTTCCATAACCATTGACAGGTACCCCAGCAAGACCTGGAACTGGGCCTGTCAGACCCCCATAAGCTAACTAATGTCATCATGAAGACCCCGACAAGACCGAGATCTGATATACAGGTAGTGGACTGCAGAAGATGAGCATGGGCACGTTTGGCCCAGGTTTCAGGGTTTCAGGCATGGATGTCATGTATTCCTCACATATCAATCTGATACACAACCCCAAATTATCTCTTACTAGTGAACACTTGGTGATTCACCACTTACGGGACAAGCAACTCCTCTCACTGGGGAACTTATATGAGGAAGGGACATTTCTTACCTTGATTGAATATCTAAAAAAGGGCTGCTCTACACCACTAGCAATATTCATATATATGAGATTGTAGGAGGCAATGAGGAAGGCGTTCCCTACTTACCCTCATAAACCAGCAGATTGGAGACTGCTGAGTCTTACTACCACTGCATTGTATTATAATTATATTCATATAGCGCTTACTACCCCTGACGAGAAATCAAAGTACTTTTCGGCGAATAGCAAGCTAGTCCAGAACCCAAAAAGAATTAATGGTGGATTAGTATAGTGCAATTTGAGTTAATTTGAGCGGTGGACATGTGAGTCTGTTAGTTGGATTGAAAAGGGTAATGGGGGGATAGAAGAGGCAAGAGTCTAGAAAGAATTTATTGGGAGATCATAGTAGCAACATGAGGCTTAGGAGGAGTATTAGGAGAGATGGAGGAGGGAAGAATCTCTAGAAATGGATTAGGGAGATCATAGTAGTAAAACGGGTTTTGGGATGAGTCAAAGGAGGGATATGTGAGGGAAGAATTTAGAAGAGTTGTTTCGGAGATCATAGAATTAAATGAGATTTGGGGTGATACAAGGAGGGATAGAGGAGGGAAGAGTCTAGAAAGGGTTATTTTGGAGATCATAGTAGTAGAATAAGGTTTGGGTTGAGTCAGAGAGTGGAGGTAGAGGATATATTGAGAGAAGTATAGGGTAAAACATAGGGTAGTGCATTGGAGAGAGTCAATGGTTTTTTGTTTTTTTACAATAGGAGTAAAGTAATGTATCTATAGATACATAAGTACATATTATTATACACATTAATGTCAAGAAATACACATATCTAGACCCATACATATAATCAAATTAAATGTGCATTTACACAGGAATATGCTGTACATTTGGGTTTGAGTATGGTGGTTATGTAGGAAAGAGCTAACTCTTGAGTAGTCTTCTGAAGATAAGATTTTTATCTGTGGATCTTAGTTTGGGGGTAATGAATTCCACAGTTTGGCTGCTTGAACAGAGAAAGATGTGCCACCTATGTTTTTTTTCTTGTATGGTGGGATTTTGAGGTGAGGTGCCAATCTGGAGCAGAGGTTCCTTTGTTGAATGTATTTGGTGATTTTATTCCCGAGGAAAATCGGTCCTATTCCTTGTATTGCTTTGTGGGTGATACAAAACAGCTTGAATGTGGATATTCTGGCAGGTAAAGAGTCAGAATATCGAGTTGGAAATGTCGACTTGCACTAAAATCGTCTTTGAAATATCGAGACACAGAAATATCGACAGCAAGAATATTGTGGTCAAGAATATCGAGTTTAAGGTAAGAAATATCGTCTATTATAATATCGAAGACATTAATATCGTTTGCAAAAATATAGTTGTTAAAAATATAGTTTTTTTAATTAGTGTTATGTATTTTAGTATGTAATTTAAATGTATGTGCTCTATTTTTTTGTCTAAGTATTGCTTTTGTTTTTTAATATATGTGTTCATTTTTTAGTAGTTATTAATTTTATTTTAAATTAATTTCGCATTTTAGTTCCGTATCGGGTTGTGGGTTTATAGGGGAATAGGGTGGGACGTAATTTAATTATAATAAATTCAATATTAATTTTTATTTATTAGTATTTATTTAATTTAGATTTTATAGTGTTAATTGTAGGAATTAATTTGTTATTAATTAATTAATAATTGACTTAATTTTTATTAATTAATTAATTGGTAAATATGTTAATTGTGTCATTGTTTTAGGAGCGGGTTGTGGGTTTATAGGGGAATAGGGTGGGAAGTACTTTAATTATAATTAATTTTTTTATTTTATTATTAATTAATATTTATTTATTTAATATTTTATAGTGTTAATTGTGGGAATTAATTTATTATTAATTATGTATTAATTGGTTGTTAATTATTAATTAATTGTTATTATGTTAATTGTGTCATTTTTTTAGGAGCGGGTTGTGGGTTGATAGGGGAGTAGGGTGGGTAGTAATTTAATTTTAATATATTTATTAATATTTTTTATATAATATTTATTTAATTTTACTTTATAGTGTTAATTGTGGGAATTAATTTATTAATAATTATTTAAAATTTGCTTGTTAATTGTTATTAATTAATTATTTGTTAATTAATTATGTTAATTGTGTCATGTTTTTAGAAATGGGTGGTGGGGTTTATAGGGGAATAGGGTGGAAGGGAAATTATTTTTAAATAATTCATTATTTGTTAATTAATGCTAATTAATTAATTAAAATTTAGATATGGCAATTGTGTAATTAATTTGGTGTGTGAGTTGTGGGGTTTATAGTGGTAAATGGTGGGAAGTACATTTTTGAAAATTAATTAATGATTTGTGGTTAATTGATATTAATTTATTATTGTAAAATTAGTTATGGAAATTGTGTAATTATTTTTAGGTGTGTGTTGTGGTGTTTATTGGGGTAGAGGGTGGAAAGTAATTTAGTTTAAAAGAATTAATCATTACGTTGATCATTAATAGTTATTTATCACTTGATAAATATTTTTGGTAATTTTTTATTTTGTTTGTGGATTTTGGTTATATAGGCGTAACGTTTGGTTAGTATCTTAATTTTTATCTGTTTTAATGTTTTTTTTAATTAATAATATTTGTTTAAATGATAATTGTGTTAATTATGGAGGTACACTTTAAAAGATTTTTTAGATGTGTGTTATAAATTGTGTGGTGTTATAGCGTAGGTAAAAAAATATTACATTTATGTAATAAATAATGTTTTTGATTATAAATAATTTTCATTATAAAATATTCATTTGTTTGTAAATTATTTTTAAATTTTTAGCAAATAATCTTTGCATGTAATTTTTAGTTTTTTTAACATTATATTATGTTTCTATAAGGCCCATTACGATACCGGGCGTAAAGAAATCCGCCACCCATGAAAGCGGCAAAAATCCGCCCGCCTACACCGTCTGAATACCGACCCAGCAATCATGATGCCTCGAACCAAAAACCGCCAGCGGCGGAAAAAACACACAAAATACCGCCCGCCCTTGTCCGAGTCGGAGTCAAACCGCCCGCCACGGACGGAAAGACGCACGACAACACAAAACCGCCCGCCCTCACGGCCGAGACACCGCACGTGAAATTACGATCGCACCGACATGAGCGCGGAAAAACAACAAATACACCGCCCGCCAGCGTAAACAACACTGAAGAAAATGGACACGGCAGAAGCCATGGCGGCCACGTCCCTGCATAGAAACATCCGCGGACTCAAACAAACACACACAACATGGCAAACAAGTCCACACAGCAACCCACGCACAAATACACAGACACAGTACACATCCCGAAAACACACCACCCCTGGACAAACAAATAAACTACAAAGCCCAGAACACCAGCCACAACACACCTGAAAACAACAGACCATCAGGACACACCCACATAGGTAAGTACAAAAGCAGCCCCTCCACAGACCACAACCCCTTGCAACATTGCAAAGCAGAGAGGAGAGGAGAGGACACAGTGACACAGCAAGGACAGCAGCACACCACAGATACGCACACATCACACCCACCACCACCACCACCACCAAACACCGGCACCACAAACCCCCTGCACATCACACATCACACACCGCACCAGCACCACAAACACCATGGCATCACACAGAATGCCCAAGTTCACTTCCACTGAGCTGACGGTCATGGTCGACGAGATCGTCAAGGTGCACACACAAATCTATGGCAACCAGGTCCAGCACACACCACTAGCCACCAGAAACAGAATGTGGAACAGAATTGTAGACCAGGTCAATGCAGTCGGGACCGTACCCAGAAACAGAGGAGAGATAAACAAACGGTGGAACGACATCAAAAGCCTGGTCAAGAAGAAGGAGAGCAAAAATCGAGAGCTGGCTGCCACGACTGGCGGAGGGAATCCCGCGCTTTACAAGACCTTCAAAGCGTGGGAGGAGAAGGTGCGAGTCATCATCCATCCGGAGATCCTCACCGGATTACCAGGGGGAGTGGAGGCTGGTAAGTACAAACAAATGTATACCAGCACACCGCTATGTACTCACATGCACTACCACCATGCCATAGCTCCGAGGGACAAACACCCCCATGTCCAGTACACAATACACAACACATCACTCACACATGCAACAGGCACCACCACACACACAGCCCAAACATATCAACTAACAAAACCATGGGGGCATGTGTACACCCAGCCAGTCACGTAACTACCAACAGGTCCCCTAGTACTCCAGAAGCGCCACAACGAGCACCCCCACACCCATGTGGCAGCCGTAGCTGCACCAACCGACAAGTAACAGGTAAGTAGCCGCAACACAAAGGCAGTGGGTGGGAGGGGGACAGCTGAAGTACAACACCCACCAGGCCCCTAGTCCTACAGCACAGCAAGGCGGAGCACCCCCACACCCATGTGGCAGCCGTAGCTGCACTAACCGACAAGTAACAGGTAAGTAGCAGCAACACAAAGTGCAGTGGGTGGGAGGGGGACAGCTGAAGTACAACACACACCAGGCCCCTAGTCCCACAGCACAGCAAGGAGGAGCACAGCCCACACCCACACCCACGTAGCAGCCACTGCAGTGCACACCGGCAGCCGACAGGTAGACATCCCGCCCCAGGACAAACGGTGTCAGTGGGTGTCCAGCCATCACCACGACCCATAACACCGCCCCCACCCCCACAGACCTGCAACATGGAGCACCCCCCGCCCATAACCATGTGGCATCCAGTCCAGTGCACGCTCAAAAACAACCTGTAGGTGGGAAACTGGACAGGGCGGGGTGACTGGAGGCATGAGGACTGAATTACGACTAACACATGGGACATGTCAAGTAGTGGAGGAACACGCAGCACTGCTCCCTGTCACAACCATGTGAACAATGTGCACACAGACATGAACCACAGAGTCACACCCCACATGACCCATCACAGACACAGCAACACCCAAGGAGCCACGTCTGCATGCACAAGTCACACTGATTACAGAACCACACGGCAGGCACAGTTCAACCCATCACACACAACTGCAACACCATCGAAGTCCTGTCCATGTAGCCCCTACTGCCTGTCAACCACACATCCCACAACTACGCCCATGTAAGACATACCACACTAGACGCAACAGCGTGGAACAACATAAATGCACACGAACACCACTGGACCCATCAAACACACAGACACACAATGCACATACAACATACCATCCATCTCATCCGTCAGCCCCAGTCACATGAAAGGTATGTCATCCGAACAGCTGGTCCACATACAGTAGTCACGCAAAGAAACATGCCCATGACAAATCATGTGCCAGAAGTGAATGAAGCGCACGTCACACTGTGAGCAACAACACACATAACATGGGCCACACCCCCCGAGCACTGCATTGATGCACATGGCACAGGGCAGCACGCACACCAAGGAATTGGACCATCTGCAATACGTCGTGTGGCACACAACCATCACTCACTCATAACAATGCGTCCAATTACATGGCCAGAAATCACAACAGACAGCAAATATGCAGGGTATGTCAGACATACACACACCTCAGACCATGCACTGACATGTTGCCACAACACATGTCACGTTCTGCACCCATGGCTCACAGTATGTACCCCAAAAGCATAGTTCATCTCAAATGCGTTTCAGGGGGCTGACCCCCATTTTGCCATTTGCGTTTCTAAGCGTTCCATTTGAACCCCAAGAGCATAGTACAAACCAACATCCACGATGGATCTGGAGTCCGCATACACCAGAGCCACAAAAAGTAGGAGCACAGCAACACACCCATCGGCATTGCCAATCCGTCCCATGCCACATGTCCACAGCACACAGTCCCATTGGCATGCCCACACAACAACAAATAGCACAGCCACACACACGGCTCCGGGAAACCTGTGCACGACTGTGCACGAACTGTGGATGTCAGACAACCTATACATACTTTGTCAGGTGCAACACAATAACATATCTCATTCCCCCCACAGGTGACGAACTGCTGGATGCTGGAGATGGAGACAGCAGCCAGCACAGCCAGCCTGCAAGCCCCCAACAAGGACTCACGGATGTGGAGGATCTGTCCTCCTCTTCGGACACGGACCACCCAGCAGGCCCATCTGGTGTGGCAGGGCCCAACCGCACCCCAGGCACCCTCCTACCCACCAACCCATCATCCAGGGCTGATGACCACTCACAGCCCCCTGCTGCCACTGTCGTTGCGGCCACTACCACTGTTGTGGCGGCCACTCCCACGGTCGTTGCGGCCACTCTCACTGCCGCAACCACCACCATCGCCGCAACAACCACCACCGCCGCGACCACCACCACGTCATCACTGGCCCCAGCCCCAGCGCAAGTGGTGGTCAGGCCGACTGGGTCCACCCTGGGAGCCAGAGCGAGGACCGTGGTGAGCAATGTGGCTAGTGGGCAGGCCGGTGGCAGCAGTACTGGTGGGAGGAGCAGGGTCAGGCCAACGCCAGCCTCCCCTGGGAGCCATGCCCTGCCTCAAATGGCCAGAGTCCTTGGGGCCTATGAAGAGGCCCAAGGACAATGGGCCAGGTCTGCTTCCGACACGCGGGAGGTCCTGGGGGCGTTGAGGTCCATGGACGCCCATATGGGCCAATTCGTGTCCCGTATGGACCAACTCGTGGACCTCATGGGCCAGCTGGTGGTGGCGGTGAGGTCACAGGCAAGGCCAGCAACACCACCTCCGCCACCACCTGCTAGGGCGCAGGGTCGGGCAGCAGTGTCCAGTTCCCCTGCGTCCACAGCCAGTGAGCACACCTCACCCACCACCAGCAGGTCGCCACCACACCCCCCTCCCAAACGTGGAAGGGGCCGTCCGAAGTGGAAACAGATGTCCCGGGAGGACTTCGCACGCTCCAGACGCAAGTGAGGCAGCCAGCCATCCTTGACCACCCACTGCATTGACTTGGACTACGATCCCACCCCACACAGCCATCAGAATGGCATGTGTCTGTTGGACTAGGGACATAGAACTAGTGGGTACACCCTGAGCATCACGCAGCCATGGCCGACAGCTCATTGTCACTGCACGCAACACTCATGTCATCACCTTGCACACAATGACATGTCACAGTTGAAAATAAATGCACCTTTTACACAAACTGCTGTCTGTGCACTGTGTTTATTGAACGATGATCAACCGCCACCTTGAGCAGAAAAGCATCGGATGTGTGGCATGGCGATGGGACAGGAGGGGCTGTAGGGACCTAGGGGGGAAGACAGAACAGGAGCACATTCAATGAGTGTGTCACACACCCATCACACAGTACATGTCAACAACTACAAGCAATGTACACACATCGCACAGAGCAATAGGGCACAATGCCACAGCCACCGTCAGTGGCATACAAACCTGGACATGGACCATTGACACACAGCACACAGTGAACAAAAGGCCTCCGTGACACAGCACACAGACACCTGCACAACTACAGCCACATCAGCCGTCGTACATGGACACTCACCGTCAAGTGAAGTAGCGGGCGATGAGCTGCTGACGGACATTCACAGCTTCCTCCTCTCCGCTGTCTTCCTCACTCGAGCTGTCCTGGTCTGCAGGCTGGGGCCCTGGTTGATCTCCGTCATCCACAATTAGGGGGATCTGCTTTCGAATAGCCAGATTGTGCAGCATGCAGCAAGCCACCACTATCTGGCACACCTTCTGTGGGGAGTACGCCAGCGCACCCTCGGTGCGGTCCAGGCATCTGAACCTGGACTTGAGGAGGCCAAAGGTACGCTCGACCACACGTCTGGTCCTCCCATGTGCCTCATTGTAGCGGTCATCTGCTGGGGTCCGAGGATTTCGTAATGGACTGAGCAGCCAGGGCCCATTTGGGTAAGCCGAGTCACCTGGGCGTGAGGGACACAGAGAACCGTTGCAATTCAAACAGGACAGTAGACAGCATCCTTAAGCCAGCACGCTACACAACTCCACATACTCACCGACAATCCAGCCACGGTCCTGTTGCAGATTGGTCATCAGTCGTGGTAATATGCTGTTGCGCATGATGTGCGCGTCATGGGCCGAGCCTGGGAACTTTGCACACACGTGGGAAATGACCATGTCCGCAAGGCACACCACTTGCACATTCAGGGAGTGCGTGTGCTTCCGGTTGCGGAAGAGCTGCTCAGTGGCCTGTGGTGGGACAAGGCCAACATGGGTGCAATCTATGGCACCAACGACGTGTGGGATCCGTCCAAGGGCATAGAATGCACCCTTCACTGCCGCCAACTCACGTGCCCTGGGGAATCGGATGTACCTGTTCCTGTACAGCATCATGGCTGCCAGTACATCCCTCAGCACCATGCTGAACATGGGCTGGGACATCCCACCTCCACTGCCCACTGTGTGCTGGAATGACCCAGTGGCGAAAAAATGCAGTGCAGCCATCACCTTAGCCGTGGGGGTGAATGCTGTCGGATACACCCTGCGAGGACGGAGGTGGGGTTCCAACATGGCACATAGTCGATGCAGGGTTGGTCGGTCCAGACGAAATTTCCGGATGACCTCAGAATCCTCCATGTCCGCCAACAATTGGTAAGGGCGGTAAATGTTTGGTCTCCGCCTAGGAAAGATGGAAGTGGACACATGTCAAAGCAACACGCCACATGGCATTTTCACATACACATAACTGATATGACAGAGCAAGAACATGAGTCACAGAACAGCTGTCATGCAGGGACAGCACAGCCACAATACACTTACACAGGTCTCCCACCAATAGCAATGGGCAGTGACACAAACCATTGCTATGTGCATGCACATGGGGATCCAGGCCTCAATGACCTGTGAGGCGTGCTGATGGGGACTGACTGCATATTCGGCAAGCGGCAACACCACGGCAACATGACTGGCTGCTGTGCATCACACTGCTTCCGAGGCTGGATGAGTATGGCACACACCAACGACGATGTGGGCACAGGCTGAGCGGCCAAGACAAGTGGGACCTGTGGCACGAGGGGATATGAGACAGTCATTGGTGTCACCACTGCACCCTATGTGCAGCACTGTACGGATCACACCTCCAGAAGCATTGACAGGTGTACACATTGACAGCCCCATGCCAACACGGCTGTGTGCTTGCAAATACACATCACATGTGACACGTAACCTTGCACGTGCCAAGTGGCAGATGTACATAGTGAGAGATGGCATGCGTGTGCATATGCGTATACCATGCACCCATGCCAATGTGCAGATGATGACATGCTAACAGACATGTGGGGGCCGGCCACTGGCCGTCCCTGCCTATGCACACGGCATGTTGTGGCCCCATCCATTGTGCACCTGCACCCACACGCACATCATGGCCACACCTGCAGATGCAGTGCGCACATCATACTGTGTGGTGCACATGGCATCAGCGGACTGTCACCAACATGGGCCAGGCCATTACGGCCAACTCCGATGACCCTCGCGGTTGCACCCTGCGTGTTCCACTATGGAGGTAGGCGTCCCGGGCCAGCTGGGAGCAGGCCAACATCTGCAATTGCCAATGCAGGTCTCAGTGCACTTGTTGCTCGTGTGAATGTCAGGCTGGGCCATGCTGCCCCTCTCAGTCCCAGCAGGCCTGGCCTGCACATTGACTGCACAATGCCAGTAGGTGACAGCACCGACTGCCTAGTGGGTTGCATGTGTCTCCTGTTCAGGACCCTCCAGATGGGCGCTAACTCAGTACTGACTATTGGACACACCATGTCTCGTGATAGGGATGTGTGTGGGATGGTGGCACTGAATGTGACCTCCGTTGCGTGGTGGGCCATGCACAGGGCGAGTACGTCGATGATTGCGCAGTGTTGGTCACAGTGGGTGCACCCACACAGATGTGTTGCCCTATGTTCATTTTCTATGTCCGCATGATAATGGACTGTAGATGTGGGCAGACTACACATTGGTCGATGTGCTGTCTATATGAATGTGCCTTCACACCAGGCACAGCTGCCCCTGCACATGTGACCCCTGCTGCACTCGCTGCTGGGTCTGTGGAGCTGATGCACCATCTGTGCGTGGGGCGGACAGCTCTCCTCACTTCCGTCATTGCGCATGTCATCACTTTGCCGCAGGTGACATGGATCATGGAGGGCCCACATGTACGCGTGGGTGGCCTCCACAAGTTTGTCCAATGGTTGTCACCCCCAGTCAGTGCTTCGAATGTGAATGATGTTGTGCTGGTGCTAATTTCAATGTGGCGGGTGGGCGGGGCTAGGTGCGGGCTTACATGCAGGACATGGGAGGGTGATCGGATTAGCGACTAGTTGCAATACACACGGGGCACGTCTTTTCCTGTCCACATCAGGGTCATTGCTTGAACTCACTGACAGTAATACAGTCGTCTTTGTCCCTGTCCTCATGGCCTCCCCTCGCTCCCCCAATATGCATTTGCACCTGTGGGGCTAGCGCATGCAGATGCAGCCCCAAGCTCGCCCCGGAGAGGCCAAGGAGTGTATGTGTGGGTCCAGTTGAACGAGTGGTCTGTCTCACGGTATGATGTGTGGCGGGACGACGTCCACCTGCGTGGTGCCCCGACTCGAGACCCGGGCAACATAGACAATGCATAACAGTCTCCGCAGTCCGGATACACCACCTGCGACACACAGAGGCTGTAGCTGCCCTAGCGGCCCATGCCGCGTCCATCTGGGGCTGATGGACCCACACATTCACTCTTTTGCCTCACTGGGGCGGGCTCGGAGGTGCTTGCGCACGCACTGGCTTCTCTGTTGCAACGGCATGTGACGTGTGTGGAGATGTAGGCAATGGGTGGGATGGTGCGAGCCACCTTCCATGACGTCACTCCTGCTCGTGATGTGTGCGTCCCCCCAATACTTCCATATGACTTGTGCCATGCTACACATTGAGGATGTTTTGCCTGCATGATGTGACCCGGAGGAGCGCGCCGAGTCCTCTCCCCCACCATGCTCCACTGCCATCCCGTGCCCTGGATTGCCTGTGCAGGATGACAATGGTGGGGATACACCTGGTCGACAGGGGCTGTGTGTGCCTTGTCAAGGGCCTGGCGGGCGCACAACAGGATCCAGCTTGTCCACAGAGGGTGGGCTGATGTGTACGCCTGATACCGCATTGTTCGTGTGCCCGGCTGCTGTGCACACACGTGTTCACATCCCCCCCCGACAGGTGGCCTTTAACATTGCCCAGGGAAGCGGTAATGTGCAGTTCCGGACCCCTCCCGACACAGCGTGTTTAAACTTTGCATGTGCGCATCTACCCGTCACACCCACCCACCTGAGCAAAGCGTCACTCCCGCTTCACACGACACATGTGTGTCTTCCACAGTTGTGCTACTCATTTGCGTTGACATCCAATGACAGTGGACTACATGGTCATGTCACGACTGCCGTGTACATCACACACACTCATCATCTCACATTCGTACTTGTGAAAGGAATCAGCAGAGACAGTTTCTTTCTTCAAACCATGTATTCATGTATTGTGACTTATGTCCTCTGTGATGCAGTATAGTGGACACTACTGGCAGCGGAATGCATGTGGAGGATATACTGAGCATGATTACACATAGCAAAGGGTGTAGGGGTACATGTGATTAGCTGTTGCATGTGGGATGTGGGCTTCAGAGTTACATCTGCTTGGCCGTTGCTGTGCTAATGTTCATTTGCAAATAGCTGCGGAGCTGCGGACTTTGACACAGACGGTATACATTTAGCCTACCAGACCGCTTGGCATCATGGGCACAGTCCATCTCCGTTCCATGTGACAGGTGTGCTGCTGTTGTTACTCATGTACGCGTGCGTGTGAGTTGACATCAGGGCATGGGCTTACGTGCATGCAACGGCGTCCCACTTGTTGTTGCCATGTGGTGGCTACTGGACATGTCACAGTCACTGGGGTCGTGTTGTTGTTGTATGCACTTGTCGTCCATGCAAAGGTCCTGTTACGGGATTTCCGGGGAGGGGGAGAAGGGGTGCAGCTCTCACATACTCCAGCCGAGCGATTCCTGTCCACTGAGCGGTGCATATGTCCATGGGCGCAGGATCCATGTCATGGCATAGTTGTACGTGCAGTTCTGTCCATGTGGGTGCGATACACATATCCCATGCCACTGCCTCCCCCGATACATGCAGAGTTCCTGGATGTGATGGGGAACAGAGTGCATGTCCCGGACACATCCGATGTCATGGCAGTGTCGTTGATGGTGTGGTATCAGTTGCAGGTCGTTTGGTATGGCTGTTGTAGTGGTTACTGGCCAGTCCGTGCGGAAGCTAAGCATGGGTACAGTGTCGGACATCATGGCTCAATTGGGGGATTGCGTCGGGGTCCTACGAATTGACAGGTTGACAGGTATGCGATGGCTTCCTGCAGGGCTTCCATTTCATTGGTGGTATACATGTTTGCCAGCCAATGTAGCGGATGGTGGCTGTCACAGTGTTGTTCGTAAGTTGTCCCTTGTAGGAACATGATGGGGCATGCTGGGTGACATTCGATGTAGCTGTGATCCATGATCCGTCGTGTGGAGGCACAGTGGTCCCATTGCAGTGTGGGTCCGATGTTCGCCACATACGCCATGCCCCCATAGGCTGAACAGACCCTGTCGTGTGCGTCCAGAGGGTGGAATAGTGGTAGCAGGTCCGCCCTTGGACATGCCGGGTTGGAGAGGCACAACTCCACAGGATGGTGGAAGGGACACCTCCGACAGTAGAAGACGGGTATGACGCAGCTGAACAATGCGATGCGGTAAGTCAGTCGGTAACTTACGTTCAGCAGGGATAGGGGTTCGCATCCCATTATCTGTATCAGGTTGTGTTTGTACAGCTTGACCTGTCCGGCGTAGTTGGGTAGGTGTGTTGAAGGTGCCATTTTGCTGCGGGGCGATGTGGTGGCGTGCTCCGGCTGTGTGTGCAGTCTGCAGTGTGCAAGCTCCGAGGTTGCTGTGAGGTCTGTGATGGTCGTAGGGGGGCAGGACTTGTGTTCTGTTAGCTTGTGCGGAGGACACGGGCCCTCATCCCACATGCTTCTCTGAACGTTCAAGGTCAGTGGTGTGTGACTCCTTCCAGATAACTTGCATGGGAACGACATGGGGGAGTTTTTTATTTTTTCTTTCCCGTTCGGTATGTTCTTAGGTGATATGCGCTATCTGCCCTGTGGTCGGTTTCCTCTGCATGCCTGTGTTGGTATTTTTTTGGGACAATGGCTGTATTCTCCGGCTTGTTTAGTCGGGATGTGGTTTCGGAGTTGGAATGGAAGGTCATTCAGTGCTGTCTGCTCTCCCGTGTGTGGGCGACAGGCTGTGTTTCCGCTGTGCGTTGGGCCTTGTGTGTGGGTGTCATTCTTGGGTCCATCTGTTGTCGGTCCCCGGGCTCTTTGGTGTTCTGTTTATTATGTCTGGTTCATGGGTGCAGGGTGGTATGGGTGTTTCTGTGTGGTACTGGCGTACCTCTTCCCGACGGGGCCCATGTTCTGCTGGGTGGTGTTGCCGCCGCTGTGTGCTTTGCCATGTTTGTCACACAGGGGTGTGTCCTGATGTTGCGTGACTTCACTGACATGTGGGCGTCGGTTGTGTGACGTTGGGTGTTGGCCGTGAATTGGGCGTTGGGGACATGACTGTGGCAGGCCTGTCACGTGTCATGTGCGTTCTGGGTGTGGCTGGTGTGTGTGGTGCTTGGTTGTGTCCCTGTGTTGTTTGTGTGCGACGCATACATGGCGTTATGGTTGGGCGCTGAGTTGTGCGCATGTGTGGCTGCGTCATCGCCGCTGTGCTGCGGTGCCGTGACGGGGTCGTTAGTTCCTGGTCCCAGGTGGTGTGCCCAAGATAGTTGCGGGATGTTGCGATTTGCCCTGTGTGACATTTGTGGGTGCAGTGGTGGATGTGTCTTGTCCACGCAGGGGTGTTGGGGGGGGGTGCCATGTCCTCCTTTTCCGCCCTTGCACTGTGTGCGCTGTTTGCGTGCCCTTGTTGTGTGTGTGCCTACCTGCGTCTCCACGGTACGTTGCCTCCTAGGTGGTGCATCAGGTATAGCATGGGGAGGGCCTGCAGTGCTGGATTCATGCTCGGGGGGTCGCCTCTTCGGTGTCTGTGCTCGGCGTTCGGGTTTCCGCCTCACTTTCACGTGCGGTGTCTCTTAGCCGTGGGAGCTGTTTGGTTGCGGCATCGTAATTTGTACGCCGGGCGGTACGTGATTTCGTCTGGCGGTGTGTCTCCATTGGGCTGCGCCGCTACGTGAGCGGGCGCACTTTGATGGCAGACGGCGTCGCTGGCTTGCCGGCGGTGTTTGGCTGCCTTTTCACATCGTAATTTGGCGGGCGTGTGGGCTGTGGCATGCGGGCGGTAACTGGTGGTTTTTGTATCCGCCAGCACGGCGGTAGTGCTTCCGCCCGCCATCCTAATGGGCCCCTATGTTTTGTAATTTTTTAATATATGTTTTGTTTTTGGAATTGTTATTATCTTTTATTTTGTAGTTGATATTTTGTTTGTTTTTAAATTTCAATTTTCTTCAGTGGGAATAGTAATTTTTACCCCTCAGCTATCCAACACTTTTCCTACTGTTGCAATCGCTGGAGTGGGAATAGTAATTTTTACCCCTCCGCTATCCAAAACTTTCCCTACTGTTGCACTCGCTGGAGTGGGAATAGTAATTTTATACCCTCCGCTATCCAACACTTTCCCTACTGTTGCACTAGCTGGAGTGGGAATAGTAAGTTTTACTCCTCCGCTATCCAACATATTCCCTACTGTTGCACTTGTTGAAGTGGGAATAGTAATTTTTTCCCCTCCACTATCCAACACTTTCTCTACTGTTGCTTTTGCAGGAGTGGGAATAGTAATTTTTTCCTCTCCGTTATTCAACACTTTCCCTACTGTTGCACACGCTGGAGTGGGAATAGTAATTTTATCCCCTACGCTATCCAACACTTTCCCTACTGTTGCACTCACTGGAGTGGGAATAGTAATTGTATCCCCTCCCCTAAACAAAACTTTCCCTACTGTTGCAGTAGTGGGTATAGTAATTTTTACTCCTTCGCTATCCAACACATTCCCTACTATTGCACTCGTTGGAGTGGGAATAGTAATTTTTACCCCTCCGCTATCCAACACTTTCCCTACTGTGGCACTCGCTGGAGTGGGAATAGTAATTTTTACCCCTTCGCTATCCAACACTTTCCCTACTGTTGCACTCATTGGAGTGGGAATAGTAAATTATTACCCTCCGCTATCCAACACTTTCCCTACTTTTGTATTCACTGGAGTGGGAATACTCATTTTTACCTCTCCGCTATCCAACACTTTCCCTACTGTTGCACTTGCTGGAGTTGGAATAGTAAATTTCTTTCCTTCGCTATCCAACACTTTCCCTACTGTTGCACTCACTGGAGTGGGAATAGTAATTTTTACCTATCCGCTATCCAACACTTTCCCTACTGTTGCATTTCCTGGAGTGGGAATAGTATTTTTTACCTATTTGCTATCCAACACTTTCCCTACTGTTGCATTCGCTGGAGTGGAAATAGTAATTTTTACCTCTCCGCTATCCAACACTTTCCCTACTGTTGCACTCGCTGGAGTGGGAATAGCAATCTTTACCCCTCCGCTATCCAAAACTTTCTCTACTGTTGCCCTCAATGTAGTGCAAAATGTAGGTTTAAAAATATTAAATATTTTAATATTTTAATTTATAATATAATTTTTTTATTATTCATTTTCATTTTTATGTTACAGGTGTATGTATATGTATTTATTTATTATTTTTAATATATTTATAACATTTTAAAATTAATCAAAATTATTATTTACTAATTGTTTTTAAGTAAATATATATATATATTACATGTTATATACGTATGTTTAATTTTTTTTACATTTAGCGGCCGATTCCGATTTCGGCCGGAAGGGCACCGAACGATGGTCGGAGCCCTTCCGACCGAATCGGAACGTGCCACTCGGATTCCTTTCCGACCGAGCCATTCCGATGGGCTCGGTCGGAAAAGAATCCGACTCGAATTTCCGGATGGCTCACGACGGGTTCGGAGAGCCCGTCAGCCATCCGGAAATCCCTCTGTACTCCCCCGGCTGCCTCTTTGCGACCGAGGGAGTACGATGGCAGTTTTTCACTGCCTTTTCGTGCCGGTCTTTCCGGCACGAAAAGGCAGTTGGTCACTGTCTATGGGGGCCCCCAGTGGGACCCCCATGGGTGCAAGGTCGCCGAATGGCGGCCTGGAGGCACCCATGGTGCCCCTCTGTTGAACCCTGCACCCGGTGGCAGGCACCTTGGGGTGCCGGCCACTGGGTGCAGGGTTGAACTGCACCCCTGCTTTCTCCAATGCCAGCATGCATTCCGTCCGGAATGCATGCTCCCATTGTGGGAGATACGAGTGCGACCGAACAGGGTTCGGTCGCATCGTACTGCCTGGGCCGTAACCGACGACAGCAGGTCGGTCGGTTACGGCTCCGGACCGATGTCGGACGGACCTGAGTCCGTCTGACATCGGAATCGGCCCCTAAATGTATTACTTATAATTGTTAACATTTACAAATAAATCTAAATAATTTTTTAAAAATGTAATTTATTATTTAATTTGTTTTACATTATTTTTTATACATATAAAAAAAGATATTTTATACATCGATATTTTTTACAACGATATTTTTTTCTCTATATTTTTGTACTTACCATTATGAAGATAGGAGGTCGATATTTTTGACAACGATATTTTTGTCACGATATTTCTGTAGGTCGATATTGTTGTTGTCGATATTCTGTCAGTGATCCATTCTGGCAATCAAGTAGAAATTATCTGTGTGGACCAAGAGAAAGCAGGTGGGCGGAACGTCACACTTTACAATTTCCGCTCTCCATTCACACTCACTCCTTAGTTCAGCAGCACGTCCACCTTCGAGTAAGGCACTAAATGTTGTCTATGGGCACTAAAGCCATTTGCTGGCCCCACCCTACAGCCCACGCAGCCAGGCTCAGTGACCAGTAAGCATAAAGTCTCCTTTTTATTATACTTTCTTTGAAACTTACCTCACTGGTAGAGCCATCAAGTATTTGAATAATATGGCTTGTCAAGGACCAGCCTTACTGGATGGTCTTTCGTCAGTGACACATTCTCACCCATCTTCGTATCTTGCTTGTGCCCAGTTTGGAAATCTCCATGTAAACGTCCTTGAGTTGTTTCACCCTTTCCCCGTCACGGTAATGAATTTGCCACTTTCTAATTTTAACGTCTCTAACCAGAGGAGGAGCTTTTCACAATAATCACTCACACACGCCACTAGCCAAGAGATCACTGGGATATGGACTTAGGTTCCCTATTAATAGACGCACAATGGGAATACTGCTGACACCACACTAGGGTGTTCTCTATGAATGGCAGCCATAGACTGCTGCATTATAATTTCCTCCACCAAGTCTATTATACTCCAGTTAAACTACATATATATGGGGTAAGGGACAGCCATACATGCAAGAGGTGTAATGGCACAGCTGCAGATTTTATATATTTGGTGTGGAATTGTGCTGTGATTGCTAATTACTTGTTCCGGTTGTTCTAAGTACGAAGTGACATTGTGGACCTGAAGCCCCGATAGCACATCTGGGGCATGTTAAAGGGTTATCCAAATACAGTAGAAAGCTTGTTGGCCTGGCCCTGTTGCTGGCAAAAAGACGTGTGGACATGGCATGGAGAAGGGGACCGCCACCTACTGTTGATAAGTGGCTCACAGATCATCATTTAATGAAAACTCAGAAAGGTATTGGACATTGCTGCCCAAGGGATCATGTCCCAGGGCCATCTGGGACCTGCTGAAAGCCTATCTTGCTGATAGAAGGCAGGAGTTGAAAGATGTACATGCATGAAACTAACAAATCATCATTGTCTAACTGAGATGTATACAGTGAGCGTGTAGAGGTCACTGTGCTTCTTTTTGTTGTGCTACCCAAAACTTAAATAAAGTTTTGAAAAAAGCTTTCCAGTGGGAGCAAGGGAAAGACATACGTTTTTGCAACAAGTCTAGTTTCAAAGACTTAAAATAGTCCCTGACATAATAAATGCATCTTTAGTTTCTTATTGTCAATAAGCGTCAGCCTACATTCTCATCTCGCTCAAGACAAACCTCACTTAAGCAGAGTACATGAGCTCCTTACTTTAATAGAGAAGAATTATGGTAAAGTACATTCAGTAATGACAGACATTTATAAAACACCCTCCAATGGTGAAGACGGATTCGATGCACTCTTCAATAATTTAACACCAAAGTCATAAAACACAATAGTAGGCGGGGCAATTTCTAACTTTCATTGCCTTTTTAAAGGTAAAAGAGATTAGGCTATGCTGTTACAAATAATCACTACAATTTATTTTTTACATTCAGCAAATTTGGCTGAAACATAGACTGTTAGCATATTGATACTGTTGCCCTATTCTATGGTTTTCTGATATCATCATCTTTGGAAAAGTGAAAAGCTGAGTCAATCGTCCCAGGATTCGAAACTCTTGACTAGAAGTTTCATACTGTGCTCAGCAGCAGGGGCGGCCGGTAAGTTTTGGAGGGAGGGGGGCGGACGGGACACACGCACACATACACATAACACTCACATCCATGCATTCACAAATGCGCGCACCCACACAAACACATTCATTCACAGCACTCTTTCCCAAACATTCATACATGCACGCACCAAACAATTTAAAAAGAAAACAAAACACACTTACCTGCAGCCAGCTCTGCGCTGCCTCGGCGGTTCTAGAAGGCTTGGGACTGCTGCCTTCCCTCATTGGCTGACCTAAGGTCAGCCAATGAGGGAAGGCAGCAGTCCCAACGTCATCACAGAGTGGTATGGGGTCACTGAGACTACTGACCCCACCCCACTCTGTGATGAAGTGTCACTGATTGACACACAACCCTGGGCGCTTCAGGGCTTAAAACTGAAGCGCCCAGGTGTGAGGCAATCCGTGACACCACCCCTCGTCACTGAGGGGAGGGCCTCAGGGACCTTTGCTAAGCTGAGGACGTCACGCCCACAGGAGCTGTGACTTTCTCAGCTAAGCAAAGTTCAGTTCAGGCAGCCAGCGCTAAATGCGCATGTCTGGCTCTTGGCTGCTTGAACTGAAAGTGAACAGTGTGTTCAGCCTGACAGACACTGTTTCTACAGGGCAAAGGGTGGGGGGGTGTGGCCCCTCTGCCCAAATGGACCGGCCGCGCCTGCTCAGCAGACACCTAAAACATGAGATCCGTTCAAAATGTTACAATAACAGAATGTAATAAGCCACTGGAATAACGCAACAAGGGAGCACCAAATTATGCAGCAGGGTTGACTAAATTATGCGGCAGGGTTGACTAAATTATGCAGCAAGGAAAGCCAAATTATGCTGCATAATGAGGCACATTTTTTGATATATTTACTTCATTATTTTGTCATTTTCACACATGGTACTACTGTCTGGGCAAAGATTTCACATTATTAATACCAGTTTAACAACCAAATGCAGAAATAAGCATCTGAAAGATGACTAGTTAACCTTTGGGAAGAGCCTTCCCCTGTACAATTTGGTCCATTAGAGCTAGAAATAAAATAGTTTTTTTTGTTAAATCTGCAGAATATGCAGCAGATGATGGATTATGTGGCAAATCCATAATTGTGTGAAAAACCCACAAGATTGCATAATTCGAGTGGCCCTGGTGATAAGTGATACATCTGTGTAATGATGGATATAGAGCAAAGGCTTAAACATAGAGGCAGGTCGTGAATAGTGGGTGCAAATTGTGTACTGACTTTTTTCGATCTGCCCGTCATTTTTAGAATGCGGCTTATATATTAATAGCTCACAACACAAATTATGTATATGCAGGTGACTCCATAATGACCTGCCTAACGAATATTAATTAGGCAAGTCACAATTTGTGACTCACTGTGATTGGCTGCTAATTCTGGGATGAGGGCGTGCAAGGGACAGCTGACCCCTGCCCTGCATTTTCTATTCCCAAACGAGAAACATTTTTTTAAAAACCTGACCACATCCATTAAAGGGACAAGTGTTGATTTTTTAAAGAAAAAATGTTTTCCGTTTGAGAAGACTGTTCTGAATCATGTTGACGGCCTGTCCCTTCAAGGCCATCAACATGATTCTCACAGAGGAAGTCACCCGCTTAGAGGGACAGCATCCTTTTTGCGAAGCCGCTACCCCTGAACCTAGAGCTTGGTAATTGATCAGTGGTTTGCGACTGTAACTGTGGTCACAAACCATAGATACATATCTTTGCAGCTTGTGAACCGAGGACTTCCCCCCTGCACACCTCCTCCTAGCTGCAATTTATAAGGGATTACAAAAGTCCTTTTGCAATTGCAAACCCTGTCATTTTGCAAATTGAAGGTTTTGGGACCACAAAGGGGCTTTGTACGTCAGACCCCTACTCAACATGTTATTAATTTGTTGAAGCACCAGGAAACTATGAAACCATTCATGTTGGCTGGGAATCACTCCCAGTTAAGTGGGAACGTTTAGACATTTGTTGGACCACTGTCAAGCCATTTTGATCTGTGGCTTCCAAACTAATGGTTCTACAGAGGGCAGATGAGTATACCACTGTTTTGCTCCATTAAGTTCTGGCATCCTGAATTTCATCTTTATGAACATAATTATTAAAAGAGATGGTTTAGTGGAATGCATTGAACCAGTTTACCTATGTTTGGCAGCCTCTTAGCCATTCGACAAATAAAGTTTTGGGCACTGGGTGGGTAGCAGTGCCAGACTTCCTATTGGACGTTTTGCTCCAAATAAACTGTGCAAAAATGAATGGTTTTAAAGTACGCTTTAAGCACCAGGGACGGCTCCTCCGCTAAGGATAGCGTCGCCCCACTGCTTTTTGAGCAGGAAAAAGAAAATGATAATAACTTAGGGGCCTATTACGATGGCGGGCGGAGACACGACCGCGGTGCCGGCGGTGGCCTTAACACCCATTTACCGCAAGCCGCCAGCGGTCTTCACGCCCGCCATATTAGGATGGCCACACATTGCACATTTCCCGCCCGCTGCGGTGCGACGCCGACCGCCATCAAAGTGCGCCCGCCACCGCGGCGGAGTGAGCCAATCACCACACACCGCCGTGCGGAATGACGTCCCGTACGCCGAAGATATCATGATGCCGGAAACAGGGCAGCGCACCGCGACGGAGAGACCGCACAGCGAAAGACGGCGGAGACATCACAGCGGAGTCAGAAAAGAAACACCCGGGACACACCGCGATGGATCCTGCCCTACATGCCTTCCCGGTGCTGTACATGATCCACCACCTGCAAGTTATCCACCGCCGCGGACGCCTCCGCAGGTACGTACAGACACAACAGTGCAAGTAACACAATACACAGCTCCAGTGCAAGTAAAACAATACACAGCTCCATGGGAACACCACACACCCCTGTGGGGACAGGCACACAGCCATCACTGCACACACACACATGTCCCACCTGTCACAAAAACATCTCGCCACATACTGCCCACCCATGTACCGCATTCATGAACAAATGTCCCGGTCACGTCACCGCCGCGGTCAGTGTGCATGAAACCATGCACACAACGCAGAGCACAGGGCCAGCGCATGCCAAAAGCACCGTACAAATCGCACAGAGCCACAACTCGATCCACAACACACCAGCTACCTCCCTGAAGGGACACAACATGTGCCTCACAAGTGCCACTCCTGCACAACAACCACACAACTACAGCCACACCATGCTGCACGTCCCAACAACTGCATATACAGCCACAGCAGGACCCTTTGCAAAGGAACACATAGCACAGAAGCCCAGGCCCCAGCCAACACACACACCACAACAACATCACACACAAGCCAAGAACACTGAGGCCAGGCACAAAATGTACACACACACAGATGAGGACCAAACACTTCACTGCACACACTACCTGACAAGTCACACACACACACACACCACCCTGACTCACAGCTACATACACACACCACATGCCAGCAGTAATGGAGGACAACATATAGGAAAGCCAAAGTGAGGTGCCCACAAATGGAAGGGCAGTGACACAACCATCAAGCATGTGTGATGCACATGCAAGACAAGACACATGTGAGAACACACACAGCCCATCACAGCACACATGGCTGACACAGTCAGTCAACACAAACCACGGTCACCCCAATGCAACAACTCCTGGAGACAGCAAGAACACCCATGTATAGGCACAGGGATGTAAGGAAGGCCCTGAACTCAAACACTGACCAGCCACGCATAGGCATCCAAATACTGGACAAGACAATGTCTGCTGCACAACACACAGGGCCCAGTGACAAACTACATGACAGCCAAGCACAAGTAGGATATGTCACACATACCTCCTCCCACAACAGCAACACACAATACTGCCATGTGCACAAAACACAACCACAGGGCTAAACAAGTACACATACAGGCACACCACTCCAGGGTCACACATGGCAGTAGTTGACAATGCAGGTGCACACACATCCACAGTCACAACAAAGTCACCCCCTTCACACCATACACTTCTCCACCACCCAAGTGCACACATTGGAAGTAAGCCATGGGACCTGGATAACTCATCACCACAAGATGTCCATACATCGACACTGATTGGCACACAGAAAGGAAGCTCACACAGACCCCATGACCCTGGCCTGCCTGTAAGCCTGTGCCCAAACTCCCACCCTGTGCTGCCATTGCCCACAAACCTGACATGTGTCCACCATAGATAACACGAGCCAAGAAGGAAGATGACTACAAGATTTCATTGCCAACCACCTGCACTGCACCCATAAGTATCACAGTCATGTAGAAATGAAGTGCCTCCCACCCCTGCAAAAAAATGAAATGTGACACATCCCATTGGCAATGTCGAAGTGGCATACTGAGCCTGTGACACAGTAAACCATGCACACACAGAAACAACTTTATTCAGGAAGGATACTGACACAACTCACTGCAGGATCAACTGTGTTTATTCACAATTTGCATATTGAGACAACAAATTTGGGCAACAGCAAAGCCAGTGGGCATTTCAATATGCACAGCATTTACATGAGAAGCTGCACAGGCAGGGGGCAAACAGCAGTGAACCACAAGGCAAGTACAATGTGCAGAGTAGTTACATGAGAAGCTGCACAGGCAGGGGGCACACAGCAGTGAACAACAAGGCCAGTGGGCAGGACAAAGTGCAGAGTGAGTCCATGAGAAGCTGCACAGGCAGGGGGCACATAGCAGTGAACAACAAGGCCAGTGGGCAGGACAAAGTGCAGAGTGAGTCCATGAGAAGCTGCACAGGCAGGGGGCAAACAGCAGTGAACCACAAGGCAAGTACAATGTGCAGAGTAGTCACATCAGAAGCTGCACAGGCAAGGGGCAAACAGCAGTGAACAACAAGGCCATTGGCCAGTACAATGTGCAGATGAATTCCATGAGAAGCTGCAAAGGCAGAAGGGGGCACACAGCAGTGAACAGCAAGGCCAGTGGCCAGTCCAATGTGCAGATTAAGTCCATGAGAAGCTGCACAGGCAGGGGGCACACAGCAGTGAACGACAAGGCCAGTGGGCAGGACAAAGTGCAGAGTGAGTCCATGAGAAGCTGCACAGGCAGGGGGCAAACATCAGTGAACAACAAGGCCAGTGGCCGGGACACAGTGCAGGTGAGGTACATGAGAAGCTGCACAGGAAAGGGGCAAACAGCAGTGAACAACAAGGCCATTGGCCAGTACAATGTGCAGATGAAGTCCATGAGAAGCTGCACAGGCAGGGGGCACACAGCAGTGAACAGCAAGGCCAGTGGCCAGTCCAATGTGCAGATTAAGTACATGAGAAGCTGCACAGGCAAGGGGCAAACAGCAGTGAACAACAAGGCCATTGGCCAGTACAATGTGCAGGTGAAGTCCATGAGAAGCTGCACAGGCAGGGGGCACACAGCAGTGAACAGCAAGGCCAGTGGCCAGTCCAATGTGCAGATTAAGTCCATGAGAAGCTGCACAGGCAGGGGGCACACAGCAGTGAACGACAAGGCCAGTAGGCAGGATAAAGTGCAGAGTGAGTCCATGAGAAGCTGCACAGGCAGGGGGCACACAGCAGTGAACGACAAGGCCAGTGGGCAGGACAAAGTGCAGAGTGAGTCCATGAGAAGCTGCACAGGCAGGGGGCACACAGCAGTGAACGACAAGGCCAGTGGGCAGGACAAAGTGCAGAGTGAGTCCATGAGAAGCTGCACAGGCAGGGGGCACACAGCAGTGAAACACAAGGCAAGTACAATGTGCAGAGTAGTTACATCAGAAGCTACACAGGGAATGTATGCAACTCTACCATGCCATGCCCAGCAACAGAGTAATGGGCCTGACAATGGGCATCACACGCACCCCTGTGGACAGACAGGTGTGTGAGGGTGACCACCACTCAGATGGGGCTGTCTGTCGGACTTGGAGCTGACTGTGTGTTGGGGTCAGTTGGAGGACTGCCCTGGGCAGTGGGAGTAACAACTGTGGAAGAGCCAACTGTGCATGTGGTAGCTGGGGGGCTGCTTGGACCAGGTGGGGTGGTGGCCCGGGGAGGTGGACTCATGCCCTGGTGAGACACAGTGTGTGCCGGAGATTGTGGAGGGGTGCCTCTCCACTTCTTGGGGATCCTGAAAGGCTTCCCTGTCTGGGGATTGAGGGGAACTGGGGCAGACACAACAGGTGACCCCAACACCAAAGCTGATTCTGGTGTGGATGGTGACCCCCCTCTGGGGACATGCTGGAACCCGCTGTGCGCTTGCCTGGTGTTTGCCGCCGCCCTGCCTCCCTCTGTCCAACAGCTTTGCCCCCTACAGTGTCCTCCCGTGCTGGCTTCACAGGGCTTGGGATGGGAGTGGAGGTCAAGGATGGATTATCCATGGGGCCCTCATCCTGTGTAATGTTTGCAGGCAACACCTTCTCAGTGTGTGTGGAAACTGTCTTTTTGCCTCTGCGAGACGTCTTTGGGACAGGGGAGTCTTTGGCAGGGGAGGAAGGTGAGGCCTGTGACCCTGATGCTTTTTTCTTTGCTTTGTGGCCCTTGCTGTCGCCTGATGGGCTTTTCTCTCTGCGCTCTGGGGTGGCCTTACTCTTATGTGGGGATGGTGTCTGCGCCCTAGTACGCTTGGGTTGCTGCTGCTCCTGTGTGCTGCGGGTTCTGTATCGGGACTTTGGGGTCCGTTGGGCATTGTCACTGTCGTCAGAGGTGCACAGTGACACGGGACCGGACCGAGTGCTGGGAGCCGCTCCCTGACTATGTGCCTGTTGCAGGGCTGCTGTCACAGTTGATGACAAGGACTGCACAGTCCGGTGTAGTCCACCTACGTCGGAATGTAAGCCCTCCATGAAAGCTATAACCTGCCCCAACTTTTTGTCGTGCTCTTGGAAGGCATTGAGAAGTGCTGTCTGCCCCACACACAGCTGGCGCAATAGCTCGACTGCTTCTGCACTGAGGGCAGCAGGGCTGACATGGGCTGGGGCAGCTGTGCCTGGGGTGAAGGTGACTCTTCCCTTCCTACTCGTGCGGACACGGGCAGCACCAGTGGAGGTTGAAGGGAGGCTGGGCACTGGACGCAGTGTGGCAGAAGAGGAGGCAGAGTCCCCGTTCCCTGTACCCCCCAACATGGATGTGTCACCACTGGCGTCAGATGAGGTAGAGCTTTGTGTCTCCAGCTGTGAATCCTCTAGCAGACTCCTGTCCCCCTCCTCAGCGCTGGTCACATCTGTGTCAGTCAGCTCCGGTGCGGCTGTTGCACTGGAAGCCTCACCACTGGTGTCCGTCCCCTCTCCCTCTGCACATACGGGAGCTGCTGCATAGGAGAGAGAAGTACTGTGAGATGAGTGGCATCAACAGAACTAACACGTGCCAATACATCTGCATCCTAGAAAGAGGTGTGCAGCACATTGCATGCCACCATGTGCACACATATATCTTGCCACCCAAAATTTCTACACAACAGTGAATGTCCGCCACACGTCCTGCCATAAGTGCCCCAGGTGATTCACACAGCACACCATCCTGCAGTTGGCTCACATCAGACACAGCCCCAAAATGGCCTGTGCACACACACTGTCCCGATGTTGGCAAGGATGAACACCACGACATGGTGCACATCACCTACATGTGTGGAGCAGTAGGGGACCACACAGACTACAACATACCAGCCCACAATGACCCTGCACACATGCCATCCACCATATTGAGTCCATGGGCACATCTACTGTTGCACATTGGCCTCAGATGTCTGACTGGCAGATATCTGAGGTCTGGAATTGCACGCATTCATTGAAACGCATTCACAGTTGGCACACTGGCATTCCCATCCATCAGAATTCACACACTACCCCACAGCAGAAGGTACCTGAAGGCCACAACTCCAAATGTAAGAGAGATGCACAGTGCTAAAACTCACTTCATGAAGCGCCGTTTGGGCAAAAGCATGGCACATACACCCAGCACAGAGGCCACTCACAAAACATTGCACCACACAACCAATGTCACACAGCTGACAATTTGCACACTCTGTAGACACATGCACCCACTCCCAGCCAAAGGCAGCCTGCAACACATACTCACCCCTGGCTCGCTGCTGATGCTCCTTCAGTCGTCTGTCCAGCTCAGGTTGTGTGACAGCCAGGATGCGGGCCATTAGTGGTGTCATGCTGCGCCTAGCCAACCTGCCAGTCCGAGGGAGCAGCCCCAGCGTCATCTCGGCCACGTTCTTGCTCAGCCGGCAGATGTCGTCCCACCTTTTATGACAGTGGGTGCGCCTTCGGTTTGACACACCCAGATCCCGGACTCTGGAGGCAATGGCCCTCCACACGGCTTTACGCTGGTGGACCTTCAGCTGCAGGCATGGGAGACAAGAGGGGTGAGGTTCCAGTGACACAGTGCACAATAACAACACATCGAAAATGCAGTAGCACGACAGTGACTCATCCAAAACTCCAGCTACAACTGTCACATAGCCAACAATTGCTCTGAACATGGTGCAATGTCATTGGTCAATCAGACGTACAGGCATGCATGTTCGATGGTGGACACAGTACCTCCACATCCCATTCACATGCAGGATACCAACACAGCAAGCAACGTGTAGTCTGCCTGCAGCTACTTCTGCAGTTACCTACAACTACACATAGAGAAGATAGAAAAACATGTGTCATGTTGTTGGACTCACTGTGTCCAACACTGCGCAGACCTAAGTGTCCTAGCCCTGTGAAAGCCTCACTGTGTCCTGGAACTCACATAGAGTGACAACAACTGTCATACACACACCCTTCTCCCACGCCTGCTCCTGTGCAATCTACATGGCAAAGATGGGACTTAGATGAAGAGGCGTGAGCCAAACACGCATGGTACACACTGTACGTGCAGTGATGTGGACATGTGGCATTCGGTGGGGACTGTGCAGGGCAGGTGGACTGACACTGAGTGGGTTAATTGGGAGCAACACAGCCATTCACACAAACGCTAACTGGCCAGACTCCTGCATCACCAAAATGCAGCTGCACTGTATGGCTGACACTACAGGACATGTCCCTCTACTCAGGATAGGCATGCAGGGTAACGTGTGAAAGAGCCCACCAAGCCCTTCCCGCTGTAGTAAACATGATAGGCAGTGCATGTCAGAGCCCCACAACCACTGACACATACTGAAGCACCTCCACCCCACGTGTGCACACCCTGCACTCTCACTCACAGTCTGGGAGACTTACCACAACATTAGGGCCGCCATAAAGCCTCGGGTACTGTGCAAGCACCCCGTCTACCAGGACCCCAAGCTCCTCACTGGTGAAGGGACTGGCATGGATCTTCTGAGTCCTCGACATCACAATGGACATGTGGCAGCAGCAGCACGTTGAGGGTGGCAGTCAGCAGTCCCTTGAGGCAGCAGCAGCAGGTGCAGGGTGGCAGCCAGCAGTCCCTTGAGGCAGCAGCAGCAGGTGCAGGGTGGCAGCCAGCAGTCCCTTGAGGCAGCAGCAGCAGGTGGAGTGTTGTCAGTCAGCAGTCCCTGGTAGCTGTGGGAATGTGGTGCACCCTCCCACACATATATAGGCCCCTGGGGCTGTGTCAGTGGTCCCAGGGTGTTGCAATTGGTGTACCAGGTCTGCCTCATTCAAATACATCCAATGTCCGCCTCCGCAATGGTGGTGCACACCTACCGCGATTTTCAAACTCGCATCAGGCTACCGCGAGGCTGCTTCCCATTGGCTGCAGGGGCATGGTCCATGCCGGTGACACACCGTAGGATGCATGTGCGCGCTACTGCGGTGGTGCATCTTTTGAATGCCTCCAGTGACCGCCTCCGCGGGGTGGTGCACGCCTACCGCGATTTTCAAACTTGCATCAGGCTACCGCGAGGCTGCTTCCCATTGGCTGCAGGGGCATGGTCCATGCCGGTGACACACCGTAGGGTGCATGTGCGCGCTACCGCGGTGGTGCATCTTTTGAATGCCTCCAGTGACCGCCTCCGCGGGGGTGGTGCACGCCTACCGCGATTTTCAAACTCGCATTAGGCTACCGCGAGGCTGCTTCCCATTGGCTGCAAGGGCATGGTCCATGCCGGTGCCACACCACAGGGGCCAGGCGGTAGGCACCGCCATATATCTGCCAGACAGTGCCTGGAGGGACCGTGATTTGGGTTGCGGTGCATGGTGACCGCCATTGTCACATACAAATCTGGCGGTGTCACCCGCGATCGTGCCTGGGTTATGGGCGGTGCCACACCACAGGGGCCAGGTGGTAGGCACCGCCATATATCTGCCAGACAGTGCCTGGAGGGACCGTGATTTGGGTTGCGGTGCATGGTGACCGCCATTGTCACATACAAATCTGGCGGTGTCACCCGCGATCGTGCCTGGGTTATGGGCGGTGCCACACCACAGGGGCCAGGCGGTAGGCACCGCCATATATCTGCCAGACAGTGCCTGGAGTGAGCGTTAATGGAGTTGTGGAGTAGCTGTGCTGCACCTAACGTGTCCTCCAGCTCTCTGCATAGGCCAACATGTACAGTTCCCAGTGTCTCAACAATTGAAGGGTCCTCATGAGGGCAAATGCACAAAAGGGACATGTCACTCCATGTCACCAACACATACCATATATGGGTCGCCAGTACATTGCATGGTCACATACACTCGCACATGTCACGTGCTGTGTAATGAAATGTAGACTGTCCAGTTAATGTGTTGCATAGCATATGTAGATAATTGTCAATGTCTGTGTGCAATGTAACGCACACTGTCGTCTCATTTACTGAACTAGGGGCATCAGCAACTGGCACATTGTCCAATGCACATGCACACACGTGTCCCCCACGCTCAGCTGGTGGTCAGTGTGTAGTTGAAGTGTGCCATGTGCAACCTGTTTTGGTAGGTGTATCAGGGCCAGCAACATGGTGTGTTCGGGTAGTATTTCTTTTAGTGACATATGCTGGGGGTCATACTCACAGGTATGCACACATTTCTGTTAGTACATCACACTGTGCATGTGAATGAGCCGGAGGGGTGCACAGATGATTGCTGCTGGTAAGGGGACAGGTGTACGAGTAGTGTGCCTGATGTGTACCTACTTGTGAAGTGCCCTGTCGGTTAATGGTGCATGTTGTAAGACTTGGGAATGTGTCTGTAGAAAAAATTGATGTGATGCACATTTCATGGTCTTCTGCATTGACATCTGTGCACTGTGATCTGTCCTAGGAGGAGGAGGCACAATATCCATCGTCCGTTCACAGTCCTGGCAGACATGGAGAATGAGGATATAATCCGCAAATTCAGGCTGGACCGACAAACCCTGCAGAACCTATGTGCCATGTTGGAGCCCCACCTGCAGCCACGTCAGACATATCCAACAGCTTTCACCGCAACATCTAAGGTGATGGCATGCCTGCATTTCTTTGCAACAGGCTCATTCCAGCACACGGTCGCAAGTGCAGGCGGGATGTCACAGCCGATGTTCAGCATGGTGCTGAGGGATGTCCTGTCGGCCATGATGCTGTACAAAGACAGATATATCCATTTTCCCAGGGGGCCTGAGTTGGTGGCTGTGAAGGGCGATTTCTATGCCCTTGGACATATCCCCCATGTCATTGGTGCAATTGATTGCACACATGTTGGGCTTGTGCCACCACAGGCACGTGAACAGGTTTACCGCAATAGGAAGCATTCACACTCGATAAATGTTCAAGTGGTGTGCCTGGCGGACATGATCATCTCACACGTGTGTGCCAAGTTTCCCGGTTCAGCCCATGATGCCCACATCTTGCGCAGCAGCATCGTTCCTCAGTTGATGGCCAATCTGCTTCCTGAGCATGCATGGCTTGTGGGTGAGTATGCATAGTGGCTTAGAGTGGTGTGTGTGTGTGACATGCTGTTGTGTTGCATTTTGGGACTGCAAGGTTAATCTGTGTCTCTCACACCCAGGTGACTCGGCATATCCAAACCGCCCGTGGTTGCTGAGCCCATTGCGGAACCCCGTCACGCCATCTGATGTGCGATACAATGATGCCCATGGGAGGACACGGCGTGTGATAGAACGGACATTTGGTCTCCTAAAATCAAGATTTCAGTGCCTGGACCTTACTGGGGGTGCCCTTATGTACTCGCCAGGGAAGGTGTGTCAGATAGTGGTGGCATGCTGCATGCTCCACAACCTGGCCATTCGCAAGGCAATACCCCTGATCCTGGATGATGATGATGAGCAGCCAAGTCCGCCGCCTGCAAATCAAGCCGGATCCAGTGACGAGGGCAGTGGAGAGGAGGAAGGGGTCGACATGCGTCGACAGCTCATCACCCGCTACTTCACTTGAAGGTGAGTGACGATGTAGAAGGGACGAAATGGTCTGATGGTGTTGCTGTTGCTGTGTGGGTGTATGTGAGCTTGCTGACTGCAGCTTGGTGTTGACTCATTGCTGCCTGCCAATGTATGTGTGATTGGTTAGTGTGATACAGATTGTCTCTATGGTGACTGTTGCTCTGTGTAAAGTTTGTAGATCTGAGTACCTTGTTGACAAGTGTTGTGTGATGTGTGCAATGCCACACCCATACAAGTGATTCTTGTTCTGCGGTTTTCCCTAGGTCCCTTCAGCATCTCACTTGTTACCTACATTCCATTCCCCTGTACCATGTCCTACACGGTGAAGGTTGCACATCCTGTATTAAAGACGGAGCAGACACAACAACATGTGTGTAAGGTGTATTTATTTACAACTGTGACATGCGAGGGTGGAGAAAATGTGAAGGGGGGAATTGAAGAAGTGAGTTGACAGTCATGGTAAATGAGATACTTGAGTAGTCCCCACAATGATGTGGAGACCCAGTCCAACAGATGGATGCCATTCACATGGCAGTGTGGTGAAGGATAGTCCAAAAGGTCAATGCAGTGGTGCAGTGGTCTGCCATCATGGCTGGTTCGGGGACTAGCGTTTGGCAGGTGCTTTGGCACGTGAGTCCCCCTGGCCTTTCCTTGGACGGCCCCTCTTGCGCTTCACTGGAGGGGCCACTGCTGCAGGGGCAGTGGTGTCTGAGGACTCACCCCCTCTGTGGACGCAGGGGAGGATGATGAAGTGTCATCCTGCTGCCCAACAGGGGGAGGCGGAGGGGTAGAATGTTGCGCTTGCCTGTCCCTCAGAACCGCCACTAGCTGCCCCAAGAGGTCCACAATCTGTCCCATGCGTGTGTCCATAGACCTCAGCAGCAGGAGGTGCTCCCGAGATTCTTCCTCTAACCGGCCCATTCGTCCCTGGGCCTGTTGGTATGCCCCAAGGACTCTGTCGATGTGGCCCAGGGCTTCCGTCCCAGGATCAGTCCCCCTCTGCATGAGCCTGTCCCGACCAGCTGCACTGCTGCAACGGTCCTGTCCGGTCCTCACATTGGCCCGCTGCATCCTCTCCCTGGCCTCCGCAGTCGATGTGGTGGGCTGCTCAACCCCTGGGGCAGGGAGGGTGTTGCGGACAGCTGTGGTGGTGGTGGTGGTAGTAGTGGTTGACACACAGGCCGTGACAGCAGCTGTCAGAGGATGGTCAGGGGCTGCAGCTGATGTGATTGGGGGGACAATGGGTGCCTGGGACTGGTTGCGGCCTGCCACACCAGATGGGCCAGCGTGGAGCTCCTCATCCAAGGAATCCAGGGAGTCCTCATCCAGTTGTCTCTGTTCCGGGGGGGGACTGGCTCTGCAGGGTGGTGTCATCCTCTGCAGTGAGTTCTTGGTCACCTGTGGGTTAGATGAGAAATGGTCATTGTGTTGCACCCATCAAAGTTTGTGTTAGCAGTGTTACATCAACTGTTTGTACATCCAGCAGTTGTTCACTGTACAAATTAGCATTGACCGACATCCAGTGATGCATTGCAAGCTGTTGTGGTACATACATTACTTGTCCATATTGGGAGTTGTCAAGACATGACATGCACAATATATTTTTTTGACATTGACAGTCTCATGTTGGCATCCTGTTATTGATCAATCATATGTCATCCATTTACGCGTATGTGTCACTTGTAGAGCCCTTGCAGCGGTTCTCTCTGCACAGTGAGTGAGCATTGTAGTTTCATGCATACCTTTTCAATGTGGTGTAGATATCTGTATTTGCAATTCCAGACATGCTTAAGTTTGCTTTAATTAGATCCTAGGTGGTCTGGACCACTGCTACTGTCAGATGGCATGTAGTGGTGTGCATGGTTGTGCTCGGAGTTCCATCGACATGTGTTTCAGTCATTCACACTTTGGTTGCTGTCACAGTTTAATTTTCTTAGGTGTGTGCACACTATAGTTGCCAATGCTACCTGGGTGTGCAGTTGTGCATTGAGAGGCCTGGTGTCCTATGCCAACATGTTTTTTTAAATGCATATCTGGCTGCATGTTGTGGCTATTGATATGTTGTGTTTGCTGTGTTTTCCTTGTATTTGTGAGACCTCTCTGTGTGTGTAGGATGAGGGCTTCCATCTTGGTCCAGTGTGTGACAAGTCAGCATGATATGTCCACATGCCAGTTCTTTTGAAGTGTACATTGCAATGACTGACACATGCATGTTGGTGCCAGGAAGTAATGGGTCTTGTGTGCTGGCAGTCAGGTGGGCCCGTGTGAGTTGTTGTGCAAGCTTCCCAGCCCCACACACCCCGACCTGTGAGATGCGGTTACCTACCTGTGAGTTGGGTGGGTAGCATACATTGCCTGCCACATGCTTCTTATTGGGGGTGTAGTGTCCCATCCTCCATAGTGGTGGAACAGCATGCATGTTGCATTTTGTGGGACGGATAGCCAAACACACTACACCGTCTCACTGTGAAGATGGCTAACTAAAGTTTGAGGTGAAGGTGAGCAATGACATGGCTATGTGACTTGGTAGAAATCTTTGGATGGAATGTGCATGTGGTGAGCATGATGTGTGTGTGGCTTTTTGTACCCATTGATTTCAGATTACATTTGGTCATTGGGTATAGCCCCCATCACTGTTGTCCCAGCTATCTGGCTGTGGGGTTCACTCCCCCGACATTTGAAGGCACAATAGGGGAAGGGGTATGGTCTCGTAGCACAGTGGTGACATACAGCAGGGTGAAGATCTCACCCAGCATACATTTCCACACTGTCATGGTTTCATGGTATTTGTGGACCTGAGAACATGAGCCCAGTACTGGTGAAGCAGTTGTTCCAGGGCATCCATACACTGACATGTTGTGGTCAACAGTGGTGTGTGTGTGAGATGTACTCAGCCCTGTGCAGACAATGTGTGGTTTTGGGGCCAGACTATACCAGCACTGTTCAGACAGACAGTGTGAGATGTGAACATTGTCAATGCATACACACATTGGTGGTCCAAACAAGACACCTTTGACAATTTAATTCAGACAAGGTGCTGTTCTGCAATTCAGTGCAGCACTGTGGTAGCTGGGTGTGTTGCAGGACATTTGGGATGTGCTTAGTTTAGCATTGTGAGTCCCAGCTGCAGTGTAGTTTTTGGGTGCACTGCACTTCCACTGTTTACATTGCAACACTGTGGTATGACATGGGTGATTTGCACTTTGCCATACAAACGGCCAGACACTGCTGCAGGGCAGCATGATCGTTGTTAGTGTTGCAGTGTGTGATACCTGGCACAGTGTACACAATGTGGGTCAATTTTGAACAGAGACTTGTGCATGGTGACTACAACACAACTGTTTTGCATTATTTGTGTTGGTGACTGTGGACTAAGTGGCATGGTGTCATGTGCGGCTGCACAGACGTCACATGCCTATGAGTGGGACTAGTGCTCCATCCTGCTCAGCTGTGGGCCAAGGGGGCTGGTGGGAGTTGTAGTGCAGGCCTCCCAAACACCCACCAACCTCCCGGTAAAGATGGCTACCTACCTGTTAGGTGAGGGTATATCACACAATTGCTGAGGCATGCTTCTGGGTGGGGGCAGTGCTCCATCCTGCTCAGCTGTGGGCCAAGGGGGCCTGGTGGGAGTTGTAGTGCAGGCCTCCCAAACACCCACCCACCTCCCGGTAAAGATGGCTACCTACCTGTTAGGTGAGGGTGTAGCACACAATGGCTGAAGCATGCTTCTGGGTGGGGGCAGTGCTCCATCCTGCTCAGCTGTGGGCCAAGGGGGCCTGGTGGGAGTTGTAGTGCAGGCCTCCCAAACACCCACCCACCTCCCGGTAAAGATGGCTGCGTACCTGTTAGGTGAGGGTGTAGCACACAATGGCTGAGGCATGCTTCTGGGTGGGGGCAGTGCTCCATCCTGCTCAGCTGTGGGCCAAGGGGGCCTGGTGGGAGTTGTAGTGCAGGCCTCCCAAACACCCACCCACCTCCCTGTGAAGATGGCTACCTACCTGTTAGGTGAGGGTGTAGCACACAATGGCTGAGGCATGCTTCTGGGTGGGGGCAGTGCTCCACCCTGCTCAGCTGTGGGCCAAGGGGGCCTGGTGGGAGTTGTAGTGCAGGCCTCCCAAACACCCACCCACCTCCCTGTGAAGATGGCTACCTACCTGTTAGGTGAGGGTGTAGCACACAATGGCTGAGGCATGCTTCTGGGTGGGGGAAGGGCTACATCCTGCTCAGCTGTGGGACAAGGGGGCCTGGTGGGAGTTGTAGTGCAGGCCTCCCTATTCCACAGACACCTCCCTGTAAAGATGGCTACCTACCTGTTAGGTGAGGGTGAAGCACACAATGGCTGAGGCATGCTTCTGGGTGGAGGGAGTGCTCCATCCTGCTCAGCTGTGGGACAAGGGGGCCTGGTGGGAGTTGTAGTGCTGGCAGCATGTACAAATGTACCCATGGTGATGTTGCTAACTACCTTTGGGGGGCTTCAGGGGGAGTGTCTGTTGTATCTGTGAGAGATGTGTTGGGGGAGTGTTGTGCACATGAATGAATTTGAGCCTAGGAGGTATTATTTTGTAATAGTGCAAGACAGTACATTTGTGTGATGTTAGGCATTTGTTTGTACTTACCAGCCTCCACTCCCCGGGTATTCCTGAGAGACTCTCTGGATGTAGAATGCCAAGCACCTTCTCCTCCCATTCAGTGAATGTTTTGAGTGGAACGGGAGGGCCACTGCCTGTCCTGTGAGCCAGCTCATGGTTCTTGGCTCTCTTCTTTTTGACCACTGCCTTCAGATCGTGCCACCTCTTCACGATTTCATCTCTATTGCGTGGCACGGTCCCTACTGCATTGACCTTCTCTACTATCCTTCTCCACATTTGCGTCCTTGTTGCTAGTGGTGTCTGTTGGACCTGGTTACCAAACAATTGTGGTTCTACCCTGATTATCTCATCAACCATGACCCTCAACTCACTCTCACTGAATTTGGGCATTCTCTGTGGTGACATGGTGTGTGATGTGTCAAGGTGTTTAGGGTGCAGGTTTGGGAGTGGTAGTGGTGGTTGTGATGTGTATGGTGTGTGCTGTGCAAAGGTGTTAGAGGTGCAGGTGTGGAAGTGGTGGTGGTGGTGGTGATGTGTGTGTGTTGTGCAGATTTGCCTCTCCTGTCATCTGTGGTGGATGTCCCCTCAGTTGTGGAGTTTTGCAAAGGATTGTGGTCTGTTGGGGGCTGGATTTATACTGGTGTCTGTGGGTGTGTCAGGATGGGGTATTGGTTGCAGGTGTGGTGTGTGTGTGTGAACCTGGGATTTGTAGTTTTGGAGTTTCCCATGGGGGTGTGTCTTTGGGCCGTGTTAGCTATTTTTGGGTGCATGCCTTGTATGGTTGGTGCACTTTGTGGCCATGTTGTGTGTTTTTCTAGCGACCGACATTTTTTTAACGGAGCGTCCGCAGTGGTGGCTCGGCTATGGCGCTTCCGCCGTCTCACTGATTCTTCAATGTTGTCGACCGCGGCGGTCGGAAACAGCGCACTGCACCGCGGGGATGTCGGGAATATCATAATTTTGATGGCGGTGTCTCCGCTGTGGTTGCGGGCGTTTGGGCTGTTTCCGCTGCGAAACCGACCGCCGCGGACGGGTTTGGGCCCTTTCCGCAGGCGTACGGCGGATTCTCGGGTCTCCTTTCCGCCGCGGTTGGAGTTTTACCGCCGAGGATCCTAATCTAGCCGTCGGTTTTCCCGCGGTAGCGGCGGGCGGTGTTTTCCCGCTACCATGGCGGTCGTTTTTTTTTTCGTCCGCCATCGTAATGACCTCCTTAGTTATTATCATTTTATTTTTCGCAGGTTCGGGGCTGGTTTAGGGCGGGGAGGGGCTGGAGGCACAGGGAGAGGAGTGGTTTGCACACTCCAAGTGCGCATGACTGCTGGGCCGGCCGTCTTGGCCCGGCCAAACAGTCATGCACACTTTGCATGTTCTCCACCAGGCTGCATTACACAGCCTGGTGTGGTACATGCCCAGGCCCCCAGTCCCCATCTGAGCACCGATCCACAGCGCTCAGACCAATCACAATGCTTCATTGTAGTGTTGTGATTGGCTATGCGGAGCCTGGGTGCTTCCTGGTTCCAGGACTCCCGGAGAAGCGGAGGAGAGATGCGGCCGGCAAAAGAGGTAAGTGGTATTTTTTTCATTTTATTATTTGGTCCCCCCCCCCACCCTTCCAATCTCATTCCCTGTCAGCCTCTACTGTTAAGCACGCTTTAAAACCATTTGTTTTTACATTACTTAGAAGCCCTGCAAGTAGGAACGTGGTTGGCAGGTCCACAGCAACAAACACAACACTGAAACCGGTCCCCACACTGTCAGCCAACGAAATGCCCAGTAGACAGTCCGGGTCTATTACTTAAGCCTCAGGAATGCCCTGAAATCCTCACTCTTACGTATTTATTAATTTATACTACTGATATTGGTTATGGTACAGCCTTAATTAGTTGCACTAGAAAAAGAGCAATATTTGCTCATTGTACAGGTTTAATTATTTTACATTTTTGAGCATTTGGTTTAATTCTTTTCTTTCAATTTAAATGACTTAAATCATTTAATACAAGCATTTATTAAAATGTGTGCTGCAAACGAAATAGGTTACTGAATTTTAACAATTGCTTTCCTGTTTGTATATGTTATAGATTCACATCCAAATCTCTTCTCTTCACACAGTGATTGTAATTTTGTTGACTTGCAACACACTCATGAGTCTATGCATGCATGCACACTCGCACACAGTGAGAGGGAAAAATCTACAATTTATAGAAGGCACAGGCAAAAATGGCATTGCGGAGGACCAATCAATGTCAAATGGAATTCGCATTACAGACGCACACATGGTTAATGCTCACAAAACCTTTAAGAAAAAAAGTGAAATGTCTGAAACACTCCAGTAGATTGCAGAATTATTTACAGCATTTGATTCTATGAAATATATTATTACCTCCAAAACTATTCTTGCAGGTAAGTATTTTGTTTCCCACAATTTGTCTTCAGTGATGGGTTTGTGGTTCTTCTGAATGTAGTGAAAGAATAAGTACAAATGAATGGCTGTTTTCATTTCGGGAGTTTGAGAAATATGGGCCCCAGCCCAAACAATATAGGTTCCAGGAATTCATCAATCACAAGTATCCACTTAAGTAATGGCTAATATCTAACTTGAGCAAGACCCTCTATGCCGAAAAGAAATCTTCTGCACATTAACATAGGGTTAACCAAGACGCCCCTCTAGCCCAAACACACCCTTAAGATTCATGGATTCATTGCGAAAACACGTTTCATATCCTTTCCTTAATGGAAATCTGATTCTGTATCAAATTTCAGGCCTCAACTTCATCCGTAAAACCTCTTTACAAAAATGGAGAAGTGGAAGCATTCCACACCAAAGATATGTTGTGCAATTAAGTTAAAAGAACTATTTTTGTTGTATATTGAGAAACTTAGGGAACAGTATGACCCTTGAGTATGATCCTCTGGTCCACCACAGCCTCACCACCAAAGTGGAAGACATCCACCCTAATTAAGTCTCTGTGCTGTGAATGGACAGGATTGCTATTGAGCGGGATGTGCTTCTACTGCAGAAAATCAGAGAGGGCCCCACAAGTTAATGACCTGGACCCCACAAAACCTTCTGAAATGCCTGTCAAAAACCGACATAGAACGTTTAAGCCTGGCCTTGCTTTTCGGTAGCCAGACAGCTCAAACAAACCCGTAGTCTTCCATTCAGGAATTCCACCTCATCTAAGATTTGGACATATTTTTTTAAAATCTATTGATTTTTTAATACAGTAAACATTTTTACTTCAAGTTACAAATTATAAAAATCAACCAACGAAGGTATGGATATATTCCGTGCATGTCAATGGGCATACAAAATCCACATCATCGGGGAAATGTGTACCTCAGGTTCAGAACTATAACAGAAATAGGCGAGGTAAAAGCAATACTTTCATGCATGGTTTAGTAACAGAATATAAGACTATTGTCACTAGCATTGAATCATTGAATACAATAATTTTATGCAATATATATATATATATACATATACGTCATGTGATCGAGGGCCTACGCGCTCGAAACGCGTCATTGCTCTGGTTTGTTGAGCAGACAATAAAGAAACTTACAGCACGAAGTTGTGGTCTGAGCTCCTGTCTTCTGCGGCAAATTGGAAAGTGAGAGGAGTTGCTGTTATATATATATATATATATATATATTATCTACTGGCGGTCGCCAGTAGATAGATATAGTTAGGACCTTTATCCATAGGAAATCCGCAACATTCTATTTGAAATAACTCTTGCGCCGGTTGACGAATCTTCGCGAAAGCTTCCAACTTGTTGGGGCGCTCCGCTCCTACCCTGAAAGTCTCGGGTTGATTTGTCAAGCGGGGGCCGAGAAAAAAGGGGGGTCCCAAAACGCGTTTTCTCCATGTTAATTCCCATAGGAAATTTTAGCCACGGCTACAGCCCGAACTGCTGAACGGAATTACACCAAATTTTGCAAAAAGGTAGCGCTTGGTTCAGAAAGCGACCTTTTTTTTAAATGGTGTAAATCCGTTCAGTATTTGCGGAGAAATTCAAAAAATAAGAGTGAAAAAATCGATTTCCCATAGGAAACTGTATGCAAGGCTACAGCAAAAACTGCTGAACGGAATTACACCAAATTTGGCACAAAGGTAGTGCTTGGTTCAGAAAGCACCCTTTTTAAAAATGGTGTAAATCCGTTCAGTAGTTGCTGAGAAAATCCAAAATAAAAGTTTCGATATTTAGAGGCACGGAGGATCCGCGCACCCTCCCGACCACGAGCTGCATGCTAATTGGCTGTCAACACTCCAAACCAGGAAGTGTTGGCAGCCATCTTGTTCCTCGGCAGAACCGAGGGACAAGAAAAGACAAAAACAAGGGCGCAAAACGCAAAAAGGGGGCAGGGTAGAAACACCCTGACCCCCTAGCCCTGCTCAGGGGGTCCTACAATGACAGTGATGTCATTTGAGATGTCATCAGTGATGTCATCAGTGATGTCACTGACCATGTCATGAGTGATGTAATATGTGACGTCATCAGCAGTGCGACCCCCCCTCCATATAAATAAATAAAAAATAAAAAAATGAAAGTCTGGCCATGCCCTGGGGGATGGGGTCCCTGGTGCCGAAATTGGCCTCGGGAGGGGGGCCACGCGGCCCCACTCCCGTTTAAAAAAAAAAAAAAAAAAAAAAAGGGGTCAGACCCTGGGGGATGGGGTCCCCAGGGGCGCAAAAAAGTAAAAAAAGAAAGGTGGGCCACACAGCCCCCCTTGTTAAAAAAAAGAAAGAAAAAAAAGCCGGCATCTCACTGGAGGCCACGCCCCCTTTCTCCACCACTCTGCAAACGCGCCCCCTGGCACTTTGTTAGATGGGGAATTAATTACCCTTGAATACTGAGGGTCCCTGGGGGCCAACTAGCCCACCAGGTACCTCCAATATGCGCCACAGAGCTGCATTGCAGAGAGGTGGTCCGAGGTCAAGCCCCTTTTTACACTACTCTGCATACCGCTTCTTGGCGCACTGTTGGTGGGGCGATGAGGTCCTCTTGTGTCCTGAGGACCTCATGACACAAGTGGACTAATTTTGCTGACTATCGAGTGAAAGAGAACATTTTGGCTAAGGCGATCCAGCAGTGACAGTTTTCCATAAACGAGGGGACTAAATGTCGGATTTTTGCAGACATGTATGCGGTGGCGGCTCGCAGACATAAAGAGTTTGTGAAACTCTTGTATTTATTCAAAGCCCAGGGGGCCCAGGCGTCTATTGCGCAGCAATCTAAGCTTAGGGTGTTGGTTAGAGGAAAATTTCATATGTTTTCGCGTATAGAGGAAGCCCAAGACTTATTGAAAGAGATCTCTATTGCAAAATGAATTTGTGGTACTCTTGATTTTTGATTGTAAGGTTTGCATTGTTGTGTGGGGGGGTAGATCACCCAGGGTGCAGGTCCATGGCACCCAATAGTGTAGAAAGGGGGGGAGAGATGTGGATTGTGGGGTAAACAACCATCACCCCGCATCCGTAACCCCGCATGCTGTTACAATGCATACCGTTACCCCACAAGTCGTTACAACGACTTGCGGAGGGGGGAGAAGGTGTTGGATTTAAAATCCAACACCTTCCCTACAGTCCGCACAGACTGGAGTTGGAATAGTAAATTTTACTATTCCAACATACAGCGCCCCCCCTCCGCAAGTCGTTGTTACGACTTGCGGGATAATGGTATGCGTTGTTACAACGCGGTCGTTGTAACGACCGCGTTGTAACAACATGCGGGTAATGGTATGCGGGAAAAAGAGGCATATTCGGATTGCGGGGTTTGTGGGGACAAGCACATCTTTTGGGGGGATCACGGGGTTTGGGGAGGGTGTGTGTGGCATTATCGCAGTAAAAAGAGCAAAACAAGCAGATGCAAACAGGATTTAGTTGATTGGAATAGGAGTCTGATTCAAAAATATTTACTGAGATACCGGAAATATGAACCCAACTAGAAAGTGCTGCATTATATCGGTAAATGCTAATGGTATGTTAAATAGACAGAAATATGGCGGGCTTATAAGATGGCTTACCACGTTAAACCCTCAAGTCCTCTTTATTCAAGAAACCCACCTAAAAACTAATTTACTTAGGCTTTTTATCCCAGGGGTTTTTCAAGAGCCTTTTTTGCCTCAGCGGGGGTGGCGATGAGAGGGGTGGCCATCTATTTTAGTAAAGATTTGGCCTGGGAATTTGTCCAAGTAAAGAGAGATCCCCAGGGAAGATGGATATGGGTCATGGTGAGGCTTGATGGGCGTACTATGAATTTCATCAATTATTATGGTCCAATTACAGACGATCCATCCTCTTTATTAACACTTCACAAACTTCTTATAGGGGTCCCTGGTCAGATAGTTCTGGGTGGGGATTTTAATTACATTCAAGATTTAAGAGAAGACACCTCAAACAAGAATAAAAAACAGCTGAAGCCAAAGACGAAAAAAGTCTTTGAGGCTTTAATACAAGATCTTCAGCTAAACGACTCATGGTGAAAAATGAATCGTGGTAGCCGGGAATATACTTGCTTTTCTCGCCAGTTTCAGACAGCTTCACGAATAGACTATGTCTTAACATCTCGCACTTTAACTCTCGCAGAAGCTAAAATTGGTGTGAATGCTTTTTCGGACCACTCTTATGTCAGAGTGAAACTAGAAATTGAGGACTCGGGGAGGAGGAGGTCCAGGTGGCAGATGGACCGCCTTCTTCTTCAAGATCTTCAATGGTAGAAGGTTTTAGAGAGAGGATACTCGATTTCTTTAAAAGGAATGAAGGGACAGCTGAACTTTTCTCAGTATGGGGTGGATTGAAGGCGGCAGTTCGTTGACAGATGATTGCCATTTCAGCAGCACAGGCGAAAAAACGGCGCATGAAAATTGCGGAATTACAGCTAGCCCTGGATAACGTCTCAAGTTTATGAAATTCCCCCTTACGGGGTCAATGGGAAAAGGCCAAGAGGGCATTGAGGGATTTTTTTATCATAGAGGAAATTAATAGCTCACGGACCTATCAGCAAAGGGTCTACGAGGAAAGTCAAATGGTGGGAAAACTCCTAGCATGGTCCAAGAAGACACAACAAGAATCGGCCCTTATCACGGAGATTTTAGATCCCAAGAACAGTCTTTTAGTGACTGAAAGGGAAGAGATCGCTCGTGTTTTTGTTGAACACTATCAACAGCTTTATACTACTAATTACAAAGTTCGCCAAGAAGCATTAGATGAATATTTCGCAGGGGTAGAACTTCCGAGGCTATCTAACAACTTAGCGGAACAAATGCAACGGGATATACTGCCCGCAGAGATTTTGGCAGTTTTAAAATCTATTGCTGGAGCGAAGGCTTGTGGCGAAGACGGACTACCTATCGAATTTTATAAAGTATTTGCCAACGCGCTGATCCCTTTTTGAGGGAACTGTTTAATTATGTAAAGCTTGGAGGTATGGTCCCCCTGAGTTTAAGAGGGTGATTGTGGTGAGTTTTGTGAAAAAAGATAAAAATCCCAACAATGTCAATTCATATAGACCCATCAGTTTATTAAACACTGATTATAAGATATTGATGAAGATATGGGCACAGCGTTTTACCCCACTAGCTCAGGAAGTGAATCACAAGTATTAGTCAGGGTTTGTCGCTGGGAGGACTATGTCATCCAATACAGGGTTTCTGATTCAAGCGCTTGATTATTTCAATATCAATAAGACGCTGGCTTGTATTATGATGGTCGACGCTGAAAAGGCGTTTGATTTGGTTAATTGGGACGCCCTATTTTTTGGTTTAAATAGGTTTGGTGTTCCGTCTCAAGTTATTACTATGCTTCGGAACATCTATCAGGGGGCCCAGGCTCACTTAGTAATTAATGCAACCCAGGTAGGGTCAGTGGACATCAATCGAGGGACCAGACAAGGGTGTCCGCTTTCGCCCCTTTTATTTACGTTCTTTATAGAACCTCTGGCTACTAAAATTCGAGCGAATATAGATATTCAAGCCCCGATTCAGGGTATGGCAAAATTAAAACTGTTTGCTGATGATGCTATTTTATATCTTAGCCCCGAAAGGCAGAATTTAGACCAGACGCTAGCCGAATTTAATCAATTTGAATATATTGGGGGCTATAAAATTAACCCGAATAAAACTGAGATTTAACGTTGAATACAGATACTGAGTTTCTCCCGGCGAATTTAAAACAGCAGGCTCTTAGATCAGATCCAATACGTTATCTAGGGATCTTTGTTACGAGTCAATATGGGCAGCTATTTAAATTGAATTATGAGGCAACAAGTAGAAAAATTGAGAAACTATTGGAAAATTGGTCACGCCTTCCGCTAACCCTGATTGGTCGGGTCTCACTTATCAAAATGTCTATACTTCCTATCTTGATTTTTCTGTTTTCCAACATACCTATTAAGGTTAATGCTAGCTATTTCAGAGGGCTTGAATCTATGATCAGGTCATTTGTATGGAATAAGAAGGCTTCTAGAGTTAAACTTTCAGTGTTACAACTTGACACTAATTTAGGCGGGTTGGCTTTACCGTATATTAGAACATACTATGAGTCAGCAGTATTGGATTTAGCAGCATGTGTATTGTCCAGGACAGGAAGATTAGATAACTTTTTCTTGGATAAGATGATACAAGAAGCTGGCTCGCAGACCCCAACATTCCTTAAAACTGCAAAACTCCCCAAAAAAACTAGATACAAAACTCTCCTGGAATTTTCTAGTAGACTACAGTCCTTTTTCAAGCAAAGCGGCTTTTCTGGGCTCCACGCATTGAAGCTTTGCGAGTGTAAAAGCTTGGGCCTGCATTTCCACTCAAATCATCTTAAAATTTGGAAGGATTGTGGTCTGGAAGGATTGGGGCATTTTATTATTCAGGAGAGAGTGATCACATGGCAGGAAGTACAGATTAGATGTCGTGATCGCAATAAGCAAGTCTTTTTTCAATATTTACAGATTGTAAATTTTATAAATAAAATAAATCTTTTATCTGGTGGTGCTCCAACTAAATTAGCAATTGCGCTTTTTATTGCCAACGTTAGAGGAGTGGGTAATTGGTATCGGCTACTGCGCTCCCAAGACGAATCGCCATTGGTCGACAAGTTTTTGGAGAAAGTTACTCAGGAGACCCAATGTTCCTTCTCCAGTTTGAAGTGGCAGGCCTTATCTCTAACAGGTAGCAGGGCATTAAGAGCGGCCAATTTTAAAAGAATGGCGTTTTTGTCTCGTTGGTTGGCTTATTTTACCCCCAAAGTGTTGAATAAAATCTATCCTGAGGTAGAGAACAAGTGTTTTCGATGTTTGGTTGAAGATCAAGGAGGATGGAGACATATATTCTTTACCTGTTCAAAACTAGGGGGGTATTGGGATAAGATTTTTGCGGCCATAAGTCGGGCATTCCAGAAATCACTCGACCCAACAGCTGAGGCAGCCCTCTTTGGTATAACGACCCGGGAGGCTAATCTGTCTAAATCAGAAGGGACATTTTTAGCTATCTCGACTCTGGTTGCTCGATCCCTAGTTTTACAAAATTGGAGATCGACTGAAGCTCCCTCATATGAGAAATGGCTAAATAAGATGAAGCGTACCAGGACTTTGAGGAAGCCTACGCAAAGCTATTGAAAAGTTTAGGGCGACTTGGAAATACTTAGCTGCTCTCGAAATTTAAGCCAGGTCGTTTGTTTGCACTTTAGCACTTAGCACTTTAGAAAACCAGAAGATTTTTCTAGACAAGTCATTCGTAGGATGGGAAGAGAACGAAAATTTAAAATGAATGTAATGTTATATGGGGAGAGTACTGCTGGTCGGCTTATGACAAGAACTGGTTTTAATTTGTATGTAGATATTTTGTTTACACTGTACTACATTCAATCAATTGAAAAATTTGCAGTCGTTATTTTAAGCTGGGTTTTTGATGGATTTAATGAGATGTTCAGGCATCGTTCTATTGTAACTTATATGTCTTTGTACTCTTGGTTTTTATCCCGCTCATTCTGCTCAATAAAAAATAAAATTAAAAAAACATTGCAGCCTTCGGAAAAATGGTGCACATTAGTGCTACGGCCTAGATATGACTAAAAAGCAAAAACTGAAAAACACTGATAATCTTGTCATAAAATTCAGTACAATTGAAATCAGAAAAACATTGGACAACCTCAAAGTAATAACTAACAGCAGTAAAACCAGTGTTCTGAATGCACAGACGAATACTATGCAGATTGCTACCATGCATATTACCATAAACTCTAACAGGGCAGAAATTGTCTTCAAAACAGAAGTTGCTTTTTTGACAAAATGTGTCCTTAATTATGACTTGCTGTAAAACTAGTCTTGAGATCTAAAGAACCAATAACAAGCACAATATTGTGCCAACTTAATTTTCTTCTCCTTGTTATCGATCTTTCCTCGACAGTAGGGTCCAATCAGGTTTCACCATCTGCGAGCTGTGCTCTAATTGGAACCAGCTGTGGGTCAAAGGACGCTGGGCAGTGCTTAATTTGTAAAATATTAAGTGCCAGGGCTTTGACCTGGAGGCCACTGCAGCTTGCACCACCCATCGCCATTGTCATTGCTGCCAAAACAACTACTAACCATCTCTCTCGCATGTAAATGCGACAGTTCAGATTATTCCCGGTCCCGAAAGCTAAAGGAATGGCTGGGGAGGCAGGTATTAATTTTTTAATGTATATTGTTTTCCTAAACAACTGTTATACTGCTCATCTCTAAATTATGTGAGCAGCGCCACCTTGTGGCAGACTGCCCTAAGTGTGGTGTTGACAATTAGGTGCCGGTGCAATTGCGGTCGCAAAACATTCATACATGGGGCTGCGAGTCGCAATTAGGAAGGGACGCCCTTGGAACGCCCCTTCCTAATTGCGAGTCGCTAAACACTATTTTGCGAGTCCCACAAATTAGTGTTAGTACATGGCCCACAAGGATTTTGCATGCGCAAACGGGTCGCAAACCCGTTTGCGCATGCAAAATCCCGTCGTACATCTGGCCCCCGGTCCTGTATGGTTGGACCATACTGGTCAAGAAACCAATTAGGTATTTTCATTAGGCTTGATTAACATGCAACTAGTGAGAGTCCAAGATAACTATTATTTTTTTTAATTCTTTTATTTGTATACATTATGATACACAACCAACGAACATTTGGCACATCGAAAGTCACCTTGCAATGCACATCTCTCCATTGTTTACACAATCCTTGCACCCTTGAGAACATGGCAGTGATTCCCCACTGAGCATCTCATCTCTCCTCCCCCACTGATATATGATCATTAGTATTCCTTTCCTCCTGAAGTCTGTGCAGGCTCGCAGACCCACCCTGATCGTCCTCCAGCTCCAGTCCATAATATCTGAGCCAGGGTCTCCAGATCTTGAAGAACTTTTTGGGGCAACCCCTCATTTTATATGTTACACGTTCCGCCCCCATGTACATATCCATTCCTGCTCTCCATTCCGTCAAAGTAGGGAGTTCTGTTGCCCCCCATCTCTTAGCTATGTCCCTCTTAGCTACCGCCAACCCTAAGTTACACAAGACCAGGCTCCTCCTGGGCAAATCTATATCGGACGGTATGCCTAACGGCACATACTTAGTATCCTTCGGGAGCTAGTACCCCAGTATTTCGCTTAACTCTTTTAGTATCCTAGCCCCCAGTATCTTTGTATGTGCGCACAGTCCCACAGTGTGTGTACAAACGTACCAATTTCTGTCTTACATCGTAAACAGTTCGTGGAGTCCGCTCGCCCCATTTTACAGAGACGGGCTCTTGTTACGTATGTTCTATGAAGAATTTTAAATTGAATTAGCCGTAACCTCAATTTAATGGCTACCTCTCTCAGGTACATGAGCGCCGCCTCCCAATCTATGTCTTCCAGGGTGCCCAAGGAGGTCTCCCACGTCTTCCTCAAAGCCCAAGATAACTATTAACCTTGCTCAGCCTAGCTTTAGAGAAGAAGTGAGTCCAAACATTGATTTCACCCAAAGATTCCCACCCGTCATATTAATATGTTACCAATTTTATTGATTTTACATGTATTGCCTTCATTTTATTAACCACAATGTCTACATCTGCAATTAAACTTAGTCATATACTCTGAACTAAAACTGGGACTTAGCATATTCATAAACGTTTTTAAAATAACAATGTGGAGTTCATCCTTCGGGAAAATGTATTCAAGTAACCTGCATCTAAATAAAATGTATTCTCGACAGTCTTTGGCAGGAATGTTCAGTCTGTGAAATACATTCTCTCAAGGTAAATGGTGGGAGATAATCTCATTAGTGTGACAATGTTACATATTTCTCTGTCGCCTACTCCCCCAACACTTCATAGGTATTTTTTGCTCTTTCCTGAAGTCTTCGACATATTATAGACTTGTTGCTTAACAGTTGCACAACTTTGACTTCATACAGCGTCGAAGTGTTGGCCTTGAGCTCAATGCTTAGTAAGAGATGTATGTATTTGTGTATCCTTCCATGGTCATCATTGCAAATTGTTTGAAGAAGTACGGTGCCTACGTTTTAAGGTCACATTAATAAGCAGGAGCTACCACAATCAGTTTTAACACTCATTGGACAATCCAGTTCTTCATCAGGTCTTCGTTCATCAATGTTATAATGGACCTTTTCTAAAAAGCTAGAATTATCAACTGAAATCAGTGACTTAGATGGTGTGAACTCCAGTGATTATTTTTTTAATTATAGGAATTGTCTATTTTAGGGAACTCTGCAATGTTTTTATTAGTGCTCCACTGGGGTTTAAAACGTTGTCTGAAAGTCTTCCAAAGAGGACACTGCTAGTCATGAGGTATTTGCTGTACTTCACACTCTCTTCATCAGTGCCATGGTGCTCCCAATTTCACAGCACTGTCCAGGCTACTGGATGTAAAACAACTGCAAATGAGAGAATGGCCCAGCCCCCCACTGGAACATTTTGACTATCTTCAGTGTCACATATTCTTTTTATCTGGAATACTTCACCATTACTGTTTGAAACAATCATAGTCTCTTGTGGCTCTTGTATTTCCTGGCAAAACCTTTCTTCCATTTGTGCAGAATCCTTCCCTAAAGACATATTGCCACTGATGGCTTTTTGAGCTAGGATTAATTTCAGAGTTATGGTAAATGTATCATATTGTAAAAAATGAAATGAAATACATTAAATGAATTATAATTAATTATATTAAACATATTTAACATGTTTTACATTAATGTATTGTGGGTTTAGGTTAAGGTTAGGATATGAGTTATGGATAGCACTAGTGTTAGGATAAGAGAAATCACATTATCAAATTAGAAGAAAAATGTATTTAAAACAATTACATGTAATTTAATATAATTAAAAATAAACAATGTTTTGTGTTATAGTAGATTAGAATTGTGGTTATGATAAGGGTACCATAATCGGTAAAAATAAATGTATTTTATTTTTAATTCTATATTTAAAAACTTAACACTGGTTATTGCTATGGTTGGCATTATGTTTGGAGTAAGTGTCCATTAACTGTATTAATTGTTAAATTTAAATCAGTTTAAATAATTCAAAATACTAAAATATTGCAAATGTTGAGTTATAGTGTCATGGTTAGGGGCAAGACAAATAATTGCAAAAACATTTAGGGCCTGATTACGATGTCGTAATCAGGCCCTTAGTTGAATTTAATTAAATGCCATGAAATTATTATTATAATTACATATTAACATAGGTTAAAAGTAGGGTAATATTACATTATTTATTTTATTTTAACTTAATGGAGAGTAATAAAATAAATGCCAAAGTAATACTGAAAATAATATTATTCGTAATAGATAGTGTTAGGGCTAGGGTTCAGCATTATTAAACAGGTAAATATACCACGATGTGTTAAGCTGATGGTCAAATTAATATTAAAATGGCCTTATGATTTGTAAGATGTGACAGAAATGTTTACGTAAAGATAGTAGAGGTAGTGGTGGAGAGGTAATATATGTATCTCCGAGTATGGTAATCATGCCGAGGAGTGATGCCCCTCAGGAAGTTGGTGTCCAATTAAAAGGCATTAATTTAGGTAACAGTTGATGACTGCAAAGATTTGGATATGTTTCAACTGCCCCCGGATAGCCAAGTTATTTTCTTGCAAGTCAATAAATACCTATGTTGACAGAAGATGTGCAGACGTGCCTATGTCTTTAAATTCAAGAACTAGTAATAGTCTTGACATCAAAACCATGCTTTTCAAAAACAACTTGCATTTAATGGATTATAATGAAACCACAAGTTATAGTAATGCAAATGTTAAATTGTCACAAAAAAGGCTTGTTGTTTTCTGCAACATTAACATTATTGACTAACATGACAATGTTAACGCTGCTGGAATATGCATTGACGATGTCTCTTAACAGAAAGCTCCCAAATGTGGACCTATAGATTGCCTAGATACAGGCAGAGTACATTTATCTATAGTTATATAGTTAGGGAGAGAGGATAGATAGATAGATAGACAGACAGACAGACAGACAGATAGGCAGGCAGGCAGGCAGATAGATAGATAGATAGATAGATAGATAGATAGATAGATAGATAGACTGTGAATTTTATTAACCTTGTAATGATGAGAGACATATCTGGATGGAGAGGCAGTTCAGTGGGGGAAGCCAGTGCTTAATGTGAGCCGGTGGGGTCCATTGGCATTTGTTTTTTGTGGTCAGGTGCTTATTTTTCGTCAGCGGACACTTACCAAGAGCAAGAGAGAGAAAAACACACAAAGGGGAAGGAAAAGGAAGAGAAAGAAAGAAAGAAGGAAAAGCGTCACAAAGGGAAAAGGCAGAAACCTGCCAGAGTTAAATAAAGGGGTAGAAGTTGTCTGGAAGTGGATTAAAGAGGTATGAGGTGGATTCCAGAACATGAAGCTCTGGTATTCAGTGTGCTCATGTAATATTGCTGGCTGCGGGCTTCTGAGCAGATCTTTGGGCCCGGCACTCATTCCTTTACAAATAAAGCACTGAGGGGGATAGAAGAATAAGACAGACAGATTTTACCACTCACTTGCTGATTGTACCCACTACAAGTCCTAAAATCAACGTAAAGCTCCTCAGTAGAATAAACAGTGGCATTTATGCATCAGCACTTTGGAATAGCAGAGGATGTACCATTTTTATTGTTTCTTTATGGCGCTTAATTCACTCCTTTGTCCAAAGAACAATATTCATTTGTTGTTCACTTCTCTTCTGGACTGTTAATGCTTGGAAATGCTAGAACATTTTAACTATTTCCAAAATGGAGTATTGGATCAATCTCTTGCTTAAGCGTGCACCCAATCATTTTGCACTTTCATGAACTGAGCCCCAAAGCATTGTCACCAGTGTTGCACTAATCTAAATAATCTGCCAATTTAGAAAGCAGCACTTAGTGTTAGTACAGATTTCCTAAGGAAGACCTGTAAATATGCTGTTATGAAAGTGTTTTGTATTTGGTTTGATCTACTTAATGTGCAATGATTTCTCTTCTCTTTGCAGGGTATGGCACCGGCTTCGTCAACGGTCTTAGGCCAACAGTAACCAAGCACAGACAGCACACGCCCTCACCCAAAAAGACAGAAGAAAGGCAAGATCCACCCGAATCCAATTACATCTGGTGAAACTAAACAACTGGAACCTGTTTTTCAACACTCAGTTCTGAGCTATTTACTAATAAGAAATAAAAAATTGTCAGTCTAAATTGTATTAGCTTCATATATATCACTGAGCTGATATATATAGTTTCCTTTACACTGCAGAGTTTCTTTTTAGGCTGCTATTCAACTTTCGTGCCATATTTCAACAATATGAATTTCAGCTGAACTTTTTCTTTTAAAGTTGTGCCTCAGATTGTACCTTTCAAGGATTACAAACATGGTTTGCTTTACATCTGAGTCATTGATCATTGATGTTGGGTAAGTTGTGTTAGATGTTGACTTGTACGATAACTATTTTATTTCCATTTATTTTGACCTTCTAATAATATAGAAAGTTTATAAATTTTTAAAGTTAATACAATATTTTGAACTCTTACATTTGCAGAGAAGTGTATTGAAAGACACTGACTGTGGCATTTAAACAATATAATATATTGTAAACAACCATGCAGCACTATAATGTATGGGCATTTTCAATTTGAATTTCGATTTCAAAACAATGGATTACTTATGTAATGAGGTTTTTCTATGAAATGTTTACTGTTGTGTACAAAATAAAGTTGCCCACTACATTTTACATAGTCAATGTATCTGCTTCATGGGAGCCTATAGAATTTACATCACTGCTGCTTCTTGTCTGGGTTGTCATATTTAAATAAATGTAACGGTAGCATAACTGAAAATTGATCAGCAGTTCTGACAGGTATACACATGACACACTAAGTTAAGCTATCCATGTCAGACAAATGTAAATTTTTCTTGCATTCTGGAAAAAGTGAGGGGAGCCCTGCATGGTATTATAGTTCAAAGAAAGAATTATTTTGTAATTCAAAAATCAATCAAATAGTTATATCTTGAGAAAACAGCCTAGAAAACAGTTGAACATTGTAGAGGTGATGTTTCAGATTTCACATGTTTGGAAAATGATTGCCACTAGCTGAGGCGACTTACTTGACATTTATGGATTTAGACTATTTTTAGTAACATTTTCTTCTGGACAGTACTGATATTGAGGAATTAAATACCTGACTGGTGCAGAATGGTACCACTTAAACAACTTTGTGAAGTATTGTTGGAGCATGTATTACAATGGTAACGATTGAACCTCACCATGGGCACAATAGGTTTCCCTCCTGTCTTAATCACCGGAGATCGAGTGTGGGGTGAAATCAGTTTTTGAATTAGGTGGTAGTTAAATACAATATTTTCTCCCATCAAAATTCAAAGTGTCTGTTTCTTGTCACCAATACACTACATTGAGAAGTAGCCGCTTTGCAATACAACTTTTGTTGTTTGGTAAACCTTGAGCCTCTCATTGTCTGTATTTACTAAGATCATCTATTCCAGCAAATGTAACAATTTCCACATACAAAACTTTTGAACATTTTCTCAAATCTTATTCGATGCTGACAAATGCAGAGAGAAGTTTCCATAAGAATATTAACAGTTATTCAGGGCAAAATGTTACTTATTCTACACTTAATTATTAATGGGATGTGAAACTCAAGTATGGAGAGTGGAAAGCCAAGAAGATGACCAGCATGTATCATGTCAAATGATGCTTTGCTACTTTTTGTGTCTTACTGCTCAAATAATGTGCAATCTAAGATTTAACTTGTGACAACAACATCATAGCCTTGCCTCATCTTGGGGTGGAAGGGTCAGATAGCTTCAAAAGCCAATGAATGGTCTGGCTAGATGCACGGAAAGCATTTGTCTCACTGCAGTGGCAATCTTTGCATGTTGTGTTATGATCAACATAGACTAACTCCTTTCAAGGTTTCTCAGGATGTTATACACCATGTTCCACCAGTTAGACTCATAGATAATAATACCTTGTTGGACATCAAAAAGCTGCCAATGGGAATTATTACCATATCTTTCTTAGAAGTGTTTCTTATTCCAATAGCCATTGGATTCTTAACTCACTGGATGAAGTGATGTGGAAAAAGATCTTTGAAAGGGTGTAACAGAAGATAGTTTATGTCTAAATGTTCAGAATATTTTGCTATATTTGGGGTGGCCAACATTTCCCTTAGAATACTAAAGTCCGTTACTCTCTGATCGGGCTGGCAGAATGCCTAGCAACAAGCTCTTGGCTTTTGTCCTTCGTTATTGTGAATATAGGTGAAAAAATTGAAGCAACAATGTTTATTGAGTTAATATTACTCTAGAGCGGAAGACAATCATACTGGTACTCCAAATTTTTGTTGTCGAATTGCTCTGTGGGAGTTGATCTATGCCCACATACCTGTTTTGTATACATTGTGGAGGAGCAGGGATCTCTACAAGTGGAATCATCTTTCTCTGGCATAGGCTTCAGGATTGTTCCTTCAGACCTGATACCCTCGGCATACGCAGTGTAAAGGGAAGCATTGTGACTTTTGGAATCATGGAGAGTTATGTGTGACCAGAGATACTGTTATGAACAACCTGTATCTCTGAGTAGACACTCCTGTATATGCAGCAGAGGTCTCTGGCAATTTTATGTTGCAGCGTCCATGTTTATGAAACCGATTGTTGCTAAAGACATCTAAGCACATTAAAGGGAGAAGAAGGCCTCCCTCTGCAGTAAAACACAATCCAAAGCTATAACCCAGGTGCAGATTACTGCAGTCTTTCTGCAGGAAGGAGACTCAGAGCTAGATACGGAGAAGAAGTTGGCATTAGGCCCTCACGATCCTGCACAGTGCCCCCGTCTGACTAGAAAAAGGAAAACTCCTTTAAGAAAACTGAAGTTCTGAAGACTGGCAGACAATAGCTGTAGCTTTGGATGTGCTGTCTGCTGGGACATCTGAAGGTGACCTATTTTCATCTAAGCAGTGTGGTATGGCTCCTACTCTGGAGAGGGTGAGACGGTAGAACGTAGCCAATACTAATATGAATAGCAATGGAAAAATCCCAAAGGAGACTAATGTCTGACTTAAAAATAAAAATATATTAATCCTAGACAATAAATCAGAAAGAACTGTGTAAAGCGAAAGAAGTACAGAAAGCCTTCCAGCCCCCTTCATATGTAGCTGTCGACCAATTGACTGATTCTAGTTCATAAAAAGATACAAAATGGCATTTAACGTGAAAGGCAAAAAGGCAAAAATAAGTCAAAATCCACCCTTGCCTATTCCCAGAAACAGGCTAATAAGAGTAATTCATCCAATGACATGTTTTTTGCATTGTCTGGCATCAGTGACAATGAAAGGGCTTCCAAAACTGAAAGCAAAGGGGTTGGTGATGAAGGGAGAATATTTTATATGCAGACTCACAAACCTTTGATAAAATTTCAGACCAATCTAGTACTTAATGCTAAGATGACTCTGAGACAAGTTAAGTGTGTGAAGCAGTGACTGAGGCAATAGCTCTGAAAATGTGTCAACTACAGCTAATAAGTCACATCCAATCACTAAGGAGAAGACTACTTTAGCAGCTATTTTCAAGCTACAAATAAAACACAAGGGGGAAACTCACAAGCAATATGTCTCAGTACACAATTCCATATGAACAACATAGTTTGCCAAAGGTTTGAATAACTCCACAGAAAAAATCATCAATCCAGGTAAAGGGTTGCTGAAGCCAAAAATGTTGCTGTACCTACAAGACAGACTGTTCAGACTCATACAGAACACTCACAGAAATCCATGCAGAACGCAAGGATTATGAAAACCAACAGCAATATGATGATTTTAGAGCACTGGGTATGATGAAGCATGCTGAGGGCAATCACACTAAAACTTTCATGGCTGACGTCTTCACACAGGCTTTTCCTGATGTGAAGGAATACCGCATAGCCACTGGAATTCGTGCAGGAGAGGAGAGGAGGAAACGGGCAGGAGGAGACTACAGCTCCCAGCTCCCCTTGCGTCCAGGTCGCGCATAAAGCACCTTCGCAGACCCACGGCGCGTGTAGCCGCATAGCCACTGGAATTCGTCCAGGAGAGGAGAGGAGGAAACGGGCAGGAGGAGACTGCAGCTTCCAGCTCTCCTTGCATCCAGGTCGTGCATAAAGCGCCTTCGCAGACCCGTGGCGCGTGTAGCCGCATGGCCACTGGAATTTGTGCAGGAGAGGAGAGGAGGAAACGGGCAGGAGGAGACTACAGCTCCCAGCTCCCCTTGCGTCCAGGTCGTGCATAAAGCGCCTTCGCAGACCCGCACGCGGGGACGCACCCGGGCAAAGACCGGGCCAAGGGCGGGCCCGTCCACGCCCGTCGGAGCCCGGAGGAGGCTGGGCCGGGCCCCCCCTCTGAAATCTGAGTCTTCAATCAAGGTACTGTGCACAGTTATTATTTTATCTTGTTACTGTGTTCAGCCTCATAGCCCCACCTCAGTAAGCGTAAGGGTCTGAATGACTGCTTGGGAGATGGAATTGTGGGAACTCTTGATTCCTTTTTAACCAGGGCGACGTCAGTCTTAACACACGAAATTGAACTAACAGAACGCCGCTTATCTTTGGAGCCTATCCCGCAAACAAGATTTTCCTTGGGGGCGAGACATCTCTTACCGCCCCTAAGCAACCCCCCTTACTAGCTCAGGAAGTAGCAACGGAAACATTTACGGGAACGATACCTGACCACCCAGCACTGACAAGCCCGTTGAAAGGAATATCCACTAGGGCTGCAGGCGCGAAAAAGTCTCTGGGAGCTAACACCGAACACCCAGGCAAGAGAAAATGGGGAGGTGGGCCACAGAGTGAAAAACCAGCAAAAGCCCCTAGACCGGCCAAAGCAAGGGGGAGCGGTGATGAGCCAGCAGTCGTGCAAGGCGTGCAAGGTGGAGAAAGCATCTCGAAAACTTCCACACCAACCGTGAGCCCCTTGACAAACGTGGACATGTGGCAGAGACTAGAAACTCTGGTTGCCACTATGTTGAATCCCATCTCATTAAAATTAAACCGGATTGAAGAGAAGTTAGCAGGCTTAGAAGCCCAGGCCACACACAACGCCCATGTATAAGAGACATTGTCCGCTTGGACTGGATCAAGAACTGGCCAAGAGACTCAAACTCAAATACAGTCACACAGAATAGATTTGACGATGAACTGTCTAAACAATGCGACCGCATCTACTGACTTGGTCAATCCTCTACACCCTAACTCTGATACCCCTATGAGTATAACCCCTGGCATAACTGCTCATTTACAGGCATACCTGCAACACTCCAATTGAGTGGAGGATACAACAAACCACCAAACCCACCACCCCAACATAGCTTCCACTTGTCAGGGTGGAATCATGATTGGGCCGGGTGGACGCTCAGAGCATCAAAGGGCTGAAAGGCTGAATCTTGGACCAATGGTGACTGGAACACAGATTCTACACCTCCTCCCGGCAGCCGCACCTTTGGTACTGGTGCTAGGGAATGTACCATCGCTGAGGGAGGGCCAACCAGAATCCACAGTCCAACTGATGTCTAAAGCCTTACATTGGTTGACGCAAAAACTGAACGAGGTGGGGGGCAGAGGCGGGAGCCTCCCAATTCATTTGATCATGGCTAGAAGGGTAGCTTGGGTAGGCCCTGCGAGGAAAGAAATGTTGGGAGATTGCGTAGTTCTAAATTTTAAAAATGAATTTGTTGTTAGACACCTTCTAGAGTATTTAGGTAAAGTTCCCCCAAAGAGTTCCCAGATTATTGTGTTACCGCTGGGTTATTTTTACAGACCCTTTCTCTCGTTAGTCCCAGGAAGTAATCTATACCAGAGGGAGGGCCAGGCGTGGAAGAATTCAGGGGGATTTTTCGGGACACCAGACATAAGCCTGGAGAATAGATTTGCCCCTCTGTCCGACCTAGAAGCATGCGATTGACTACATCCACTGGCCTTAAATTCTCTAGCTAACTGCGAGAGTTATGTTATTTCGGCCCCTGCTACTAGAGAGAGCCCACAGTCATCTAAGCCACAAGGGGGGAAACTAAAACTGTGCTCAAGATAGCCTTGTGGAATGTGGCTGGTATCGCCCCAAAATTGAGCGACAATAATTGGATGAAGATGTGGCAGAACCACGATATTGCATGTTTCCAGGAGACATGGTCTACGGAGCCAATATTCATACATGGCTACCGTTCTTTTCAAACCCTAGCTAAACCCTCTGCTTCAGGGAGGGCAAAGGGGGGTATTTTGACTCTGATTCCAAATCACTTTCCAGGAAAGGTAATAAAGTTTGAATCCCCAAATTTAAATTTCCACATCCTCACGCTTGAGGTACAACAGGAAAGCACGTGGCTTTTAATTAATACCTATAAAAATGAGTTTGGCCTAAATATGCACTCTATTGTTGGTGAGGTTGATAAGGGTTTGGAATACTCCATAGGCAATATTAGGAATGAGGCACCCAACATCATTTGGCTGGGAGATTTTAACATACACCCCTGCAAACATAATGTAGCCCCTGTATGTGGCCTAGAGGATTTGGGGGGGAATCTCATATATCATTTCACCCACAATGAATATGGCAACTGCCTAAACAGGATATTATCCTCCCGAAACATGGTAATGACCTGTGATCCAGAACCTCCAACAGGTAATTCGGTGGGAACCTTTCAGAGAAATGGGCTCGAGTCAACCATTGACTATATATTACTTACCACCCCTATCAGTATAAGGGCCACCAGGCTGGGAAATCAATTCACAATTTTTAGTGACCATGTCATTCTATCCCTCCAGATAAAGGTATCTATAGGAGACTCCCCCTGCATTCAGAATGTCGATACTCCAATTGTGGCAAGAAGAAATGGAATACAATTAAAGTGGGCCCATATTGATCAACCTAAGATGACTTCAGAAATCATATCGAGTACACAAAGTAATATATCAATATGTTTAGAACCAGATGCCGAAGCAGGGGAAATGGTGACGGCCTTCTGTGGCCTTTTAGAGAAGGTAAAACTGGCCCTCACACGCACAAAAGCGTTAAATACAGTGACTGGCAGGGGCTGGTTTGATTCTCCGTGCACAAAAGCAAGGAAGGCTCTGATGCACACCCTGAAAATTAGACCCAGAATCCCAGACCAAATAAAGGTATTGCGGGCTGCGTATAAGCTAGCTCGAAGAAATAGAGAAAAGGCTATGAAGGAGGAGATTTGGGCGGACCTCGACCAGGCAGCTAGAACGGGTAATAGCCGTGATTTCTGGAAGTTAGTGAATGCACCACACTTCAAAAATCCCAGAGATCCCACATTAGACAATAATGTAGACGAGGAAGCATGGGTTGCCCATTTTGAAAACATCTTTGCTCCAAGTACTCAGCCCCGAACACTACTTTTGAACACGGAATCAAACCCTTATGCTCCTTTCTCCTTCTCATTTACTGAGGTGAAGAAAGGTTTGATTTCGTGTAGTTCGGGTAAGGCCCCAGGACCGGATGGTGTACCAATTGATTTTTTCCAAGAAATACCGGACCTATGTGCACCGCTATTAACGAATGTCCTGAACAGTATAGCTCTGGTAGGTCTCCCCCCCCTTCATGGTCTGCGGGTGTCATTGTTCCAATCTACAAGAAAGGGGACAGGGATAATCCAAAAAATTATAGACCAATTTCCCTGCTGGACACTACAGCGAAGCTCATGGGCCGGCTCCTCCTCTCTAAGTTAGAGGGATGGGCCAAGGAAAACAACATCTTAATCCAGGCCCAGTATGGGTTCCAGCAGGGAAGGGGTACCGTGGACCAGTGCTTGAATTTAGCACTGATAACAGAAAAATATACCAGAGTGAAGAAAGGAAAAATCTACATGGCTTTCATGGACCTCTCGGCAGCGTTCGACTGCGTGGTCCATGTAAATCTATGGAAGATAATGGAGGAGATGGGGGTTGACCTAGCTATAATAAACTTCATAAGACAGTTGTATTTAAACGCCACGGCATCGGTCCGCTATACCAAAAACGGGGACTGTACACGCCCAATCAAAATCGCCAGAGGAGTAAGGCAGGGATGCGTCCTTGCCCCATTTAGCTTCTCCATTTATACAAACGGAGTCAAAAATGCACTCACTATGGCCACACAGGATGTCCCCGTATTTGACTGTCAACTCCTACCCATTTTGGCTTAGGCGGACGACTCAGGGGCCGATTCCAATCTCGGTCGGAGGCGCACCCAATACCATTCGGTCGGGAAAAAAGCCATGCGAAAGCCTGTTTCCCGACCGAACCGTACGCGGGTCCGGCCGAGCGAGTACGATGCGAATTCGCCGACCGACTCGTCCGGGCGACCCGACCGCTCCGACCGACTCGTACCCGGATCATACCGCTCCGACCGACTCGCTCGGACCCGATTCGCACCGCGCAATGGAGACGTTTTCCGGCCGGGTAAGTACGATGCGCACCTCGACCGCTCCGACCGACTCGCGCCGTCCGACTCGAACTCGCTGTCGGAGCCGTACTTTGGGGGTCCGTGTCGGACCCCCTGTACGCGTACCCGTGCGAGGCGCACACAGGGGGGACCCATGGGTCCCCCCTACCTGTGCGTGTACGCCGCGAGCGCCTCGCGGCGTACTCGCTGTAGGGGCGCCCTTGTCCGCCTCGCACCCATTGAGGCAATGGGAGCCCGCGTACGCGTTGTACGACCGGCTCCCATTGAGTTCAATGGGAGTCCGACCGACTCGTGTCCGATAACATACGGACGCATCGTACTCGTTCGGTCGGACTGCACGGGTCCGATTCGGTCGGAAATCTCTCCGGGTCCGGCTCGGTCGGAGAGATTTCCGGCCCGAATCGGAATCGACCCCTCAGTGTTGATCACTAGGACAGGGCTTGGTCTCCAACGCTTGATAACCACGTACGTATCCTTCATGGACTCAATAGACCTGAAGGTAAATCACACTAAGTCCTTTGCAATTATAGCTGGGGCAAGAAAAAGAGATAAAATCCCCTACTTACACGTGGATACTGAGAGAATAGAGGTGGTCGAGACTTTTCCCTATCTGGGGGTTCTCTTTGATAAAGATTTATCGTGGTCAAAGTTGGTGTAAGGAAGAAAGTCGGTAATGGAGAGAAGTCTCTCGGCCGTAAAATCCTTCGCCCAAAAACTGGGCGCAAGACCACTAATACCGATAAAAAATCATCTATCAGGCTAAAGTCAAGGCGGCAGTAACGTATGGGGCCGGAGTCTGGGGCGTGATAGCAACTCACGCACTTCAAACTACTGAAAATAATTTTTTCAAGGCTTTAGTGGGTCTCCCTCTCTCTTCCTCAAATTACATTTTACATTTGGAACTGGGCCTGCCTTATATCGCAGACGTAATACAATTAGCTCCAATTCTTCTGTGGCACTCAATCTGTGGCACTCAATCTGGCGGAGGGACACAGTGTCACTGACACAAACAATAATAAGGAACTGCGTGGATAATAGCAGAATGTCTAGGTGGCTTGGCTATGTAGAAACAGTCCTGAAGGAAATTGGCCTCTCTGAATTATTTAAGGACCCACCGGCTTGTAGAAAGGTCTCAAAGCAAAAGGTCACTAATATGTTTTTGTCGATGGTGGATTATAAGCAAAAGGAACACCATAAAGAGACACATGCAGTTGTTATCTATCGTCTGAACCCACCATTGATAGAGAGAGGGTACTTCTATCTAGCAAATGTTACTAGTCCACAACACAGATTCATACTATTGAGGTTTTGTATGAATATGATTCCACTGATGTTAGGCTATCCGGAGAAAACCTATAATCATGCAGATTTAAGTTTGTGCCCATGTGATAACCTCTCAATACAAACTGAATTGCATCTAGTTTTATTCTGCAGGCTCTATGAGAAAGAAAGGAACGACTATCTTAAGCCAATTTTAAAGCAAGGGAATTTTAATCAATGCCGGATTGCACTATATTTTTTAAACTTGTTACCTGACCCCCTGGTATGCTTCTCGGTAGCTATGTTCTTATGGGCCTGCATGAGAAAAAGGAAGAGGGGGGCTGTCATAACCCTTGGGCTTGCCACTCGCTAACTCCTTTGCACATTATATGGGGTTGATTAGGAAACTAGAGTTTTTATAATGTGGAAAGATTTTGATGTAGTATGGTTTTTTATCCTCAGACAAAATATGAATTATTTATAGATCTTATTGTCTATGAAATCTTATTATGTATTTATCTGTGCTTTTATGATCGTTATTAATTGATCGAATGAAGAAATTAATTGAAATTAATTGAATTGAATGCCACTTTTACAATATAATTGAGAGATCACATTGTTTCCTTTCAAGCTAATTCTTAAACTGGTTGCACCGAATAAACCCTGCGGCGGCTCCTCCGCTATGGCGGAGGAGCCTCACCCCCTCAAAAATGGCAGGAAAGGAAAAATAAAACAGCACTCATTTTATTTTTAATTTCCTGCCGAGTCTTGGGGGCGGGGCCTGCTAGTGACAGACACTGATGGGAGTGGTCGTCTCAGGTCGGCCAAACCATCATGCGCAGTGAAAGCTCTCTCCAACCCAGCAACGCAGCTGGGTTGGACAGAGCAGGCACAGACTCGCCGTCTGTCCTGGAGTGCGAAATGAGGGCACTCAGGCCAATCCTGAAGCTGCTCTCTGCGCAATGTTCCTGTCAGAGGTGCTCAGGTATAAACAAATTTTAGATAAACACAGTGAAACCGTGGGCAGAGTGTTAGCAGCATTCATTAGAGACAGGGTTCGAATTTATGACATCCATGACAAGAATCAATAAATTGCTAGGCAACAGCAGAAGATGCTGAAGGTATCCAAAGGTTTTTAGAAATCACTGTTCTTGGAAGTTATTAATCAGCCATCTACAAAGGTGGTTAAAATGATTAAAGAATTACATTTTCTGGCCTCACTCTTGAAAGATCCATGGTTAATCCGTTTGTTCAAATTATAGTGCTAAATGAAGTAGAGAAAGCTATTAAGAACCTCTCAAATAATAAGGCTCAGGGTAATATGGTTTACAGACTGAACCATATTAAGATATTTTGGCTCATGTACTTTTGTGTATTATCTTAGAAATAGCAAATGATGAAGTGATCCCTGAGCCCTCGTATAAAATTAGTATAGTAGTATTTCATAAAAAGAGAAGTCTAAAGTGAAATACAGTTCTTACCAACCTATATCATTATTGAATACAGATATTAAACTATATGCCAGGACCCTGTCAAATAGATTAGCAGATGTAAGTAATAATATCCCAAGCTTCTATTACTGTGCTCAATTGTGCAGGATATTATGCAACGAGTCAGTGCTACCGATTGTGCAATCTCGCTATAAGTGTTTGTGATACTTGCCCATGGCCACAGCCTGATCCTGGAACTGTAGCGTCAGGGAACACAGCACCTCTCTCGCGGGTGAAGTATGTTCCAACTATGTTTTTGTCTTCTCAACGTCTGGTCCACCAATCTTCTCCATTACCTCAATCTCTATCGTCTCTACTCCTGTGGACTTCACCTCTCGACCACTGGTGCAGCCTCTTCTTCCACGTTTGATCCTCAGGCTTCCTCCGTCCTCAGGCCTCCGTCCTCCGTCCTCAGGCTTCCTCCGTCCAGCTCCTCCACGTCTTGTTCTCTCTGCCCAATTGCTTATTTCTCTGCCTGTTTTTAAATTCTTCACCCGTAAGTGATGTTCCAGAACTTCTAGGTTGGTTGTGTAATTTCCCCTGTGAAGATTCTAATGAATTTTATTTGGTCTGCTTCCCTCTCACAGTAATATCTCTATTTAGGCAGCCATGTTAACTGAGTCGCATGGCATTTCCTTCACCGTCACCTGGATTCAGAAAATGAATGAGGCACCTCTTGGTTGAATGTGCATAATAGGCTATTCTACACAATATTTTTCCTTCTCTACAGGGACTAGACAAGGCTGCCCTCCCTCGCCTTTAATTTTCGTAATTGATTTGTGACCATTCCTTGCTGTGATAAAGTGAACTCACAAATTCCACTAATTATATACAATTCTTTGGTGACGGGGCATGGCCGAACTGTCATGGATGAGGGCATACCTCAAGCCAGCTCTGTTGATGGCTAGCATCCTTCAATGAAATATTGCTGAACAGTGCAGTGTCATGTTCACAGCACTGTACCCTTGTCAGTTGCGCCACGAAAACTCTGGGTCTGCTGAGGAAGTGGCTGGCAGGAGCTCCAAGGTAGCAATTTGGCGGCTGTGGGCCAGACAACTGGGCAGACATCTCGAAAGTGAACTCTACCATTGAGGAGTAAACCTGCAAGTTTAGGCATGAGACCCAGGAGACCAAACACTCAAGGCTTTAGTCTTGATGCATCTGCTGATGACGATGTGACAGCAGCACAACACTCTCTAACTGACCACCAGCCTGCTATCTAGAAACTGAGTGGGGAGATGATTGGTGCAGGAAGTCTCCACTCCGTAAATGGCACAACGGGTGCATAGGGGGAAGACGCACCGACAAAGTGGACAAGTTGGCCTCAAGTCTCTATGGTGAGGGTGAAGAGAGACCCACCTTGATCCCCGGGGACATGGCACCAACAATTGTTTGTTCTGGAAATCATACTTGTCCACTTGCTCATCAGGGTAAGAAAGAAATGAGACTTTGTTGCGATCCTTTACTTGTGATCATTCCTCTGGAGAGCAGGTGGCTTCCATCATCAACACTGTACAGAGAGTGTTGTGTGATTCTGTAGGTCACCGGTATCAAGGAGCACACAGCAGATTCATCACAGATGAATAATAGCTGCAGACAGAGCATCTGCTGCTGGTGGAATGTGGCTTTGCAGAATCCTTTGACTGCATCACAAAGCAGAGGGATAGTACCCAGGGCATTTTATCCAACTGCCTGTGATATACAGACCATTTCCGATCATAGGGGACTGAACAACAATTTGCAGTAACAGCTGACCATAGAAAAGCCCAAATATGCGGGGCCGCCGGTAGCCCTATACGACGTTGGGTCCAGGCTAAAGGGGGTATTAAAACAATGATATCATGGCTGTCCGATGCAGGCTCCAATTGTAGCGTTAGGAATGCTCTCACCTCTAATCTAACACTTTCAGATGAAGTAGATCTAGGGCCAGCATTAGACCATAGGCAAACGCCGGCTGAGGCTTACGTCCAAGATAATTCTGGGTTATCTCCAATCTCTGGCCCCTCCCAGTCCTCCCAGCCCTCAGGGGCACTATCACTATCACATGGGAACGAAGACTCTCAAGGCGATGGCAAGGGCTCTATGAGGGAGGAACCCTCAACGCTCCTTCTGATACTCCAGTCCCTCAAAGATCAAAGGGAGGAAACACGCGAGCTTTTCGCCCAAGCCCGGGCTGTTAGTAGTGAGATACAGTCATCTTTGAGAGAAGTAAAATCAAAAATGGGAACTCTTACAGAAGAGGTGGTTGATCTACAACAAAGAGTGGTTCAAGTTGAAGAAGTAGTCTCCAAGACCTCAAGCTCAGTACAACAACATGATGATAAGATTACGGCAATGCAGCTGAAGCTTGAAGACTTGGAAAATCGCCAGCGGCGGCACAATATAAAACTGTTTGGTATTCCGGAGGGCCAGGAGGGCTCGGATTCACGATCTTTTATCGTCCACATTCTTCAGAAGACTTTCCCGGACCTTGGGGACTGGGATTGGGACTGTCAGGTACAGAGGGCTCATAGACTGCCATTCATACAGAACAGACAAGATAATCGATATCCAAGGCCTTTTCTGATTTATTTTGGAAATTTTTTATTACGGCAAGCTGTTTTGATGAAGGCGAGTCCGAGAACACCGGTGTCAGTCGAATCATTTTCAATTTTATTTTGGGCAGACTACTGTAAGACGACAATGGATCGTCGTTGGCAATTAAGACAGTTGATAGACCCATTGAAGGCAACTGGTGCTCAAGTTTATTTGCAGGAGCCTGCACGCTTGAAAGTCATTTGGGGGGGGCAGTCGTATTTTTTTCCTTCTGAACTGGAAGCAAAGGAAATGCTTTATAGATGGCAGGAAAAATAAGAAAGATTGATAAAAGTGCGGATGGTATTTAGGATTTCTTAGTGCATAGATATCTTTTTCTTCTCTTTTCTGCTTTCTCTTATTAACTTGTTTATTTTTCTTCTTCTTTCTTTCTTTCTACGCCACTTTTGTCGTCCTCATGGCCGCGGGGGACGGGGGGCGCCGGGGTTTCCTGGGGTTGCTATATCTAAAAAAAAAACTGCCCAACCAGCGGCAGTTTCAAGAAGGGGATGATTCCTCCTCCTAGGTGCAGGGCTAGGGTGGGGAGGGTGATTGGGGTAGGGAGGGAAGGGGGCCTGGGGAGGCATGGGGGGAGCCAAAAACCAAATAAAGCAGGCATGTGGTTAACTTTTGTCAAGGGAATGGATAAGGTGGAAGGGAAATGGCCTAAGGCGGCTGAGATGGATAGGATGAGGGAATTTGAAGGGCTAGAGGTGAATAACAATGTAAATGGAATTGGTTAGATGTCTGGCATGGAACGTCGCAGGGCTGAATAGCAGGATCAAAAGGCAACTAGTCGCAGAAGAATTAAAGTTATATCGCCCTCAAATAGTAATGTTAACAGAGACACATTTATCTTATAAAGATCGTGGGCTTCTGAAACAGCTTGGGTATGAGCCTATAGTTGCAACATCACAGAGTATATCTATACGGGGGTAGCTATCATGCATCATAAACGATTTCCATGCTCAGTTATTAAAACGATGTCCGATAAGGGGGGGAGATGGGCTATCGCCCAGCTAATGATAAGGGAGAAAAAGTATGTCTTTTGTGTTCTGTATGGTCCTAATACGGACGATGCTTCAGTGTTCGATTTAATAAACATGGAATTGTTGAATTGGGAGGGGGAACGGGTTGTGATGGGGGACTTCAATTGTGCAATGGATCATAGGATAGACACTACTAGACGCATTGTTTCATCAAGAATGAGAAAGGTCCGTGCTGCAATTATGGAATTAGGTAGACTACAGTCAATTAACGATGTTTGGCGGTCACTATATCCAGAGATACCGGGATATACATATTACTCAGCTCCGCATAAGCTACATTCTCGCATCGACATGGCTTGGGTGTCCGATCAGTTACTATGGGCTGCTGATATAGAAATTTGCCCAAAGATCACATCGGATCACAATCCAATTCTTCTTACATTTAAATTCTCAATTGTGCAGAAGAAACTTAGAACTTTTTCTTTTCCCCGGTATCTTTTAACAGACGAGACATATGTTGCCATGATAAGGGAACAGCTTGGGCTCTTTTTTTCTGAAAATATTGGATCTGCCTCTCCCGCGGTGGTGTGGGACACTTGGAAGGCAATAATTTGTGGCTCTAAACAGCAATATATTTGGCAGCAAAATAAAGAACGGCAAGACTCCATTAAGGAGATGACTCTTGCTATTAGAACAGCTGAGGACAAATATGCTGAGGCAGCATTAAGAGGAGAGGGGGGGATAGAACAGCTGGGGTTAATACTAGGCAACTTAAGAGCTAATCTAAAGAATATTTTTAGGGAAAGAATATTAGCTAGCTCTAAGAGATATCAGCTGTCGCAATATGAATATGGGGAAAAAATAGGCAAGTTATTAGCTTATAAAGTGGCTGAGGATAAGGCTAAGACAAAGATAAAACTTATCAAGGGGGTGGATGGAATACAATATAAGCAACCACAGGAAATCTTAGAGCGATTTGCTTTATACTATCAGGGACTATATACACCAACGACTAAACCTAAACAAGAAGAAATCCGGGAATACATCCAGAATTGTGCTTTAACCAGAATGGACGAGGTAACTTCTGACTCTCTGGTCGTAGATGTCTCTAGGGAAGAGATAGAACTAGCAATTAATACTCTTCCATCTGGGAAAGCCACGGGAGAAGATACAATCCCCTCGAATTCTACAAAGTTTTTAAGGATGTTCTGTTGTCTCCATTTAGGCAACTGATTAGCTATATTGGGAAACACGGCAATACCCCTGAGTCTTGGAGAACGACACAGATTGTTTTTTTCATTAAAAAAAATAAACCAGCAGACGATTGTGGGTCTTACCGGCCAATATCGTTGATTAATAATGATGCTAAAATCTATGCGAAGATACTTGCTAAACGCCTGGCTCCTATAATGTCTAGACTTGTCTCTAGTTACCAGCATGGGTTCATACAGGGTAGGGATACAACTGCCCATGCTAATATGGCTGTAGCTGCTTTTGATGCTGCAGATATTACATCCACCCCACTCGGAATGATTTTGTTAGATGCAGAAAAAGCATTTGATCGAGTGGGATGGGATTTTTATGGGCAACATTATTGACTTTCGGAGTTAAGGGCCAGTTTTTGAATTGGGTCCAAGCTTTATATGATCAACCTCGCGCAAAAATATTGTACGCAGGTCTTCAGTCGTCTACTTTTCGGGTATTTCGTGGCACACGTCAGGGTTGTCCACTCTCTCCACTTCTTTTTGCTTTATATATTGAACCATTTATAGTTATTTTACAGAGACATCCGGAAACAAAAGCTTTTTTACAGGGAGAAAACTTTCTGAAAGTGACTCCATACGCAGACGATTTAGCAATTTTTTCGACAGCACCTTCGGATGCCTTGAGGGCTATAGTTAAAGCAGCCGAAGAATATGGAATACAATCAGGGTATAAATTAAATATTAATAAAACTCAGGTTCTTCTTAATTTTAAACCTGCGATCCAAATACAGGGAACGTGCTCTGTTGTCACCTATCTCGGTGTGAGGCTTTCTGCTCAGATCCATAATATAATATCATTAAATTACAAAACGTTGCTAAAACAGACAGCCATCTCATTAAAGAACTGGCATAAGCTGCCCTTAGGCATTATCGGACGTATTAATATAATTAAAATGAAGATCCTTCCAAAATATCTTTATCTGTTCAGATCCATCCCGCTTCGGATTCCTAATACATTCTTTAAGAAATTAGAAGGATTACTGAGCAGTTTCATTTGGGGATACAGAAGAGCCCGTAGGGCTATTGATTTGTTGAAACTCCCTTATAGTCAAGGGGGTTAGAATTTCCTGATTTTAAATTTTATTTCTGGTCTGCCTTTTTTTCTCGCTTACGAAGCTTAATTCATTCTGAGGGCATTGATTTTTCACATAGATTTTTGTTGGGCACTGAGAGCCGAATGTTTTTGCACAGAATTAATGATCCGAATTATTTTAAAAGGGTCAAGTTCAAGACTATACGTGACAGTATCTCTATCTGGCGTGCTATTTCTCTTAAATGTGGCATACCGTACTTCTATGATAAGTTCCCTCTTTGGTCTAATCCTGGCCTACCAGAAATATTTCACGATGGAGTCGGTAAACAATGGGCTTGTCTGGGTATCAAGAGTTTGGGGGATTTGTATGACTGTCAGGGATTTTTACCCTTTGAGAAATTACAAATGCAGTATAAATTACCAAACAGCGCATTGCTAAAATATTATCAGGTTCGGGACTATTTCATAAAGCATTTAAATTTGACGAGTTTATCTGAATCTGATATTTGGGATATCCTTCATACTGGGAGCACAAAATCTTTGATTAGCAGGGGGTATAAAGGTATTTGGCTTTGCGGTCTCGGCAAATATAATTATACAAGCCCTTAGTATTATAGATAAGTCAATACACTCTACAAACCTACGGTTACAGCAACACCGCATGATATGCTTGCTATATTATACCCCTGAAAGAATATCAAAATGGTCATCGAATAACATAGGTAATGATCGGACTAAATGTCGCAAGTGTGGTCTGTATGCTGCTGATATTAAGCATATGTTTATAACATGCCCAGAATTGTCAGCATTCTGGCAAAAGGTTGGCCAGGTTTTGTCTGAGAAGTTAGGGATAAAACTACCTTTAATAATAATGGATATTATGCTGGGCTATAGTACTGAGGAGCCAAAATTTAAAAGTCTAATGGCTATATTACTGACCTCTGCTAGGTTAGTTATAGCTAGTTTTTATTTATTTATTTATTTATTTTTTTATTTGAAAGGTTTTATATAGCGCTGGCTAGACCCGGAGGTATCAGAGCGCTTTACATGAGAATCAGACCATAGTTGCAGGTTACATCGTTACAAAGGTTACACAGTTATTAGAGCATAGCTACATAATTACATGTTAGGTCGAGACAAACAATAAGGACATATACGTAAGGGAAAAAGCAGGCAAGGGGAGAGGGGGTAGGAGCAGGGGAAGTAGACATAGAATGAAGGGGGGAAAGAGGAGGGGGGGTGAAAGACAGCAAGAAAGAAGAGGGGGAGGGTGACGGGGCCACAAACCGGTAAAAGCTAGGGCCTGGATCTTACCAAGGCCACCTACCGTTACTGACTGGTGGCTTCTGGTGAGACAGACCCATGATATGGAACATGCACTAGCTCAATCGAGAGGTATTCGATCTCTACTGAAATTTAATGCAATTTGGGGGGATCTGTTTTAGTCTCTATATGTTCAGCCTCTTTTTTTCTTTTCTCTTTACTGGCTGGACTTGTCTAAATTTTGTTCTCAGTTTCATTATAGGGTCAAATGTAAAGGCTTTATTGATTTGGAATAATGCTGTTTATGCAATTAATTATGTTTTATGTTTGTCTGATCTTCCTACCTGTTGGCAAAATAAAAAATTATAGAAAAGCCCAAATATGCAAAAACAGGGGCTGGTGTTCAGCAAGCATGCTTCTCTAACTCTCAAATGAATAAGAAAAGTCTCTAATAACCTCAAAAAACATGAACACATTTCACCATACCGAACCAAAAAAAATGGATTCCCATCAGTCAACAAAGCAACCTAAACTCCCTTAGCATCATTTAGAAAGCTACACAGCTTCGCTCCCCCAAATACCTCATGAATATGCTTACCCTCACAAAGACTGTAATCTCTCAAGAGCCAAATGGAGAAGGAAAAGCCTCAGAGGGAAACAACTCTCTACAGCGTTCATTTCTTCAGCAGGTGCCTGGTCTTTCATGTTTCTATGCTCTTCTTTCATTTCCCCTTTATCACTTTGAAGAGCTATCTTTATTGATTGTTACGCCCTCTCTTTTCCTATCTTTTCGATCTCGTCTGGTACAAGCTGTGCATAATAGATAAATACAAAGTACATAAAAATGGCCACCTCTGAGGTGCAGCAATTTGATCCATGACACCACTCCCTTGCAATTAGTCCAAATCTAATTTAAAAGCTTATGTTTGGCCATTCAGAAAGCTAAAACAGCAAAGCAGCAGAATATTGACACAATTGCGATTGAAGTAAACCTGCTGAGAGCAGACCAAAGCAAGGTGGCAGACAGAATTGGGGACACCAAACCTAAAATCTCTGAAGTTACTCCTTAGGTGGCCGAGTTGTTCCAACGGGTCCATGATCTACAGGAGAGAGTGAGATTTTTGGAATACATGGTGGAGCATACTGAGGAACACTCAATGAACAACAAGGTCCTCATTGTAGGGATGGAGGAATGATTTTTGAAGGTAAGGGAACCTATTGTGCATAATAAAACCAGTGCTCGCATATTTCCAGATCACCCAGATTTCATACATCAACGTTTTGGAAGTGAAATAGAGACTGCAGACCTTAGGATTGAAATATATGCTTTTCTTTTTGATGAAACAAAAGATAGTGGCTGGTGGTTGATCTAATTTCTTCACTGAATGAATGAATGAATGAATGAATGAATGAATATTAGATTTATAAATCTAACTGATGCAACAATGGTGAACAATTGGGTGGATGAGAACACCCTCAAGCAGGATGGTGTGAAGGAACACCAAAACAGTGATCAGTGGAAAGTACAACGAAAGGGGAAACTGCTGCATTAGACCTAAGAAAACATCCCTGACTCAGCCTGCAGCAGACATAGCGCAGACCTGTTGGAAATCATAAAGAGACACTATGGAACCCTGGGAGTCGTGTGAATGGCAGCACTGATGACACTGACTCTTAGTCAGGACTCATATGCAACAGCATATTGCGGGGGGTGACAGGGTGACCTCTGTGACTGCAGATGCCATAGACTAATTCTCAGGGTCATGCAGGTCAGAGGGATGCCAGAACTGAACCATGTATTTGTGTGACTCTGCATCGCCATGTGGCAACATGGAATTAGAGCTTGGTACATTAAGAGTGGATCCAACATTTTCCATAGGGCAAAGGGGGACAGCTGGGGGCAAATGATAGAAGGCCTTGGACCCCCTCCTTCCACTAAGTCTTGAGTGTTGTTGAACTGTATATTAATCAACCCTGAACTCATTCCTTTTAGTTATCACTGCTATTGAAAGTTGGAAGTTGGACTTTTCTACTTTTGGTGGATTGAAATTGTATTGAATAAGGATGACAGGTCATTGGTTACGCTATGCCAAGTCGAAAGCGAAAAAGTAACAGAAGGTTGGAGTGAGCTCAGTGGGTAACCATTGGACAAATGTAAACGTAGCGCACACACAGCCTAATGAAGCGATACCGCAAGCTCAACTGAAATTAAACCACATTCTAGATGTATTTATTGGTGGCTGAAACTACGGTAAAAAATAGCTAGGGCCAAGAACACCAAATATACTTTCCGTACATGGAATATTAGATTATGGCTTGCCTAGCGAAGACACATCAAGTTCACGCTTATCTGAAACTCACATCATCAGAGATGAGGGATGGAAAACTCAGAAACATTGGAGAGTGTAGATATACAACACCAAGGGGTGTGCCTACCTATATATTAGGCCAGGGGTCCCAAGCCTGTGCATCAACTGCACAATGGCAGCGATGTCAGATGTGTTTTTATTTTAAAGAAAATGTGGGGACATGGGAAGAATTTTAAGTAGTGGTGAAGGATATGTTCATTAAAAGGATATGTAGAGTTAGGCTGGTATCAAATAAGGGGTTGCTGGTAGTAGAGGACACGATGCGAGAACAAGAGAAGAGGACAATCTTAAAAAAATCTCAAAGTGAACTCCTACTTGCCAGTAAGAAAAAGCATGCTGAGACATTTAAGGTCTTATGCAGAAAGGGTGCATGCAAAAGGGGAAGAAGCAGATAAACGTTTACCTAATATAATCAGAAATTAAAGTGATAGGCCACTTGTGGCAGTGCTGGGGAGACATGATGTAGTGATTAAATACGCACAAACTAAAATAAATTACTTTTTCACAGACTACTGCAAGCAATTGTATGCTTCTGATCGTGCTGAGATGACAAGAAACATTAAAGATTTTTGGGCGGTGGGTCATCTGCTCCAACTTTTGCCTGAAGTTAGTGAGTGGCTGAATGCCTCTCGTTAGCGGATATTAAGTGTGCAATCCTCTCACTGAACATTGGAAAGAAACCAGGCATGGAGGGTCTACCAGCTGAATTCTATGCCTACTATAAAACGTTACACATTCCACACTCACTGAATCTTTATGATGCCTCCAGGAGCGCTGGAAGCCTCCTCAAAACAACAAAGGAGGCGTGGTGCTAGTGGTTATCCCAAAAGCAGATTCTCAGACACTGGCTATAGCCTCTTTTTGTCCTCTCTCCATGATCAATATGATACAATCCTGAGCAGGACCTGGGCCACCTACTTCATTGAGCCACCTACTTTGTACATCCTGACCAGTCGGGTTTTGTACCCAGTCAGAGCACGTCCTACAATCTGAGAAGACTATTCCATATTATGAATGGCCTTGAGGACGGCATATCATGTGTATCCGCAATTGGCATGGAAATGACTTTTGATATTGTTACTTGGGAAGTTAACTATACTACACTGACTCATATGAGATTTGGAGAACAATTTTTAGAGTGGTTCAAACTGTGGTACACCAGCCCAACAGAGAAGCTGTGGACGAGAATGGTCATGTCGGATGACTGGCCCTTTGGTAAGGGAGCTTGACAAGGATGTCCGCTAGCACCCCTGATCTTTGCACTTGTGAAGGAACTGCTAGGAACTGCTAGAATAAGGACATTTCAGGGATCCAGGGATTCAAGAGTGTATGAAGGAACCTTACTACATGACCCACATGCTGCACACCACCCCTAACTCATACACCTTCCGCCCTAAACAGGCGCAAACAAAATAAGCAACATGCCACTCCTCACAACTTTGCTTCTCCCTGTCTACTGCACAACAAGGTTACACTACAAAAACAACACAGCTCACCAACTCACTCTCAACCACCATCTCCACCACCTACACACGCATACCCATCAAAATGCCTTCTAAGCCTGCTGGACGAGGAACACGATACAGAACAGCCACACGATTGCTAACCTCATACAGCTAATACCAACACTAAGAACACACCAGCTACAAGCCCACAAAATACTGCTCACTCTTCTATGAAACAAAGTCACACTGTCACCAAAGCACATTCTCTAAACTGTCTACTAATAAATGCTCGATCACTCTCTAAAAACAAACATCACATCTACGACCTTCACACTGACACAAAACCTGACATACTCTTCCTAACTGAATCATGGTTGGGAGATGATATGACTCAAGTCTTGCATGAAGCTGTTCCTCTAGGCTATCAAACTATCACGCAAAATCGTGTAGGCAAAAGAGGAGGTGGCCTCGCTGTTGTGTTCAGGCAAACATTACATGTCACTAAAGCCAACAACGTCTCCATACAAGATTGTGAGGTCCTTTTCACCAGATGCAATCCTACACCATCTTCCTCCTGTAGCTTCCTGCTCCTTTACAGACCTCCACCTAGCAATGCAACATTTCCAGACACACTGCTAGACACAGTTTCAAACCTGATAACACTAGTCTCCAACCTATGCATTCTGGGTGACGTCAACATTTGGTTTGACAAACCCAATATGCCCCATCCTAAAACAATCATCATTGGCTTAGATGCACTGAACCTGCATCAGATCATCAACAAACCCACACACATTGCAGGACACATCCTAGATGTCATTTTTGCTAATACAGAACTAGTTACCTTTCAAACAATGACTCCAGTCACATGGTCATACCACCATTTACTTGCTTTCCAACATATAACAACACAAGCAACACACCTAAAACCACCTTACGTGCATCCACCTATCGACCGTGGAACAAACTCAATTTGGAACACTTAGAAACACAACTAACATCCAGTGCAGATCTAGACACAATAAACTATATGAGTGGCTATAGCAAGCTTTTGATATCCTAATACCACTAAAAACGACACAACAGAACAAAAGAAAACAGGCACCTTGGAGAAATACAGAGATAAAAGAGATAAAACAAATTAGAAAACTGCAACATGCCTGGCTCAAAACAAACACCAATCAAGACAAACTTTGCCTGCAGAAATTTAACAGATTATACAAATCAGATATCATAATCTTCATTATTGTTTATTTCGGATTACTAATCCATAAAACATTCAATAAAACATAGCAATAACACAATTAAAAATTTTTTTTTTAATTAAAAACAAATGCACATTCTGTTCACTAGAGGTGAATCAACTGTTGCAACTTGCTCCTATAGACAGTGCAGATGTAATAATTTTTACAGCATTCTATCTGTTAAAACAGGGCAATAGCATTTTACTGCTATAAATTATTCTAAAAGTGGCATTCGCTCCAAAGGGGGTGGGGAGTCAGAGTAGTTTTCAACTCATTATCTCAACATATTGTTTAGAACACAAGGGCTGTCCCATTAAATGGTGGCACAGCCCATCATCTCAAAGACCAATATCCTAAACCTCAGGCAATTACACAGATGTTACTTCTAGTCGTTTGCGAATTATCCAAGCTGCCTGTAGAAATTTGGCCATACCAAACACAATCACTTCTCTTGTATCCGACTTGAGAATCCTCAGAGCTATGTCAGGGGTCCTAAGACCAATGAGATGGCACAATAGAATAATCCATTTCTTACGTGGAACTCTATAGACAGTGCAGAAGAATAAAAAGTGAGAATAGGACTCAGAGGGGTTGTTACAGACAGGATATGCTGTGGAAGTGCTATTGGGCTTCTACCATTTAGAGGTGAATTGTGCTAATGGGAGAGTCCCATACCTGAACTTCAGATACAATTGCATAGGCAGGGAACCTTGTATGATGTCAAGCACAACTTCATATGATGGCATAATACGAAATCAAGGAATTGGTCTGTTAGACTCCCTGTCTTACAAGCTTTGATCTTATCACCCCAAAAGTAATCCCTACAGCGATCTTTGATCAATTGTCGTGAGTAACAGGGGGCCTCTTCTGGGTTGACCCAAAGATTTTCGAGAGCTAGAGCGTGGAGCATTTTCTTTACATATGACAGCCAAGGGATTCTTAAATGGCCTGCTGTTTTTAAAAGCTCCCTCATTGATTCCCTATAACGCTCTAGTTCAGGGGTTGACCAGAGCCTGTGCCAAAAGATTAAAGGTCTCAACTTTATGGTAAAGGAAATCGGGTGCAAACCCATGTCCTGCAGCAATGGGAGTGTGTGCGTGCTCTGTGGGAGATTAGTAAGGTGTCTAAGAAATCTATTCTCTGCCACACTCAGCTCTTCAATATCTGCATGGCCCCAGAGCTCTGTGCCATAGAGAGCTGCGCTTTTTGCCTTTACTTTATATATTTCTAGGGCTGGCATTAGATAGTTAGATTTAAATTGTTTTGCCATTTTCAATATCGCTCCTGTCTCTTGCTGCAACTTGAGGGTACTTTTATTAACCTCGGCCTGCCAGCTAAAATTATGAGCGAGCGTCACTCCTAGATATGTAAAGTCCTTCACCAAATCAAACATGGTGTTATAAACCTGCTTCGATAGCCAGGGCAGGAATCTTCTTCCTGAAACCCAGTCCTCCGACACGGGCAGCACGAACAACTCCGGTGATTAAAAATTACGCACACCGTCTTGCGTGCGTCAATACTTTTTATCCCATCAGCCCCCCCAAGCGCTGGGCCTCATGGGAACTGTAGTTCCTCTATCCGGAAGTGTGGCCAGGTAGGCGTCGTCACTTGCAATCCCTGACATATATAAGTGCTTGGGTAGTGGCTGGGTTATTGAAGGAGTGCATGGGTAATGCCTGGGTGATTCCATGAGTGCAGGGGTAATGTGTGGGTGATTGGAGGAGTGGATGGGTACTGCCTGAGTGATTGAAGGAGTGCACGGGTAATGCCTGGGTGATTGCATGAGGGCAGGGGTAATGTCTTGGTGATTGGAGGAGTGCATGGGTACTGCCTGAGTGATTGAAGGAGTGCATGGGTAATGCCTGGGTGATTGCATGAGGGCAGGGGTAATGTCTGGGTGATTGGAGGAGTGCATGGGTACTGCCTGAGTGATTGAAGGAGTGCATGGGTAATGCCTGGGTGATTGCATGTGTGCAGGGGTAATGTCTGGATGATTGGAAGAGTGCATGGGTAATGCCTAGGTGCATGGAGGAGTGCATGGGTAGTGCCTGGGTGATTGGAGGAGTGCATAGGTAGTGCCTGGGTGATTTTATAAGTGCATGGATAGTGGCTGGGTGATTAGAGGAGTACATGGATAGTGCCTGGGTGATTGGAGGAGTGCGAGGGTAGGGCCTGGGTTATTGCATGAGTGCATAGGTAGTGCCTGGGTGATTGGAGGAGTGCATGAGTAGTCCCTGGGTGATTGCATGAGTGCACAGGTAGTGCCTTGATGATTGGAAGACTGCATGGGTAGTGCTTGTGTGATTGCATGAGTGCATAGGTAGTCCCTGGGTGATTGCATGAGTGCAGGGGTAGTACCTGGGTGATTGGAGGAGTGCATAGGTAGTGCCTGGGTGATTGCATGAGTGCAGGGGTAGTACCTGGGTGATTGGAGGAGTGCATAGGTAGTGCCTGGGTGATTTTATAAGTGCATGGGTAGTGCCTGGGTGATTGCATGAGTGCAGGGGTAATGTCTGGGTGATTGGAGGAGTGCATGGGTACTGCCTGAGTGAAACAAGTAGTTTATATATTTGTTCTTTATATTATACGAGATGTAAATGAGAGTGTACATTTTACAAAATGTAGTTGAGAGAAATAAAAGACTTAATGTAGTTGAAGACTGTAATTAAGAAAGTGTAGATAGGTAAACACATAGTTACACATGTTCTAAATAATGCTCAACGCTGATTTTTTTTATTTTTATACAATCTTGTTGATTGGTTTTTTTCCCCACTGTTGTATGATGATACTACATTGAAATCACTGTGTATGGTGAAATTCAGTAGAATCTGAGAACAGCAAAAAAGGGGAACTGAAAATGTTATGTAATTCTAAAATTATGTTGTGTTCTTAAAAGTAAAAAATAAATTCAATAACAGTTTTTCTACTTCTTTTTTATAGAAGGTAATGTGGAAGTTTGAAAAGATTTTAAATTCAGTTTACAACAAAACTACTGTAAAATAGTTCCACTGAGATTTGTATCTACATTAGTAAAAAAGGTAAGAAGAAATAATGTAAAATGCATGATAATATGTAATAATATTTAGAGCCACTTTTACTGCACTCATCCATTCCTTCAAACACTACCCATGCATTCATCTATGCACTCAGGCACTATTCCCACACTTATTCAATTTGCCCAGGCACTACCCATATACTAGTACAATCACCCAGGCGCTACCCAGGAAGTCTTCCAATCATCCAGGCACTACCCATGCACTCATGCAATCAACCAGGTACTACTCACACATGCCTCCAATTACCCAGGCACTACCCATGCACTCCTCCATGCGCTCAGGCACTACCCATGCACTCCTCCATGTACCCAGGCATTACCCATGCACTCCTCTAATCACCCAGATATTACCTCTGCACTCATGCAATCACCCATGCATTACCCATGCACTCTTCCAATCACTCAGGCAGTATCCATGCACTCCTCCAATCACCCAGACGTTACCACTGCACTCATGCAATCACCCAGGCACTACCCATGCACTTATAAAATCACCCAGGCACTACCTATGCACTCCTCCAATTACCCAGGTACTACCCCTGCACTCATGTAATCACCCAGGCACTACCTATGCACTCCTCCAATCACCCAGGTACTACCCCTGCACTCATGCAATCACCCAGGCACTACCTATGTACTCATGCAATCACACAAGCACTACCCATGTAGTCTTCCAATCATCAAGGCACTGCCCGTGCACTCATGCAATCACCCAGGGACTACTCATGCACTCCTCCAATCACCCAGGCACTACCTATGTACTCATGCAATAACCCAGGCCCTACCCTTGCACTCCTCCAATCACCCAGGCACTATCCATGCACTCCTCTAATCACCCAGCCACTATCCATGCACTTATAAAATCACCCAGGCACTACCTATGCACTCCTACAATCACCCAGGCACTACCCATGCACTCCTCCATGCACCCAGGCATTACCCATGCACTCTTTCAATCGCCCAGACATTACCCCTGCACACATGCAATCACCCTGGCATTACCCATGCACTCCTTCAATCACTGAGGCAGTACCCATGCACTCCTCCAATCACCCAGACATTACCCCTGCCCTCATGCAATCACCCAACCACTACCCATGCACTCCTTCAATCACTCAGGCAGTACCCATGCACTCCTCCAATCACCCAGACATTACCCCTGCACTCATGCAATCACCCAGACATTACCCATGCACTCCTTCAATCACTCAGGCAGTACCCATGCACTCCTCCAATCACCCATACATTACCCCTGCGCTCCTCCAATTACCCAGACATTACCCCTGCCCTCATGCAATCACCCAGGCATTACCCATGCACTCCTTCAATCACTCAGGCAGTACCCATCCACTCCTCCAATCACCCACACATTACCCCTGCACTCATGGAATCACCCAGGCATTACCCATGCACTCCTTCAATCACCCAGCCACAACCCATGCACTTATATATGTCAGGGATCGCAAGTGACGACGCCTACCTGGCCGCACTTCCGGATAGAGGAACTACAGTTCCCATGAGGCCCAGCGCTCGGGGGGGCTGATGGGATAAAAAGTGTTGACGCACGCAAGACGGCGTGCGTAATTTTGAATCACCGGAGTTGTTCGTGCTGCCCGCGTCGGAGGAATGGGTTTCAGAAAGAAGATTCCTGCCCAGGCTATCGAAGCAGGATTTTGTCTAAAGCAGCTTCCTGCCTCACTTTTGTGCCATCTTCAGGGCGGTCTCTTCCCTCCTCCCTGTTGGAGTGCGGGGAGTCGTGCACAGTGTTTCTGCCTCAGCGCACCAAAGCGGGTGAGTTGAGTGTGCGGAGGACATGCTCTTCATTTTGTTGCCTTAGCGATCCCAGGCAGGGGTGCTGCGAGCGTGAAGAAAAGGGGGGAAGAAGCATTCCCCTCCCCTTATCCACAGACCAGTGGGACCTATATCTGGACACTTGAGGAATACTCGAGTTGCCTGTTAAATACGGAGATCGTCTACTTCCAGGTAGGAAGTGTAGGAGGTAAACTCCGTCGTATTTTGATTCTATACTCTTTCATTTGGGACTTTTTTTAACCATTGGATTAGCGTCAAAGGAGTACGCGAAGATACCTTTTGTTTCCCATGTATGGATAAAACACAAACCCAACGCTAACTATCTGGCTCTTGATAGTAAAAGGAACAAGAGGGTTCTTATGTGCTGTTCGCTTTTCCTCTTACCTAATTTGTCCTTTACTCCTTTTGGTTATAGGAGGTATGTATGCCTAAAGGTGGAAACTATTGTTTTGAAGGAACCAAAACATAGCTGTGAGCATTGTAGAGTAACAGGAAGAAGTTGATTCTATACTTTGTTTTCCCAGGGTTAAGCAGGGAACAAAAGACTGGAAGTTGTTTTGAGACTTGAAGTTTGAAGGAGCTGGCAACTCCATGATTGTCAGGCATGCCTGCGTTTAGCGAGACACATATGAGAGTAGAACGTTAATGGGCTGTTCTAACCAGTGTTTTCTTGTTTTTCTTCAGGTTCTTATTCCCTGCTGCTCCTTTCCCCTACCCTTTTCCCTCACCTGATTGCCCTAATACTCTACGTATATAGATCCTTGGAGTTTGGGGATGTCGGGAGGTGGAACACTTTGAGCATCAGTCCAATTCTGAGGAGCTTCGCCTTGAGGATCCAACAATATATTCACCCAAGAACTACCCTTGCACTCCTCCAATCACCCAGGCACTACCACTGCACTCATGCAATAACCCAGGCACTACCCTTGCACTCCTCCAATCACCCAGGCACTATCCATGCATTCCTCCAATCACCCAGCCACTACCCATGCACTTATAAAATCACCCAGGCACTACCTATGCACTCCTTCAATCACCCAGGCACTACCCTTGCACTCATGCAATCACCCAGACATTAACCCTGCACTCATGCAATCATCCAGGCATTACCCATGCACTCCTTCAATCACCCTGCCACTACCCATGCACTTATAATATCACCCAGGCACTACCTATGCACTCCTCTAATCACCCAGGCACTACCCCTGCACTCATGCAATCATCCAGGCACTACATATGCACTCATGCAATAACCAAGGCACTACCCTTGCACTCCCCCAATCACCCAGGCACTACCTATGCACTCATGCAATAACCCAGGCACTCCCCATGAACTCCTCCAATCACCAAGCCACTACCCATGCACTCTTGCAATCACTCAGGCACTACCCATGCACTCATCCATGCACTGAGGCACTACCTCTGCACTCATGCAATCACTTGAGCAGTACACATGTACTCCTCCAATCACCCAGGTACTACCCATGCACTCATACAATCACCCGGGTACTACCCATGCATTCCTCTAATCACCCAGGCACTACCCATGCTCTCCTCCAATCACACAGGCACTTTCTATGCACTCATGCAATAACCCAGACACTACCCATTCACTCGTCCAATCACTCAGGCAGTATCCATGCACTCCTCCAATCACCCAGACATTACCCATGCACTCTGCCAATCACCCAGACATTACCCCTGCACTCATGCAATCGCCCAGGCATTACCCATGCACTCCTCCAATCACCCAGGCACTACCCTTGCACTCCTCAAATCACCCAGGCACGATCCATGCACTCCTCCAATCACCCAGCCAGTACCCATGCACTTATAAAATCACCCAGGCACTACCTATGCACTCCTCCAATCACCCAGGCACCACCCCTGCACTCATGCAATCACCCAGGCACTACCTATGCACTCATGCAATAACCCAGGCACTACCCATGCACTTCTCCAATAACCCAGGCACTACCCATGCACTCATGCAATCACTCAGGCACTACCCATGCACTCATACATGCACTAAGGCACTTCTGCTGCACTCATGCAATCACCCAAGCACTACCCACGCAGTCTTCCAATTATCCAGGCAATCAATCAATCAATCAGGGGTTTGTTAAAGCGCGACTACTCACCCGTAAGGGTCTCAAGGCGCTAGGGGTGGGGTGCAGGTTCCATCCATCAAGGAGGGGGTCTGTCGAAGAGCCAGGTTTTGAGATTTCTTGCGAAGATGGGGAGCGATGTTGTCTGTCTGAGGTGGAGCGGAAGGGCGTTCCATGCTTTGGCCGCGAGGAAGGAGAAGGAGCGGCCTCCCGATCTGGTCTTTCTGATGTGGGGGACCACGGCGTAGGAGAGCTGGGCTGATCGTAGGGTCCTTTGGGGTGCGTGGAATTTGAGTCGGCTGTTCAGGTATGCTGGTCCGGTGCCGTGGAGGGCCTTGTGTGCGTGGGTGAGCATCTTGAAGGTGATTCTCGCCTCGACAGGGAGCCAGTGGAATGTGCGCAGGTGCTGGGAGATGTGGCAGTGTTTTGGCAGGTTGAGGACCAGTCTTGCGGCGGCGTTCTGGATGTTCTGTAGTTTGCGGGTGAGGTTTTTGTTTATTCCAGCGTAGAGTGCGTTGCCGTAGTCGAGTCTGCTGGTGACCAGGGCGTGAGTGACGGTCTTTCGGTGTTCGAGGGGGATCCATTTGAAGGTCTTACGAAGGAGGCGGAGGGTGTGGAAGCAGGAAGACGAGACAGAGTTGATCTGGCAGTCCATTTTGAGCTCGGAGTCCAGGATGATTCCCAGGTTGCGTGCGTGGTCCGTGGGGGTTGGCGGGTTTCCGAGGGCGGGGGGCCACCAGCTGTCGCTCCAGGCATCGGGGTTTGGGCCCATGATGAGTACTTCTGTTTTGTTGGTGTTTAGTTGTAGGCAGCTGTTTTTCATCCATTTGGCGACGGCTTCCATGCCTTCTCGAAAGTTGAGTCTGGCGGTGTTGGGCTCGTTGGATATGGAGAGGATGAGCTGGGTGTCGTCTGCGTATGACACGATGTTGAGTCCGTAGGTTCTGAAGATGGGGGCAAGTGGAGCCATGTAGACGTTGAAGAGCGTCGGGCTGAGGGAGGAGCCCTGGGGGACTCCGCAGGTGGTAGGTGTGGGGTCCGAGAGGAAAGGGGGGAGTCTGACCCGCTGCGTCCTGCCGGAGAGGAAGGAGCGGATCCAGTCGAGGGCCTTGTCCTGGATTCCTGCGTCGTAGAGTCTGCGTATTAGGGTGCGGTGGGAGACTGTGTCGAATGCCGCTGATAGGTCGAGGAGGATGAGGGCTACTGTTTCTCCTTTGTCCAGTAGGGTGCGGATGTCGTCTGTTGCGGCGAGGAGGGCGGTTTCTGTACTGTGGTTTTTCTGAAGCCGGATTGGGAGGAGTCGAGGATGTTGTGTTCTTCAATGAATGTGGCGAGTTGGCTGTTGATGGCTTTCTCGATGACTTTCACTGGGAACGGGAGCAGGGAGATTGGTCTGTAGTTTTTGAGGTCGGTGGGGTCCGCTGAGGGTTTCTTTAGGAGGGGTTGACCTCGGCGTGTTTCCAGTCGCCGGGGAACGAGGCGGTCGCCAGGGAGCGGTTGATGGTGTGGCGGAGCATGGGTGCGATGGTGTCGGCGGCTCTGTTGAAGATGTGGTGGGGGCAGGGGTCCGTGGGGGCCCCTGAGTGGATTGACTTCATTGTCTTCAGTGTGTCTTCGGTGGTGAGGGCTGTCCAGTCGTCAATCGCTGGTTTCCGGGTGTCGGGGGTGGTTGGTGAGAGTTCAGTGTGTTGGTTGTCTTCGTCGAACTATCGTCGAACTATCCATGCACTGCTTTAATCACCCAGGCACTACCCCGGTACTCATGCAATCACCCAGGCACTACCTATGCATTCATGCAATAACCCAGGCACTACCCTTGCACCCCTCCAATCACCCAGGCACTACCCATGCACTCATGCAATAACCCAGGCACTACGCATGCACTCCTCCAATCACCCAGCCACTACCCATGCACTCATGCAATCACCCAGGAACTACCCACGAACTCATCCATGCACTCAGGCACTACCCATGAACTCATCCATGCACTCAGGCACTACCTCTGCACTCATGCAATCACTTGGGCAGTACACATGTACTCCTTCAATCATCCAGTTACTACCCATGCACTCCTCCAATCATCCAGGCACTACCTATGCATGCATGAAATCACCCAGGCACTACCCTTGCAGTCCTCCAATCACCCAGGCACTATCCATGCACTCCTCCAATCACCCAGCCAGTACCCATGCACTTATAAAATCTCCCAGGCCCTACCTATGCACTCATGCAATCACCCATGCACTACCCCTGCACTCATGCAATCACCCAGGCACTACCTATGCACTCATGCAATAACCCTGGCACTACCCATGCACTCCTCCAATCACCCAAGCACTACACATGCACTCATGCAATCACTCAGGCACTAACCATGCACTCATACATGCACTCAGGCACTTCTACTGCACTCATGCAATCACCCAAGCACTACCCATGCAGTATTCCAATCATCCAGGCACTACCTGTGCACTCATGAAATCACCCAGGTACTACTCATGCACTCCTCTAATCACCCAGGCACTACCTATGCACTCATGCAATAACCCAGGCACTATCCTTGCACTCTTCCAATCACCCAGGCACTATCCACGCACTCCTCCAATCACCCAGCCACTACCTATGCACTCCTCCATGTACCCAGGCATTACCCATGCACTCTTCCAATCACCCAGACATTACCCCTGCACTCAGGCAATCACCCAGGCATTACCCATGCACTCCTTCAATCACTCAGGCAGTACCCATGCACTCCTCCAATCACCCAGACATTACCCCTGCACTCTTGCACTCACCCAGGCATTACCCATGTACTCCTTCAATCACTCAGGCAGTACCCATGCACTCCTTCAATCACCCAGACATTACCCCTGCACTCATGCAATCACCCAGGCATTACCCATGCACTCCTCCAATCACCCAGCCATTACCCCTGCACTCATGCAATCACCCAGGCATTACCCATGCACTCCTTCAATCACTCAGGCACTACCTATGCACTCCTCCAATCACCCAGGCACTGCCCCTGCACTCATGTAATCACTCAGGCACTACCTATGTACTCATGCAATAACCCAGGCACTACCCATGCACTTCTCCAATCACCCAGGCACTACCAATGCACTCAGGCAATCACTTAGGCACTACCCATGCACTCATACATGCACTCAGGCACTTCTGCTACACTCATGCAATCACCTAAGCACTACCCATGCAGTCTTCCAATCATCCAGGCACTACCTGTGCACTCATACAATCACCCAGGTATTACTGATGCACTCCTTCAGTCATCCAGCCACTACTAATGCACTTATAAAATCACCTAGGCACTACCCTTGCACTCCTCCAATCACCCAGGCACTACCCCTGCACTCATGCAATCACCCATGCACTACCTATGCACTCATGCAATAACCCAGGCACTACCCTTGCACTCCTCCAATCACCCAGACACTATCCATGCACTCATACATGCACTCAGGCACTTCTGCTACACTCATGCAATCACCTAAGCACTACCCATGCAGTCTTCCAATCATCCAGGCACTATCCATGCACTCCTTCAATCACCCAGGCACTACCAATGCACTCATGCAATCACCCAAGCACTACCTATGCACTCATGCAATAACCCAGGCACTACCCTTGCACTCCTCCAATCACCCAGACACTATCCATGCACTCCTTCAATCACCCAGGCACTACCAATGCACTCATGCAATCACTCAGGCAATACCCATGCACTCATACATGCACTCAGGCACTTCTGCTACACTCATGCAATCATCCAGGCACTACCCGTGCACTCATGCAATCACCCAGGTATTACCGATCCACTCCTTCAGTCACCCAGCCACTAGCCATGCACTTATAAAATAACCCAGGCAATACCTATGCACTCCTTCAATCGCTCAGGCACTACTCCTGCACTCATGCAATCACCCAGGCACTACCCATCCACTCATATATGCACTCAGGCACTTCTGCTGCACTCATGCAATCACCCAAGCACTACCCATGCAGTCTTCCAATCATCCAGGCACTACCTATGCACTGCTCCAATCACCCAGGCACTACACATGCACTCACGCAATAACCCAGGCACTACCCATGCACTCCAGCAATCACCCATCCACTACCCATGCACTCTTGCAATCACTCAGGCACTAACATGCACTCATCTGTGCACTCAGGCACTACCTCTGCACTCTTGCAATCACTTGGGCAGTACACATGTACTCATCCAATCACTGATGTACTACCCATGCACTCATACAATCACACAGGCACTACCCATGCACTCCTCTATTCACCCAGGCACTCCCCATGCACTCCCCAATTACCCAGGCACTACCTATGCACTCATGCAAAAACCCAGACACTATCTCTGCACTCCTCCAATCACTCAGATAGTACCCATGCACTCATCCAATCACCCAGGCATGACCCCTGCACTCATGCAATCACCCAGGCACTACCCATGTACTCATGCAATCACCCAGGCAGTACTTATGCACTCATGCAATAACCCAGGCACTACCCATGCACTCCTTCAATCACTAAGGCAGTACCCATGCACTCCTCCAATCACCCAGACATTACCCCTGCACTCATGCAAGCACCCAGGCATTACCCATGCACTCCTTCAATCACTAAGGTACTACCTATGCACTCCTCCAATCACCCAGGCACTACCCCTGCACTCATGCAATCACCCAGGCATTACCCATGCACTTCTTCAATCACCCAACCACTGCCCATGCACTTATAAAATCACCCAGGCACTACCCATGCACTCATTCATGCACTCAGGTACTTTCCCTGCACTCATACAATCACTTGGGCAGTACACATGCACTCCTCCAATCACCCAGGCACTACCCATGCACTCATCCATGCACTCAGGCACTACCATTGCGCTCTTGCAATCACCCAAGCTCTAGCCATGCACTCATGCAATCTCTTAGGCACTATCCATGCACTCATCCATGCACTCAAGCACTTTCCCTGAACCCATGCAATCACTCAGGCAGTACACATGCACTTCTCCAATCACCCAGGCACTACACATGCACTCATGCAATCACACATGCACTTCCCATGCACTTCTCCATATATTACACTTGCCGCAATTCATACAACACATAGACTTTTGTCTATTTTTAACCAAATAGGAGGTTCTAACAAGAACCATTTTTACTTCTTTATTTGTTTTATAATTTTTTTTGTTTTTTTAACTCTTTTTTTTGTATTTTTTTGTTGTTTTTTAAAAAAAAATGAAAAAATCATTTTGCAATTAAGAAGTCATTGCAAAAACAACAACAAAAAATTTACAATATTGGTTTTTTGCAGCAACCACGATAGCATCCACCGATTGCTCTGCATATCAAAGAACTTTTTTGAATTTAATGCAACGCTGCTCAAGCCCAGCGAACTCAGGTACGATATGGGTTCTTTGAGTAGTGGAAGAACCTGACAAGGTGCTAGGCCCTGCAACTTGGTCGTCTTGTGATGCCTGTTTTTAAAGCTCACAACGATGTTGTTCTCGTGCAAGACGTCGTGGATGCATTGTCTGCAGGTGTTTAAGCATCGAAGATGTGCCACACGAGTATTTTTCTTTTCTGATCCACGTGAGAGGACCTTGTCGCAGATAGTGCACGTCACCTTACGTGCGTTGTCCTTCTTTTCACCAGCAGGTATTGAAAAAAAGGCCCTTACGATGCTTTCGTACCTCTGCTTCATTGGTTTTTCCAAGTCTTCTTCTTCTGCAGGAAGCTGTTGAGCTGGATTTGAAGAAGCCATTTTTTGTTGATGTAAAAAAACCACAAAACAAATGCAAAAAAGAAGAGCAGAAAACACAAGAGCTGTGTCTCTGTAGATGTTGTTGGAAGAATGAAAACTTTGGGTGGGGTCCTGCAAGTTCTAGAATAAAAAGCTTCTTAACCAATGAAATGCTTTCTTTTGAAGTCACATGGGATTCGCGCACCCGACGCGCAACCGCCGTGTACCCGACGCGATTCCCGAAAAATATATTTAACAATAATATATCTTTATACCAGTTACAACTATACGATATTTACAATTGTGTATAGTAATCTCTTGGTATAATAGATATAATAAAGTTATATACATATACTTGTAAAACAAAATAACTTGCGGTGGATTTGCGCACCTGACGCGACCCCCGGAAATACGTACGTGACATTGCGCGGGACCGTCGCAGCTCCCGTAACTTTGTTATGAGACGATTAACATCCATATTATTTAAGTAAATATTACTTTATTAACTTATAGAATAATGCATATACGATTGATTTAATAAATTTATAGTATATATCATGTATTTAAAATTATTAAAAAAAGAAAAATTAGAACTGGGCACCCTTCGCATACCGTACACGTATCGTGCACGACTTAACCAATATGGTGGCAAAATTCTTGGATTCGCGCACCCACCGTGACCGGTACATGATTGGCATGCAAATCTCACTTAAAAAAAAAAAAAAATAGAAAATAAAAATGTAAATGCATATTTTAAAATGGATAAAACATCACATTATTTTCATAAAAGTTAAAAAATTTAGAAAAAGCGTTTTTTGGTCATTATAGTTAGGAATTAGCATTTAAAAAACCTTTGAAATTCACTGAAAAAACCATAGGTTTCAAGGATGTTATAATTAGAAATTAGCATTTAAAAAACCTTTGAAATTCACTGAAAAAAACATTGGTTTCAGGGACGTTATAGTGATGTAATAAGTGATGTCATCAGCAGTGCATTGCGGGGGCGGGAGTTATAGTTAGCTCAACTAACTATAACGGCCGAATTTCTCTGGTTTTGTACGAGTGAAATGTCCAACTAACTGTAACGTCCTTGAAACCTGTGGTCTTTTCAGTGAATTTCTATGGTTTTTTAAATGCTAATTTCTAACTATAATGTCCCTGACACCTATGGTTTTTTCAGTGAATTTCAAAGGTTTTTTGAATGCTAATTTCTAACTATAACGTCCCTGAAACCTATGTTTTTTCAGTGAATTTCAAAAGTTTTTTAAATGCTAATTTCTAACTATAACGTCCCTGAAACCTATGGTTTTTTCAGTGAATACATATATATATAGCTGTAGCTCAGAATGTATAGAAACACTCAGAATCTTTTTAATCTGACTGATGGTAAACTGATTCTAATACATTTTGCAACAAATATCTAGCTGCTTTTTTGGTGAGTTTACTTTCACAAAACAGGTTTTGCTAGAGCAACTGTTAGAAATGGGGTTTCTGGTTGACTAGAGTATGCAGAAACCATCACTCTCGTCAGGGTAAAGGAGTTACACACCCAATATAACCCCTGCTCACCCCCTTTTCATCTTGGCAAAGAAGTCAGGCTTATCCCAGGGGCAATGTGTAAAGCATTTGCACAACAGACACACACACACACCAGTGACACACTAAACACACCACAAAAGAGACTCCACACCAGGTTATATAAAAAATATCACTTATATTGTTTATAGAACATATAGACCATAATTACATAAACCATAAACCACTCTGCCAACTAGGCACTAGTCATAATTATAACAGTTAAAACATTACAGTAAATACTGTTAGGTTGCAGATATCATCAACAACTTCAAACGCCACTTAATACACAGATCTTGCAAAGATAACACTTGTTACCTGATCTCCAAACAGGGTAGAATGGCATTTATCCCAATCACCACCGAATGCAGGGTAGGCAAGGGAAATACAAAGATTGCCACATGTGTATGTCCCTTTACTTAAAGGAGACCTGTAGGAAAGTGGGTTTCTGTTGCAGTAACCCCCCCACTTTTTGCCTGATAACTGATGCACTTTTCCTTGGTGTGCCCTGGGTCCCTGCCAATCAGGTACCCAGGGCCTGTGTTCCTTCCCTAAAAACTGTACTAAAGCCTAAACCTAATTGGCATCTCTGGCCACAGGTAAGCCCCTGGTAAATGGTACCCTAGGTACCCAGGGCACTGTGACCAGAGAAGGCCCCTAAGGGCTGCAGCACTTATTGTGCCACCCTTAGAGGCCCTGTATCCTGACACACACACCCTGCCTTTGCAGGCTGAGTGTCTTGGTGCAGAACTAAACAGAGAGTCGACATGGCACACATCCCTGTGTGCCATGCCCACAAACACACTGCCCTGGCATACCTCAGTCACCCCTCTAGCTGTGTGCACTATGCCAGTGGTGTGGGCACAGGTGCATGAGCCCTGTGCCTCTACAGTACCCAGGGCCATTCCTGGGCACTGTAAGTGCAGTGATGCCATTAAGAGTATATGGTGCTGGGAGGTTGTCATTACGAACTCCACAGCACCATAATGGCTACACTGAAGACTGAGAAGTTTGGTATCAAACTTCTCAGCACATTAAACCCACACTGATGCCAGTGTGGGATTTAATGTAAAATGCACGACAGAGGGCAACTTAGAGTTGCCCCTGAACCTAACCTACAATCCACGTCTTGTCTGAGGGGCTGCCCCGGCTGCCACACAGCAGACATGTTGCTGGACCCCTGGGTGGAGAGCCATCCGCTCTCCTGGGCCTGCAACAATGCACATCCTGGGCGAGGTGCTAGGTCTCCTCCCCCAGGATGGGCAGGGGAAGCTTCAAAGGCATGCCGCCTTTGTGAGCTTCTGCAGGCCACTTGCTGTACTCAGCAACTGGCCCCCACCGGTTCTGACCCCCTCTCTGGCGGGAAGACTGGCGGGAAACCCCAAGGGAGGAAAGGGGATGTGCCAGCCTCTGCCAACCCCACCCCTCAGGTGGGGGAGGCGAGGTGAAGCACAACTCCGGGCTCTCGCCATCTTGAAGATGGGGAGCCCTGCCCAATCAGGACTAGGCTACTGCCCCCCTCCCACAGGAGAGGGGCAGGATAGGGGGTGTACCCACCACAGGGAAGGGACCCATTGGTCCCTGCCCTTTACCTTCCTGTAACGCCCCTAAATTTAGTATTTAGGGGCACCCTGAACCTTCCTTCCTCAGATTCCCGCAACCTAAGAAGAAAAAGGACGAAAGAAGATGCCCAGCAGAGGAGACTGCAGAGAACAACTGACTTGGCCCCAGCCCTACCGGCCCGTCTGCAGTTTCCAGAGATCTTGCGCCAAAAATCGTCTTGTCCTGCAGCCAGCGACCTCCAGAACCCCGGGGAGGACTGACTGCATTCAACAAAGACCGGATATCCTGTGAACAGCAGCTCTGTTCAAAAGAAACACCAAACAAAGACTCTGAGCCCGCTGAGGAAAAAGAAACCCGACGCCTGGAACCACCACTGCACCCGTCGCCTACAGCCCGAGTTCAAGTGGCCCACCGGTCCCAGCGAGGCCCCCCAGCGCTCCAGAGTCCGAGTCCACTGTGGGTTGACCCCTCCAGGACTCCCCGACGTCGCCTGCAGCCTCTGGACGAGACCCCCCCCAACCGCGAGTGGCCCGGTAAGGTGAAATCCGACCTCAAAAGACACCCCTGCATCCAGCCGTCCTGCGCCCTGGAGAAAGGAACCCAAGGTGCACCTACGTCCCGAGCCCTCCAACTTACCTGCCCAGCTGTTGGTTCCTCCTGGAAGTCTTCCTGGACCGAGCCTGCAGCTGAAAACCAAAACCGAAAATCCCCATTGAAAACAACAGGGCACCCGACGCCAAAACAGCACTCTGCACCCGGCCGCCCCAGCGCCGCTGAGGGTGCACCTTTTGTGCTGGCTTGTTTCCCAATTTGCCCTGAACTAAACCCTAGGAGCTTTGCTCCCACAACCTTGTGGCCTGCTCGCCAGCAGCCACCAACCGGAGGCCCCCCATCCCCCATAGGATAACATTGGGCCTCAACACTCTGCACCCGGCCGACCTAGTGCCACTGAGGGTGCAACAACAGTGCATCACTGACCCTGGGAGACCCCTGAGCCTATGCCCAGAACCTTAACTCTTCCAGTCGAGTACTTACCTGAAAACCGATAACCTACATTTTCTCCATAGGGTAACATTGACTGGTTTACACTGAAATTTCTTCTAAGTGTCGAGTTTTGAAACTTTAAAATAATCACTAAAAATCGTCCGATCAACGAAAACGAAATTACTCACCTGTTATCAGGAGAGATCCCAGTGCTGGATCTTGGTGCCCAGCACTGACCCTGAAAAAGTAATCATAACTGTACTTACCGGTAACTTGAATTTCCTTCCATAGGATAACATTGCCTGGTTTTTGCTGAAAAAGTTTCTAAGTGTCGATTTTGCAAACTTACAAATATTCGTTAAAAATCGCCTGTATAACAAAAACACATTCAACTGTTTACAGGAGATGCACCAGTGCTGGATCCAGCATCCAACACTGAGTTAGAAAAAGTAACAATAACCACACTTACCTGCTAAGTGAATTTCCTCCCATAGGATAACATTGGTGATTCTATGTGAAAAAGTTTCTAAGTGTCAACTTTTAAAATACAATAATATTCCTTAAAAATCACAACTGTAACCAAAACCTTTTACTCAACTGTTTACAGGAGATGTCCCAGGACTGAATCTAGGATCCAGTCCTGTGGTAAGAAAAGTAATCCAAAAAGTAATCTATTGCATTTAACTAGAAATTCCCATTGAGCTCAATGTATTATGGTGTTTGAAATTGTGTTGCCTATTGCAACAACTGTAACTATTGTATTCAAAAGTCTATTGCCTATTTGAAAAGTATTTAACTAAAGTAACTCATTCTGAGAAAGTATATTTTGATACCTATTGTTGGTTCTAAAATAAAACAACTATATATTTTGATACAAAACCATTGGCCTAGAGTTCAGTTCTTGAGTGTGTGAGACCATTTGCTGACTGAGTGTGTACAACAAATGCTTTACACTGTCCTCTGATACTGCCTTACTGCTCGACCAAGCTACCACTTTAGAGAGTAAGGTTATAGCTAACTTTAGCCTCTGCCAAACCTCTGGGGACTGTGGACTCTGTGCACACCGAACCTTACTTTGGTTCAGTATATACAGAGCCACTTTCTTACAAGACCTGAGCACAACGTTCCTGTGCTCCACTATTCAGGGGGTCATCGGGCTGCCTGTCCGTGTGCTACGCTGAGCACGGCTGTGCAAGGGGAAAGGGGCCGAGTGGGACCTCTGTTGAGGATTCCTTCCCGCTCAGCTATATGCGGCAAAACACCCAAATGCACCCACCGATCTCACCATGAGGAGGAGGGGCGGCTGGACTCACGATGTCGCCCCTCTCGGGTTGGCGGACCAAGAACTGACTCCTGTGGCTCCTACTCCTTCGCTGGTATGCTGGCCGATGCGGCTGGTGCGAGCAAAGGCGAGGTTACGGCTTCCACTTTCGGATGCTGCTGGAACCTTGGCGGCTTCTGTTGGTGTTGCCGGGTGCTGATGGAAACCTCGCTGCAGTGTGGGTTGCCAGGCAATGCTTGGGACTCATTGGTGCTCACTCAGCTGGCGAGTGGCCGGGCTCCGTTCTCCGAGGTCTTCCCCACCCGGGGAACTCACAACACAGCCCGGCTGGCGGTGCCTCGGTTGCTGCATGGCATAGTTGCAGGGGGAATCGGCTCAGGAATTGGGGCAAGGCAATTTCCAGCAAACAAAGCCCAAGAAAAACATTTCCAGCAATTAATGCACCAGGAAATTTCCAGCAAATAAAGCACCAGGAAATTTCCAGCAAATACCACAACAGGAAATTTCCAGCAAATAAAGCTCCGGGGATTTTCCAGCAAATAAAGCACCAGGAAATTTCCAGCACCAGGAAGACTTTGATGTCCCTGAGTCTTCCAAAACAGGAGGCAAGCACACACAAGCTCTTGGAGATTCTTCAGCAGCAGGATAACACAGAAGGGCAAAAAGAGTCAGTCCTTTTCCTCTGCAGACAGAAAAAGCAACCGCAGGCCAACCCACCCCTCACACAGAAAAGGTAGCGCTCCTCACACAGCTCTTCAGCTCTTCTTCTTGGCAGAATCCTCTTGTTTCCAGAAGTAATCTAACATCCTGGGGTTTAAGGTCTCATATTTATACCCCATTTTCTCATTGTTCTGTTTGCTTCAGAATCTCTGGGCTCAGACCAACCCAGTTCTGTCCTCCCTGGTCCAGGTTGACCACAGTGGGGGTGGAGACAGCTTTGTGCAAAGGAGACAGAGCCTATTTATCTGCTAGCAAAACTCCTCCCACCACTCTAAATGCAGACCAGGTCTATGCAGCCTAGCGATGAGCCACCCGGCAAGGCAGGACACACCTCAACCCCCCCTTGTGACTGTCTAGAGTGAATGCACATCCCCAGCTCCTCTCACTTCAAAACCAGGTGGTGAACACACAAACAGGCAGAGGCATACAGAATGGTAAAGCAAGAAAATGCCCACTTTCTAAAAGTGGCATTTTCAAACACAAAATTAAAAAACTACCTTTTACTAAAAGGTGTGTTATTACATTCTGAGTTCAGAGAGTCTACACTCCATTTCTCTATCTTGTCCCAATGGCAAGTTACACATGTAAGATGTTATAAGGCAGCTCCCATGGTAACCTATGGGACAGACAGCCTTTCCATAGTGAAAAACAATCAGGACATGTAAAACACACCAGCACATGTCCTACCTTTCACATACACTGCACCCTGCCCATGGGGGTACCTTGGGCCTACCTGAGGTGTGCCTTACATGTAAGAAAAGGGAAGGTTTGGGCCTGGCAAGTGAATGCACCTGCCAGGTCAACATGGCAGTTCAATTCTGCGTGACAGACACTGCGTTGGCAGGTCTGAGACACATTTACAGGGCTACTCATGTGGGTGGGACAACCAGTGCTGCAAGCCCAGCAGTAGCATTTGATTTATAGGCTCTGGCACACACCGTGCACTTTACTAGGGGCTTACCAGGAAATCAAATATGCCAATCATTATCACAATTTTACACAGAGAGCATATGCACGTTAGCCCTGATCAGCAGTGGTAAAGTGCCCGGAGTCCTATAGCCAACGAAAACAGGGTCAGAAAAATAGGAGGCAAAAGACAAAAAGTTTGGGGATAAACCTGCAAAAAAGGCAAGGTCTAACAGCAACACATCAAGGATTTAAGTGGTTTGTGGGAATGATGGTGGGATGTATGACGGAACAACGCATTCCTTTGCAACCCATGCCTTTACCACGCCTGCGTTACAACGCAAATGCCTTTACCATGTATAACCTTTACCACGCATGCTTTTACAACGTATTTTGTTGTAAAGCATGTATGGTAAAGGTCCATGCGTGATAAAAATGTTCCCTAACTCCTGCCCTCAGTCCTCAAGCCAGACCCTGAACCTCCCCCACCCGACCCTTTTTTAAAATACCCGACCCCTGCCCTAATCCCTAAAGATAGTCCCCTGCACGACCCCCACCACCCCTGCCCTTTTAAAATAAATACCCGACTCTGGCCTAAGACCTAATTGTAGAACCCAGCGCGAACCCACTGTCCCCTGCCCTTTTTAAAAAATACCCGACCACTGCCCTAATCCCTTAAAATACACTCCTGCACGACCCCCACTGCCGCTGCCCTTTTTAAAAAAAATCCATGACCCTGCCCTAAGGCCTAAACTTAGAACCCAGCGCGACCCACACCGCCCCTGCCCTTTTTAAAAATACCCGACCACTGCCCTAATCCCTAAAAATACACTCCTGCATGACCCCCACTGCCCAGCCCTTTTTATTAAAATCCACGACCCTGCCCTAAGGCCTAAACTTAGAACCCAGCGCGACCCACACCGCCCCTGCCCTTTTTAAAAATACCTGACCACTGCCCTAATCCCTAAAAATAGACTCCTGCACCACCCCCACTGCCCCCGCCCTTTTTATTAAAATCCACGACCCTGACCTAAGGCCTAAATTTAGAACCCAGCGCGACCCACACCGCCCCTGCCCTTTTTAAAAATACCCGACCACTGCCCTAATCCCTAAAAATACACTCCTGCACCACCCTCACTGCCCCCGCCCTTTTTCCTAAACCTGAAATCTAGAAACCAGCGCGACCACCACAGCCTTCTGCCCTTTTAAAAAATACCTGACCCCTGCCCTAATCACTAAAAAAAACACCCCTGGGTGACCTCCACCACCACCTGCCCTTTTAAAAAATAATCCTCCTTACCTTAACAGTACGACGACGAGGCAACTCTTGAAAGAGGAAGCGTAAGGATCTCTTTGCTCCTCATAACGACGCCGATAGCCTTGACCACGCAGGTGTCTTTACCACTGTTACCAGCATATGCCCTCACCACGTACGTTGCGTGGTGAAGGCTATGCGTGGTAACAATATATGCGTGGGAACGGCTGCGTGGTAAAGGCCCTGCGTGGAAACAGCCGCGTTGTAAAGGCTGTTTCCCATGATGGTGATGTGACCGTGTGTTATAAGGAATAAAGCCCTCCTACCATACATTATAAGGATTTTGCAAGTCATCTTGGAATTCCATGTCCTTCAGCCTCGTTCTTCCATATGGTTACAGAGCTCCTTGGTGACTGGCAATATCCTTACATTGGATGGCACGGGTACTTTATGGGATACTTTATCCCATATATATTGCCTATGATATATAAGAACAAACAAGATGGCCACCAGGCATCTGAAATGCAACGTTCCATAAGATACACTGTGGCATAGAATGGTTGCTGTAATGAAAGTGAAGCCTGGCATCCAAGTGGTGGGTAACAGAACAATTTGCCTAGGGATAACTCTCACTTGCTTTCATCAGTTCAGCTCCGCCTAACATCCTAGCCATAGGACATAATGACAATACAAAAAAAAACCTAGACATCCAACTCCTCAACTCCCATCTTTAAAGAGCCCCAATAAACATGCGACCAAAAGACCTACACGCCTTCTACAACTAGATCTCCACTGGGCAAACAGATACCAATAAAAACCACATTCAGGGTTGACCACAAAAAACACTATATGAAAAATGAAAACACAACATACTACAACACAAGTGAAGAAAATCAAGAAATGAAACAAACAAAAGCAATTATCACAGAGCCTACAGAAGAGACATCAGAACCACAACAAGGCAACACTACTTCACATGTTCAGCTAAAGAAGATCTGGTACTTCAAGGACCTAACCCTGTAAACCAAGATCAGGCTTTTTAACACCAACGTAAAATCAGTCCTTCTGCATGGAGCAGAAACTTGGAGGACAACAGTGACCACCACCAACAAAGTCCAGACCTTCATTAACACCTATCTGAGGAAAATATTCCAAATCCACTGGCCAAACACCATCAGCAACAATGACCAATGGCAGTAGACTTTCCAACTCCCTGCTCATGAAGAAATCCTGAAAAGATGCTGGGCTGGATAGGTCACACCCTCCACAAGCCCACATCAAACACCACCAGGCAAGCCTGACCTGGAGCCCTCAAGCGAAAAGGAAAAGAGGATGGCCAAGGAACACCTGGTGCTGTGAGTTTGAGGCTGACTGCAAGGAGATGGGTTACACCTGGAGTCTGATTGAAAGAAAAGCCCAGGACAGACATGGCAGGAGAGTCCTGGGTGATAGCCTATACCCCAGGAGGGGTAGTAGGCATTAATAAGTACCTCACATGCATAACTGAAGCAGACTGCCCTTCTAAAGAACTCTGCAAGATTCTAGCATAATTCCACAACGCAGGGTGTCAAAACACAGAAACACCGCAATTTCAAGACTTGTGTGACAAAACCTCCATGGAATTTATCTAAAAACCCTAATGAAAACATGGCCAACACCACACATTACCCAACCGACATAAAAAGAGACAAAATCAGTCTTCCACCTCTACATACTTTCAATATTCTCTCCAATAAAGATTTCCTTAAGATTATCATTGAAATCAGATTACTTCGGACCCAGCACCTCCAAAACTATTTAAAGATATCCTTCACACAATCTGTGCAGGGGAGCGAGCTAGATGCTTACTCAAGAAGTCCCTTCGAAAACCTCCCCATTTAGACCACTCCTCAAAAAGAGCAAGCATTGACAAAGCCAATAGGTTTCCCCTATGCAAGAGCTATTGGCTTTGCCAATATGTTTTAGCCATGTTGTACACCAATGTGGCTGCTGTTCAGCATGGCTAAAAGTTAGGGGCATAGAGGAGAGTGGCATGGAATGTCCTAGAGTGGAATGGCAAACAGTGGATGGAGTAGAGTGTCGTAGAGTGGAGTGGCATAGAGTGTTGTGTATTTTAGTGGCATAGAGTGGAGTTGCGTACAGTGGCGTACAGTGGCGTAGCATAGAGTAGAATGGACTGGTGTAGAGTGCATTGCTGTAGAGTGTTGGAGTGTATGGAGGCGTGGAGTGCAGGAGCATAGAATACAGCGGTGTATAGTGCAGCATTGTATAATGCAGTGGTGTAGATTAGAGTGGTGCATAGTAGAGTCAAGGGTCGGACCACAGCCTACTGAAATTCTCTTTACAAATTGTAACTACCTATGAAGATCACAGTAGTGAACAGAAATGGATTAGGCCCTGGAGAACAGTCAGTCTAGCATTCTTTGCACCCAATTTCAGTCCCCCTCTCCTAACAGGCGCCGAGAACATAGACCACGCAGTGGCCGCCTTAGAGAAGAAAATTATACGGGCCCTTGACATCATTGTACCTCTGTCTAAGGTCAAACATAAGTCCAAAGCGTCACCCTGGTTCACTGAATCCCTAAAATCGGATAAACTAGCCAGCAGGAAAGCCAAACATAAATATAGGAAAGCTAAAAGCACTGAGGGTAGACAGGCTGACAAACTCACCTGCAGACGTTATCTAGACAATATTAAGTTAGCCAAAAAAACGTATATATTATCAATAGAATCGACAAGGCTGCAAAGTCACACAAGGAACTTCAAAAAATCCTAAAAGAATTCACTAATCCTCATTCCTGCCAGTCTGACAGTCCATCCTCACAAGACTGGGTGGACACATTGTCCATCTTCTTTGAGGAAAAGATCGACATTATTCATGATACTTTCCTTAATCATAATACCGAAAAGCAAAATAACGTATCTGACTGTACCCGCTACAGCACTTCTAGAAGAGTTTACTGAACTTACTCAAGAAGAAGTTAGAACTGCCCTCCTCAAGATTAAATCGGGTTCTCCGGTCGACCCGGTCTCACCCCACATTCTGCCAACCATTGGCCCAGTACTGCTTAAAAGTCTCACTGACCTTTTTAACATGTCCTTAAAATAAGCAACAGTCCCTGTTAAATGGAAAGCAGATAGGGTCAAACCAATTCTGAAAAAGCCATCGGCAGATACTAAAGAACCCAGTAATTATTGGCCTATTTCTCTACTTCCTTACTTTGGAAAGGTACTTGAGTCCCTAGTCAACAAACAACTCACAATAACGAGCTGTTGGACCCCTCTCAGTCAGGCTTTAGGGCTGCCCACAGTACTGAAACATCTCTGGTCGAGGTAGTCGCCCAGGACATCGGGCAGTCAGCCATGCTTGTCCTATTAGATTTGCCTGCTGCCTTCGATTGTGTTATATTCTCTTACCTAATGTTGGTATTAAAGTTCTCTTCTTCCTTATAATTTTGGTTAGCTTTATAGTATACCATGTGTTCCTGCTCCCGCTCCCTTTTTCCACCCTCCTCCTTTCCCTCAGTGGTATTGCCCTTCTGTTGATCGTGAGGCTGCCTTAGAATGTTGGGAGCCTCAGAGTGAGGAGCAAGAGAGATAACGCAGAGGTTGAGTTATCTTAAGCTGTATGTTGGTGGAATTGTGGAGACCGAAAATAAATACCTTTTCTTACCTGCGTCTGGAGATTCCTACTTTGCAACAGATACCATCTCCCACAGTATATTAGAACAACAACTGTGGAAGATGGGAGTCAGAGGAACGGCCCTAAACTGGCTTGGAAGCTACCTAAAAGATCGAACCACCACAGTACAACTAGGCTCTTTGGTCTCTCGTAGTTGGTTGGTAAACAAGGGAGTCCCCCAGGGATCCATACTAAGTCCCATGCTTTTAAATCTCTATGTGGCACCTTTGTCCAAGGTGATCAGATCTTATTTGTTCGATGTAGTGTCATACGCTGATGACACCCAGCTGCTAATCACTCTCAGTCCCAATCTAACAGATACCAGAATCAGATTCAAAAGCTGTATGGCTCACATTAACATCTGGATGCAAACCAACCATCTGCAGCTTAATGCCAGTAAGACTGAGGTCATCCTATTCGGAAAGTCACATGAACTCTGGTCTAACGACTGGTGGCCCCTGTCCATCGCCTAAACCCATGGTACGTAACCTTGGAGTGAAAATTGATGACAAGCTGTCCATGAAAGACCATGTAAGCCATATAATGAGCACCTGCTATGGCTTAATGCAAAGCCTACGTAAAATCTTTCAATGGATTCCAGTAGAATCAAGAAAACCGCTTGTTCAGGGTCTAATTATTAGTCGTCTTGACTATGGAAATGCTCTGAAGGCCTCCATAAATGAAGAGCTTTTCACCAGACTCCAAGTCTTGCAGAACACCGCCGCCAGACTGGTGTTAAATCTTCCATCACGGTCCGCTTCTGCACCCAGTCTGAAAGCTCTTCACTGGCTCCCCATTAAGAAACAAATTTGTTTCAAAATCATCTGTCTGGTACATAAGGCCATGCATGGAAATGGGCCAAGCTACCTGGTCAAAAAACTTAATTGGTATTTACCTAATAGGAATCTTAGGTCTGGAACCAAACATCTTCTTACTCCACTCAGGGTTCGCACCGCCAGGAACGGCGGTAGATCTTTTTCTCATCTAGCTCTGCTCTTTTGGAATGAACTTCCATTGCAGCTTCGTATGATCATTGATCACAAACAGTTTCGAAAGAAGCTCAAAACCTGGTTCTTTTGACTGCTCTACCTCCTCCTGTCAGCTGTTTATCTTCTCCCTCACCTGCATTCGCTATAGCACTTAGAGACCCCTCCGGGTGACATGTGCGCTCAATAAAACCTTATGACTTATGACTTAATCGTGCAGAGTAGAGTGGCAGAAAGTGCAGTGGTGCAGAGTGGAGTGGCATAGAGTTGACTGATGCAGAGTGCATTGGCATAGAGTGCAGCAGAGTGGTGTAGAGTTCACTGGCAGAGTGCAGTGGTGCAAAGTAGAGAAGCATAGAAAGCTGTGGAATAGAATACAGCGGTGCAGAGTAGAGTGCAGTGGCGTAGAGCGCATTGGTGTACAGTATAGTGGTGTAGAAGACAGTGGCATAGAGTAGGTTGTTTCAGGGTAGAGTGAAGTGGCGTAGAGTGGAGTGGTGCAGAGTAGAGTGCAGTGGTGTAGAGTGGCATAGAGTGGATGGCGTAAAGTGGTGTAGAGTGCAGTGGCATAGAGTGCAGTCAATCAATCAATCAGGGAATTGTAAGCGCGCTACTCACCCGTGAGGGTCTCAAGGCGCTGAGGGGGGGGGTCCGCAGATCTGTTAGCCGAAGAGCCCGGTCTTGAGGGTCTTCCTGAAGGTGTTCAGGGAGGGGGCGCGTCTGATGTCTGCCGGTAACGCGTTCCAGGTCTTGGCTGCAATGTGAGAGAAGGATCTTCCGCCTGCTCTGGCTCTGTGGATGCGCGGGGTTTCAGCCAGTGCGAGGTTGGAAGATCGGAGGTTTCAGTGGTGAAGAGTAGAATGCATTGGCACAGAGTGCAGTTTTGCAGAGTGGCGTAGAGTGGAGTTGTGCAGAGTAGATGTGGTGGCCTAGATTTGAGTGGTGTAGAGTGCAGTGGTGAAGAGCGCAGTGGGATAGAATAGACTGGTGTGGAGTGCATTGGCATAGAGTACAGAGGGGCGGAGTAGAGAGGCGTAGAGTGGAGTGGTGCAGAGTGGAGTAAAGTGCAGCGGCGCAGAGGGCAGTGGGTGGTGCAGTGCAGAGTAGCGTGAACTGGAGTGGCATTGAGTGGAATATGTTTTGTGTGGTAGCACACTGCCATTACAGACAACAGATCTTTAATTGAAATGACCATTACAAATGCACATAAATACAGTTTTACTAATAAAACTATACAGCGCACAAACGATGTATGGAAATGGCATCACCTAGTGTATTGATTTGTATTGATCATATTAACCCCTTCGATGCTCATGTCCAGCACCTGAGCGGAATTCCGATCGCGGCGAAGCGGTTAAAGTATTTGTTTCAATATACTTCAGAATTTGCAAAAAATGTGCTTCATTAGTGCTTTCTAATTCTGATATATTCTGAAATACTTGCACAGCTCATTTAAACGTTGTTGTATGCTAGAAATAAAACCTTTCCTACCCCCAGTATCCAGCAAGATTGTCACATAAATCCTCTCACTTTGAAGTTGAGGAAAGAAAAGTAAACTCCAAAATCCATCGGAAGACAGAGTCTGGCATTTGACCTCTGCCTTTGAATGCACAGCAAATGTGACAAGATTTACAGGCCTGGTAACATCAAGGAGCACTCGTGGAAGAATACAACAAGAGGTAGTGTGAAAAGGCTTTGCTCCTTGGGAGGGACAAACTCACCCTGAGCAGTCAAAAACAAATAAAGCCAACAAATAGAAAGTCAGAAAATGTGAGTTGCAAACCACAAAGCCAATGGTAAGTATCGAGCGGAATGCATTCCGAGGGAAGCTTTCTAAATGTCCCCAAGATGTCTTTGGCTAACCAGACAGCTGCGCTGTTTATTAGGCTTTGACCTAAAAAGCAATCAGGAGATGCATGTACGAGATATATGTGTTGACATGTAGGCACTTGATAAGAGCCACCAATGCTAGACCATCACCAATACCACCTCCACCACCAATATCATCACTACCAATAATACACCAGTACCAACACCATTGTCCTCAATAACACATCTATCAACACTAAAGGAACCAACTCCGCCAACAATAATATCACCACTACCACTAACACACCACCACTGATACCATAATCCTCAATCGCACCAATATCAATACTAAAGGAACAAATACCAACACCACAACCAATGATATCACCACTACCAATAACACACCACCACCAATACCATCATCCTCAATACCACCAACATCAACACTAAAGGAACCAATACCATACCACTACCAATAATATGACACTACCAATAACACACCACCACCAATACCATCCTCCTCAATGCCACCAATATCAATACTAAAGGAACCAATGCCACAACACAACTTTCAAGCACTGGCAAAGCCAATATGTCTAGCTTTAACGTCCTATCTCCTGGAACATAATTGCTGCATGCCTATGTTTATATGCGTTGACACATTTAACAGTAATATAAAGTGAGCAGCACTTGCTCTTTCATATTTCTCCTATGTGCTTTGTGTTGTATTCCCCTTGTTTTAGTCTCACCTGTGGGTAGAGTGGGTTGGCCGAGGCTAAGAGGGCTATATGACAGGTAGAGAGTGGATGAGATGGAGCAATTCGTGGAGATTGGGACAGTTTTTGGATTGCTGCAGTAAGTGGAAGATGTACAGGGCAGAGGGTACAAGTAAAAGAATAGATGTGAAGGGGTGAGAAGAGATGCTGTCAGGGGTGCTATCAGTGAGTATAGGGGCACTTGGGGTGGGTAGCTGCACGTTAGCTTGGTAAAGGCCCTGTCGATAGATAGGGTCTCTCTTGGTGGGTAGCTGTGCTGATGGTGAGTAATGGCCTAGTCGCTAGGGGTGCTCTTAGAATGTAAAAGCGCTGATGGTGGTTAGGGACAGACCAGTTGAGTAGTTGTGGTCTTGTTTGAGTAGGCACGCTCTTGATGTATTTAGGTGCGGCCCCGGTGAGGGTTAGTGGTCCTCTTGGTGATGATGCCCTTGTGGTGGGCAGTAGCTGTGAAAGTGGGGCTTATGCCCCACTGTTGATAAGGGCAGGCATTAGTGTACAGCTTGTAAGAAGGGTAGAGATGCCTCTGTGATTTGGTTGGGGGCAGGGGGTGGACCGTCTCTGGGGCTTCATACTCACCACCTCTGACAGTTTGAGGGCAAAGCGTTTGGCTGGAGATGCTTTCACCCCACAAAGGTGGGTGCCCCCTTGTTCAGCACAACAGTGGGCTCGTAGACAGGATTATCCTCCTCTGCCATGGCCACCCTGGTAACACGAATAGATCAATGAGAAACAACACTAAACAAATAACAAGGACCGCCACAAGGCACCTCCTCAGCTTTGAAGCATAGATGACCTGCTCCTCAGCACCTCAACACCAATTTCTGCCCCCCGCAGCGATGTGCTGAGGTCAACATGCACGGAAGCAGGAGCTCGACAAGAGAGAGTGAAACTCCGAAGCGAAAGTGAAAGCAGCAGCTCCCCGAGGTGACCTGTCCAGGAAGGAGGAGCTGACTCCGTCTAAGCGATCTAAACACCCCGCACACCACAAGATGCAACTTTACAGTGCAACGCCCCTTCTGTCAAAACAAAGAACAATATGATCAAACTAAGTAACTTTCAATCACAATTCGCATTCTTCTTGATTCCCACAGAGGCTCGACACTCAATTGTTTCCAGTAAGCAATTTGAAGTTTTATTTGCCTCATAATTTTTTTTTTGTCTATGTTCTTTTTTAAACAGCACCCCCCCTTTTACGTTGCACGACGCAAAACGCAAACATGCAAAATGTATTGGTTTTAAAAATACAGAACATACCAGTGATGCCAGACTGAGAAAAGTCGACAAACCAAAACCAAGATGGCACGCATGGGATTGGGTGCATGTGGGCCATGGCAATTGGTCTGAGACGTGGCTGTGTGCACTCGCCGTGCCACCTCACAGGAGGAAATGAAATGAAGTACCAGAAGTTTGTACTTTAACAGAAAGGTTAGACATCTAGGAAGTATGAAGCTAGGACATAGACAGGGCACACATCATCTGGAAGCGCTCCATTCAACACGTAATTATGAGCATACAGAAATAATTGTTGTGTCATACATATGTAAGGTGGTACCTTGTGGCTTGCCTGACCTTACTGTGGTGACCACATCCCCTGACCGCAGACTGCACATGCGTTTATCAGTGTGAAGGTGTGGAAGCGTGAGGTTGGAGCGGCGAGTGAAAGGGAACCGAGTGAGCCTGCCGGAGGAAAGAAGGCTACTACTGCAGAGTGAGAGCAGAGGATATGGCTTTGAGCCCACACACAGTCAGCGCTAAGACAACTGTGGCTTTGCGTGCATTAGTGCACGCGCAGATAAGGGAGCAAGTGAAAACATGAGCGCTTGTGAAAAGCACTGTTAATCAAAGAAAAAAGTAGTCCCGAAAACATTTCCTAAATGGGACAAGAGTAAGGCTTCAAGTAATGGGGCAATGATCTGTGGGAGGGACAAGCCCACAAAAAGGAGGGACAAATAGGAAAGACTGGTCACTTGGAAGCACGGCTTTTTAAAGCACACTCGAAGAAACAAATGAAAAGCAGCGGGAGGGCTGTAAGCCCACAAAGTATATACAACATGTCTCGAAGAGACAGCGCTAGCGTTGCCTAGGCTCGAGCTAAAAAACTGCATGCATCTGACCCAGCAAAGTAAAGGCCTATATCAAATGTACCATTCTTATGAAAAATATTTGAAAGAGCAGTGTTTACCCAACTTTAAAAAATTACAGAAGATAAAGGCTTAATGTCAGATCAAAAGTCCTGCTTCAGACCAGGCAGAGGCACAAAGTCAGTTATCATATTCCTTAGGCATAGTCTAATACTCACAAAGGACAAAACTAGAATGGCTGCCCTATTACTTCTTGATTTACCAGCTGCAATTGACACTATCCACAACCACACATTACTATACATCTTGGAGCATGTAAAAATTACCTAAAATGTGTCACTTCCTACAGCAGGGACATACATTGTGCACTTTACCTACCACCTTTCACATCAGTTCCTCACACCCAACACTTTGGCATCCCTCAAGGGTCCATCATATCCCCTCTATTATTTAACATCTATCTGGCCCCCTTCCCAAACCTGATTAAATCATTCAATCTCACCTGTTACAGCTATGAAGATGAAACACAAATCATTTTTAAAAATGGATGGCGTGGAAGACCTCTACAACTCAAAACTTAATGATTGCCTTCACAGCATAAAGACATCAATGATAAATACCCATCTAAAGCTCATCATCACAAAGACAGAGATCATAACCTGCGGACAATGGCAAAATTATCAGCCTACCGCCATATTGGCCAAGGAACTCAAAGCCCCTGCAACAACATCAGAAATCTAGATTCTGTAACCATGTAACCAATTACCATGAATTCAGACCTAACGTTGATACCACATGTTAACAACGTAACAAAGAGTGCCATTGATGAGTAAGTGCCTTCTGTGAATACCAAAATGAGTAAGTTACACAAAATGAGTAAGTTACTCATTTTGGTATTCATAAAGGCACTTACTCATTTATGAGTAAGTGCCTTCTGTGAATACCAAAATGAGTAAGTTTCACAAAATGAGTAAGTTACACAAAATGAGTAAGTTACTCAAAATGAGTAAGTAAGTGCCTTCTGTGAATACCAAAATGAGTAAGTGCCTTCTGTGAATACCAAAATGGTAGTAAGTTTAGGATTTTGTCTTAAGTTAGTTCTGTGAATCGGGCCCTATGTCAACAGCCTATACCATTGTGCACCCAGATTTATCTTACACAAAATACAACTTGTATAAAATGCTGTTACAAGACTTCTTCTCCACCTTCACCCAATAGAACGCATAACTCCAGTCTTACAAATCATTCCCCTGGCTACCTACAGCTAGAACGACAATTTTCAAGGCGGTCTGCATTGTCAAAAGAACCTCCCAAGAAAAAGGACTGCTATACCTGCACATTAAATTTAATCAATACAAGTAATATAAACACTGTGCTCCAGGGTTGCACCCCATACCATCATACCGCCTTACTATAAGTAATTCATAGGAGGAACTACTTTCTCAGCACAGGCAGCCAAGCTCTGGAACTCAGTATCAGTCAACATATGAAGTATCCATAAACATATACACTTCAGAAGACAGTTGAAAACATGGGGGCCGATTCACAGAACTAATCTGAGATAAAATCCTAAACTTACTACTTTTGGTATTCACAGAAGGCATTTAGTAGTAGTAAAGTTAGGACTCCTAACTTTACTACTACTAAACTGAGATAAAATCCTAAACTTACTACTTTCGGTATTCACAGAAGGCATTTAGTAGTAGTAAAGTTTGGACTCCTAACTTTACTACTACTAAATGCCTTTTGTGAATACCGAAAATTGTAAAGTTAGGATTTTGTCTCAGTTTAGTAGTAGTAAAGTAAGGAGTCCTAACTTTACTACTACTAAATGCCTTCGGTGAATACCAAAAGTAGTAAGTTTAGGATTTTATCTCAGATCAGTTCTGTGAATTGGCCCCATGGCTATTTCCATGATATCTGCATTGTCTCACATCCCTGGGATAGAACCCTTTAAGACAATCGCACCATTAAGTTCAATGTTCAGTTAACAACTCACTGATACGGAACAACCCAACCAGAAACTATTTCTGGCTCGCACTAATACAAATACGATAACCCTCAATGGTCGGTAGCTAACTGTATCTTACCCCTCTTACACTCATGTAAGACATATCTGATAAAGAGCCTGTCTATCACTAGTACTGTACAAGTCAATAAACCAGACCACGCAATGGACAGGCATGGAACCATTGAAGAGAACTGTCATGTATGGTTGGACCATCAGAGGACTTTAATCTAGTTCACCGCTGCAGGTCCCAGAAAACTGTATAATATGACTGCTTCTTTACATTTCACAATGACACTAGGGGTGGGCAATGAACTTTGCTCCGCTAGGGAGTTTGCGGAGAATTGTTAAACTACGTCCCTCCGCGTAGTGGAATCAGCTACTAAACTGCACCCACAGATGCTTTGAATAAAGCAACTTTACATGCTAAAAAGCATATAACCAATTCACAAAAGTGAACTTTGATTTTAAATATCAGCCAATGAGAGAGGTGATGATTTTGGGATCCCCCATAACCTAGGGGGAGGACCAAGCAGATGCCTTGAACACAAAGAGCACATCATGCTGAACGATTCAGTGGTGGTCCCATCCTGTTAGGACCACCCAAAGCACAGTTATGGGCAAAATACAATCCCAACCAAAGGCCCTGCAAAGCATTATGGGATGAGATTAGCAGTGGGCAGTGAATATTATAGTATCCAATCTCAAAATAATTCTACAAAGAGCTGCAGTTCAACTCGTCGTTACTAGGTGTCCCTCACGAGTCAAATGCAAAAGCATTGAAATTATTACATCAAGCTGCAGTTCCACTAGTCGTTACTAGATGTCCCTCACGAGTCAAATGCAAAAGCATTGAAACCCTTTCATGAAGCTGCAGTTCCACTAGTCGTTACTAGGTGTCCCTCACGAGTCAAATGCAAAAGCATTGAAACCCTGAGCTGAGAGCTAATACTATAAATTCTACAAAGAGCTCAACTGCAGCTTCATGAAAGGGTTTCAATGCTTTTGCATTTGACTCGTGAGGGACATCTAGTAACGACTAGTGGAACTGCAGCTTGATGTAATAATTTCAATGCTTTTGCATTTGACTCGTGAGGGACACCTAGTAACAACGAGTTGAACTGCAGCTCTTTGTAGAATTATTTTGATATTGGATACTATAATATTCAGTGCCCACTCCTAATCTCGTCCCATAATGCTTTGCAGGGCCTTTGGTTGGGATTGTATTGTTGCCCATAACTATGCTTGGGGTGGTCCTAAGAGGATGGGACCACCACCGAATCGTTCAGCAAGATGTGCTCTTTGTTTTCAAGGCATCTGCTTGGTTTTCTCCCTAGGTTAGGGAGGATCTCAAAATCATCACCTCTCTCCCTGCTTGCTAAATTTACATTTTCACTTTTGTGAAATGACTATATGCATTTTAGCATGTAAAGGCAGAGATACTTGTTATTTTATCAAAAGTGAATGAGGTCTCTGTTTTATTAAGTGGGAAGCGGAGCGAAGTTGCGGAAGTGGAATTCACTGAGTTTATGTTCAACTTCGTGGAATTCTGCGTAGTAGTACTCCGCCAACAACGCCCACCCTTAAATGACACTCAAATATAGAACGATGATAACAAAGCCCATCCCAGAAGATCCCTCCACTTATTTTCTCTCTCCAACCATGCCAGCTCAGGATCAAAACTATAAACAAAATCTCAGGTTCGACAATCCAGTGCAGTAACCAGTTAAGTAGGCTGTGGTTATAAGAAATACCATGAAGGGACCTGCAGAGCTGCTCAAAGGTGCCAGCTTACTGAAAGCCACAAACTGCATCTGTTTCTCACACCTCATTACCCACCACACTGTTAAGCAATGTGCCCCAGTACACATCAACTGCAATTCAGTGGTCATCATGCACAACATGGAAACACTTCCCACAAAGGATCACAAAACATAGACAACAACCTGCAAACCACGCATTCTGCATGGAGTAGCTTCTGACCATGTATGCAAGTGTTTCAGTGCCCCACATAAGGGTAGTAAGCGCTATATATATGCTGAAATATAATATAATAGGATGGCCCACAAATATGCTCCACTCAACAGACATCAATATCAGAAAATCTCTTGCACTGTCTCGAGTAACTGAATATAACCTTCTGAGCGCCCCCACACCAAGAACCAAAGGCAGGAGATGGTTGTGCGTATTACAGCAACCATGAGAAAGGCAGCACGCCTTTACCACAAAATGCTGTGGACCAAGCAAAATGTGGATCCCTTCTTTGTCACCAGTGAAATAATGAGCAGACAGTTACAAGGTAACCAGTCCTTAATAAGAGAAACAGACACAGAGACGTTACAGGAGCAGTCATAGGTTCAGGTTGTGGGTAGCAACGGTCGCAACTTTCAACATCACGGTGTGTGTGTGTTGTATGCACGTGCACAGTGAAAACTGATCAAGAAAGTGCATGCAGTCAGCTGACATCATAACACTTCTCCTTCCTTCAGAATTTAAGATAAATACGCAAGAAGGCAAAATAACAAAATATTGAAGGGAAAAGGGAAAAGCGCAACATGGAAAATCCCAAAGAAGCAAAATTCAAATCCATTACAAAATAAATGAGTTCATTGGGCAAACACATGTGCCTACCACCACCTGTGTACACAACACTTCCAATGAAGGTAATATCAGACTCTCCTTGATTGACACTGGCACTGGTATTAGCCTCCTGATCTTGCTCAAACACATCTGATCATTCATTAAGTTTAGGTGATAACTTCATTCTCAAAGCACTAGACTGTTTTGTTGATCTGTGTATCATCGTCCTGTTGTCCATAAGAGTCTGTTAGATGTAATTCCAAAGTCACAGTTACCTTAATCACCATTAACCACCTTGCTCTTTACAAAATTAGAACATAATTTGTCATGGATCAGATACAATACAATACAATGGCATTTATAGAACGCACGGCTACTCCTGAGGGTGCGTTCCGGCGTTAACAGCAGGACTGACTGCCTTAGAGAGCAGATTAGCATACTAGACAACTGACCTAAGCATTAAACAGGTGGGTCTTCAAGCCTTTCCAAAAGATCCTTTCCGAGGGAGCAAAACGAAGGCTGGACGGAAGTGAATTCCAACGTTTTGCCGTCAGAAAGGTAAAGGATTTCCTACTACCATTCTCCTTCCCTGGTGTAAATCGAGTATTTCTCAGCTCTCTTCACTTTGCATGGTCAATCAATCAGGGAATTGTAAGCACACTACTCACCCGTGAGGGTCTCAAGGCGCTGGGGGGAGGGAGTAGCAGTTCCGTTCAAACGAAGTGCCAGGTCTTGAGAGCCTTCCTGAAGGAGTTCAGGGAGGGGGTGCATCTGATGTTGATAGCGAGCTCGTTCCAGGTCTTGGCCACGACGTAGGAGAAGGCTCTTCGCCCTGTTCTGGCTCTGCGGATGAGCGGGGTTTCGGCAAGGGCGAGGTTGGCGGAGCGGAGGTTTCTGTTGGGTGCGTGGAAGGTGATTCTCTCGTTGAGGTATTGGGGTCCTTTGTTATGTAGGCATTTGTAAGCGTGGGTGAGTATCTTGAATGTGACTCTTTTATCGACGGGGAGCAAGTGAAGGTTCCATAGGTGTTGGCTGATGTGTTCGTGTCGGGGGATGTCGAGGACGAGTCTGGCTGCGGTGTTCTGTATCATCTGGAGCTTGCGGAGTAGGGACTTGTTGATGCCGGCGTAGAGGGTGTTTCCATAGTCCAGTCTGCTTGTTATGAGTGCGTGGGTGACCGTTTTCCTTGACTCGGGGGGGATCCATTTGAAGGTCTTTCGGAGGATGCGGAGGGTGTTGAAGCAGCTGGAAGCGACGGCGTTGACCTGCTTGTTCATGGAGAGGGAGGAGTCGAGTACGATGTCGAGGTTTCTGGCGTGGACCGTGGGGGTCGGAGGGCTGCCGAGGGCGGTGGGCCACCAGGTGCTATCCCATGCTGACGGGGTGGTTCCAAGTATGAGGACTTCCGTCTTCTCTGCATTGAGCTACAGGCAGCTGTTGCTCATCCAGGATGCGACGTCCTGCATCCCGTCTTGGAAGTTGAGTCTGGTGGTGGTGGGGTCCTTGGTGAGAGAGAGGATGAGCTGGGTGTCATCGGCGTTGGATACTATGCTTGTCGTGTAGTTCCTATAGTACCAATGCAGGACATGCGCGTTTGGATAACATAAACTGTGGGCTTGGTGACTGACTGGCTCTGTGCACCCCCACTGCGTATGTTAGACTGATTTGCATTAGCTCGCTCACAGTGCCTCTAGAATCTCCCTAGAATCTCCTCTTATCGGGGAGAGATTAGTTTCTGGCAACCTTAGATCATGACAACCCAAATTCCTCAGAATCGTGGAAACAATGTACTACCTTTCACTCAGTCACTCGTGCTTACTTATTCGGTTTGTCTCAGAGAGTGACACAGAATAAACAGTCTGGGCGTTTCAATAAGTATTTATTGAACAGTTCTTATTCTAGTGTAAAATATATGTGCTGCAGTAACCAGCAAACAATAGCAGAGATATATTATCAGCAGTACGATAAAAGCAAAGGGATAGAACAGTTCTACCATATTGCAATAATCATGAATACATACATGAGTATAAAAAGCATTATGAAAAGTGCGCGTACTCCTACGATGCCTAACTAGATGTCCCTGAGTGTACTTAGCATATGTGTAGGTCTAAAAGCCTAAGAGCCAAGAATTCTTCTAGGATTTAGTCAAACCCCCATACCTGAATAGAGAGAGTGTGGGACCCCGTTCTGGTCTCGAGTTGGACACCCCGCAAGGGCTGTGTTAGACCACTGTCAGCTGGAGCGACTGCATGCAGGAGCCTCAGCGTCTCTGGTCAGTGTGTCAGCATGGAAGTCTCGGTTCCCTCTGTCTTACCGGGGTAAGATGTGGTGTATTTATACCCTGAAGACTCTAGTTGCTTCGTATGGTTTGTATTGGCCCTTGTTAGGCGTGAGGAAGACGTCAGGGGTGAACTTTGTACATATATATTATGCAGGTGGTGTATTCCTAGAGAGCCATGCATAATTGATGAGTACAGTGTGGGCCTGTGTTTGGGAAAAACCCTGCTGTATTCAAAACCACGGGCTAGATAACGTTCAGCCCTCAGAGCTCGTTGTGCACTAGCGAGGACCAATGTAGGTGAAAGATCATGCCTATATAAGGAATCACGACTATAATAGGACATGTACAGTTATGACCATAATAGGGCATATGCGGCTTTGACCATAATAGGGCAAGTACGAATATGACCGTATTAGGGCAAATACGAATACGTCCATTTTAGGGCATGTATGAACGGGTCTACATTAGGGCCTCTATACGGGACATACGGGACAGGCCGTGCTGTCTGAGGATGGCGGCGAGGTGGGCCATGTAGATGTTGAAGAGGGTTGGGCTGAGTGATGATCCTTGGGGCACTCCACAGTTGATTTCTGTTGTATCGGAGAGGAAGGGTGGCAGTCTGATTCTTTGGCTTCTATCGGGAAGGAACGAGCGGATCCAGTCGAGGGCGGTTCCTTGTATGCCGGCGTTGTGAAGTCTGGCGGCGAGTGTGCGATGGGAGACGGTGTCGAAAGCTGCTGACAGGTCGAGTAGGATCAGGGCTGCGGTGTGTCCTTGGTCGAGGAGGGTGCGGATGTCATCTGTGGCGGCGAGTAGGGCGGTCTCGGTGCTGTGGTTGCTGCGGAATCTGAATTGGGAGGGGTCGAGGATGGAGTTGTCTTCGATGAACTTAGGTAGCTGTGCGCTGACGGTCTTCTCAGCGACCTTTGCCGCGAAGGGGAGGAGAGAGATGGGCCGGTAGTTCTTGAGGTCCATGGGAGTCCACGCCGACCCACATCGCCGGACACACGCTCGACGCCATCTTCTCCTCAAGCTCCCACGTCTCCTTCAGCCACACCTCCGAACTCACCTGGACCGACCACCACTGCATCCACTTCACCTTCCGGAAACCCGCCGCACACCACCGCACCCTACAGATCCCCCGCAGATGCTGGAGCAAAGTCACCGAAGACCAACTCCAGACAAACCTCGCTCTCAGCCCACCCAACGACCCCTCCAACCCCGCCGCCCGCAATCTCAGACGATGGATGGACGACTGCGCCAACACCTTAGCCCCGCTGAAAAACCAACCTACAAAGACACCAGCAAGAGAGCCAGCTGGTTCACCTCAGAACTCCTAGCATCCAAGCGCACCTGCCGGAAACTGGAGAACAAATGGCACAGCGAGAAGACGCCGGACAGCCGCGCAGCCCACAAAGACGCCATCCGCAACCACCATCACCTCATCAGGTCCGCCAAGAGGACCTCCTTCAAAGACCGCCTCGACAACAACGCACACAACAGCAAGGAGCTCTTCAGCATCGTGAAGGAACTCTCCAACCCCAGCTCCAATGCCAACGACATCCCGCCGTCGCAAGCCCTGTGTGATTCCCTCGCCACCTTCTTCCACCGCAAGTTCGCCGACATCCACGACAGCTTTGACTCCCGGACGACCCCAACAGGCCCCTACACATCAGACCCGCCGCACCCCATCGACCACGACCCCCTGACAGCCTGGGTCAACGTGAACACCGAGGACACAATCAAGACCATGGGCACAATCCACTCCGGCTCCCCAACAGACCCTTTTCCACACCACATCTTCAACAAAGCCGGCAGCTCCATCGCACCCCACCTGCGCAACGTCATCAACCTCTCCTTCGAGACCGCGACCTTCCCAGAGAGCTGGAATCACGCCGAGATCAACACCCTACTCAAAAAACCCAAGGCGGACCCGAGCGACCTCAAGAACTTCCGGCCCATCTCCCTGCTTCCATTCCCAGCTAAGGTCATCGAGAAGATCGTCAACAGACAGCTCACCCGCTACCTCGAAGATAACAGCATCCTGGACCCCTCCCAGTCAGGATTCCGCAGCAACCACAGCACCGAGACCGCCCTCATCGCTGCCACAGACGACCTCAGGATCCTGCTGGACAACGGCGAGACGGCGGCCCTCATCCTCCTGGACCTCTTCGCTGCCTTCGACACTGTCTGCCACCGCACACTACGCACACGCCTCCACGACGCAGGGATCCGAGACAAGGCCCTGGATTGGACCACCTCCTTCCTTTCCGGCAGAACCCAGAGCGTCCGCCTCCCCCCATTCCGATCCGAAGCCTCCGAGATCATCTGCGGCGTACCCCAGGGATCTTCCCTCAGACCGACACTGTTCAACATCTACATCCACTCGCACGCATCGCCCGACAGCACGACCTCAACATAATCTCCTACGCCGACGACACTCAACTGATCCTCTCCCTCACCGCCAAATCCAACCTCCACGAAGGAATGAAAGCCGTCGCCGACTGGATGAAGTGCAGCCGACTTAAGCTGAACACAGACAAGACGGAGATCCTCATCCTCGGCTCCAACCCATCAGCCTGGGACGACTCCTGGTGGCCCTTGTCACTAGGGGCACCCCCGACACCAACCGACCACGCACGCAACCTGGGAGTCATCCTCGACTCAACGCTCACCATGACCAAGCAAGTCAACGCAGTCTCCTCCTCCTGCTTCAACACCCTCCGCATGCTCCGCAAGATCTACAGGTGGATCCCGACAGACACGAGAAGAACAGTCATCCAGGCCCTCGTCAGCAGCAGACTCGACTACGGAAACGCCCTCTACGCAGGAGCCCCGACCAAGCTCATCAAACGACTGCAAAGAATCCAAAAGGCCTCTGCACGCCTGATCCTCGACATTCCACGCCACAGCCATATCACCCCCACCTGAAAAACCTGCACTGGCTCCCCGTCGACAAGAGAATCTCCTTCAAACTCCTGATCCACGCACACAAGGCACTCCACAAAACCGGCCCAGCCTACCTCAACAGTCGACTCTCCTTCTACGTTCCCAACCGTCAGCTCCGCTCCGCCGACCTCTCCCTGGCCACCGTCCCGCGCATCCGGAGAACCACCACCGGAGGCAGATCCTTCTCTCACCGCGCTGCCAAGATCTGGAACACCCTTCCCCTCAACCTACGACAGACCCAAGACCTGCTGACCCTCAGGAGACGACTCAAGACCTGGCTATTCGACCAGTAGCGGCAACACCCCCCCTCCTCTCCCTCAGCGCCTTGAGACCCTCGCGGGTAAGTAGTGCGCTTTACAAATCTTGTGATTGATTGATTGATTGATCTGCTGAGGGTTTCTTGAGCAGGGGTCTGACTTCTGCGCGTTTCCAGTCGTCGGGGAAGGTGCCGGTTGTGAAGGTGGTGTTGATGGTGCGTCGCAGTTCTGGTGCGATGGTGGCGGCAGCTCTGTGGTAGATGTGCGGTGGGCACGGGTCCATGGGGGCCCCTGAGTGGATGCCTTTCATGGTTGCTGCGGTCTCTTTGGTCGTGACCGGTGTCCAGGTGGCGATGGTGGGCTGGCTGGTGTTGCGGGAGCGCGTGGTGATTGTGGAGTCAGGAGTGTGGTCGCTGAAGTTTTCATAGCGGTTCCTAATTTTCAGATGGAGCTGAGACAAAAGCTATGGTTAGGCAGTTCGGTCTGTGGTACTCATCAAAGGGCACAGAAGGGTTGGTCAAAAAGATGCTGATGCGTGACATGGATAAAGGTCCCGCCACCCTCCAATATCCCCATGGCCAGAGGTTGTGCACCCTTTGTTATGGGGAAAGAAATGGACATTAAGTTCCGGGCTTGCCAAAATGTGGCACTTTACCCAGAGACCCCTGGGTATGGTGAAATTCCATACTCAACAGTCACTGGTGCTAAGGCATTGGAATGATGAGCAGACAGGTCCTGGGAAAGAACAGTCTTTGTTAAGAAACAGCTGATATAGAGCCGGAACAGCAGCAGTCAGGGTTTCTGGCAGCTACTGCTGCAATGATCAACATCATGGTATGTATATATACAGTGCAAACATTCCAAGACAGTGAGCGAGGGCAGCACACATCATAAAAGGCATACAATTACAGTGGCTAACGAGGAGGCAAATCTCTTAGTTCACAAAATTTGCACGTATGTTGAAATTATGTCATTTTAAACATATTTTTCTTCTTCCTTAGTAGGGAATGGAGGGAGTATATTTTCTACTACACCATAATTACATGCAGAGATTTCACTAGTGCAAACTTGTAGCAAATCTGTTTTGCTGTAGTGGACAGATCAACCTGATTTCGCCTGAGCCTTAGTTCCTTCTTTTACAATTGAAAGTGGGACAAGATTAATGTGCTTGTTTCTGGAGTAGGCAAGCAGCAAAACAGTGCAAAATCAATTTGCCCCTTTTTCCCCTCAGTGAATGTATTTCTAAAATACAGACCAATGGTCTGATTTAGAGAAACTTCATATTGAGTGTACTCAGAGGCTCTTCTGTCTCCACCTTCATCAACAGGGCCGGACTAGGAACCTAAAGTAGCCCTGGCAATTTTGTCAGACAAGTGTGAAGCACTGCTGTTTTGTTACTAGCTGCCGATATTGCACCACTGCTGCAAAACTGGCCCCCAGTAACAAAACCGCCCCCACCACTACAAAACCAGCCCCCCACACTTCCAGCCTCCCGGAGAAATGCCCGCTGTGACCAGTCCGGCCCTGTTCACCAAGGTCCAAAGTCAGCTCTGTCTGAAATGGTGGAGCATCAGCCACTCAGTCTAGGATGAGTGGCCTTCCACCACATCTCGTGGAGATGACTCTACAAAAGACTATGGGCCAGATTATGAGTGGCTCCAGTAATCCCAACCCGTTTGAAGGAAGTGACCCGATTAGGGTCACTCGGGTCACTCACGACCAACTCTCAGCCTTCCATACAAATGAAGAGTCGCTAAGACAGTAGAGAATACAAACCAATATATTTATTCAGATACACTCGAGCGGAGCCCAGTCTCCCAGCTTCTTAAGATTGCTGCAGAGGGCCAGACATCAGCAAACATGGAGATACATTATGTACAATTCAGAACCAATGAAGGCACGCCCATAATGGAATTTTCAAGGCAGATGCAGTTAAACAAAGAAGTACAGAAGGATAGGTTTCGATTCTGAGGCCGTACACACACTATCTCCTACCCAAGGGCACTCTGTCCGTGCCCGCCACTAGACTAGTAGGAGAAGGCCTCTATCTAGTGGGAAAGGTATGCGCTAATAAGAACAGTGTATTCATTAGCAAGGCCCAACCTTGGAGAAATGAAACTTACCACAGGCCGTTTCTCAGAGGAAAATAAGGATTAGTTTCGATCATGGTCCAAAGTGGCAGCCAAACATAAAATGGTGCCGCGAATGCTAACTTACATAGAATAATACACAGACAAAATAACGAAAACATTTTAATTCTAACAGACCGTCCTTTTAGGATGAGCTAACTATTTTATGAAATGATCAAAGAAAATATAACATTTTCAAGGACAAAGGAGCATCAGTATTAGGAGCAGGTCATATATTCAGTATCAGGGAAGGAGGCTGCAAGGAAAGACGTAGTCTCAAAAATACCTTCATCAATCTGCATCAAATCGTCAATATCCTTTTGTATTATAATCGCAGCATTAGTATCATGAATTGATATTTTCTGTTTGGGAGTGAGGATATTGACACAATAGGAGCAACAAGCTGGAAGACATAGTATGCAGAGGCAACATGTAAAGAAGATACCAGCAACCACAGCCAAGAAAGTGAGGATCTTCCAACCCCAGGATGTTAGCGTATTCCAAAACCACCCCGACAGAGTCCAAGTATCTTTTTCTTGGTGTATCTCAGCTGATATTCTATGTAATTTTTGTATAGCTGAATAAACATTGGGAGGGTTATCAGGTATATAAACACAATAGCTGCTTCCAATGACACAACAGGCTCCTCCCCTATCTGCAAGTATAACATCTAGAACCATCCGGTTCTGCAAAGTGACTAATCTCGTAGCCTGGAGCACAGCAGTGATATTTGTCATTATCCCAGCAGTTGTATTGATAACCCCTTCAACAACTCTTGTTAACTGATGAACTTGAAGGCTATTAGCCATGGGGCCCCAAAAAAGGTAGCAGTCCCTTCACAGCGTCTCCAAATTGCTGTGCGGTGGTGTCTGTCTGATCTATATCCTTTGTGTCAACAACCCTTTTGGCTCGGGTCAGGAAGGTACTTCTACGTTGCAGCTGATGATTTTTATGATAATTAGACGGGGCAACATATACAAGGGGAAGAAGGAAGTAGAGATAACATGTACCTGAGCATCCCCTCGGGAGCCAGACGTGGGCTTGTGACCCACAAACAAAATAGACATTATGGGACAGGATCAAAGGCAGACTATTAGTCGTATTCAGCTTGTAGGTGAAATTACATTTACTGTCCCCCAACTTTATCTCCCCGGTCCCCTGGACACAAAAACTAGCTGTCGTATTGACCACCGACACAGGTATCAGCTTATCTTCGGTAAGATTTCGACCTCGGAAGGATTGGAAGTACTCAGAGGTGTTAAACCATTGGAAATCAGCCATTTCCATTCTAAACCAGGCATTATCCTTCACCCTATGGTACGTTTTTGAACATGACTTTGAGGACAGTGTCGCTAGAAGTCCCTTGTCCTGCTGGTCCTAGAGGGGTAAACCCTTGATAGAAGTGTAAATATTCATTCACAGTGTGAGAATCAGTGGATGTTATATCCAAAGTAGAAAGATGAAATTGGAAGTACACCAACCGAAACAGATCATACCAACCCTCGCAGCTGCCAATATATGACAGCGGCATAGACAACAGATTTTCACTCTTATGAGTGACCGAAGGGAGCAACCCACAAATCCAACAATTGGTTGTATTGGACACATTATGAGCATGATGCAACATCTGTATAAATACATTGTCCGTGTAGAACTGCCTGTGTACTGCTTTGTGTGGAGCTAGAGTAACAAAAATGTGTTCAGGGGGAGTGGGGGTTGCACCTACCAAGGAATGTACAGGACATTTCTGCTCTAGAAACCAGGATATTCCAATTATTGTCACTAGTGCAATCACAACAATTAATAGGCAAACTATTTCACTCTTTGTCGACCAACCCCTCATTGAACGCGGTGGTGCAAATGTCTGTTCCTCCTCATCAATAGGCCGACCAAAGAGATGCATAATTAAGCAAGGAGAGAAATGCAACAAAAAATGATAGTAAAGGTAAGTGTTCCCAGTGTCCGTCAGAGCCTCACTGGTACAGGCTCCTATTGTTCATCAATACATTGGCGCTCTTGAGCACCGGCGGTGGAGCTTGCTCTGTCCTAAGCTCTTGATGTATCCCACGCCGATCTAGATAATGTACCCCCCTCCAAGGGAGTACGTTCAATCTATCCTGTCCAATGTCAAAACAGTGCACAAATCTCACTTCACCCTAAACTAACTCTGTTGGTACTACAGCAAAGTACTTCCTAACTTGCACAGTCCATCCCTGTCTAATCTGACTCCTCCTTTTGTGCACTATTTCTCAGCCGAGGACGTAGATTGTACCTGGTGACTCCAGGCACAGAGGGATCAGTGAAAAGGGGTTCCTGAATAGCTCGTATCTCCGGTGGAACTGCTGCACTCAGCACTTCATCATTTTCTGCATCCATTTGGGTCCGGGTCAGCTTGGCATCACTAAAGGGGATGAACTGAGGCACCTTCTCGCACTCAGAGTCCCCAATTCCTTCCCTCACCCATTGGTCATAGGGCAAGGGCAAAGGTATCCTGTGGCAGTGTGTAGCGTGCACCCAGTTCTTCCGCCGGCAACCTTCACAGCTGTACGTGTAGCCAGGAGGACCTATTCTGGTCCCTTCCAACGCGGCTCTAAACTCTTCTTCCTCTGGAAATTACGAATCAAGATGAAATCACCAGGCTGAATGTCGTGTCCGGGACCCTTTGGCGTGGGTGGCAGGGCTTCCCAGACCTGTTGGTGAATAGAACGCAGATTTTCAGTTAACTGGCAAAGGTAATTGATCAATAATGGATACTCAATATCTGAGAACCGCGGAGGACGCTTGACACCCCAGACATTTGCCGGGCATCCAAACACGACCTTGTACGGTGACAATCCTGTCCTAGAATGTGCTGTTGTTCTTGTCTGTTGGACTGAAAATCCATCTGGCTGACTCCTTGTAGCATTGTGCGAGTTCAGTTAGCATTCCGGCACCATTTTGTATCCAGCCGCCATTTTGTACCATGATCGAAATTAATCTTCTGTCTCATAATGTCTGCCCCAGCAGAAAGCAGCCACAATTTTTTTCTCTTTAGTGTCCAAGGTTAAGAATCGCTGCACTAATGAATTCTGTAACCGCATGCCTTTCCCAGTAGGTAGACCTGCTCCCACTCTCAGAGAGACGAGCACAGGCAGAGTAACCTTGAAACTAAGATAGCGTGTACCAGGTCTCCAGATGATAGCCCATCCTTCTGTACCTCCATTGTTCATCAGTGACCAGGCTGGAAAATTCCAGTCTGGGCGGGTCTCTAGAGGTGTTGGAAATGTATATCTGACTTTACCTTGTGAATGGGAGTCACTCCCTCTAGCGCAATCTGAGGAGGCTGGTCAGACCGGACTCCGCTCGAGCGTATACTAATAAAATACTTTGGTTTGTATTGTCTACTGTCTGACTGACTCTTCATTTGTATGGAATCCTGAGAGGTGGTCACGAGTGACCCGAGTTGCCCTAAATGGGTCACTTCCTTCAGTTGGCGCCCGAACAGGGACCCCATCGGGTGAGTGACCCTTCCTTGCCTGCGGACGGGTGAGGGGGATGGGGCCACGTCGGGTCGGACGGGCAGACCGGGGTTCCCTGCACGAGAGAGTCTAGTACTCGCAGCTGCCCCGTCTGTCTGACCGGGCAGTGCCTTGGCCAGTGGTCATCCTGGCTGGGGTCCTGAACGGCAAAACCCTTGGATCCGACCGTTTGGTCCGAAGAGTCGGCAGTGGAGAATAACTTCGTTTGACCTGTGTGCACCAGGGGAGTTTGCTTCGGTTCTTTGTGGCTATGGCGCCATTTTGGTTTGTGTTTGGCACGGTCTGAGGATCATTTTTGGACAAGCGCTTGAATTTGCTTGAGTTCTTTGTGAACATGGTATTGCTTTGATCCGTATTTGGTGAGGTCTGAGGACCAACTTTGGTAAGATATTTGCAAATATCTGCTTGGCATAAACAGTGACAACGTTTTTGTTTTAAAATGCCTTGCTTTAGCAAATTATGTTGTGTGAGTTGTCGTTGTTGTTCTACTGATGCTCGATTGGAAGAGAGTCAGCCTGCGCCCCCAGTCGGCACCCCGAACTTCGATGTTAAACATGGCCTTGGCCCCATTATGTTTAGTACATTATGGCACCAATATACGAGGGACAACGCCGAGTTGCAGTGGCCGTTGACGGGCACTTTTGATGAGCAAAAGCATAATTTCCTGCAGGATAAATTGTTTGGGAAAAGGAGTAGGCAGTCAATGTTTGATTCCCTTAGAACGTGGCAAAAGGAAGCTAAACAGAGACGAATGAAAGCAGAAAAGGAGGCCCAAAAGGGAAGGATGCAGACAGTGACTCAGAAAGCTGTTGCATATGATAAAGAGAAGATTGAGAATGGGATAGAGTGTGCAGATAGGAAGTTTCGATTGCAATGTGAAAAGTCTTATGAGTGTCGGGAAGACAATGATACATTTGTGGAGGAATTGTTAGACACCCGACCTCCGCCTCCATACGCCCCGCAGAGAATATACCCTGTTGTGCCACAGCCCCAGTCGTCTGCCTCTTCTGTCCCTGCCGTTTCTGTTTCCTCTGTCACCTACTCAGTTGCTTTATCCGCTGCGCCTCCTGTCAATTCTGTGGCTTCGCCTCCCGCGCCTGCGATAACTGCTAGTCTTCCTGCTATGCCTATCGTGTCAATATCTTCCTTTTCTCCAGCCCTTACGCCCACAACACAGCCATTAATGACATTGGTGCCTGTTTCTTCTGTTACTACTCCTTCACTTTTCCTTCATCCCCGACAGTACTGGGTAGTGGGACGCCGGTGCTTGGGTTGGGGGATGGGGACTGGGCGACTGCTAGGGAGCGACTGCGACGGATCTTAATACGATCCGACGTGGGGGGGGAAGAGAAAAGGGCGGTTGCAAATCAGGCCGCTCAGTGGGCCCGTCATCCCATTTATAGTACTGAAGATGTGTGGAATGTGATGAGGGATTATGAGCCGTTTGTGCAGCAGCATGCCCTTAAGCACATGTCGGCTACACTGATTGGATTGTGGGAACAGTGCTTCAATGCTATAGCGCCCCAGATTATTTACGATATCAGAGATAATGTATACGCTGCTGGTATGGCGCCTGAGGAGGTTTTCGGAAATGTTGCAACATTAGAAGCTTACCAGGGTAGGCTGTTTGAGAAGAGCCCAAAGACAGTGTTCCAGTTTCCGATGAGGGAAGTCCATCCCATATATCACCCTGAGTTGCCAGAGCTTCGAAATTAGCATGATGCTGTTATTCGACCAAAGGTAGAGGCCTGTTTTCAAAAACAGTGGGTTTATACCCCATGGAAGAGGAGTGAGGTGTTATCCCTTAAGACTCAGTTACCTGATCCTAGGAAAAATCCTACTGCATACCATAAGGAATTGACGGAAGCTGCTTCATTGACAGTAATGACGCTTGCGGATATTGAAATGTTCTTTGGTCTGCTGGTGCCCGTCGACCTTTGGAGGCAGGTGCACACGCAGGACCACAATGTGGAATTTGGTGGTACATGGGACCAGATTAAAGCATGGGATAAGGAAAGGAAGCCTGGGGAAAAGCCTAAGGCCGAGATACTAGCTTTACCCGGCCGAATTATTACCTACATGCACTCCCTTATTCCACCGAGAAGGGTAGATTGGTACAAGTTAACGGCATGTCGTCAGAAGAAAGATGAAAGTGTGTCAGATTTTTTCACGCGGTTCGAGGGTGTGTTTTGGGATTTTAGTGGACAGGAGTTGTCAGTGGGAGGGGGTGTCCGGTTGTTCGTCAATAGATTTGTTACGAACCTGCTCCCAGAGATTGCAGCTCGGTTGCAGGCTTCAAAGAGCACTTGGACGACATCCTCCCCTTCCGTTATATTGAGTATGGCGCAGTATTATGAACAAAGGGAGAACGAGGAGAAGGAGAAAGTGGAAAAGAAGCATAAGGAGTTGAAGACGAAGGTGTTGTTACAGCAGGCATCTAGGGGTAACAGTAGAGGACGTGAAGCTGGTCCGGCTCGGCAGCTTTCCCGTACTAGCAGAAGCACTGCGCCTGTGGGGCCGAATCAGTGTGCGTATTGTAAGGAGGAGGGGCACTGGCGTAGCGAGTGTCCGGTGTTATTGCAGAAGGTTGCAACACCCAGAGGACGAGGTTCTCTTGGACTGGGCCGTTGAGCAAGTGATCAAGCTGGGGTTCGGGAGGATGGGACATCGCAGGGTCGCTCTGACCAGAACTATTTTGATGACCCTCGAGGAAGACAGTATTATCACGACGATTATGATCTGGACGAGGTGACAGGGATGTCCCACAGCTATGACAGCCAGGGATAGGGTGAGGGACCAATCCAGATACCTGTAGATCAATGCGGTCCTTATGTCACCGCTGATTTGCAAGGCTCAGTTAAGAAATTCTTAGTGGACACAGGTGCAATGAATAGCTCTGTTTCGGGGCAGCTCTGTCTGGCCAAAATACTGTTTTGGTAGGATTTTCTGGCATACCGGTTATAAGCCCCATTTCCAAACCTCTTGCTTTGACTATTGGTCCTTTTACTGTAGATTCACAGTTCTTATTGACATCAAATTGTGGAGAAAACTTAATGGGTTTGGATCTATTAAAGAAGTTGCATGCAACCATTTTTTGCTCTCCGGAAGGTGTTTACATGACAATGGGACTGAATGTGATTAGCTCTAAGTAGTGTCTGTCCAAAGATGCGCCCCTTCCTGCTGAGTTTAAGGCTGTGCCGCCCACTTTGTGGGCAACAGGTGACACAGATGTGGGACTATTGGAAATTCCCCCAATTTCCATTAAAGTTGAAGACCATGCCATTTTGCCTCGTATTCCGCAGTACAAAATACCACCAGCAGGGGAGCGAGCTCTGTTGCGGATTATACAGGACCTGATTGAGTCAGGGGTTGTTGAAGAGACGACTGCGAATGTGTGTAATAGCCCTATTCTTCCCATTCTTAAGAGGGCACCTTCAGGTACCTCCGATGAGCACCCAGATGTTTATTGTTTTGTGATTGATTTGTGCGCCGTTAATAAAATAGTGGTCCCTCAGTTCCCGGTGGTCCCTGACATTACTGCCATTCTGACAATGATTCCTTCTTCTGCAAAATTTTTCTCTGTCATTGATTTGAAAAATGCCTTCTTTAGCATCCCAATTCATCCTGATAGCCGCCATCTGTTCGGCTCTTACCCTGCCCGGCAGAAGCTTTCAATTCTGTCGAGCTCCTCAGGGCTATCCTGAAAGCCCTAGTATATATAGCCAAGCTCTGAAAGCTCAATTGGACTCCCTCGCGCTTTCCTCATGTAATGTATTGCTTCAGTATGTGGTTGACATACTGATAGCTTCCAACACTGAACAGGGATGCAAAGACAGTACGGTTAAGTTGTTGCTACATTTGGCTCACCATGGACCTAAAGTGTCCCTTTCTAAATTTCAATATTGTCGACAGGAGGTCACCTATTTAGGTCACCTACTGTCGAAGGAGGGTAGGAGATTGACCCCTGAACGCATTAGCGCCATTGTTAAAATGCCTATCCCTAAAACTCAGAGGATGTCCGCGCTTTTATTGGCATCACTTCCTACTGTCGCCATTGGATCCCTAATTATTCCTTACTAATAAAGCCTTTGCTTGCACTAACCACTAAAGATGTGCATGAGCCCCTGCCTTGGACACCTGAATGTCAGCAGTCTTTTGAGCAATTAAAAGTTGCGCTTTGCTCTGCTCCTGTGCTGATTATGGGAAGCCGTTCGTGTTGTATGTACACGAGACGGCTTCTTGTGCGCTCTCTGTCTTAACACAGACCTTTGGAGGTAAGCAACGGCCGTGTGCTTATTTTTCTGCTTTGCTTGACCCTGTCGCAAGAGCCCTCCCGAGCTGTCTAAGAGCGGTCGCGGCCATCTCTATAAGGCAATCGGCTGGGCTCGTACTTGATACTGACCTCACAGTCATGGTACCCCATGCTGTGGATACCCTATTGAATAAGACCAAGACACAGCACCTCACCAGTGCACGTCTGACCGGTTATGAGGTAACTCTCTTTGCCCCGCATATCACGATCAAAAGATGTACCACTCTGAACCCTGCCACGTTACTACCCCTCCCTTCTTAGAGTGAGGAAAGAGACATACATGATTGTCTTTCTCGGACGGAGGAAGAGACGAAGGGACGGGTAGACCTGACTGATGTTCCCTTATCTGACCCCCAAGGGGAACTATATGTCGATGGCTCTTGTTTTAAATTACCAGATGGCACCACCACCGCCGCATATGCCCTTACTACACGGCATACGGTAGTTGAGACATCACGAGTTCCCTATCAGTCCGCTCAGGCAGCTGAACTAGTCACCCTTATTAGAGCCTGTGAATTGAGCGAGGAACTGGCTGTCAATATTTATACTGACAGCCAGTACGCCTTCGGGGTCGCCCATAATTTTGGACGGCTCTGGGCAGAGAGAGGGTTTCTCACCTCCCATGGGACACGCATCCAGAATGGCCCCCTTATACACAGGCTTCTGTCTGCCCTGACACTCCCTAAGAAATTGGCCATAATAAAGTGCAGTGCCCACAAGGCAATTACTGATGATGTTGGAAGAGGAAATGCGTTTGCAGACCAGACAGCTAAGGAGACAGCTCGAACAAAAATGAAAAAGATGTTTGTAGCGGGTCCTGCCTGGTGGGTGCCCGAGGTCACTATGTTCGAGGACACTCTAGACAATGTGAAAGACATTCAGAGTGAGGCAACGATTGAGGAGTTAGCGGTATGGCAGGAAAGTACAGCACGTTTAGATGAGGATGGGTGTTGGACAGATAAGTCAGAAAAGTAGAGATGCATGTTACCAGACGCATATGTTCTTCCTGTGGTTACTATGGCGCACGGGCCAGCCCACATTAGTGCGAAGGGCATCTGCAAATTATTAGATCCTGTATGGCAGAATGACAATATCCCCAAGGTTGATGCCCACTTAGTAAAGTACTGTATCGTATGCATGATGTATAACCCTGGAAAAGGCACCCCTATACCTCCTGGTAATTATGCACCACCTTCCTTCCCTTTCGAGGTCCTTCAGATAGATTTTATCGAAATGGAACGAGTCAACAATCTGAAATATGTGTTTGTAGTTGTTTGCGCATTCAGTAAATAGGTGGAGGCTTACCCCACTAAAGAGAACACAGCCATGGCAACGGCGAAGGCACTCCTAAAGGAGTTCTTCCCACGTTTTGGTTTGCCCCATTTGATTTGGAGTGACAATAGGAGTCACTTCAATTCAAAGGTTATCCAGCTGGTGTGTGACGGCCTGCATATCAAGCAGAAATTTCATGCTGCAAACCACCCCCAGTCAGCAGGCCTGGTTGAGAAGTACAATGGTACTCTCAAACTGAAATTGGCGAAATTCCAAGAGAGCACAGTATTGCAGTGGCCAGATGCTTTGCCATTAGCCCTTCTGTCTACAAGAGCTACGGCTCACTCTAGGACAGAGTTGTCACCTTACGAGGTCAATCAATCAATCAGGGAATTGTAAGCGCGCTACTCACCCATGAGGGTCTCAAGGCGCTGAGGGGGGGGTCCGCAGATCTGTTTATCCGAAGAGCCAGGTCTTGAGGGTCTTCCTGAAGGTGTTCAGGGAGGGGGCGCGTCTGATGTCTGCCGGTAGCTCGTTCCAGGTCCTGGCTGCAATGTGAGAGAAGGATCTTCCGCCTGCTCTGGCTCTGTGGATGCGCGGGGTTTCAGCCAGTGCGAGGTTGGAAGATCAGAGGTTTCTTTTGGGTACGTGGAAGTTGATTCTGTCGTTGAGGTATTTGGGTCCGTTGTGATGTAGGCATTTGTAGGCGTGAGTGAGGATTTTGAAAGTGACTCTTTTCTCCACGGGAGCCAGTGGAGACTTCGTAGGTGTTGGCTGATGTGTTCGTGTCGGGGGATGCCGAGGACGAGTCTGGCGGCGGTGTTCTGTACTGTCTGGAGTTTGCGGAGTAGGGACTTGTTGATGCCGGCGTAGAGTGCGTTTCCATAGTCCAGTCTGCTGGTGATGATTCCGTGGGTGACTGTCTTCCTTGACTCAGGGGGGATCCACTTGAAGGTCTTGCGGAGGATGCGGAGGGTGTTGAAGCAGCTGGAGGTGACGGCGTTGACCTGTCGGTTCATGGAGAGTGATGAGTCGAGTACGATGCCGAGGTTCTTGGCGTGGTCTGAGGGGTAGGTGGGCTTCCGAGGGCGGTCGGCCACCAGGTGCTGTCCCATGCAGAAGGGGTGGTACCGAGGACGAGGACTTCTGTCTTCTCGGCGTTGAGCTTCAGGCAGCTGTTGGTCATCCAGACTGCGACGTCTTGCATTCCTTTCTGGAAGTTGAGTTTGGTAGTGGTGGGGTCTTTGGTGAGGGAGATGATGAGCTGGGTGTCGTCGGTGTAGGATACGATGTTGAGGCCGTGTTGTCGGACGATGGCTGCGAGGGGGGCCATGTAAATGTTGAAGAGGGTGGGGCTCAGTGATGAACCCTGTGGGACTCCGCAGGTGATTTTCGTGGGTCGGAGAGGAAGGGTGGGAGTCTGATCCTTTGGCTTCTTCCGGTGAGGAATGATCGGATCCAGTCCAGGGCTGTTCCTTGTATGCCTGCGTCGTGTAGTCTGATGACTAGTGTGCGATGGGAGACGGTGCCGAAGGCCACTGATAGGTCGAGTAGGATGAGGGCTGCGGAGTGGCCTTGGTCCAGGAGGGTGCGGATGTCGTCTGTGGCGGCGAGTAGGGCGGTCTCTGTGCTGTGGTTGCTTCGGAATCCGGATTGGGACGGGTCGAGGACGGCGTTTTCTTCAATGAATCGTGTCAGTTTCCTGTTGACTGTTTTCTCTGCAACTTTGGCTGCGAAGGGGAGGAGCGAGATGGGCCGATAGTTCTTGAGGTCGTGGGGTCAGCTGTGGGCTTCTTGAGCAGGGGTCTGACTTCTGCGCGCTTCCAGTCGTCTGGGAAGGTGCCTGTTTTGAAGGTGGTGTTGATGGTGCGTTGTAGTTCGGGTGCGATGGCGGCCACGGCTCTGTGGTAGATGTGAGGGGGGCAAGGGTCGGTGGGGGCCCCCGAGTGGATGCTTTTCATGGTCGAGGCAATGTCTTCGGCCATGATCGGTGTCCAGTTGGAGATGGTGGGCTGGCTGGTGTTTCTTGGGGGCGGGGGGCCGTCTGATGGTCGATGAAGTTCTCGTAGAGATTTTTGATCTTGAGGTGGAAATAGGTTCCAAGCTTGTCACAGAGGTCTTGGGATGGGGTGATGTCTGTGGCTTCGCTGCGTGGGTTGGTGAATTCTTGAATGACACTGAAAAGTTCCTTGGAGTTGGTGGAGTTGGCCAGGATTTTGTTGTGGATGAAGTTCCTTTTGGTGGCTCTGATCTGGTTGTGGTAGTCCGTCATGGCGTCCTTGTAGGTGGTGTGGTTGTCGGTTGTCTTTGTGTTTCTCTAGTTCTTCTCCAGGCGTCTGCAGGTGCGTCTGGCTTCTTGGAGAGCGGTTGTGAACCAGGCGGCTTTCCTGGGGCGTTGTCTGTCGGGGTTGCGTAGCGGGGCGAGCTCATCTGCGCAGTTGGAGATCCAGGTGTGGAGTTCTCTGGCTACATCGTTTGCGCTGTTTGCATCGGGTGCCCAGGTGTGGTTGACTCGGTTGAGGGTGGAGTTAGGTTGCTCGTCGGTAACCTTGCTCCAGTTCCTTCGTGGTGGGCGTGGGGCTGGTTTGGGTGCCTTGGGTTTGTTGATGGCGAAGTGTACGCAGTGGTGGTCGGTCCATGGCGGCTGCGTTGTGTGGCTGAAATGGACGCTATTTCCTGCCGCGAAGATGGGGTCGAGGGTGTGTCCTGCTCTGTGGGTCAGTGTGTTGACGAGTTGTTTAAGTCCGATGCTGGCGAGGTTGTCACGAAGGATAGTGGAGTTGGGGTCGCTGGGGTTGTCGAGGTGGAAGTTCAGGTCTCCAATGAGTATGTAGTTTGTTGAGGCGATCGCGTGGGGTGCGATGAAGTCGGTGATGGTGGCGGCGAAGGGTGTTCGGGGGCTGGGGGGTCTGTAGACGAGGGTTCCTCGGAGTGTGGCTTTGGGGGTGGTCTGGATCTTGAAGTGCAGGTGTTCGGCAGAGGGGAAGGTTTCGCTGGAGGTGGTGAGGCGGAGGGTGCTCTTGTGGGCGATGGCGAGGCCCCCTCCTGGGTGGTTGGGGCGGTCTTTCCTCTGGATCTTGTATCCGTCTGGGATGGCGGTGCTGATGTCGGGGGCGGAGGATGCGTTGGTCCAAGTCTCTCTGAAGAAGGCGATGTCGGGCGAAAGAGAGTCGAGTAGGTTCCAGATTTCCATGGCGTGTTTGTGTACGGAGCGTACATTGAGGAGGATGCATTTTAGGGTGTCGCCGGTGCTGGCGTCGGCGGTGTTGGAGGCTGGGGTGGCGGTGAGGGTCTGGCGGCAGTGGAGGCAGGAGAACTGGCCGTGGGTCATGTTTGGCGAGGCCTGTTGGCATTCTCTAAGTCTTCCAGGGTTGAGTGCGAGGAGGGTGGTGGTGTCGTAGCGATGGATAGTGGGAGGGCCAGGGTTCCTGGCGCTGGCCGCGGTCGGGTCGCGGACGGGTAAAGATGGGCTTGCCTTTGGCGTGCCTTCGGCGCGACCGCGCAGCGGCCGCCATTAAGTAGGGGAGGTGGGAGGGAGGAGAGGCTGGGAGGCGGAAGCAGGGGAATTCCGGGGGGGAATTCCGGGGGGAAATTACGGAGGGGAAATTCCAGGGGGGAATTCCGGGGGGGAGAGGCCGCAGGGGCAGCAGCGGCGAAAGGCAAAAGGAACAGGCAGGCACGAGAAAATAAAAACAGTGGTGGAATTAGAGCAAGACACAGATGGGCACAATAACAGTGGCACAACAGGGAAAAAAAATTAAGAAAAAAAGCGTCTGAGAAAGGTTACGGTGGTTGGAGGCAGTCTGGTCCCAGTTGGAGCGGGCAGCAGGCGCAGGAGCGGGCAGCAGCTTCGAACCTCCCAAGGAGGAGGTCGGGGTCTGGAGGCAAGAGACGGCACAGCGGAGCAGTGGGGAGAGAGTGGACCTAGACCGAGGGTCGGAGGTCTTACTGCGGTCGTGTTCGGGCGCCCCGCGAATGTCTGGGGCGTCCCGCGACCTCGTAGGTTTTCTGAGATTGAATATCCTTTGCTTGCGGACTACCTGTATGAGTTGACTAAAAACCTGCGTTCTATTCACCAACAGATCCATGAGGTCCTGCCACCAGCTCCCGAGGGGCCAGGCAATGATATCTGGCCTGGGGACTATGTCCTGACCAGGCATTTTCAGAGGAAAGGCAGTTTGGAGCCGCGCTGGAGGTGGCCTACTCAAGTCCTCCTCGCTACCCGCTCGGCTGTGAAGGTGGCTGGCAGAAAGAACTGGATACACTCCCAACATTGCAAAAAGGTGCCCCACCCTTTACCCTATGATCAGTGGGTGCTTGATGGAGTAGGAGACTCTGAAACAGAGCAAGTGCCCTGTTTTGTTCCTTTCTCGGATGCTCGGATGCTCGGATGCTCGGCTGACGTGGACACAAACGGAGGAAGAAAGCGACGCAGTATTGAACGAGACAGTGCCACCTGAGATCAAGGCCATCCAGGAGCCCCAGCCTGCTGGCCCATCTGTGCTTGAGCCCCAGTCCATTGGCCCCTCTGTGTCTGAACCCCTGTTTGTAGGCCCCTGTTTGTAGACCCCTCTGTCCCTGGAGTAGCTAGGTACAATTTGCGCCCCGGACGGAGGAACAGTGCACCAAAGGAAAAGTCAGATTAGCAGGGATGGACTCAACAAGTCAGACCACAGTAGAATAGGGAGAAGTGAAATTGGTGCATTGTTCGGACATTGGACAGGATTGTTCGAGTGTGCTCTCCTGAGGAGGGGAGTGCCATATTCTGTGAGACGTGGGATTTCTTCAAAGAGCTAGGATCGCCTAGCTCCACTGCCGGTGCTCAACAGCGCCAACAATTGATGAACAATAGGAGTCTACCAGCGAGGCTCTGACGGACGCTGGGGACATTTGCCCCTCACTTGTCTTCTTGCTATTGGCTCCATTGCATGTCCTTTCCTCTGGTTAAAATGTACCCATTTAGTCGCCCCATTATGGAGGAGGAACAGCCCTTTGCAGCCCCGCGTCTCAGGCAGGATGGGTCTGGTTGGTCTAGTTGGTCGACTAAGAGTAAAATATTTTTCGTAGTAATAGTTCTGATCTCTCTGATAACAGTGCTTGGAATAGTGTGGTTCCTTGAGGAGAAATATCCTGGGCACTCTTTGATTGGTACAATGCCTGTTCCCCCTGAACACATGTTTGTTACTTTGGCCCCTCATAAGGGTGAGCACAGAAAAACATACGTAGATAATGTTTTCTTGCAAATGCTCCACCAGGCATATGATACATCTAATGTTACTAATTGCTAGATCTGTGGACTACTCCCTTCCGTGACCCATAAGAATTATATATTACTGTCCATGCCATTTTCCTATCTTGGGAGCTGTGAGGCCTGGTTTCAATTGTTTACCATGGTATATACTCATTTCCATTCTGATGCTATGAATATGACATATGCCGATTATGATACTGTGTTAGAATACATACGGGTTCACCAAGGGTTTACTCCAGGAGAACAAGGGGCCCCTGATACATTGTCCCCAACAGCTTGTATGAGTGTATATGAGAATGAAAAAAATGCAACATGGCTTCGAAATGAAATGTTGGATTTTCAGGGGTTCAATGTCACTGAATATTTTAAGTCTTTTCAGATACGCAACATTACCCAAGATGGAGCAATGCCAGTGCCGGTAGTCAACACCACAGCTGGGTTTTGTGTTCGGGGTCTTGGGAATGTTGAAGTGGGTGAGAGTAACTAATTATACTTACGTGTTGAGCACAAGCAGTAGCCCATCTTTGCTTCCACCCCATAATGTTTATTTTGTTTGCGGGTCCCAGGCTTATGCGTAGCTTCCGAGGGGGTGGTCTGGCATATGTTATCTCTCTTTCCTCCTTCCCCCGGTGTATATAGTACCGTCCAACTTCCATAGAGATCACCGATTGCAGTGTAGGTGTGTCCATCTATCCCGTATTAGAAGGGTTATCAACACAGAGGACATAGATCAGACAGATTCTACTCTACAGCAGTTTACTGATGCTATGAAGGGTATTATTCATTTTTGGGGCCCTATGTCCAATAGCCTCAACATTCAAAATTCAACGGCTCACCAGGGTTGTAGAAGGGGTCATTAATACCACGGCTGGGATACTGACAAATATTACGGCTGAGCTCCAGGCTACCAGACTCGTTGCTCTTCAAAACAGGATGGTGTTAGACGTCATCCTTGCTGATCGGGGAGGGGCCTGCAGAAGTTGCATAAGCTTGCATCAGACATTCACCAAGAGAACGGTACCTGGACTCTTTCTGGTTGGTTCTGGGGTTTAATAGCATCCTGGGGTTGGAAGATTCTTATCTTTCTGATAGTAATTGCAGGTGTTATTTTCACTTGTTGCCTGTGCGTGCATTGCCTTCCTGCCTGTTGTACTTACTGTGTTGGAAAATTGACACCCACACCGAAGGCCCCAATACATGATGCTAAGTCCTCGGCAATGATGATGCAGGCTGTCCACGACCTCATGTCCATTGACAAGGGTATTTTTGAATATTGTGTGAATGACAATGTAACAGTGGTAGTTTTCTTACTATGCGAGCAGTTGTTGATTTCCTAGCATTAGACAAAATTGTTAGCAAATGCTAAAAGGAGGGTCTGTTGGACTGAAAATGCATCTGGCTGACTCCTTGCAGCATTGTGCGAGTTAAGTTAGCATTTGCGGCACCATTTTGTATCCAGCCGCCATTTTGTACCATGATCGAAATGAATCTTCTGTCTCATACTGTCTGCCTCAGCAGAAAGCAGCCACAATTTTTTTCTCTTTAGTGTCCAAGGTTAAGAATCACTGCACTAATGAATAGATCATTCTGTAACCGCATGCCTTTCCCAGTAGGTAGACCTGCTCCCACTCTCAGAGAGATGAGCACGGGCAGAGTAACCTTGAAACTAAGATAGCGTGTACCCGGTCTCAAGATGATAGCCCATCCTTCTGTACCTCCATTGTTCATCAGTGACCAGGCAGGAAAATTCCAGTCTGGGCGGGTCTCTAGAGGTGTTGGAAATGTATATCTGACTTTACCTTGTGAACGGGAGTCAGTCCCTCTGGCGCAATCTGAGGAGGCTGGTCAGACCAGACTCCGCTCGAGCGTATACTAATAAAATACTTTGGTTTGTATTCTCTACTGTCTGATCGACTCTTCATTTGTATGGAAGGCTGGGAGGTGGTCGCGAGTGAACCGGGTGGCCCTAAACGGGTCACTTCCTTCATTGTCAACAAAAGAGCTAATGGTAAAGCATCTGGCCACTGTAACCCTGTAGTCTCCTGAATCTTTGCCAATTTCAGTTTGAGAGTACCATTGTACTTCTCAACCAAAACTGCCGACTGCGGGTGGTTTGCAGCATGAAACTTCTGTTTTATGTGCAAACTATCTCAAATTTGCTGAATGACCTTGGCATTAAAATGACTTCCGTTATCACTCCAAATCAAACAGGGCAAGCCGAAACGAGGAAAGAACTCCCCCAGGAGTACCTTTGCAGTCGTAACAGCTGTATTGTCTTTAGTGGGATATGCCTCAACCCACTTACTGAATGCACAGACAACCACCAACACAGACTTCAAGTTATTGACCCTATCTAACTCAATATAATCCATCTGAAGGACCTCAAAAGGGAAAGTGGTTGGTGCAAAATTACCGGGTGGTGTAGGGGTACCTTTTCCAGGATTGTGCATCATGCACACCATACAGTATTTCACTAAATGTGCAGCTGTTTTTGAAATGTTGTCATTCTGCCATACAGGGTCTAACAACTTGCAAATACCTTTAGCGCTGATATGGGCTGGGTCATGGGCCATCGTGACCACAGGGAGAACATATGCATCTGGCAACATCCATCTCTGTTTCCCTGACTTGTCAATGCAACATCCCTCATTGTTCAATTGTGCCATGCTTTCTTGCCATATTGCTAATTCTTCTATTGTAGCCTCACTCTGTATCTCTTTCACATTCTCAAGCGTATCCTCAAACATGGTAACTTCAGGCACCCACCTAGCAGGACCTGCTACAAACATTTTCTTCATTTTAATCCATGCCGTTTCCTTAGCTATCTGGTCAGCAAAAGCATTTCCCCTACCTACATCATCAGTAATTTTCCTATGGGCGCTACACTTCACTATTGCCAACTTCTTAGGGAGTGTCAAAGCAGACAAAAGCCTCAATATAAGGTGACCATGTTGGATCTTTGAACCATGGGAAGTAAGGAACCGTCTCTCAGCCCAGAGTTGCCCAAAATTGTGCGCAACCCTGAAGGCATACTGGCTGTCAGTATAAATATTGACAACCAGTCCCTCGCTCAATTCAAAAGCTTGGATAAGGGCGGCTAACTCAGCTGCTTGGGCTGACTGATACGGGACTCGTGATGTCTCTACGACTGTACGCAATGTGGTTATAGCATAAGCAGCAGTTGTAGTGCCATCTGGTAATTTAAAACAAGAGCCATCGACATATAGTTCCCCTTGAGGGTCAGATAAGGGAACATCAGTCAAGTCTACCCGTCCTTTCGTCTCTTCTTCCGTCCGGAAGATACAATCATGTTTATCATTTTCATCATTTTCAGAAAGGAGGGGCAGTAACGTGGCTGGATTCAAGGTGGCACATCTTTTGATCGTGATATGTTTAGCGAACAGTGTTAATTCATAGCCCGTCAGACGTGCACTGGTGAGGTGCTGTGTCTTAATCTTATTCAAAAGTGTATCCACAGCATGGGGTACCATAACCGTGAGGTCAGTATCAAGTACGAGTCCAGCCGATTGTCTTATCGAGACAGCCAGGGCCGCAATCGCTCTAAGACGGCTCGGGAGGGCTTTTGCGACAGGGTCAAGAGCAGCAGAGAAATAAGCACATGGCCGTTGCTTATCTCCAAATTTTTGTGTTAAAACAGAAAGCGCACAACCAGCCATCTCATGGACGTACAACACAAACGGCTTGCTATAGTTGGGTGTACCAAGCACAGGAGCCGAACAAAGCACAGCCTTTAATTGCTCAAAAGACTGCTGACATTCAGGTGTCCAAGGCAGGGGCTCATGCACATCTTTAGTGGTTAGTGCAAGCAGGGGTTTGGTTAGTAAGGAGTAGTGAGGTATCCACTGCCTACAGTAGGAAGTGATACCTATGAAAGCGCGCACATCTTTCTGAGTCTGTGGGATGGGCATTTTAACAATGGTACTGATGCGCTCCGGAGTCAATCTCCTACCGTCCTTCGACAGTAGATGGCCTAAATAGGTGACCTCCTGTCGACAATACTGACATTTGGAAAGGGACACTTTATGCCCGTGCTGTGCCAAATGCAACAACAATTTAACTGTACTATCCCTGCAACCTTGTTCTGTGTCAGAAGCGATAAGGAGATCGTCAACATACTGAAGCAATATATTACCTGAAGGAAGCATAAGGGAATCCAATTGGGTATTTAAAGCTTGACTATAGATACTTGGACTCTCAGTATAGCCCTGAGGAGCTCGACAGAATCTAAAGCTTCTGCCAGGTATTGTAAAACCGAACAAATACCTGCTGTCTGGATGGATAGGAACACTGAAGAATGCATTTTTCAAGTCAATGACAGAAAAGAATTTGGCAGTAGAAGGAATCATTGTTAAAAGAATAGTAATGTCAGGGACCACAGGGAACTGGGGAACTACTATTTCATTAACTTCGCGCAAATCAATCAGAAAACGATAAACATCTGCATGATCATCAGAGGAACCCGGAGGTGTCCGTTTGAGAATGGGAAGAATAGGGCTATTACAAATATTAGCCGTCGTCTCCTCAACCACACCTTTCTCAATCAAATCCTGTACAATTAGCAATAAAGCTCACTCGCCTTCCTGCGGTATTTTATACTGAGGGATATGAGGCAAAATAGCGTTGTCTTTAACTTGGATCGAAACTGGCGATACCTGTAACAGTCCCACATCTGTGTCACCTGTTGCCCACAGAGTGGGCGGCACAGCTTTAAACTCAGCAGGAAGGGGCGCATCTTTGGACAGACACTGTTTAGCACGTGCCACATCCGGACCCATTGTCATATAAACACCTGACGGGGAGCAATAAATCGTAGCATGTAATTTCTTCAACAAATCCAAACCCATCAAATTTTCTCCACAATTAGATGTCAACAAGAATGGCGAATCCACAGTGAAAGGACCTATAGTCAATGCAAGAGGTCTTGAAATGGGGCTTACAACCGGTGCACCAGAGAAACCTAACGAAACATTATTATGGCCAGACAGAGCCGCCCCAGGGACCAAAGAACGAGAAATAGAACTGTTTGTTGCACCTGTATCCACCAAAACTTCCTTAGCCGAGCCATGCAAATCCGCAGTAACATAAGGACCGCGTTGATCTACAGGTATTGGAACTGGCCCCTCACTCTGTCCCTGGCTGTCCTAGCTGTAAGACATTCCTGTCACCTCATCTGTGTCATAATCATCATGAAAATACTGTCCGCCCGAGGGTCATCAAAATAATTATCAGAACGACCCTGTGAAGCCGGAGCATGTTGAGCCCTGTGCGCCCCACTAGCTCCACGACCCCGTCCATGAGAACCTCGTCCTCTGGGGGCCGCCACCTACTGCAACAACACGGGACACTCGCTACGCCACTGTCTCTCCTCTTTACAATACGCACATTGATTCGGCCCTAAAGGCATAGCATTCGGCTGCCTGCTAGTGCGTGGAAGCTGTCGGGCCAAACCACCACGTCCTCTACCATTCCCTCTAGAAGCCTGTTGCAACAACACCTTTGTCTTCAAATCCTTGTGCTTCTTCTCTGTCCTCTCCTTATCCTCATTTTCCCTATGCTCATAATACTGCGCCATATTCAAAATGACAGAAGGGGAAGAGGTGGACCAAGTGCTTTTGGAAGCCTGCAATCGAGTCGCAACCTCCGGAAGCAAATTGGAAATAAATCTATTAACAAACAACCGGACACCTCCTTCAATTGACAAATCCTGCCCACTGTAATCCAGAAACACATCTTCCAACCGAGTGAAAAAATCAGACACACTCTCAACTTTCTTCTGGCGACAAGCCGTTAACTTGTCCCAATCAACCTTCCTCGGTGGAATAAGAGAATGCATATACGTGATAATGTGACCTGGCAAAGCAAGTATCTCTGCCTCAGGCTTATCACCTGGCTTCCTTTCCTGATCCCATACTTTAATTTGATCCCAAGTACCACCCAATTCTGCAACATTATCTTATGCGTGCACTTGCCTCCAAATATCAACCGGAACCAATAAACCAAAGAACATTTCAATATCTGCAAGTGTCATTACTGCTGAAGAGGCAGCTTCGGTCAATTCTTTATAATATGCAGTAGGATTTTTCCTAGGATCAGGTAACTGTCTTAAGAGACAAAACTTCACTCCTTTTCCATGGAGTATAAACCCATTGTTCTTGGAAACGAGCCGCCACACCTGGTCTAGTGACAATACCGTGCTGATCCGTTAGCTCTGGTATTTCGGGGTGATATATAGGATGAACCTCCTTCATCGGAAACTGAGATACCGAAGTGGGGCTCTTCTCAAGTAGCCTACCCCAGTAAGCAATCAATGTCGTAAAACTGCCAAAAACTTGATCAGGCCCCATATTAGTGCCATATACATGATCTTTAATATCATATAAAATCTGTGGTGCTGCATCTTTGAAACACTGCTCCCAAAGGCTAATCAGAGTAGCAGACATATGCTTAAGGGCATGCTGTTGTACAAAAGGCTCATAATCTTTCATCACATGCCACGGCTGTCAAAAAATCAGCAGTAGATACAGGAACAGAGACAATAGAAGCAACAGTAACAGGCGGCTGTGAGGGCAATGGAACAGGGGGGTATATCTTTTGTGGGGCATACGGGGGTGGGGGTCGATTAACTAATAACTCCTCCATGAAAGCATCATTTTCTTCTTGGGCCACATAAGATTTATCAATCTGCAATCGAAACCTCCTATCTTCATGTTCAATCCCTATCTCTTGCTTCTCTCTATCATGTGCTACAGCTTTCTGAGTCAATGTTTGCATTCTCCCCTTTCATGCCTCCTTTTCCATCTTTAATCGTCTCTGTTTAGCCTCCTTTTGCCACATTCGAAGAGAATCAAACATAGACTGTCTACTTCGCTTCGCAAACAATTTTTCCTGTAAAAACCCAATTTTTTGTTCATCAAACATGCCTGTCAACAGCCACTGCAACTCGGCATTGTCCCTCGTATATTTGTGCCACAATGTACTAAACATAATAGGGACAAGACCATGTTTCACATACATATCAAAATTAGGAGTGCCTTCTGGAGGTGCCGGCTGAGCTTCTTCCAATCGAGCATCTGCAGAACAACAACAAGAAACCAAGAATCGACTAATCCCAGGCCTTTTCAAAAAAGGACCCAAATTCGTTATTTTGCCTGGCAAAGCAATTGGAAGTGCTTTGATGCCAAAGACGGTCCTCAGACCGTATCAAATACAAGTCCCATATCCACAAAGAACCAAAACAAACTCACCTGATATCTGTAAGTCAAACAAATTTATTCTCCACTGCCGACTCTTCAGACCAAACGGTCAGATCCAAGGGTTTCGCCATTCAGGACCCCAGTCGGGATGACCACTGGGCGAGGCATAGTCCGGCGGGACAGAAGGGGCAGCTGCGAGTACAGGAACTCTCTCGTGCAGGGATCCCTGATCCGTCCGTCCGAGCCGACGATGGCCTTGTCCTCCTGACCCGTCCTCAGGAGGGGATAGGTCATTCACCCGATGGAGTCCCTGTTCGGGTGCCAACTGAAGGAAGTGACCCACTTAGGGTCACTCGGGTCACTCACGACCACCTCTCAGCCTTCCATACAAATGAAGAGTCGGTCAGACAGTAGAGAATACAAACCAATATATTTATTCAGATACACTTGAGCGGAGCCCAGTCTGCCCAGACTCTTAAGATTGCTGCAGAGGGACTGACATCAGCAAACATGGAGTTACATTTTGTACAATTCTGAACCAATGAAGGCACGCCCATAATGGAATTGTCCAGCCAGATGCAGTTAAACAAAGAAGTACAGAAGGATAGGTTTCGATTCTGAGGCCGGTGTTATGTCCCGTATAGAGACCCTAATGTAGACCCGTTCATACATGCCCTAAAATGGACGTATTCGTATTTGCCCTAATACGGTCATATTCGTACTTGCCCTATTATGGTCAAAGCCACATATGCCCTATTATGGTCATAACTGTACATGTCCTATTATAGTCATGATTCCTTATATAGGCATGATCTTTCACCTACATTGGTCCTCGCTAGTACACAACGAGCTCTGAGGGCTGAACGTTATCTAGTCTGTGGTTTTGAATACAGCAGGGATTTTCCCAAACACAGGCCCACACTGTACTCATCAATTATGCATGGCTCTCTAAGAATACACCACCTGCATAATATATATGTACAAAGTTCACCCCTGACGTCTTCCTCACGCCTATCAAGGGCCAATACAAACCATACGAAGCAACTAGAGTCTTCAGGGTATAAATACACCACATCTTACCCCGGTAAGACAGAGGGAACCGAGAATTCCATGCTGACACACTGACCAGAGACGCTGAGGCTCCTGCATGCAGTCGCTCCAACTGACAGCGGTCTAACACAGCCCTTGCGGGGTGTCCAACTCGAGACCAGGACGGGGTCCCACACTCTCTCTATTCAGGTATGGGGGTTCGACTAAATCCTAGAAGGATTCTTGGCTCTTAGGCTTTTAGACCTACACATATGCTAGGTACACTCAGGTACATCTAGTTAGGCATTATAGGAGTACGCGCACTATTCATAATGCTTTTTATACTCATGCATGTATTCATGATTATTGCAATATGGTAGAACTGTTCTCACCCTTTGCTTTTATCGTACTGCTGATAATATATCTCTGCTATTGTTTGCTGGTTACTGCAGCACATATATTTTACACTAAAATAACAACTGTTCAATAAATACTTATTGAAACACCCAGACTGTTTATTCTGTGTAACTCTCTGAGACAAACCGAATAAGTAAGCACGAGTGACTGAGCGAAAGGTAGTACATTGTTTCCACGATTATGAGAAATTTGGGTTGTCATGATCTAAGGTTGCCAGAAACTAATCTCTCCCCGATAAGAGGAGATTCTAGTGGCACTGTGAGCTAGCTCATGCAAATCAGGCTAACATACACGGTGGGGGTGCACAGAGCCAGTCAGTCACCAAGCCCACAGTTTATGTTATCCAAACGCGCAGGTTCTGCATGGGTACTATAGGAACTACACGACATGGCGCCACCAACGTTGGTTTGGTACTTATTTAACAGTAGAATCTGAGTAGTTCAGTCGTGCTATTCTCAGTGAACATACTCACAAAACCCCAGAGACGTCTGGAGTGGGTGGGCACAAAATCCGCCACAGCTGAGTAGTACGAGAATACTATTTATTGGCTGTTGGTTAATCAAGCTTGAAGGATATTTAGTTCCTAAATTGTGCATAACACCTCATCTTAGTTCCCTTGGAACACTTCCTCTTCTAGACATGCCTGATACCGAGGCAGGGGACCAAAGAGTTGACCTGAATTTCTTAACAGGAGAAGAAGATCCTGAGGATGCAATACATATTGCACCAAAATTCAGAAGGACAGTCACCATAAGACTATTAGAAAATGGCTTACCAGCCAAGGGAGGCATGGTTGTTTTCGTGATTGAGGCACACGAATCAAACAAAACAGAGGTGTTCTATTCATGGGTTACATTCCCAGCAGCAAATGCAATAACAAATACATTTCACTACTACATAGCAGGAGATGCACCAAGGGAATATGCCCCGTTTGAGGACATATAGATTCCACCCACTTACCAGTAACATTTTAACTGATTTAATGGTGCCCTACCCCACGTACGACAAAGAGTAAGATTAGGCCAGCTCTGAGGAGACGGGGCCACATGGCCAATACTAGCGGCTTATACACCGCACCCTGACATTGGAACAATGCCACAGCCAGAATTACACGTACAACACAGAGATTTAATTAAAATCTACAGAAACCTGACACAATTCGTCATGAGGACTTTAACAATCCAACCTGCACCAGGTGCAGCAAATAGTACTCCAGTCCAGGGTACAGGAAATAAAATTACTCCTCAAACATTACACGCAGTAATGGGCAAAATGCCTGCAAAACGCGAACAAATACCATTCTGGACAGCTCAGAAAATAACTCAGCTTGAGGCAGTATTCCCGAATACTACCACCTATGAAAAACACAGAATTCTAACAATCTGCTGGCCCATGGGGATCACACCACAAGTAGAGGACTGCACCTCTTGGGGTTCAGTCTTTGCTGCCATATATACCAGAACACATGGTATCCCGTCCTTAGCAGTAGTGCCAGACGTATTGAGACAGATACAAAACGAGTACGGAGCAGAACCTGCCCTAAACTTAGGGATGAAGTTACTAAATAACTTTGACCAGGTATCAGCCATAATACTACCTAACATTAAGGGGGAAGCAGCTTCGGTGGCGATCCGCCAACGCCTAAGGGAGTTCGGTCCAATAGATCAACAACACGAACTACCCAAAATAATTGAAACTGCATATGCAGAACTAGGCAGAGACAGTTTAGGTGGGAAAGCATTAAAACCACAACTGGTGGGCAGTCCTGAAAAGGACACTACAAAGCAAACACCTACTTCTTCTAAAAAGAAGTGGGAAAATAAAAAACAACAAAAGTCTAAAGACAGCAGATCTCAATCCAGAGGTAGGTCTCCTCAACAGGAGCCCTCTGAAAGGAGGTATAACCTCAGGAATAGGGATAATATTAAAAAAACCTGACAGGTATCAGGATACTGATACACGTTCCTCTCGTTCCTTTCAGGGATCATCAAAAAACTCCGAGAGGGAAGGACGGTCAGAGGAGCATACAAAGTCCAAAGACACGCAACGCGCTGCGGACTACGCACCTAAAAAAGAAGATAAACAAAAACAGAAACCTCAGTTCAAAAAGAAGAAGGTAGCAGGTCTCAAGATCAGACATGCCCAGAATTCTGAGGACACAGCTTCTGAACGGGGAATGGGCTCTGACAATGCTAGACAGCGCGGCAGAAGTAACAATAGCTCGCCAGAACCTCAAGGAATTTCTGGTGACAGCGGAGTTGAGTGAGTATATCACGGTGGAAACACCTGATACTCGGGTAAGTGTCCCACATAAGTTACATGAGCTAACACTCCGGATGGAGGGGGACAAGCCCAGAAAAGTTAAAGGTCTCTTTTGGAAAAATCTGTCATCTGGTTATGACATTCTATTAGCAGAACAAGACTGGCCGCCAGCATTCGTCATGGAGTGCCCTAGGGGAGAAACTGTAATTTTTCCAGCCTTTTCCGACCTCGTTCCCATACATTTAAAACATGCATATGCGCAGGAGTGGGCGGTTGCCCTAGCTCCAGCATTGTACAAAAATCATGTTGGTTGGGATGAAGAGTCAACCCACCACGTGATCCCGTTAAAAGTTTCCCCAAATGCTCAAAGGCACTACCCTATAAAGCAGGAAGCTAAAAAACAAGTCAGGGAGATCGTAGATCAACTAGAATACCAGGGGTGATTGAAAATTGCACTTCACCCATGAACAATCCTTTGTTTCCCGTAATGAAACCTGACAACACATATCGTTTAGTTTTGGATTACAGACATTTAAACACTTGCACAAAGACATTTGCAGTTCAAAATGCACACAGTGCCGCATTAATGAATAACATTGTGCGCAAAAAATACAAAACAACACTTGATATCTCAAATGGATTTATCTGCCAAAATATAGCGCCTGAAAGCAGGTATCTGACCGCATTCAGTGCGTTAGGGTCCCAGCGACAATTTTGTCGACTAGCCCAAGGGTATAAAAATAGCCCTGGGGTGTTTTAAGCAAGAGTAACAGAGTTACTCCAAAATTTGGATGAAGAAGCATTGTCCTATGTGGATGATATTTATCTGACGGACGATGACTTACCGAGGCACTTGACCAGGGTGAGCACCATTATTATGGGATTCGCCTCTGAGGGCTATAAATTTAATTTCAAAAAATCAAAAATTGCCCTCCTCAGTGTCCTATTTTTAGGGTATGAGCTGTCAAGTGAAGGAAAAAGCCTAGCAGCTAACTTTTTAGAAAACTGTTCGCTGCTCCAACCTCCAAAATCATTGAAGAATTTACAATCAATTCTGAAATTCCTAAATTTTGGTCGATCATACATTTTGGATTACGCAGAAAGAGTAAAACCTTTCTACGACTTATTAAAACCTGATTTTTCAGTCAGACAATGGACACAGGAACATACAAATATCCTGCGTTCCCTACAGGAAGACATGATAGCTTCTAAACATTTACAGACACGCGTAAACGTGCGCAACTCAGTGATCCGAGTCATAGCGGGTCAATGCTGGTACACTTATTTGACTTTCAATGAAGGCGAAACGGTACCAATCGCATACAAATCACACCTGTACACAAACGCAGAGATGCGTTTCACTTCAACAGAAAAAATCCTGACAGCAGTGCAGACCGCTGTAGCAAGAGAAAGAGCTCTGGCTCAGGGTAAACGCATAATTGTCGTGACCCCAGTACCAGCTTTAGAAGCTGTTACAAAAGCTAGCATTCCAAATGCAAAAGCCTTACATCCCAGATGGATACAATGGGCTAATTCTCTTACTGCAACAGATGTTGAACACAGATTTGATCCAAGTTTAAAAACACAAGCATTTCTGCAATATGAACAAGAATATCCTCTTCCAAATGAGATTTTGCCTCTAGATCAGTATGAATACATTATTTACACTGACGGATCTGCTCAACCGGCCATAGGGAGTAAGCAAGCTTACAGTGCAGTGTGTGCAATCATTAAAGATCGCATGCGCGATGGAAAGTTTAATCCGAGTTGCACTAAAACGCAATCTCTAGGAGACTGCACGACTCAGTTGGCAGAGTTAAAAGCACTGATACTAGCACTTGTAAACACGGAACACGAATTCCCCACACTGATTGTGTGTGATTCCTTTTACTGTGTACAGTCGTACAATGAATATTTACATAATTGGGAACAAAACGGGTTCAAAGATGCAAAAGGTGGCACAATTAAGCATAAAATGCTATGGGAACAGGTAGTGGAGTTGCGAAACGACTACCAAGGGCTCACGTGATACATACACTGAGTCATCAGCGTGATGGCGTTCACGTTGAAGGGAATTCATTGGCTGATGAAGCCGCAACGGGGGCTGTTCGCATGGCTTCCGTAGCTGCAGTTACTCGTTCAAAAACGAGAATAGACGGCGAGATTATGGTAGCTGTCAATGCTTCACGCAAAGGCAGCACAGCAGTACCTAAAATATTTCCACTCAAGTACTCCTACAAGTTAGGTGCACAAAACATTCCATATGCTCAGATTCCTGGAGTGGGGGATAGAGTAATGCCAAATCTGGATCGTAGGCAAGGATTAATTGTGGAAGCACACGAAGGGAAAGGTTCTGTACATAAGGGACATAGGGAGACTGCTTCTTCATTGAAACAACGCTACTGGTGGTCCGTGATGAGAAGGCAGATTAGAGACTATGGGGCCGATTCCGATCTCGGCCGGTAGGGCTCCGAATCGGATTCGGCTTTACCGGATCCGATTCGGAGCCCTGTTTCCCGACCGATTCGTACGTGCGTCCGGGCGAGCGAGTACGATGCGAAATCTCCGACCGACTCGTTCGCGAGACCCAACCGCACCGACCGACTCGTTCGCGAAAGCCGACCGCTCCGACCGACTCGCACGGACACGACTCGCACCGCGCAATGGAGATGTTCCCCTGCCGGGTAAGTACGATGCGCGCCTCGAGCAGTCCGACCGTCTCGCACCGTCCGGCTCAAAAGAGCAGTCGGAGCCGCACTTTGGGGGTCCGTGTCGGACCCCCCTGTACGCGTAGCCGCGCGAGTCGCACACAGGGGGGACCCATGGGTCCCCCCTACCTGTGCATGTACGGCGCGACCCGCTTCGACGCGTACCCGCTGTAGGGGGTGCCCTTGTTCGCCTCGCACCCATTGAGTCAATGGGAGACCGCGTACATGTTGTACGACCGGCTCCCATTGACTTCAATGGGAGTCCAACCGAATCGAGTCCGATAGCATGCGTGCGCATCGTACTCGTTCGGTCGGACTGCTAGGGTCCGATTCGGTCAGAAATCTCTCCGGGTCCGGCTCGGTCGGAGAGATTTCCGGCCCGAATCGGAATCGGCCCCTATGTCTGGAACTGCGACATCTGCAGGCAGATGGAAGGGTCCACCGCAACACGTCCAGTACAGATACCATTATTAGACAACATTAGGTTGTCCGTTCGTGTACGTCCAGCTCAAGTTTCCTCAAGGTTTGGCCTCAGCGCTCGGCTGACGCTCGAACTGTTATAAAAGATTTGCGAGTCTTTATCGGCACATACGCAGTTGGCACGTTACATTCTGACCGTGGTCCGGCGTTTAGCTCTCGGGCTTACAAAGAGGCCATGGAAGGAATGGGCGTAGCATTGCGGTACTCCTCTCCGTATCATCCCGAGGGAAATTCCGTTGTGGAGAGGAAAAACCGGGACTTAAAGCAATCTTTAACAGCTAGGGGATTAGGCAAGGGCAGCAGATGGGTCGATCCCCTTTATGGGGTCCAACGAGCTATCAACAATCAGCCAAGAAGCTCTCTAGGGGGTGTCACTCCTTACGTGGTCCTATTTGGGACAAGAATGTGGGTACCTGATCTTGATTGTGAAGGCACAGTGGCGGATAAAAAACCATTTGATAGCCATGATCGTTTGGCTGTTTTACAGGATCTAAATGAATCCAGAACACAACAAAGTAACGTGCTCCAGAAACAGACCGCCACTGAGGAAGTCAAGGCAATAACGGCAAGACCTGTCTGGATCCCAAAAGTCGGGGATCTGGTCAGAGAGAAGACTGCTGATAAGAAAGAATTTGGGCCATCCTACAGAAAGCCTGTACCGGTCCTTGCAATCCAAGGCACAAGAACTGTACTTCTGCCGCCTCTTGCCGGGAAAAAGGAGAAAAGATTTGTCTCAATCAACTTAATCAAACCACACTATGTGGCTGATACTAAACAGTAGGCCTCGTGGACTCCACAGTAGCAGACGCCCTCCTCTCCCTACAATCCAAGAAGTCCAAACAGAAAGACTCATCACGTTTGAAGAGCCACCTGTACGGAATGAAGGATTAAGCAGCAATGCTATGGAACTCGTTCCACTGCAAAAAGAAGAAAATCAACTTAGCAAACAAGTTGCAATCAGACCGACTACAGACATCTACGTCAACATGCCTCGTCAATAGCAAAATCCGATTTCAACAAATCCCGATGCAATTCCAACAATTGATCGAACTGCTTCTGGCTATTTCATGAACTTTGATACGTTTTCACTGGATCCAAGCGAGCCGGAAGCGACGCCAGCCAAAAAATCACGCAAACAGAAACTCACTGACTTTTTGAACTTTTTTAGAAAGACTTACCTGGTGTCACCTTGGATAGAACTTTTTCTTTTCTGGCTAGGTTTAATTATAACTTTTAGTATGCTTATTAATGGACAATACCTCCAGCAGAGCTCTGCAGCCCAAAGAGTCAATTTGATTTTAAAACCACACCAGTCTTCACATCGTGAACCAAGAGACTTGTCTTCAGTGAACATTACAGCAGTTCCTATACCGGACGGTATAGTATGGGACAAGATTAATTTCAATATATTCAGTCCGACTGAACTTTTAAAGCTTAAACATGTATTTAAAATTTCTTTAAGTGATATCATTACCACCAGTACATTTTCTGATGATTGGGACACTGAAACTGTAAACAATTTAATGTCTGATTTAGAAAAAACTGGCGCATTTCCGAACAATGAAATGTTAGAAGGTACTCCAGACTATGCTTGCATAAATCTATAACACCTAGAAATGTATTTGAATACCACCAGTGGAAACACTGCCCAACTCCTCCAAAAGGTAGTTCGCAAACTTTTGCAGAGAAATTCACATACTTTTCAGGGTTCAACACATCTGACCCGAGGTTATTTTATTACAAAGTGGCAACAACATCGGCACAGAAAATTATGTTGACTAGCACCAAACAGATTTACTCTGCTTCCTTTTTGGCCCAGTTGTCTACACAGGGTTTCGACCTATGGAAGGACACTATAGATTTAAAATCGATCTGGGGTTCTAGGGACTGGCAAGTCCAGGGGAAAGAGGCACTATTTAGAGCATGCCTCATTCCACAGCAGATCATATTTCTGAATGAAACTGTGCAACAGACATCCTGTCTTGGACTAGCCAAGAATAAGGAACTGAACTCACCCGGGTTTCCTACACCATCACAGATGGGTGGGGGGCAGAATTCAACTACACAAGGGGTAGGACTAGATGACATTTTCCAGTACAACAGATCAGACCCTGATTGGACGAAATGGCTGATTTGGCCCATTGACACAAACACCTGTCAACAAAGATTTATGAATACAACCGAAGGGTTTATTGTATTGTATTGTAATTGCATTTATATAGCGCTTACTACCCCATATGAGGCGTCAAAGCGCTTTTTCGGCGAGTAGCACGCTACTCCGGGACCCATAGAAGATTAGTGTTGAATTAGTATAGTGAAACATGCAAGTAAATTTTAAGTGGTGGATAGATTAGTCAGTTATTTGGATTCGGAAGGATAGCAGAAGGATAGCAGAAGGATAGAAGAGGAAAAAAAAAGTTTTTTATATAGCGCTTGTTACCCCTGATGGGGTGTTGAAGCACGCTACTCCGGAAACCCATACAGGATTAATGCTGAATTAGTATGGTGAAATATGAAAGTAATTTGAGTGGTGGATATTAGTCAGTTATTTGGAGTGAGAAGGGTAGCGGACGGATAAAAGGGAAGAAAGGTTTGCATTCATGTAGCACCTGTTAACCCTGATGGGTGTTGAAGCGCTTTTCTGGCGAGTAGGACGCTACTCCGGAACCCATAAAGGATTAGTGTTGAAAATTAGTATAGTGAAGTATGAAGGAATTTGAGTGGTTGATATGTTATTCAGTTATTTGGATAGAGAAGGGTAGGTTGCGGGATAGAAGAGGGAAAGAGGTTTGTATTTATATAGCGCTTGCTACCCCTTGATGGGGCTTTGAAGCACTTTGTTGGCGAGTAGCACGCTACTCTGGAACCCATAAGGATTACTGTTGAATCAGTATGGCAAAACATGAAAGTAATTTGAGTGGTGGATATGTTAGTCAGTTATTTGGATTGAGAAGTGTTGGGGAGGGGTAGAAAAGGGAAAAAGGTTTGCATTTATATAGCGCTGGTAACCCTGATGGGGTGTGAAACGCTTTATTGGCGAGTAGCACGCTACTCTGGAACCCATAAAGGATTAGTGGTGAATTAGTATAGTGGAATATGGAATTTGAGAAGTGAACATGTTAGTCTGTTATTTTGATTGAAAAGGATAGTGGAGGGTCAGAAGAGTGAGATTTTTTTTTCTCTTTTTTTTGAGGTCATAGCAGTAGGAGGAGGCTTTTGGATGAGTAAAAGGGGTTTTTGAGGGGAAGAGTCAGAGGGAAGAGTTTAGAAAGGTTTGTTTTGGGGGATCGGTATAGTAAAAGAGGTGTCAGATGATGCAAGGAGGGGTAGAGTAGGAGAGAGTCTAGAAAGGGTTATTTTGGGGATCATAGTAGTGGTATGGGGTTTGGGATAAATGAGAGAGTGGATGTAGAGGATATATTGATAGATGTATAGGGTGAGAGATAGGGTAGTGCATTGGAAGGAGTAGTAGAAAGAAGTTTGAAATGAGTCAGAAGGTTGGGCCAGAGGATATATTGAGAGAAGTATAGGCTGAGAAAATAGGGTAGTGCATTTGAAATGCTAAATTAGAAGAAAGTGATAAATATATAGATCCATAAGTACATTGAAAGTATATAGATGCATAAAGGAGGTAAGTATATATAGATTAAAGATATTGATAGAGGTACAGGATGAGAAATAGGGTAGTGCATTGGATATGCTTTTTCAGGAGAAAAGTAACAGACACACAGACCCAAGTACATGGAAGGTACATAGATGCACAATGGAAGTAAGTACATGTAGACCAAAGATGATTTTTATTTATTTATTTATTTACAACAACATAATTATTCTACATGTTTATACAAAGCAATACACAAAGATAGGTACATATCTATAGTGAAAATAAATGCTATATACAGAGGAATATGCTGTAAATTTCTGTTTGCGTATGGTGCTTATGTGGGGAAGAGCCAATTCTTGAGTAGTTTTCTGAAGATAAGGTGGTTGTCGGTGGATCTTATGTTGGGGGGTAAAGAGTTCCATAGTTTAGCTGCTTGAACAGAGAAGGATGTGCCACCCATGGTTTTTTTCTTGTATCTTGAGATTTTGAGGCGAGATGCCCCTTTAGAGCGTAGGTTCCTTTGTTGAATGTGTTTGGTGATTTTATTCCTGATGAAGAGCGGTCCCATTCCATGTATTGCTTTGTGGGTGATACAAAGTAGCTTGAACGTGGATCTTCTGGCAACCGGTAACCAATGCAGGGCTTTCAAGGCAGGTGAAATGTGGTCTCACGGTTTGATATGCAAGAGTAGTCTGGCAGCCGAGTTCTGAATCTGTTGTAGTCTTTTCATGGTCGTTAAAGGTGATCCGTGGTAGAGGCTATTGGCGTAATTGAGTTTGGACAGAACAAGGGAGATTGTAGCTTGGACCTTGTGTGGAAATCCCAAATGAGGGAAAATTCGTCGCAGCGTTTTTATAGTGACAAAGCTTGATCTTGCTAGTTTGTCCACTTGGGCATTCATCGACAGCTTGGAGTCCATGGTCATTCAGAGGTTTCTTACTTCCTTCGATACTTTAGGTGGTGATCCCAGTTCATCAGGCCAGGCGGCAAGCGGGTCATAATGTTTCCAATCGCCACACATGAGTATTTCTGTTTTTGAAGCATTCAATTTGAGATGGCTCCAAGTCATCCACTGATCCACAGCCCTGAGACAACTGAAAATTGGGGATTTTTCAATGTCTTTGGGGCATTCCAGTTGAAGGAGTATTTGCGTGTCATCTGCATAGTTATAGCACATGAGGCGAAATTGATTGATCAATACCGGTAATGACTTCATGCAGATGTTGAAAAGCATGGGCGAGATGATAGAACCTTGAGGGACCCCTGCTTTTGTGGAGTATGGTTTGGACGAGAAAGGTGGGGTATGGATGACATTAGTTCTGTTTTGAAGGTAGGACACGATCCAGTCTAGAGCAGTTCCCTCTATGCCGGCTTCATAGAGTCTTTGTTTCAGAGTGTCATGGTCAACCGTGTCAAAGGCAGCCGAGAGGTCCAAGAGGAGTAGCGCAGCAACCCCGCTGCGGTCAACTGTATTCTTCAGGTCATCCCAGATGGCAAGGAGGGCAGATTCAGTGCCTCTTCCCGGACGGAATCCTGTTTGGAAGTCTGAGAGTATGTCATTCTCTTCAATGAATTATGACATCTGGGTGAATGCTGCTCTTTCTATCAGTTTGCCCAGGAAAGGTCCATTTGTAATGGGTCTGTAGTTGTCAGGGTTCAGTGGGTCCAAGTTTGTTTTCTTCAGTAAAGGGCGTATGTGTGATTTTTTGAGTTCTTCTGGAAATATTCCGGTAGTTAAGGAACCGTTGATGATTCTTCTTACTGGAGTGGCAGCAGAGGTTGTTAAAAGAATTGTCTTGAAAGTTTGTGGTGGACAGGGGTCAGAAGGGCTGCCGGCAGGCCTGCTTGCTTTGACCAGGTTCATAAATTCATTGTGTGGGATGTGTTGGAAGGAACAGAGAGGCTGGGTTAGAGTATTCTTGGATTGTTGTTTTATACAGGGGTTAGTGCTGGTGCTTTGTTTCTGTTTTAAGTACGAGTCCAATGTGTCTGCTTTGTCTGTGTAATGATTTGCCAGTTTGTCTGTGAAATCTTGAGTAGCAGGATGAGTTCCTTCTAGGCAATTTGGTTTGCAAAATTCATTGAGTATTATATAGAATTCTTTATTTGCACATTTAGCATTTTGAATTCTGTCTGAATAGTACCTTTTCTTAGCTTTTTTGATAGCTGACTTGTATAATCTGTTAATTTTTTGTAGGTGAAGTTTGTCTTGTTTGGTGTTTGTTTTGAGCCAGGTACGTTGCAGCTTTCTAATTTGTTGTTTTATGTCTTTTATTTCTATGTTTCTCCAAGGCGCTTTTTTTCTTTTGTGCTGTTGTGTGGTTTTGAGTAGTATCAGGATGTCAAAAGCTTCCTGCAGCCACTCATATAGATTTTGAACAGAAGTTATAGTTTCCAGATTTGTACTTGATGTTAGTTGTGTTTCTAAGTGTTCCAAATTGAGTTTGTTCCACGGCTGATAGGTGGATGGATGTAAGCTAGTTTTAGGTGAGTCCCTTAGTGTTGTTTTATGTTGGAAAGCAAACAAGTGGTGGTCTGACCATGTGACTGGAGTTATAGTTTGAAAGGTAATTAGTTCAGTATTAGCAAAAATGACATCTAGGATAGGTCCAGCGATGTGTGTGGGTTTGTGGACAATCTGATGCAGGTTCAGTGCGTCTAGGCCAGTGATTATTGTTTTTGGATGGATCATATTGGGTTTGTCAAACCAAATGTTGAGGTCACCCAGAATGCATAAGTTGGAGTGTATTGTTATCAGGTTTGAAACTGTGTCTAGAAGTGCATCTGGGAATGTCGCCTTGCTAGGTGGAGGTCTGTAAAGGAGCAGGAAGTTACAGGATGAAGACGGTGTAGTATTGCATCTTGTTAGAAGAGCCTCACAATTCTTTATGGAGATGTCATCAACTTTAGTGATATGTAATGTTTGCCTGAACACAACAGCTAGACCACCTCCTTTTTTGCCTATACGATTTTGGGTGATCGTTTGATAGCCTAGAGAAATGTCTTCATGCAGGACTGGAGCCATATCATTTCCCAACCATGATTCAGTTATGAATAGTATGTCTGGTTTTGCATCTGTGAGAAGGTCGTAGATGTGATGTTTGTTTTTAGAGAGGGATCGAGCATTTATTAGTAGACAGTTTAGAGAATGGCCTTTGGTGATAGTGAGACTTTGTTTTGTAGAAGAGTGATCAGTATTGTGTGGGTTTGTAGCAGGTGTGTTTTTAGTGCTGGCATTAGCTGTATTAGGATAGCAATCGTGTACCTGTTCTGTATCATGTTCCTCATCCAGCATGCTAAGAAGGCATTTTGATGGGTCTGCGTGTGTATGTGGTGGAGATGGTGTTTGAGAGTGAGTTGGTGTGCTGTGTTGTTTTCGTGGTGTAACATTGTTGTGCAGTAGATATGGGGAAGCAAAGTTGTGAGGTGTGGCAAGTTGCTTATGTTGTTTGCGTGTGTTTATGGCAGAAGGTGTATGAGTCAGGGGTGGTGGTGCAGCATGTGGGTCATGTAGTAAGGTTCTAAATTGTCCAATGGATGAGAGGCGGTTAGAAGAGAGTTGCTGTGTTGCTGTATCTGTATTAGGTGTGGTGGAAGAAAGTAAGCTTGGCATTGGAGTTTGTTCCTTTGTGTGGTTTGAAAGGTGGGTGTATATTTGTATTTTGTAATGGTAAGTATTTTGAGGTGTTGCGCTTTGAAGATCTTGTTGTGCTGGTGTGTGTGATATGTTTTGTTTTTGAGGAGTAGTGAAAAGTGGTGCTGGTGTATTTGTTTCATGCAATGGATTTGGTTGTATAGTATTGTTTGTGAGAGGGGGTTGTAAGGTAGAGGGGGTGGTGATGTGTTTATGAGTAGAGTGTATGTTGTGTGTAGGAGGGAATGAAGTAGAGGTAAGAGTTTTTGTCTTAGACTGGTTTGTTGCAAGAGTTAAAAAGTGTGGTGGTGTGCAGTATGTGTGTTGTGTGTTAGTGTTATTATGGTAGTAGGGAGAGGAGGGTGTTGGTTGGACAAATGATGGAAGGTTGAATATATGTTTGTTAGTGATTAAAGGTTGTCTGTTAGGTGTAATTAGAGCTGGGAGTTGTGTCTGGATGGGATGTAGTTATGTATGGTGTTGAATGGGGTTGTGTTAGTGATGAGTGATGAGTGGATTGGTTAGTGGTATAGGATAGAGTTGTGTACTGTTTGTAGGTGATGGTGGGTATGTGTGGTAGTTGGGATAGACGGGTGTATAGATGTGGTTGGGTTTGTAGTGCATGCTGGTACATTGGTCCGTGCATAGGGTTGTGTGTGGTGTACATTTGGTGTGAATGTGTTACTATGTTTGTGGATGGTGTGGGGTGGCTCTTACTGAATGTGAACATGGGCAGCATTTCTGGCCCTACTCCCGACCAGTCTCGAACAGGCTCAAACAGGTAATTGCCCTTGTCCTCTCCGCCCTTAGCCTCGACGCCCGGGCTGAGACGCCCTAAGCCTCAGCCTTTTAAAGCCCTAGTAATCAGGTGACCCCTTCAGCCAATGGGAACTATAGCCCTAACCCTATCCAGTCACAACACTAGCCCTAAAATCTAGAACCAATAGGAGACCAGGACCTTACAGTCAATCTCAGCCATAGTCCAAGCACCCAATAACTTTCAAAAACTCTGATCTCAAAGTCCAATAGAGGCCCTAGCCCTACCAGTAGTCCCAACCCAAGTCCAAGCAACCAATGGCACAGGAAGCCCTAGTCCCTACTTCCAATAGAAAGCCTGACCCTACTCTTAGTCCCACACCTAGTCCAGCAACCAATCACACCAGAAGCCCTAATCGCTACTTCCAATTAAAGGCCTAACCCTAGCCCTAGTCCCACCCTACTCCCAACAACCAATAACACAGGAAGCCCTAGACCCTACTTCCAATAGAAATACTAACCCTAGCCCTAGTCCCAACCCTACATTGATTGAATCACAGACCCAGAAACCAATCAGAACCCTCAAATACCCAACCAATGAGGACACTAACCCTAATCCAATAGAAACATCAGATACAACCACCAATCAGTGTATACATGTACCAACCACTAGCAGACTATATAAGGTCCCAGCGACCTCAGACAAGGTTTGCTGGCCAGGGAGTTGGGAGCTGCTTCTCTTGTTCAGAATCTCCTAGGAGACAGACAGGCTCAATCCACACTTTGGACTTCTGCAGGTAAGGGCCTAACTTGTCCTCTGACAATAGTGTTTGTATAAACTTTACTCCCTCTCCTGGCCAAAAAACGAAGTGCACAGTCCCTATTAAACACAGTTTAAACAGCACACAGAAGATCACTGCTGCCTCTGATGTAGAATATCCCTGTTGCTGGGGGGGGGGGGGCTATGTACAGAGACAACACCCTTGGGTAGTGACATCGTATAGTGTTGGGAAGTTGTGCCTTGATTGGCTAGAGACCTCAACACTCACAGAAGTGAAACATCACTTAAACTTACTCACACCTGATGTAGACCTTAGGAATTTCTTGCTAGGTCCAAGGAAAACACGTCAGAAACGTTTAATATATGCCGGCATTTATGCCTATTATAATGAAAACTGGAAAATATCCCAACAAGAGGCCGCAGAAAGAATACGGGAAATAGACTGTATTAACTTAGAGAAGGCATTAGCTGTAGTGGATAATGGGTTAACAACTTTGACCTCCAGGATTTACTTCTTAGGCAACATTGTGTCTTCGGCAATTGACATATTAGAACAAGATCTAACTGATAAGCCGACAGAAATGGCACAGAGGGGAGCCAAATATACAAAGCTGCGTACTGAGAAACTGGTAAGGTTACCATTCACTGTAGCCGAATCACCATCAACAGAATGGCTAATTCATGGCCAAATCACTCTGCCGGTCACTATGTTTCAGTTTCAATATTGCCTTGAGCAAAGGCAGGCAGGCAAATATGAGAAAATGGGTAAGGGATACATCAAGGAAACTTGGGAGTTACCATTTAAATATCGATGCCGGAATGGGGATCGAGAAGTATATCTGAGTGGTACAAACTGCAAGAACGCTTTAAGCGGTTCTCTCATGTGTCAAGATATTTCTCTGCACGGAGCCTGTAGCGGTTCAGTAGCGAACCTATCTTGTCACATGTCAGGGACCCCAGTGGCCAAGATCACGCCGGTTTTCCAGCTGCTCTCGAATGGGAGTTACTTAATGCTAAATGATCAAGGTTGCTGTGGGATGCTTCCGGGCGTCGCATATCTGGTCACTGTTAACTCCAGGGTTACTTGCTGTATGCAAGTATTGTTTCCACCACTGAACACAGTCAGGGAGGTGCCGTTATGGCCTTCACTGAACGTTTCTTTCATACAATTTGATACTCTGAGCAGATTGAAAGCCATGCTTTTACAGCAACCCGTGCCCTTAACCTCCGCTCGAGAAACCTATGAACTTCAAGTTGCAAGGACCTCGACTGAGATACAGACGCTTATACGTACAAACTGCCCCTTTCATTTCGTAGAAATGGTGGGACGTATATTCAATATGTCTGATACGAGCGGTATTGTACACCTATTTAAGACCATAGGGTCAGGACTGTTAAGCACCTTTCAGACAGTCCTCGGAGTAATCCCAAATTTTATACACTCCGTATTGGGAAGCGTATTTGGAGGTCTCCCACTTATCCTATTTCTGGTTGCAGGGGTCCTATTCATAATACTACTGCTACGCAATGGACGGCCCAATTCCCGAGGGAATGGCAAACATGCTCCTGGAGCGGAAATACCGTGAACGCATGGTACAACTTCTGGGCATTTCTTGCCTGCGAGAACTCAATGCCTCCTGGTTTCTATCCTTTTGACCAGTCTGGGTAGACTGCATCTTACCTGTTCTTCGATGCCTGCTTTGCGGAGAAGAATGCACGTTGGATCTTTGTCTAACATTTCCATCAGATGCGCCTCCGGACACAAATTCAATGCTGAACCCCCTAAAGGCCCATGCTCTGCGTTGTCCCCAGCATCTTCAGATTCTGATGAACGCATTCCTTGAGAATCCACAGGTGCCGTTTGCTCCTGCTGGGTTAGGTGACTCCTCCACAGGCACCCAGGTAACAACTGCCACACAAGCTGCCGCAGCACCGACTGTTGGCAGTGCTACATACCATCTATGTGCGATTGGCGTTCTCTGTGAGGCGTTGGATTTGTCATCTGCAGTAGCTAACAATAATGTTGTGCTTCCCAGCCAGGACACTTAATCTCGAATTGGCTCATCGCGTCCTGGGGAAGAATTCGGCTTCTCCACTCGTTCTCATAATAAACGAGCAAATTTGGAGCATTTCCTAAATTGACACTTTCGCTTAAGAAAAGCATGGCCTTCTTCAGCTTTGAGTGACGCAACTTATATAGAGAAACAAAATAGACATTTCTTTTTTAGTGGCAATTGGAACTAGCTGAATTGTAACATTTTTTTTTTTTTTACAATTTTAAAACCATGTTTTTACTTGCTTTTAAAATGTTTTTAAGGAGGGCGTGGCCAAGATGGCGGCGGAGTAACACCGACTTCTCGGGGCTCTGCTCGCTGAGGCCGTAATTTGGCAACCATTGGCGACTTCGAGACCTGCAGATAAGCCCTGGGGGCCCCGCAGCAAGTGCTGATCCACAGAGGACGCGGAGGTGACCCGCGACTCCCTCGGCGGTGCGGCGATCAGCCGCAACGTCTTGCGGCGGACGGCGGCTGTGGTGCCGGGGGCCGCGGCGGCTCACCTGGGCTCAGCCTGGTGAAAGTGCAAATGGCGGTGGCCCAATTGCCGGCGGAGGTGGCGGGGGCCCTGTGAGCCACAGGAGAGGGCTACGGACAGTCGGGGGTCCGCTGACCCCATGGAGGGCCTCCAACTGTGACGCGGCCCTGTGAGGCCTAACTGGACGTGGACCCGGGAGGAGGAGCGGCCCAACCCGAGCCAGTGAAGACGCATGTTGTAGGGGACGGAGTAAGCAGCGCTCGCTCGTTGGTGGCCTCCCGGACGCTGCGCTCTCCTGTGCCCGGCTACTGTGCACCGCCGGACGACTGGTGCACCCAGCCACCTGTGGTGGGCACCGGAGAAGGTCCTGAGAGTGGTCGGAGTGCGGAGGGTGACAGGCGCTGCCTGTCACGAGGCGGCCGGAGCGCGCCCCTTCGTCTGGTGCCACCTCTGACTCCCGGGTGGCGACTGGAGCGTAGAGGCCCCGTGGGGCCCACGCCAGGAGTGGACTAGTGGCTGGTGTACGGGAGTGACTAGGAGTTGTCCACATGAGACCCCGGTGAGAGGTCTGGAACTTGGTGAGGGGAGAGGCATTGCCTGGGGCCTTGGGCTGCGGTGGTGAGTGACTGGTGCACGGCGGAGCGAGAGCCTGAGGAGGGATTGGCCCCGCTTGGGACATACGCATTGTGAGCTGGACGGCCTGGAGTGGAGGGACCGAGTGGGGCTTGGCTGACGGCCTACCTGGGAGGCACACGTTGACCCGGCCTTGTCGCAGGCATTGGAGGTCGGCCCGTTGGATTGCAGTCCTGCCCCACCAAGACTGGCCCCCCACCCTCTTGAAGGCGCAGAGCACAGGCCTGGGGCCAGGAACAGCGACGGTCCTTGGGGGCGCCAAGAGGTTATAACAAAGGAGGGAATGGCTGTGACGACCCCAGGAGTGACTCGCCTGGGCGGAGACCGTGCCGGGGAGTGGTGCTGACCAGGTGGTGTGCTTCAGGGCCCGTGCCAACGTAGAGGAGGCGGAAGCCGTGGGCCTCGATGGTGGTGGTTTGAGAGTGGCCCCTTCGCCTATCCTGGTGACTGCGGGGCCCCGTCTGGGGTATCCCATTCCCCCCTCTGCTGCTCTCGCACACTGCGTCCATTGGTCTGCAGTCATGGCCACACAGAAGTCCAGGAGGGATACTGCGCATAAGGACCCATCCATTAAGGACCTGCTCCAGAAACCAGGAGGGAAGAAGGTAGGCGAGACGGGAGCCGAGCCGGAGGGTGGCTGCGCAGCGGACCCGATCACCAAGGACTTTCTGGAGAAGCTCTTTGGCACGCTCCGAGAGGACTTCACGAACCTACGACAAGAGATCCCCTCGGACATCAAACAGCTCCGGTCAGACCTCACCAAGGTGGGGGATAGGGTGGACACCCTGGAACGTAATGGGGATCGTCGCGAGGAGGAACTTGCCACACAGGCCCGAGAACTCATAGATTTGCGAGAGTGTAACGAGGAGCTATACCTCAAATTGGAAGATCTTGAGAACCGCTCGAGGCGCTCTAATGACCGACTCAAAGGCGTACCACTTCAGGCGGACGGAGGCAAGTTGGAGGAGTGGGTCACCCGGTTCTTCAAACACCTGGTTCCGGCCCTCAGAGACAAAGAAATAGTGCTGGACCGCACACATCGGGCTGGGCGCCCTGCCTCTGGCCCGGGCCAACCTCAGGACATCCTGACCTGTCTACACTCATACCGCCAGAAAGAGCTCATCATGGCGGCCACAAGTGACCGCACCACAGTGGAGTTCGAAGGTCTTCAAGTGGGGGTCTTCCAGGATCTCTCCCCTCTTACCCTCCAAAGGCGCAGGGACATGCGACCAGTAACCTCCTTCCTCCGTGACCAGGGAATTTGTTATCGATGGGGCCACCCATTCCGCCTCTCCTTTATCTGGCAAAACGAAACCCGTGGAGTCCGCAGCCTACAGGAAGCAAGGGAGGTGTTGGGCGAGGCTCTGGCCGAAGCGGACGACCCGGAGGAGGCAGGGGGGGGGTCGCCCGGAGTGGAGGCCCCCACGTCCTAACAGGAGACGAGGTCCCAGAAGGGGTGCTCGGTTGAAACCGACGGAGGTGGAGCGCCAACAGGAAAGAGAGGCAGTGCTGCGACAACTGAAGAACCAGGAGGGCCCAGATGTTGGCGGTGAATGAGGGCCTCAGGGGGACATGAACCTTAGTTATGCTTGCAGTAGGTTTGGTCCGACTTCATATGACAGGTGATCGGTCTTGGTGAGGGGAGCCCCATCCCTGGAGAGTCGATGCCGGACCATCGGACTCATGGACCCTTGCACGTTTGTGCTTACAAGTTCCATTGGAAACTATTTTGTGACCTTCTCTCATGTTCGTCTCTGAATCCTTTCGACCTTTTCTCTTTCTTTTCTATTTTCTGTCTCCTTTCTCCGCCCCAGAGGGATGTACCGCTGGATTGCAGACAGGTAGGGAGCGACACCGTCTTGGGTGGCAGGGACAGGCGAGGGGGGACGGGACATGGGGCACAACATCTGGGAGGAGGGCGGGATCACCATGCTCGATGGGACAGTGCGATATGTGGAGCCTGAGTGTATTCCTCAACGGGAGTTGGGAGGTGAGCTGGGTTGGATCTCGGGGCCAGTTTTCACACACATATGCGGGGTCGGGGGGACCGCCTTCTCCAGACCTTACATGCCACGATTATGGGGGAGGGGGGTGGAGAGGGTGGGGCCTGCGGGCGGGCGTAGAGGGGGTAAGGGGACTGCCCTATGCCTGCTGGTTACCCTGGCGGGGGTCGGACCTGCATGTGTTAGCACCATTCTACATATACCATGCCCGGACTTAAAGTGCTGATTATGAGCTTCAACGTGAGAGGCTTTAATTCGCCTGTTAAACGGCGCACGCTGCTTGCCCTGTTGAGAGATGCTGGATGTGATATTTGCCTCCTACAGGAGACTCACCTGCTGCGGGCCGACTGGAAGCGACTCAGAACCAAATGGTTTGACAGGCAATACTTTTCCTCGGGTCCGGGGAAAACGGCTGGGGTGGCAATTTTGCTGGCCACGCACTTCCAGGGGAAAGTTGTGGGTACACATGCGGAGGTGGCAGGGCGCCTCCTGGCCTTGTGGGTGTTGATGGGGGAGCGTATCTACACAATTGCCTCCATCTATAGCCCTAACGAACGACAGGAAGTCTTTTTGCGAGACACGATTACCTCCATTCTGGCATCTCCAGATGAAGACCTTATCATTGGGGGCGACTTTAACTTAGTCCCCGTGGCGGAACTAGACAGGTCAACTCTTCGGGTGGGACACTCTGGCTCGATCTCCGATACCATGCTCCGGAGACTAGGAGAGGCCGGACTGGTGGATGCGTGGCGTCATCACTTTCCGACAGCACGGGAGTACACCTTTTTCTCCGCGGCCCATCAAACGTACGCCCGCATTGATCTTTTTTGGACCTCGCCCAGGGTTACGGCATCCACTGTAGAGGTGGCTATTGGGGCGGCGGCATTCTCGGATCACTCGCCGGTGACCCTGAAGCTACTAATCCCAGGAGGTCCTCCCAAGCAGAACTCCTGGAGGTTGAACCGCAAACTGCTCACCTATGGCGCCAACGTCACTGAACTCAGAGGGGCTATTAAAGCTTACTTGGAGCTTAATGACAACGGCTCGGTGGGGGTCGACACTATATGGGATGCCTTGAAGGCAGTCCTCCATGGTAGATGTATAGCGATAACGGCGGGCCTGAATAGGGACCGTAGAGCAAAGAGGGCAGAATTGGAGGATCAAATCAAGGAACTGGAGGGGGTTCACCAACGTACGGAGGCGGTCCAAACGCGGCGGCTCCTTACACAGGCTAGGAAGCAGTTGCGAGCACTGGACCTCGACCGTGCCGAATATGCCCTACTCCGCACCAAACAGCGATATTATGAGGGTGGTAATAAAGCGGGGAGGCTTCTGGCACATGCCTTGCGTGCGGAGACAGCAGCGCGTCGGGTGGTGGAACTGCGAAACAAACAGGGGGAAATCCTGCGGCAGGATGAAGACATAGCGCGCGAGTTCGAGTCCTTCTATCAAGCCTTATACTCCACGGAGTATTTGGACCCCGCGGTGGTGGGAGATTATGTACAGGCGGCGCCGGTGACTCCGATCGGGGCTCACACCGCGACTGACCTGGAGGCTGACATTGGTCCAGCTGAAGTCCAGAGGGCTATCCAGAGACTCGCGGTTGGTAAAGCTCTGGGAGAAGACGGCTTCCCGGTCGAGTTTTATAAAGTGTTCGCGTCCGACTTGGCTCCTCTTTTGCCGCGACTCTTGAACTACTTCAGCGCCACTGAGAAGCTGATCCCCACGATGGATATGGCGGAAGTGGTGGTCATCCCCAAGCCAGGGAAGGACCCCAGGGAATGTGCTTCATACCGCCCTATATCTTTACTTAATGTCGACCTGAAAATTTTCACGAGCGTTTTGGCTTCTCGACTCGCCCCCCACATGCCGGGCATGGTGGACCCGGATCAATCGGGCTTCATCCCGGACCGCAACTGCGGAGACGGGACATGACGACTGTGCCACTTGTTGGACAAGACGCAACGGACACAGACCCCGACGCTACTCCTCTCAGTGGACGCCGAAAAGGCATTTGATCGGGTCTACTGGCCTTACCTGTGCCAGGTTCTTTGCCGTTTCGGGCTGGGCGAGAGGTTCCGGAAATGGATAGACTGCATATATCACTATCCGCAAGCCCACGTCCGAGTTAACGGAGTAGCTTCCCGGCCGTTCCGGGTGGAGCGCGGTACGAGGCAGGGGTGCCCTCTTTCCCCCCTCCTCTTCGCGCTCTATATGGAGCCGTTTGCGGAGAGAGTGCGCCAATTACCTACTGTTACTCGGATCCGTATGGGGGATAGAGAGCATAAGATCTCCCTATATGCGGACGACGTGCTTCTCTTTTTAACTCATCCGGAGGGGTCCCTCCCACCTCTGCTGGCGGAGGTGGAGGCTTTTAGTGGGGCGTTGGGGTTTAAGATCAACCTGAATAAGACTCAGGCTCTGAGTCTTACCATACCTGCGGCGGAACGCCATCAGCTCTTGCTTCAGTTTCCGCTCTCTTGGGCAGACTCCGATATCACCTATTTGGGGATTAGGGTCTTCTCTACCACACTGAAGACTGCCCGGGTCAACTATGTAGATGCATTAGACATGGTCCGCAACGAGTTGAACACCTGGAGGAAACATGCCCTCTCATGGCTGGGTAAGATTGCTGCCATCAAAATGGTGATTTTGCCCCGTCTACTTTATATTATGCAGGCGCTCCCTCTCTGCCCATCCCCCATGGTGTTGGCCCAGATGCAGCGACTGATCAACGGCTTCACTTGGGGGGGGGGGAAAGACCACGGACGGCCTGCCATCTCACCTACCTGTCACAGGACGAGGGAGGTCTTGGAATCCCCCATCTCGAGCGCTACTATGAGGCAGCGCAATTGCGCATGGTTGAGTGGTATCAACTTGAATCCGAAAAACACTGGTGCTTCATAGACAGGGGAGTGGCAGGGATGTACATATGGAAGGTTCCCTGGCTTCCTCGACGCCACCGCCCGTTGGGGGCTTATCTTTCCCCGGTTCTCCGCGCTACCATGAAGGCGTGGGACAGGGTACAGGAGAGGTGCCAGTTGTCCTCCGTAGTCTCTCCTTTGACCCCTTTTATTGGGAACCCGGATTTCCCCCCTGCCCTGAGAGGCGACTCCTACTTACCCTGGCAGGAGGCGCAATGTAAACGCATCGGTGACCTCTTTGATGAGCGAGGGGTCATGGACTTCCCCAGGTTGGTGGCCCACTATGGAATCCCCAAGACTGCGTACTGGCAATATTTGGCATTGCGCCATTGGGTCACACGGCCACAGATTCGTCCGCACGCGGGACGACTTCTCACAAAATTTGAGATCTGGTATATTACCCGCACCTCCAACAAGCGCCTTCTGTCGGACATATACGGGTTTCTCAACAGGGCAAGAACCCAGACAAAGACACCAGCGCAGCGTCGGTGGGAGGTGGAGCTGGGTCGAGAGTTCTCACCTAAGGAGTGGGCGGACATCGTACACAGGGCCCGGGCATCCTCCTGCAGCACTTCAGGGAAGGAGATGCTCCTAAAAATTGCACGCTATTGGTACTATACCCCGGTGAGGGTGGTGAAATGGAAACCCAGAGGTAGTAGTCTCTGTTGGCGTAACTGTGGACAGGAGGGTACCCTCTCCCATATTCTTTGGCAGTGCCCCAAGATCCAAGCGTTCTGGGAGACCATCTTACCTATAATCGACCAAATATACCAGACTGATCTCCCTAGGTTCCCCAGCTATATTCTGCTAGGATTGCCCAACCCTCTCACGTACCCTCTTAGATCCTGTAGGGGCAGGGCGATTACTTTAGCGTTGGGGGCGGCTAAACAGGTTCTCCTTGCTAAGTGGGGTACAGTGAGGTTCCGACTCAGTTAGACTGGCTACACAAAATGTGGGACATAGTGGGTATGGAACGAATCACTGCCGGGACCCACCGCACACTCCCTAGGTTTGATAAGACCTGGGGGTCCACAGTAGCATACCTCTCTTCCGAGTTTGTGGAGCTCACCTGCCCTCGATACCTTAGAATTCTACGGTTCCCTATAGACCCTTTGCCGAACCCAAAGGCCCCCTTGCCAGCTCCTCAATCCTAAATCCCTGCCGAATCTGTCATATTCTACGGGTGGTAGCCCTTTCTCTCCTTTTCTGTTCTCTTCTTTCTCTCATCGCTCTTTACGGGAGTGCTCTCGTCCGTACTCCTTTTCTATCAATAAAAGTTTGAATTTGACTGAAGATTCCCCACCGGCCGGTGGTTGTAGGTGGGTGTACTGTATTGACTCTACTGCATACTTAATAAAAACTACTTAAACCATAAAATGTTTTTAAGTATGGTCATTGTCATCCTATTCGGAAGAGGAGTGGGTGTTATGTCCCGTATAGAGGCAATAATGTAGACACGTTCATACATGCCCTAAAATGGACGTATTCGTATTTGCCCTAATACGGTCATATTCGCACTTGCCCTATTATGGTCAAGTCGCATATGCCCTATTATGGTCATAACTGTACATGTCCTATTATAGTCATGATTCCTTATAGAGGCATGATCTTTCACCTACATTGGTCCTCGCTAGTACACAACGAGCTCTGAGGGCTGAACGTTATCTAGTCTGTGGTTTTGAATACAGCAGGGATTTTCCCAAACACAGGCCCACACTGTACTCATCAATTATGCATGGCTCTCTAGGAATACACCACCTGCATAATATATATGTACAAAGTTCACCCCTGACGTCTTCCTCACACCTAACAAGGGCCAATACAAACCATACGAAGAAACTAGAGTCTTCAGGGTATAAATACACCACATCTTACCCAGGTAAGACAGAGGGAACCGAGACTTCCATGCTGACACACTGACCAGAGACGCTGAGGCTCCTGCATGCAGTCGCTCCAGCTGACAGCGGTCTAACACAGGCCTTGCGGGGTGTCCAACTCGAGACCAGGACGGGGTCCCACACTCTCTCTTTTCAGGTATGGGGGTTTGACTAAATCCTAGAAGGATTCTTGGCTCTTAGGCTTTTAGACCTACACATATGCTAGGTACACTCAGGTACATCTAGTTAGACATCGTAGGAGTACGCGCACTTTTCATAATGCTTTTTATACTCATGTATGTATTCATGATTATTGCAATATGGTAGAACTGTTCTATCCCTTTGCTTTTATCGTACTGCTGATAATATATCTCTGCTATTGTTTGCTGGTTACTGCAGCACATATATTTTACACTAGAATAACAACTGTTCAATAAATACTTATTGAAACGCCCAGACTGTTTATTCTGTGTAACTCTCTGAGACAAACCGAATAAGTAAGCACGAGTGACTGAGCGAAAGGTAGTACATTGTTTCCACGATTCTGAGGAATTTGTGTTGTCATGATCTAAGGTTGCCAGAAACTAATCTCTCCCCGATAAGAGGAGATTCTAGTGGCACTGTGAGCTAGCTAATGCAAATCAGGCTAAAATACACGGTGGGGGTGCAAAGAGCCAGTCAGTCACCAAGCCCACAGTTTATGTTATCCAAACGCGCAGGTCCTGCATGGGTACCATAGGAACTACACGACACCGGACAGACACTATCTCCTACCCAAGGTCACTCTGTCTGTGCCCGCCACTAGACTAGTGGGAGAAGGCCTCTATCTAGTGGGAAAGGTATGCGCTAATAAGAACAGTGTATTCATTAGCAAAGCAAGGCCGAACCTTGGAGAAACGAAACTTACCACAGATCGTTTCTCAGAGGAAACTAAGGAATAGTTTCGATCATGGTCCAAAATGGCGACCAAACATAAAATGATGCCGCGAATGCTAACTTACATAGAATAATACACAGACAAAATAACGAAAACATTTTCATTCCGACACGTTTATCAGCCCCTGTTTACGCAAAGGTCGAAATTACCAGATTGGTGTTATTTACTGTATCTGATAATTATCGAATGCTTTAAATAGCTCAACCTTTATTAAATTTCAGCAGGGGGAAAGCATACGGTATTTACAGTATCATTCAGATTTTAATGCGTTAAATCAACGTTATTCCCCACAAATTCGTGATAGGTGCTATTTATTGCATCCGATTAATAACGTACTCCGTGGTATCGTTATTTATCAGGTGCAATAAATAGCACCTATACAGTAATCAGGGCCTATAAATATAGTGTGCCAATCTTGCTGGATTAAGCCCCTTATGTTCAAGATAAGAGTGTACGGCCAATGACACGTGCATTGGTGGACTTTCCTTTAAAGTGTCTCTCCAACAGGCTAATCCCGCATGAGGGAGATACAGCCACTTTGGTCGAGAATATTCTGCTGCTATGACTGAGATCTCGAAGACTGATTTTCGTCTGCTGCTTTGGCAGAGAATGAAAACCGGCTCATATCGCGGGCAGGAAACCGTCCAACCAAATTCTAGACCAGGCCACAATTTCCAGCAAAAAAGAATTGCTCCTTTTCTCAATATGAGAGCAGTAAAAATGTTTCAAATTGTTTTTTGTTTTTTTATCAGTGTAGAACTTTACATAACAGAGCCAAGAAATGTACTTAAACCCCCGGATTTTAATGTGTCTTTGGAAGTCTATTTTCATCTAAAACTGTTGAAGGAAGCCTTCAAAGTCTCTAGCTGTCTGGGTTGCATCAGGATGTCATCACGTCACACAGGAACCCCTCTGGTCACTGTTCTCCAGTGCTACAACTCACGGTGAATTGTATTTAAGGGATAAAGCAATTAATTCTGTCTTTTAGGAGGAATCTAAGAACCCGCTCTTTCCACGGGGGAAAAGTCACAGCAATGACCACCCACCAAGCATGAGAGAGCAAAGGAACAAAACGCACGCTTTCCGCTGACGCACCCTTTGAAGTTGTGCCTGTGTGCTTTCAAAGCCCTCTCTTTTTCACATCTTTTCATGTGTGCCAATGCTAAACAAAGTCGTCAATTTAATATTCATTTCCTTTAAAAATACTGAACGATCATTGATAACTTTCAGGATACACTGGGTTTTTATGTCCACAGTAATTCAATTAGTCGAGATTATAATGCACTGGACACTCATTATGGATTGGACAATAAGCGTCATTTTTCAGTGATAATGTGTTGCAAAAAGAGATTTCGCAAAACAAATGATAATTATTGGTTAAAGTGTTCATCAGAAAACAAGCGATATGGATAAGAAAAAAACACGTTTAGATGTTCTTTCTTCGACTGCGAGTTTTTAACTTTACTCCTTTCTTATGCTGGTTTTAAAGAAATGCAAACATTTGCAAGGCACAACCAAAGCTGTGATTTACAATTTAAGCAACATGACTGAGTGATGAAGCAAACTTAATTACGGAATCTTACCAGGCTTCCTCTCTTTGTCTCAAAGCACCTATTATAGGTTCAATGCACAGATATATATCCTAACTACGAGGTAGACTGTGCTTTTATAACATCATGAATCAAATACGTGGAAGCTTGCAATATATGTATAAAAACCTGTTTGTTAATTTTCTTATAACTGTCTAGTTGTGACATCAATAATCGCATGTAATCAGAGAATGAAATAACTACTCTGCTATAATATATACAATAAAACACCCCTGTCATACATTCTAAGGATACTACAAGTCACCGTTGAATTAGGCTGAAGGCTCAGTTCCTTTGTAAGGTCATGGATCACCAAGACGGCTTGCAAGACTCTCATAAAATACGGCAGGGGGTATTTTATGCTTTATTATACAGTCCATGCAATCACTCTTCCCACAAACTACTTAAATCCTTGGTGATAGTATGTTAGCACACATGAAGAATAAAAGTAGACTCTTTGGTGTGAAATTAAATACACCAAAAAGCATTTAAATTTTAGCTGTAAAAAAGTGTTAAAATCAGTTTCATGTAACTCAGATTAGAAAAATGCTATAGTTCAAAATGTGTAGAAACATGCAGAGATTATGGGGCTCATTCCGAGTTTGGCGGTCTATAGACCACCACACCAGCAGAACGACCGTCGTATTATGAGTTTGACAGTCGGACCGCCATTGGACCCCCACAACCACCAGGGATCCGTGATCCCTCGGCGGGGCGTGGCTGTCTGAAGCCTGCAATATGCCTGCAGTGCCGATGCGGCACCACCAAGCATATTACGAGTTTCCTCACTGCCACAGTTTTCATGGTGGCGAGCCTGATGAAAAGTGGGGCGGTGAGGGATTTGACTGGGCCCTAAAGGGACCCCATCGCCTCTGGGTCAGGGGATGCATGCAGGGGGGCAGATGGTGTGCCCCCCTGTCTGCATGCAACCCCGGAACGTGCTTTGGTGGTTCCTCTGTGCTGTTTTTCTAAGGCTCACCTATGAGCCTTAGAACTGCACCACCACGGGACCGCCAAAGGACCGACCGCCAAACCAGGAGAAAACTCCTAATCTGGCGGGCAGGTGGCGGTCAACTTTGGCGGTGTGGCAGCAGGGGGCTGGCATGGCATCCCACTGCTACACCGCCAAAGTCGTAATCAGGCCCTATATCTTTTCTGTAATAACCTATTGTGTGCCAAAAATAAACATGTTGCCATAAACCTCGCCTTTCTACCAATCACTGTTTTTAGAAAAACAGATGAAAAGAACGAAATTTCTTATTTTCTTTGCTTACACTGTAGCTGTAATTATGCTGTGTGACCTGCTTTTCACTTTGGCTACTGGCAGCAGGTGTTATGAGGCCAAAACTCAACCATAACAAGTTAATATAGATGAGCAGCTATGTCACATCTCGACTCCAATAACGAAGCTAGAGACAGGCTTTCATACAGGGATTGCAGGCTCCCATGTATTATAAATAATTAATTTTGAGTTGTGACTTTACAATGCCACTGCTGGAGCCTGCAGTCAATATGAAAGGCAGGCCTCTAAGTAGAATCACAGCTGCTCTTTAAACCATGAAAGGAGTTTTTCAGCTCATTTGAAGTATATTTCCCTGAATATGAACAGATATTGACAGAGAGGAGACATTTATGGCAATGCATTTGTTTTTGCACTTCTTGAATTCAGTACACGGAAGCAGTTAACTCTCTGCATGCTACCACATATTCTGAACTACAGTGTTTTTTTCAATGGGGCTTGCATTAAAAAAAATGTAAATCCAGTATTTGTAAAGCGCGAACAGCTACCCGAAGGCATCCCGGCGCTGGGGGCCGTCGGGAAGATTAAGCAAGCTATTGCCCAGAGTCACATAGTGCTGGGCTGATCTGTCGCCGGGGATCGAACCGTGAGCACCAGATTCCAGCGTCAGTCGCCCTGGCCGCAGCGCCACACCTCTTCCCCTTCTCTTAAACGGCGTATGTTTTTGCAACACATTACAGGCGTTAATTTTCATGCTGCATACTCCACAATTAATGTATATGAGTGACCATGGATTATTGGAATAAAATACCTCCTGCTGTACATTGAAAGAATATTGCACACCACCTCGGAGTTTTGTGACCTTATAAAGGAACTAGGCCTTTGGCCTCATTCAGCTATCTGATCAGCATACCTGTCAGCGTCTTGAAATATCTTATACTACATGGTAGAGGTTACTGTAACTCATACAAAAACACTCCATTGTATCCTGATAGAAAACAAAATAATAGGAAACCTAGGGCCATATGTATGAAGCTGTTTTGCGATCGCAAACACTGCGAATCGCAGAAAAACGGTGTTTGTGATCGCAAAACAGAGCCCCGCTATGTATGAGACACATCCCGACTGCCAATGTGCGAATCGCATAATTAGCGATTAGCAAAATTGCGAATAATACCATTTTGCGAAATATTTGCGAATTCGCAAAATGTGACAAAAATCTAGCGAAATTCGCAATTGTTGTGTTCAGAATTAGCGAATTCGCTAAACGGAATGCATGAATAATTCTCAATTTGCGAATTCACGAAATTCGCAAAATAGAGAATCGCAATTACCACCAAGTCTGAGCAGGTGGTAACCAGGTGCAACCTATTTAAAGAGACCCACAATGCAACTGATGTTTGCCACAATGTCAGGGCTGTACGTGATAGCCAGGAGGCTGCGACTCAGAGCTGCTGCACAGAGAAGGAGACGCCAGGAAAGGATCTTCAGAGCGCGCATAACCCTGCTCCAGCGGACTGAGGAGGAGATCCATACAAACTACAGGCTGGATGAAGAGAGCATCCTGGAATTAATAGCAGAGCTCAAACCTATCCTTGAACACCCCACACGTAGGACACACACAATCCCCACCCACATACAGGTCCTGTGCTCACTCCACCTCTTGGCGTCAGGGAGCTTCCAGGGGTGATAGCCACAGCAGGAGGGGTCTCACAGAGTGCATTGTCGCGCTTCTTCCACGCGTTCCTTGATGCCATGGTACAGAGGCTGCATAACCACATACACTTCCCCAGCACACCACAGGCACTAGACCAGACCAAGCAGGAGTTCTATCAAATAGCACAGTTCCCCCATGTCATTGGATGCATAGATGGGACCCATGTCGCCATATCCCCCCCCTCCCAGAACGAGTATGTGTTCAGGAATCGCAAGTCCTACCATTCCCTGAACATACAGGTGGTGTGTAATGCCAGGCACATCATCACCGACATCGTTGCTAAATACCCAGGCAGCACCCACGACTCATTCATCTTCCGCCACAGTGGGATACACCGCCGACTCACAAGTGGGGAGTTTGGTGAGGGATACCTACTAGGTAATTGCATGTGATAGAAGGACACACTAGTAATGCATAGCAGTGGCAGGACAGTGTTCAACCATATTTTTCTCGCCCCACAGGTGACAGTGCGTATGCGGTCCGGGACTACATACTCACTCCTTACCTTAATCCTGCCAACGCTGGGGAGCAGAGGTACAACAGTGCCCACATAGCAACCAGATGTACCATCGAGCGGACCTTCGGAATACTCAAGAGCCGGTTTCGATGCCTACATAAGAGTGGAGGGGCACTTCAATACAGCCCCAGACCTGTTGCAAGATAGTGGTAGCGTGTGCCATGCTGCACAACATCGCCACCAGGAAGGGCACACCAGTGGAGCTCACTGAATCAGAATCATCAGATGAGGAGGGGCCAGCTCCTGGACACATGCCGGCCGGAGTAATTGGTGCAGCTGCTGGGCGCCAGAGGCGAGATGAGATCACACAGAACTATTTCTAGGTAAGAAAAGATGACACAATGCCAAAGATCTAATACAGGACTGTGTTTAATTTCCCTTTGTACAGGATATATATCGGCACACAGCCTGTGTGGCACACAATGTATTGTTAAAAGTACCGCACATGTGTGATTCACAGTGCAAATTGACCCTTGACCAAGTGTCTGTGTGCACTGGGTTGATGCACCCATATCCATGCCTATGTGTGAGCGCCTCAACTGTGGCGCTGACGGGCTGTAGGCCCTCGCCGTGGGTGCACTGTGCCCTCTTCGCCTGTCTCAGCAGCCCTGCCGTGACGCACACTACGGCGCCTGTCCGGTGGGGGCGGTGGTGTAATGCTGCTCCTGCTGGATTGTGCGTCCTCGTCTGTTGGAGTGAGGACTCCTGGGCCAGCAGTGGCAGCTGCCCGCAGCTGATCCACAGCACATGTCACCTGTACCAGACCCCTGGCCACCTCCTGGCTGCAGTGTGACACCTCGTGCTGCATACTGATGCTGCGCCTTGACAGCACAGAGGTCGCAGAGGAAAGGCGGTTTACCGCCCTGGTGTAGAGGTCCAGGCGGGTGTGGAGGCGCTGCCTCTCCCTGCGCCTAGCAGCACGGTCCGCCCTTAGTTCAGCACAGAGTGCCTCAGGGCACCCGTCAGGCCCATGAAGCCAACCCTGATTTGGCTCTGGATTGACCTTATGTTTTTTGCCTGCAGGCGCTGGACCTCCAACATGTGGCCCTCCAGCCCTTTGAAGACTGTGTCGTCTCCTGTGACTGCTACACTAGTGGATGCACGTGGTGCCCTGCGCCTGGATGGGATTGGTGGTATTGGTTCGTCACGTGCACGGGGTTGTGGCTCTGACTGTCCCTGGACTGTTTGGACATTGACATCGGTGTCCTGGGATTCCTCCTCCAGTGGTGGCAATGGTGGCACTGCAATCTGCCTGCGGCGTATTAGAGGGATGACTGGGCTGCCCTCGTCTTCCTCTTCCTCCTCCTCCTCTTGCCCTGTTGCCTCTGGGCTGGGGGATTCATCCTCCCCTCCACTGATTGTTCCCTGTGTTTCTGCTGGTGCTGTGGACATAAATGCACACATTAATTTACTGTCCTGCCTTGCATTTGTCATGCATTAAATATCACTGTTTGGAGTTACATGGGTCCTATCTATCTGTATTTTGACTTTCATGATGCACACATACTGTTTGAGCCTGGCTGGGTGTCATTGCTCCACTGTTAGGTGCATGTAACTACATCTCCCATAATGCATTGCTGTGTGTGCTTGTGTACCTGCACTGGAATTGTAGTTTTGTTGTGCCCCTAGGACTTTCCTGGGTGTGTGGGGGTAGTAGGGAGGTATCAGGGGTGTGATGGCATGCTTCTTACCTTGTCTTGGTTGTGTGTGGTCGGAGCTGTCCAGGTCTGACACGCCCACTGCACTCTCCGGAAGCAGGGTCCCCTCAACCATTTCTTCGAGTGGTGTTGAAGCGGTGGCAGTGGAGGTCCCTCCACCGGTCTTGTTGGCCTCCTCCAACCTGGCAGCAACCTTCTCCTTTGAGCGCGCGCGCATATCATACCAGCGCTTCTGTAGGTCTTTGACTCTGCGATGTGTGACGCCAATTGCGTTTACTTTGCGCTGGATGTCTGCCCATATCCTTCTCTTGCGTGTCTCTGGCACACGCAGGGACTTCTTGCCAAACAGGAGCTCATGGCTCACAACCATCTCCTGTATCAGAGCCTCCTGCTCACTTTCTGTGAACTTTGGTTTTCTAATTCTGGGTGTCTCCCCTGCTGCTTGTCCTTGCTGGCCATGTCTCCACTCTCTCCAATGTGTGTAGCACTGCAGTGATGCCTCAGCCTCAACTCCTGCTCTCTCACTCTGCTTCTGAGACTCAGGTGCAGCATGGGTAGTCACACTTCCTGGTTGTGATGTCATCAAGCTGCACCTGTGTCTCATAATTGTAGTTCGCGAACTTCGCAATTTTGCGATTTTTGCATTTTTGCGAAATTCGCAAAATAGAAAGTTCAATGCTAAATGAACGCTATTTGGGTCATCGCTATTCATTTAGCGAACTTTAACGAATCGCTAATGTTTTGCGATTATTTGTTTACATACGGTTTTGCGTTTCTCAAATAGCGATTCGCAAAAAATCGCTATTTGAGAATCGCAAAAGGGGACTTTGATACATATGGCCCCTAGTTTCCACCTAGAGATGCCTGCAGATGCAAGCGTTCAGGCAACTTACAGAATTTACTCCATATTGTGTCACAACCAACAACCTCCGGTCCTGTCTCATCATGAGAATCAGTTCATTGGCGTTCAAGAGGATGAAACATCAAATGGCTCAGGAGGTCCATGTCTGGACCAACCATTATACATCTTTCAGGGGAGGAGGAAGCCACCTGCTCTTCAGTAAACACCTGAAATCTGCCTTGTTCACTCAAGGTTTCATCAGCCTATAAGCCACAATACACAAACCAAGCTCCTGGAACTCAGGGACAACGGTGTGCACAGAAATCAAGCTGTCTTGATCATCTTATTATTCTACCTATGCCATCTTCCTTAACCAGTGGGTGGGCGGCGATCGTGTGAACTATGTGTTCTTAAGTGTTTTCACGGCCAAATATTTGGTAGCATATTTAAAATTAATAAATAAATAAATCATAATCATTGACCACCTGCGCAATGTCGAGTGCCTCCCTCTTGGGGTCTACAAGCTAAATTGTGTTTTTTGACCTGCCTGCCATGTTCAGATTGCTCATTCTCTGCAATCAACCGAAGCCTATTTCTTGTCTGGTTAGCGGCGTGTTAGTTGGCTAAATATACTCAAATATCCCGGAATGTGGGCATAAATAGGCGACCACCTAAACAGCTCTATGTCTCATAAAATTGTCAAGTATTGCATCACTGGCATAGGAGAATCCAACCCTGATGTGAATGATCTGCCCCTGGTTTTCAACAGAACCCACTTCGTCAATGCTTTGTGAGGCTCCTTCAGGTCAGTGTACCCTGTACATATGAGCTCCTCAGAGGGATAAGAGGGGAGTTCTGGTTTACAGAATTGTGCAAGAAAGTGGGATGAAGGCAGAGAGGAAAGTTTGGCAAAAACGCTGGCAGAATACAAATGACTGAAATGGTAGGAATGCAGATGCAGACCACGCCGCCTTCAAAATCATAAATGAAGGGACCCTTTTGCTTCTGACATCATTCTGAGAGTGAATGAAGATCAGGTCTTATGTAGTGTGCCTATCAGGGTGTTCCAGTTCTGCTGCCAGGTGGTGTGTTAAGGAGACAGACACTGGATAGTATTTCAATAAGATTTATTGTCTCCAAGACGCACCACCAACTTTCGCTGCCAGCCTGTCGGTTCTCAGGTCTCCAACTGCCTCACACGAGACATCACCATGGAGACAGAATCAACAAGGCACGAGCAAGCAATAAAGAACATCAATACATTACAACACATCCCCCTTACCAAAAATACAAAAGACAAGAAAGGAAGAAAGGAAGAACAAAAAGAAAAAGGTGAGTTGAGAAAGAAGTAAAAGTGTGTAATAAAGAGAACAGAACAACAGTGCATCATTTTATCACAGAATAAAGAGATTTCTTCAGTTCATCACCTAGTCCTTGAAATATTTAGGAGTACAGCGAAATCTTAAGATAAGACCTCGTGCATGTGAACCTGGGAGAACATTTCTCTCCGACAAACTTGGTCCAGGCAGATTACCACCAGAACATGAAGGATGCAGTGATTTGTCACCTCGGAATCTTACCAGGCGAGACATACTCCACTTACCACCATCGTGAACCGTCACAACATTCCTTTTTACGGAGGTTATAACAAAAGGGCCCATAAATTCAGAGACTCCTTTCTTGTGCCACCTTGGTTTCTTTATGAGCACCCACTCTCCAACCCTCCATGTCTTGGCCCTCACTGATTTCTTAAAATCAAATCTTTCCTTGTATTTGTTTTGATATGTCTCAATTCTAGCATCAATCTCTTCCCTATCCAAACCACCTCCTTGAATAGAGGGCAGCCACCCAGGATTGAGCTTAGACAGGGCAACTCTGCCCCTCAATATTTGGAAAGGAGAACTTTGCAAAACTCCATTGAGGGCAGTACGGTGAGCCCACCAAGTGTCTGTCAGAACATCCTTAAGAGGAACTCTCATGTCGATGGCTCTCTGTACACAAGCTTTAACCACCCTATTCATGCGTTCCGCAAGTCCATTGGCTTGCGGCGCATAAAGAGCAGTTCTTTGATGTGCTATACCAAGATCATTTAGAAACTCATGCATCTCTTGTGAGGTGAATTGCACCCCATTGTCTGTGATGAGAAACCTAGGGACTCCCTCACTCATGAATTCATCTTTAAGAAAATCCAGAACCACTCTGGTGCTAACTGAACTTACACATTTGGTGGAAACCCACTTAGATGAGTAGTCTACTAAAAGAATCACAAATCTTTCAGAAGGTCTCAACAATTCAAAAGGACCCATAATATCTAATCCTAACTTGACCCATGGCTCACGCGGAACTTCCACAGGAGACAAGGGAGCAGTGTTGGTGACCTGAGACTTATCGCTGGTGGCACATTGATAACATTCCTTGACCACCCTCTCCACCTGACCATCCATCCCAGGCCACCAATACCTCTCACGAAGCCTGGACTTAGTAAGACTCCTCCCCAAGTGTCCTACATGGGCAAGGTTCACAAGTTTGGGTCTAAGATTTCCAGGAGGCACAACCCTTTCACCTCGCATGAGTTGACTCTGACACAGAGTAAGTTCATTCCTGACAGACCAAAAAGGCAAACGATCAGGATCAAGTCCTTTACACTCAGGCCAGGCCTTATTCACAAAGTCAATAACAAGAGGAAGGGTTACATCATCAGACAGAGCCTTTTCCCACTCATCTTTTGAAATGGCAGTTTCTTTGACCCCGCAAACCCCAGCAGGTTCAACATCATGAACATCACTGCAATTTTCAATCGGCAATCTTGATAGACAATCCGCAGCTTTGTTAGCTGCACCAGGAAGGTACTGCACTTGAAAATTAATTTCTCCAAACCTTCGCTCCAGCGTTTCAGCCTTGGTGTCAATCTCCTACTTTCCATGCAAGAAAACACTTGTACTAAAGGACGATGATCAGATCTCACCATGAAAGGTATGCCCCACAAGTGAAACTTGAAATGTCTAATATCCCAGGTAATAGCTAAAGCTTCTCTTTCAATGCAAGAGTATTGTTGCTCAGCTTTCTTTAATGCCCTCGAGGCAAATGCCACGACTTTTTCTTCGCCCCCCCTCCACTTGGGAAAGAACTGCGCCAAGTCCACAAAGACTGGCATCAGTAGTAAGAAAAGTTTTCTTTCTCGAGTCAAAATGACCAACAGTGGGCATCTTACCAATTGCTTGTTTCATGCTGCACATGAGCCTGGCATGAGTGGCAGCCTCAGGAGCTTATTTACAAGCCCCTTGCGCTGCTGGAACGTCACTTTTCCCCATTTAAAAAGTGACGCCCTGGCAGCGCAAGGGGCTTGTAAATAAGCCCCTCAGTGTTTGACTGTAGGGGTGCCTGAAGAAAGCTGGGCTGGGTTTGCTGAGAATCCAGTGTTAGGAGAGACGTTCGTGGACTGTCGCTGGATAGATCTGGGTGGCAGGGCTGCAGCCCATGCCCTCAAAGGGAGAAGAATGTGTGGAGTGCAGAGGAACACGGCAAAGTACCTGCATAGAAAAACCTGTGGAGGGAAGATGTACAGCATCCTCTGGACCGAGGGGCTGAAAACGTCAGCATAACAGACAGATTTACTAAAACCACTCTAATAAATTATCATCTCTTAAGTAAAGGACGTTGCTGGAGATAAAGAGTTGTGAAAACTGAATCCACTCGTCGAGGCAATAAGTGGATGGCAGGGGACATGTTAGCAGTCTATTGGATGAGGTGCACCGGAAAGATAACCTGCTCCTGGGATGGTTTATTACTGGCATCCTGCTGCATTCTCCCCGCTCCACCCTCCCAGACCACTAGTCAACTCGTCCCAACCACCCCTTCATGTATGACCTGTCTCCTCATCAATGCAACATCCATGAACAAGACCTACCTACATATCAACGCTCTGATCTCTGACTCAACTCCTAACCTCCTGTTTATCACAGAAGCCTGGTTGGTGGGGGGCAATATTCAAATGTCCTGCCATGAAGTCATACCAGCAGGATACAGGAAGATGACCCGAAACCATCCCAAGACAATGAAAGCAGGCATAAAATGTTTCTTCAAAAACACTTTAGGCTTAAATATCACAAGCTTTGTGGATGATGATACAACCGAATGTCTAGGATCACCTGGTCATTCCTACAGATATTTTAGGAAATTAAGTCGCAGTAACAACCCCTATCACATCAAGGGTGACCCCATAGGAGGCAGTGTATCATCAGCAACTATATCTCCAATGTTATATTAATGATACCACTGCTTTGCACACCATTACTTCGACTTTAAATTTTACGTTAATCTTACATTGACTCCAATAAGGATATTTTTCTTAGTTATTTTTAAACTTACTGTAACTGTAATACTATTCTTTAGTAGCCTAACCCTCCCTTTACATTTTGGAAACTGTATTTTAATTTTAAGCACTAACCCTAACTTGTAACTATGGGCCCGATTTAGAGTTTGGTGGACAGGATATTCAGTGGCAAACTCGACCAAACTCTCAGTCCCACCTCTGTCATTTAGAGACAGGACGAAGGAACCTCCGCTGTCTTCGTCAACAGAATACTTTTTCCAGCGGCCCAACGGAGTAGGGGCAGTTGAAGGAACAGTATTACACCATTCACCCTATTTAGGGTGGAAGGTGTAATGCCTTTTTTTGTGTCCATCAGCACCAGGAAAAACCTGATGTTAAGAAACAGGAAAATGGCCACCCCACCTGTGAGTAAACTTACAGGGTGTGGTGGTGATTAGTTTTGTATTTTTCTAAAACAAACTCTCACTTCGGGAGTGTGCTTTTGAAAAACAAAAACTTTTAAAAAGTTTGACAGCTGGCCATCATGATAATGGTACCATCGATCAAACTTTTCCTACATTGACGCCATGACTGCAGTTCCTGTCAATATGGAGAGATGTCCATGGAGTCAGCGGACACCTCAAAATTTGGAGAGTGGAGGTGCCACCAGAATGGTGGAGGTAATGTCCTGCACCATCATGATGGAGAAAACTGTCTGCCAAAAGCCCAGTGAAGTTCTCTGCAGTGAAGAGGGCACACAGCATGCCATGCTGGCTCCTTGCACCTGGTGTTCGTTTACTCAATTACTAAGACGGAGGCCATATCTTGCAGCTAACACGTAAAAAGGGCCCCACGCAGATCCAGAATGCAAGGGTCCTTATACTTACAGACCACACCATGGCCAGGCACCGGCAGAGACGCTCCTTTGATATAGCTATACACCTCCTCCATCGAAACGGTATCCCATACCCTCTCTTATATCTGGCCAAACTAAAAGCATCCAGCAGATGCTCTAGACTGGACAGAGAGAGCTGGCACAAATAGGACACTGGACTCAGACAACACTGGCCGGAACAAGAGACAATGTTGTTGGATTAGAGCAGGCCCGCTGTGATGGCCAAAAATGGGGACCCTCAGGAGACTGGATCAGAGGAGCCAGGAGATTCCTCAAGTGTGGGCATCCTGGAAGGGGAACAAGATGTTTGCAAACCAATCACGCAGATGACTGTGGACTTTGTGGCAATTCACAGAGATAAGCCATGCAATTCACCCACTCACAAAATAATTTCCTTTTTTCTCTCTACTCATGGCATAAGCACTAGGTTAAATATGTTTTTCATGGCAGATAGGGTAAAACATACTTTGGGGAAAATAGAGTAGTTGGCCTGAACAGAGTCAGATCACGGACCACAAATGATGTCTCTTAGATGTGGCAGGACACTAGCTGTCATCTCCACCTGGCGACCACGACCAGAGACATTAATGGATATCCCTTACCTGACATTGGTGGGTGACAGAATTCATTACTACATTACCGAAAAAAGGGGGCACTGTGACCCCTCCAATTAATGGAACACTTTTGATAACGCCGGATTCCACTATAAAAGTTTAATAGGAACCCTCGGTCGACAGGACTTTTATTACCTGCTGAGAAGTGTAAAGGGGAGAAACAATGTATTCATAACAAACTAGCATGAATCAATTTAGGTAAAGCTCGGAAAAGATCACTGACTCCGAATTCCAACTTTTGGGGTTTATTACAAAACCAAAAATAACTGAACATACAAGCACCTCAGAACGAGGTTGCAAAAATACAAAGGCACTAATACAAAGTCCATCCTACGAACCAATCTAATCCGATATAATATAAAAGGAATAAGCAATTCCAGAAATACTAAACAGGCAATAACTGCACCAACATCTATATTAGTCTTCATTAGTGGCTGTAAAAGAAATCCATTAATCTATCCCTACACTATCCTAAAGTGGCATCCCTACTTAGCATTTCCCAAGCAAGATCAAGAAAAGATGTCAGCTCGTGAAGACTTCCTAAGAAGTACACTCACGTTGTAAAGGTCAGAAGCCCAGATTACAAAATCGTTCTAAGTCTTCATTCTAAGAATCGCTCCCTTCCTTCTACCCTCTAACGGCTCTCTGCTAACTCATCCCTCGGGGCACTGTCCCTAATACAAAATGCACAATTAATAAACACACCCCCTGAAACACCTCCTCTGGCCAGGCACCTCTCGTAGGTAATTTTCCACCAAACCTTGTCCTCGGTCTAACGACGGTTGGTGTGTCCTTGGGTCTCAGGCTTCTTCAGCAAAAGAAAATATCAGCTCCCAATTATCGGCATTCCTGAATACTTTGTAACAGGTCTCCTCCCTACCTAACTCCTAAAACAAAAGCGTTATTCTAAATAACGAGGACGATGTCCTTGCACCTGCAACGAAAACATGAGAGGGGAACAACCTTGGACGCACATGGATTTCGCTGACTACCTCCAAATGAGAGCCTTACCAGGGGAAAATGTATTTCAGGCCTACATAAACCAGCTAACATAAGGAAAACGAATAGGCCTTTCTTAGCACGAAAGAGCAAATACTCCATCTAGGCCTTTGACATCAAATTAAACACACATTTAAAATGTTACATCTATAAGCACTACATTTCATCACATTTAAACACAATTAATCACCTATACGTGTGCAACTTCAACATGATGCACGTTAAATCTAATGCATTACATTACACATAAACTACTTCATTAAGCATTTGCAATGAACATCGAAAGTTACATAATTCCCTCTAACTGCCATTTTACGTTTCTTGAATGGCACAACTCATCCTAACATTTCATTTACCACTCATTATTACAACACAGGTTCTAACTAAGATTAACACACATAAGAATATATGTGGGTACGGACTAATCATGAATATAATGTACCCCTACAATTTTCAGAATATCACTGCACTCTATCAGTTCCCCCCTCTGATGACTAGTGTCATCAACAAAATCACAACTCCCTGGAGAAAGAACCGACCTAAACAGAGCTTGTAGCCACTCTTCCCTGTCGGAACCTTTCTAAATTCTTGATATTCTCATAGTGACTGTCCTGCAGTCTAGCCATCCTTACCTCTCTCTCCCTAAGGGATATTTCGACTTGATTCGCCCTGTACCACTGATAAGCCCTCACAAAACCCCACAGACAAACCACACTGACCACGATTATAATGATAGGTCTCAGAATGTAACCAAGAATACCTTTTCCCAGGCTCGCAAAACAACTTCCCTCTTTAACAAACCCTTTACCAACTCTCCCCCAAACTCCCTCTTCTGTCAGATCCTGGATCTCATGATGAATCTCAGTGATGTTATTTATATACTTCTTCAGATCTTTACTATTATCTGGTATATAAGTACAGCACTCTTGCACTTTCAGCATTTTACAGACTCCGCCCTCTTTTGCAAATAAGACATCCAAAGCAAGACGGTTCTGCATCACCATCGCCCTTATCGACAACATCTCTCCATCAACAAGCAATAATGATTTAGCTGTATTCGTCGACAACTTGTCCACAACAGTCGCCATCTTTCTAATCTTCACATCATTCAAAATCACTCCCAAACTTGGTATTGCAACTCCAAAAATATCTCCAATCACTCCTCCTGCACTTCCATCTCTCCTTACTCTAGAATGCATTCCTCCTTCCAGGAGTTCTAGCTCCTCTATATGGTAAATCTTGGGGAAACAGCTGCCAGGTAACAAGTACCGTACCAATTGGCAGGCAATCTCACATAAGCGTTTTTCCCACATACGAAGTATACTGTCGGCACCACTTGTACCGGACCCTGCAAAAAGTTGTTTGCTGACTCTTCCATAGTGAAAACATCATCACACGCACTCTGTCCCACATAAACCTTATCATAATAGGTCTGGACACGTTTCACACACAACTTCCCTTTTTGCTCTAGATCTAATGCTATAGGGTCATAGCTCCCTTTCGCTCTGTGAGCCATCTCCTCCTTTGTCCAATCTAATGGACTTTCTCCAGTGTTACGTGTTTGTGTTAGTTGTCGATATCTATCCTCCACTTGATCTACAAACTTCTTTTCTATCTCTGTTAGTGAACATGTCAAATTATGTCTATGTGCATAAGCGGTATCTAACATTGTAGTCGGTATGAAATACTTCCAATCCTATCCTCCTGCTTATAATAATCGTACTTGTTCGGGTGCTTATATGCCGGAACCTCTGAAAGCACCGCATCATAATTGGAAAAGAAATATTCATAATGACCTCTCCCATAAAACATGCTAAGCAACAAACTACATGAAATCCCATAAGTCAACGGAAGATGATGATATCTAATGCCCTCATCCACTGATGCAGGCAACTGCATACACACATAACAATCTCTCACATCCATCGTCTCAACATACTCATATAGCAGCTTGGCATACGCATTAAGCTTAAAATCACCTCTAGACAAATCTACATGCAATCTACGACTATTCTGATCTAGCATAGCCTTTTCAGCTCCTATGGTATCCTCTTTCTTGCTAGAAGTACTGGGTGTAGGTGTCCCTTTCACCTCTACGACTTCTGCCTCATGTGGAACAATAACTGACACTATAATAACTATTTAGTTGCTGAGGGACACCACGATTGGAACACGGCGCTCGGCGCTCAATTAGGGAGGCTTATCATAGCCCTCGAAGTCTTATTAAAACCTTCAAGACCTACACTTGAATCTTTTATACTTCACCAACCTACCCCAAATATATGAAGTAGGAGTGACATAAAATTCCTTGAAGAAATTACTAACGTAACGAAACACGTGTCGGCTGTTTCCATCAAAGACTACGTAAAGGCTATATGAACAGGACCTTTGGGAAATTTCAAACAAAAAACAATACTTGCAACTGTTGATTATTTTCATTGTATTGTGAAATATGAGATCATCACAATTAACCATGATATAATATTAGTATATTAAAATATATTATGCTTTTGCTTAAAAAGACTTGTTGGATTACTTGCCTGTGAATTGCTATACAGATATCTATACAGACTGGTTACACTATTCAACCGTAGTGTTCTGTAAATTTTGAGAGTGCCGAGGTAAATTCGTGTTACTTGAACTAACATAGGAGTCCTTTGGTACTCCAATGGGGTCACATCCGTGGTAGCGGGATGTTTCATGTTACCTTAGTGGCACTAACACTGATAGATGATTAAGAAATAATCTCAGAAAAACATTGCTCTACAACTGAGGTGCTACCCTGTATTCCACCGCTACCTTTGTCTGTGATTTACTATAATAACTATGACTATTAGGACTGTTACTCCCACTATGGAAGTACCTATCACACACTTGGACCTACGGTTCGGATTTCCATCTTCTCTTGTCACAGCAGTTCAAATAAGAGGATACACAAAAGTCTCTTCTCTCCACCTCAACTTGCTGCTCAAAAGTTCAAACAAAGTTCATTGAAATCCTGGAAATTCGTTCAAAGTTCAGTTCCTCTGGATTTATTTACACAGTCCAAAAAAAAAAAAATACTTCCCTAGCCCTCTTTCTTCTTCTACAGAAAAGCCCTAATTTTATTCTTCTTCCACTCGGGCTTATGTTATCTTCTTTGAAATACCTATTTACAACTCACAGTTCATTCGCAATCTATGATAAGTTCAGATCCAATTGCAGCTAAAACATGTTGCAAAATTTCAAGACGAACATCTACCATTTCATGAGGTGGTGGTTCAAATCCAAACGTTGGGAAAACTAATTTATGCAATATCAGAATTCGCACCCTGCTCAAAGCTGGAGGTTTTGGGACCGTGATTGTCAACACTCCTTCAACTTCAAGTCCTGAAACTATCAGTCCCACATCAATTTTCAGTAGAGGATTCCTGCTGATCACTCGCACGGACCTCAGCCACCCGGAACTCACTACTCCCGGCATCGGTTACTACGTAAGTCCACTCCAGGGCAGCGTATCTCTGGCAAGGCACTCTTGTCCTTCTCGACCTTCTCAGGCCTCCTTGGTCTGGTTCTTCTTCACTCACTTCTGATTCAGATGTCTCGGACATGGGCAAGATCTCTTTCAGGGGCCAATCTTAGATTCAGCCTTCTCTGTCTCTCAGGCCACGATTCTTCTGTTCGGTTAGCCGTTTTGCTTTTCTCTCGAACCCAATGCGCACCACTTCCTTCGGCTGAGTCTGACTCTATATCACCCGCAACGTTACCTTCTTACTCAGAGTCAATACCTGGGTTGTGTGTAGCGTAACCCTCCTCAGCCTGGTCTGGTGAGCAACCAGCTTCGTCAGCAACCCTTACAGCTTGGCTTGTCCTCTCTCGTGGCCCTGCCGCCACAGCTGGATTTTCATTCTCTAAAGGAGCTGTTTCTTCCAAGGGTTCTGAAACTCGGCGGGCGTGGGAAGCATGTATCCAGTTCGGCAACCCTCCGCACTTCACCGCTGTGTTCGTTACCAGTATCACCTGGTAGGGGCCTCGCCACCGAGCATCCAAACAGCTCTTTCTCACGTGCTTGCGGACAAGCACCCAGTCACCCGGGCACAGGTCGTGGCAGAGATCCCTTGAAGCCGGAACAGCAGCAGCTTCCACCTGCTGAGACAGAGAACGGACCACATCAGCTAGTCCTTTGCAGTAATCAAGGATTAAGTCATCAGTGATGTTTATCAAGGCTGAGAATGGTACTGCTGGCAATCGCATCGCCCTCCCCATAAGGATCTCATGCGGGGAAAGACCGGTCCTCCTATCTGGGACACTGCGAACACTCATCAACACCAGAGGCAACGCATCAGGCCACTTCAGAGATGTAGAAGAACACACTTTTGCCATCCATGCTTTCAAAATTCCATTAATCTGCTCCACTATCCCAGAAGCCTCTGGTCGATAGCTACAATGGAGTCTCTGATCAACATTTAAAGCAGCGCAAAGCAATTTCATGACCTCGCTGTGGAAGTGTGTTCCTCTATGCGATTCCAACGAAGTTGGAAAACCAAACCTAGGGATCAACTCCCTCAATAATAGCTTCGCTACTGTAAGGGTGTCACACCTTCGTGTTGGGTAAGCTTCCACCCACCGTGAAAAAACACACACCACCACTAGAATGTACCTCAGTCCATTGCACCTAGGCATTTCGATAAAATCAAGCTGTATCCTATTGAAAGGTCCTCCCGACCTCCCAATGTGACTCAGTGCAACCACAGTTTTCTTCCCAGCATTCATTTGTTGACAGGTAACACACCTATGACACACTGCTTTAGCAAACGCACGAAACCGTAGATTGTACCACGTTTGTCTGAACACTCGCACCATCGCATCTCTTCCTAGGTGCACAGCACCATGAATCTGCCTTGCCATCGGGCTCAATAGGTCATCTGGTAACACTGCTCGACCATCACTCGAAACCCAAATGCCGACATCCCCCTTCGCACATCCTGATCTTATCCATACATCCCTTTCCTGCTCTGATGCTCCTTCCTGCAGGCTCTTGAGTTCCTCCCAAGTGTCTGCCATGGCTAACATCATGCTGAGCTCGGTTCTTTCTTGGCTCTCTCCAGTGTAATCTCCAGTGAATATACACCCTTGTTCAGAGCAAAAACGTGCAATTTCATCGGCATACTTGTTTCCAATGGAAACAAAATCCGTCCCCCTCCCATGTGCAGCGCACTTTACCACTGCTACTTCCCTGGGATGTTGCAACGCTTCCAACAGTTGTCTCACATATTCTCCATTCCTGATGGGAGATCCAGACGATGTCAGGAAACCCCTCTGCGACCATAGCTGCCCGAAATCATGAACCACACCAAACCCATACTGGCTGTCGGTGTAGATGGTGATTCGGATCTGATCAGCTGCCAAACAGGCGCGAGTCAAAGCAATGATTTCGGCCACCTGTGCGGAGTATTCTCCTTCTAAGCAAGCAGCTTCAACCACTCCAGTAATGGTACATACAGCAAACGCTTCTCTCAAATGACCCACATTGTCTCTTAAACATGAACCATTGACAAAGAAATTTTCATCAGGGTCTGACAGAGGTTCATCAACAATGTCGGGTCTCGGTTTGGTGCAAAGTTCAGTCACATCAAGACAGTCATGGTCTTCACAATCTTCATCATCTACATTTGGCAATGGCATCAATGTAGCAGGATTTAAAACAGAACACCCTTTCAGAGTCACATTCTCCGCGGCAAGTATGACTTGCTCGTTGCGTGTGAGTCTATTGTTTGTCAAGTGCTGTGTTTTAGTCCTTGTCATCAAAAGCTCAACAGAATGCGGAACATATACAGTTAATGGGTGACCCATAACAATGCTTTCACACCTCTCAATGCTGACACCTGTTGCAGCAACGGATTTGAGACATCCGGGCAACGCTGAAGCTACTGGATCTAAAGTAGCTGAAAAGTAGGCAACTGGTCTACGGACACCTCCATGACTCTGAGTCAAGACTGACAATGCGCAACCTTCTCGGTCATAACAGAACAATGAAAAGGACTTGTTGTACTCAGGCATTCCCAGAGCCGGAGCACGACACAAGCCCTCTCTCAACTCCAAGAACGCAATCAGACAGTCATGGTCCCATGGTACCGGATCACTCACAACCTTATGCGTCAGCCTCTGCAAAGGCTTCGCCTTCAGTGAGAAATTGGGAATCCACTGGCAACAGTAACCAACCATTCCCAAGAACATTCTGACTTCCTTCTGAGTGGTAGGCACAGTCATGTTCATGATCGCCTCAATTCGATCTGGTGACACCTTTCTCTTGCCTTTCTCAATTCAATGACCCAAGTACTGAACCTCACTCAGACAGTACTGTAACTTGTTTGGGGACACCTTGTGTCCATTCTCCCCTAAATGATTCAGTAAGGCAATCTTATCGACCCTGCAAGCATCCTCCGTTTCGGACGCAATGAGGAGATCGTCAATGTACTGCACGAGAACAGAATTTTGTGGCAGTACAAGACTCTCAAGATTCTTTTTCAAGATCTGATTAAAGATTGATGGACTCTCTGTATACCCCTGAGGGATACGACACCACGTTAACACACGATCTTCTAGCCGGAAAGCAAACAAAAATTGGCTCTCCTCGTGCAAAGGTATCGAAAAGAATGCTTGGCTCAAGTCAATCACCGTGAACCACTCGGCTTCACATGGAATCTGGAATAGTATCACTGATGGATTCGGTACCACTGGACAACACAGAACCACAATCGCGTTGACCTTTCGCAGGTCTTGCACGATTCTGAATTTCCCACTTGGTTTCTGTAATCCCATGATGGGTGAGTTGCATGGACTACCCATTATCTCCTTCAGAAATCCCTGCTGAATCATGGAATCGATTACAGGTTTAATCCCTGCAATCGTCTCAGGCGACAGATTATACTGGGGCGTTCTCGGAAACTCAACATTTTGCTTAACCTGGATCTTAACTGGCTCAACACCTCTGATCAATCCAATCTCTTCTTCTGTAAAATCCCACACATCCAATGAAACAGAGTCTCTTAGGTCCAGTGGAAGCTCTTCCACTGTTAACATAGGGTACATCTCTTTGCAGAAATGCTGATTCGCAACCTTGAAGGTGGCATCATCATCATTTGTCTGTAATTCCACTCCCTTGGGGGTGCAATAGATGGTACAATTCAGCTTGCACAAAAGGTCACGTCCTAGCAAACAGACTGGACTTGAGTCGCACACCACAAACTGGTGTCGGTCTTGGAAGGTTCCTATTCTCACAGGAATCGGCTCGGTCAATGGGTTAGTCATCTTCTTATTCGCCACTCCTACTACTTGGATTGATTGTCCCGAGAGGGGTAGGTTGGGAACTACTGCAGATCTCACAGTAGAACGGGTAGCACCAGTATCAACCAAAAAGGGGGTGGGATCACCGTCTACATCCGCCTCTACAAACGGTCCTCTACAAGTCTACCTCTAAGACTGCCCCAAGAGTGTAGTCTTCCTCCCCCCTCAGGCACCGTTATTTCAACGGGTCTGAGCTATACTCATCGCAATCCTCGAAAAGGGGCATCTGCTGATACGTTCGATTTCCCTGTGGAATTCTCGGAGGTTGCGGAACTTGCACCTGCAGGCACAATGTCCCCCCTTGCATGGACCTGGGTCTCATCACTGTATTGACGACCTCAGATACCTGCACCGTCTCTTCCTCTTGTGGCACTTGGTTTGCTGGATTCAATCTACACTCGCGCTTCCAATGCCCGATCTTGTGACAAAGGTGACACGCAGTGGTCTTTTTCAGTGTTGCCACATCCATCCCTGTCTTGGGGTCTATAGGTTTCCCCCTTCCCGGACCCTGCACATTCTGGGTCCCTCCTTGATTGTTTCCCTGTCTTCTCCCTAGTGTCCCTCCACTTGGCTGTGTCTGAACTTCCCTGTCAGCGTTTTGCATTTGAACCAGCATTAGCTTATCCTTAAGCTTCCTGTGTTTCGAGTCCACTTCGTCGCTGCAGTACCTGGCGTACCACAGTATCTCGTCCACCGACTTGTTTTGCCAGCAGATCAAATGCTGCTGAATCATGAAGCTGATTTCTGGTCTCAGACCCAAGACGAACTTGGAAACGAACTGTCCCATGTCTTTGGGGTCTAACGTGTCTAGCCCACTGTACTGCTTAAAGGCTTGTAAGAGCCTCTCGTAATATTCATGTACAGACTCTTTTGGTTCCTGGACCGTTCGATCTATCTTAACCCAATCAATGTCTTGTGGTGAGATTTTGGATTTCAGCCATGTAATTACTTGCTCAAACCTTTTCATGACAATTGGTGAAGGACCATTGGTAACAGAATCCCTGTCTGATTCAGAAGTTGGCCAATCAACTGCAACTTTACAAGCTGCCCACAAATCACTTGGTACTACGATATCAAACAATATGTTCAGGTCAACCCACAACACCTTCGAGATTTTAACAAATCGGTCGACCTGCTTGTACCACTCGACAGGCTTCGCCCTCATCCGAGGAAATTTGTTTGTAAACGCTGCCAAATCACCTCTACTCCAAGGCACATGCACATACCCTCCATTTTGAACCTCTTGCAAAGGGAAATTCCCCACTCCTATTATCCCCCCTCCTGGAGGTGGTGTCTCTCCTACGCTCTTTTTGGTGCTCTTCTTTTTAGACCACCTTTCCTCCCATTTGTCAAGCATGCTAAATGCACGTATCCCTACAATCAATTCTCGAATGTGAGTTTTCAACCCTATCACTCTCTTCTCTTCCAGTTCCTGGTCACTGTACTGCAACCTGTGACTTCCCTGCAACATCTTTGTCTTGGACAGATCCACCTCGTATCTTCTTGCCAAGTCTGTCAGCTTCTCATGCGCTGACCTCGCTTTGCGAGTTACATCTTTTGCTACAAACAGCAACTCGTCTGGTTCATAAAGCTCCACTCTTTCCAAAGGCAGGTTCCCGCTAATTATCTCATCTACCTCAGCTTTTAATCTCATCACATCCAACATCTTTGCTCTTATAGCAATTCTAAGAATTCCTCGACTTAATGCACCACTCGACTCTCCATTCTCACTGCTCTGATCCCCACATCAGTTCCCTTCCACTATGTTCCCTAGGACTGGTCGGCTTCCTGTATTCCCGCGATCCCAGTCTCCTGTCATCCTATCATTAGGGCTTCTCACTGGGGGTTCCCACATCCTCATGTCAGATCTTGAATCGGCCAAAGACCTCGGTCTCACCGTTCTTATGTCTCCCTGTCCTCTGGAGGAGTCTGCAGTGGCTGGCAAAGGCGTACTTGATCTTGATTCCATGGGTCTCGGAAGGTGACCCATTCCACTCACTATGCCATTCCCTGTAGAGCCAGTCCCTTCTCCTGCTACTGATCGTGCTAGACTTCCATTTCCTGCCTGATCTGGGTCATATACTGACACTATGGGGTCGATGGTAACCGGCACTGTAAGAGCATCCGGTAGCCTTGTAACAACTGTAACTCCGTTAACTTCGGTGCTTGATGGTGTCTGTGTTCCCATCCCTTCTGTTCCTCCTGAGATTCTTCCGACTACTCTCGCACTAGGTTGAGTCTGCGATTCTCCAATTCCCTCTGTTGATACTGCCTTTCCCTCTACGGAATCTGGATTATATGGAGGTGGTCTTTCTGATAGCAGTCTATCTAGCAAGCTGTCATTGGTATCACTATTGTCTTCCTCACCCCGCTTCTTCTGGGCATCTCCTACTTTTATCATCAACGGGAATAGCCTATCCCCTTCAATAGTTTCCACCCTCCATGTCTTCTCCAATGCATCCCATCGCGCATCCTGAAACGCTCTGATCGACTTTTTCACCCTTTCCTGACTTCGGTCTCTTTTCCTGTCATGTGCTGCTCTCATCCATGCATGTAGCGCCTCAAACTGTGTCGGTCTGGGTAATGCTCGCAATGAAGACATCACTGTTTTCAATTGGTACAACACTTCCAACCTGAAAGTGCCATAACACGGAAAAGCCAATTCTCCCTTATTTTCAGTCATTTTATGCCAATTTTCGAGCCAAATTATAGTTTGCAACCCCACATTCGTAGCCATATAATGGGCTGGGGTATCCTCGGGTGGAGCTTCTTCTCCTCCTCGAGTAACCACTCTTCTGTCTCCTCTACACATGTCTTGTAAAGCTTTAAAACATTTCATGATGAAATCAACGTTTTCTTCACTTGTTGTCAGTCGACTTCCTGATGACAATCCACCAATACCAGTACGGCTTCACACCAACCGACCTATCGCAGCGCGGCACCCTCTGACATCACTCTTCCTCCTCATGCAGCAGTTCCCCTCCTTTACAATTCGTCTCTCGCACACTCACGCGTCTCACTCATGCGCTGAAATAACTGTTTGTCCACCAAACGACCGAACAGTCTCACGTAATTGTCGACCTCAACTCTGGCAACCGTCTGTCCACGAAACGACCGGACAATTGCCCCAGACTATCTGCCCACGAATGGCCGGACAGTCATGTACTTAATCGATAGGATCCAATCACTCGATGTTCCACATGCAGTAACCCACGACCTGCGTCGGTTACTCACGCACTCACACACACGTTTCCCTATCACCGGTGGGTTAGTCAACGACGTCTCATGACTCCCACAATCACTGGTCAGACAATTTCAACTCTGGGTGTCATCTCTTATGCCGGGATATCAATAAATCAAATCTCATGGACCGCACGCGTTCGGCCCGAAACCACAATCACTCAACTTCACATTCCAACTCCGCAAGACATCACACAATCAAAACAGCACCGCAATCTAACAGACATACATCCCTGTTCGTACTCACTCCACCACGAACTGCTGTTTCCGCCGCACCGTCACTCGCCGTCGGTTTCCATCAGACGCCGTCGTCCTCCGCTCACAATCCACTGGATAATGATCACTTGGGCTCTATGGGGACTCAATGACTACCCTTCTCTACGTCTCGCCTTACTACAGAGGTAACTATCCTCTCGCTACCAACTGATAACGCCGGATTCCACTATAAAAGTTTAATAGGAACCCTCGGTCTACTGGACCTTTATTACCTGCTGAGAAGTGTAAAGGGGAGAAACAATGTATTCATAACAAACTAGCATGAATCAATTTAGCTCGGAAAAGATCACTGACTCCGAATTCCAACTTTTGGGGTTTATTACAAAACCAAAAATAACTGAACATACAAGCACCTCAGAATGAGGTTGCAAAAATACAAAGGCACTAATACAAAGTCCATCCTACGAACCAATCTAATCCGATATAACATAAAAAGAATAAGCAATTCCAGAAATACTAAACAGGCAATAACTGCACCAACATCTATATTAGTCTTCATTAGTGGCTGTAAAAGAAATCCATTAATCTATCCCTACACTATCCTAAAGTGGCATCCCTACTTAACATTTCCCAAGCAAGATCAAGAAAAGATGTCAGCTCGTGAAGACTTCCTAAGAAGTACACTCACGTTGTAAAGGTCAGAAGCCCAGATTACAAAATCGTTCTAAGTCTTCATTCTAAGAATCGCTCCCTTCCTTCTACCCTCTAACGGCTCTCTGCTAACTCATCCCTCGGGGCACTGTCCCTAATACAAAATGCACAATTAATAAACACGCCCCCTGAAACACCTCCTCTGGCACCTCTCGTACGTAATTTTCCACCAAAACTTGTCCTCGGTCCAACGACGGTTGGTGTGTCCTTGGGTCTCAGGCTTCTTCAGCAAAAGAAAATATCAGCTCCCAATTATCGGCATTCCTGAATACTTTGTAACAGGTCTCCTCTCTACCTAACTCCTAAAACAAAAGCGTTATTCTAACTAACGAGGACGATGTCCTTGCACCTGCAACGAAAACACGAGAGCGGAACAACCTTGCACGCACATGAATTTCGCTGACTACCTCCAAATGAGAGCCTTACCAGGGGAAAATGTATTTCAGGCCTACATAAACCAGCTAACATAAGGAAAACGAATAGGCCTTTCTTAGCACGAAAGAGCAAATACTCCATCTAGGCCTTTGACATCAAATTAAACACACATTTAAAATGTTACATCTATAAGCACTACATTTCATCACATTTAAACACAATTAATCACCTATACGTGTGCAACTTCAACGTGATGCACGTTAAATCTAATGCATTACATTACACATAAACTACTTCATTAAGCATTTGCAATGAACATCGAAAGTTACATAATTCCCTCTAACTGCCATTTTACGTTTCTTGAATGGCACAACTCATCCTAACATTTCATTTACCACTGAATATTACAACACAGGTTCTAACTAAGATTAACACACATAAGAATATATGTGGGTACGGACTAATCATGAATATAATGTACCCCTACAATTTTCAGAATATCACTGCGCTCTATCACTTTCAAGGTGGTAATAAGAGGAATTTGCCTGAAGACCACCTATGGCGTGAAATTAACCATTCACAGAGAGATAGCAGCATCCCGAAAACGATAGACAAAGATTGGAAAGGTTATCACCAACTAATGCACACAAAAACATGCAGAACGGCTTAGGCTGGATGGATGCTCACCTGGCTGATATGCAAAAATCAGGACCAGAAGCCTGTTTGCAATATACACACCCACGCTGGGCTGATCACTCACTCCCAAATCGAAATAAACAAAACATTTCCAGATATTATGAGGCCCTATACACTAGGCTAATTAATGTGGCTAGCTCAAACCCTCACGAATATTTGACAGGGATACCCTTGCCGCGCCTGAACCCTGAACAGCAAGGGACTTAGACACGCTACTAACAGGGCAAGAGGTAAGAGTGGTGATTGACCAGCTTGCCAGGGTAAGACATCAGGCACCGATGGCTTACCACCTGAGTTTTATATTGCCTAGAAATCCAAACTTACTCACAAGATACTCACAATGTTTGAGGGAGCGCTTTGGAGGGGAGTGTTGCCAGGGTCAAATCAGGGAATCTGTAATTGTGGTGCTCTCTAAGCTGAGCAGGGAGACATAGATGTAAAGTCTTACGAACCTTTAGCCCTACTAAATACAGAGGCTATGATTGTGGGCAAAGACATAACCATTAGACTGCAACCTCTATTGAGTGATTTGGGGCACCTGACCAAAGTGGGTTTATCCCAGGATGTAATACCCATGCCAGTCTGACGTTTGTTTCATGTAATGGGCAGGGCCCGCAATATCGGCAATGGACCTCGGTTGCCTCTCTTGACATTGACAAGGTTTTCAACATTCTGCACTGGTGCTACATGTTTGAGGTGCTACAAAAGATGGGATTGGGCAAGGTCATCCGAAGCTGGATACAAATCCTTTATCAGCAACCAACAACCAGGGTTTGTGTGGGCCAGGTTCACTCAGCTCAAGGGAAAATTGAGAATGTACTAGACAGGGATGTCCCCTATCACCTGTGCTTTCTGCTTTGGCAGTCGAGCCCCTGGCTTGCATGATTACAAGCTAGGCACATGCCTGGGGAATCCAGGTGATGCCTACTGATTATATGATATGCCTATACGCAGATGACACCCTACTGTTCCTTAGAGCCCCCATACAGGATCTTACCTAAATAATGCAGGAGCTAGAATGCTTTGGACAAGTGTCTGGTTTCAACACCAACTGGGACAAATCCTGTTTGTTCTGGCAGTTTGGTATGAAGGAACCAGCACACCCCTTGCTTGGGTTTGCCCCTTAAATAGCAACTTGCCACCTTCAAATACCTGTGAGTTTCAATCTACAGATAAGGGAATAAATGTCAGAAAAAACCCTGGGCGTGTTGAGTCCTCCTTTCGACTGATGCCCTCATATTGGTGCCAGCTTCCCCTTTTCCCAATGGGATGGGTGGCCAAACCAAGATGTTGATGCTGCCTTGGTGCTCATACCATTTCCTAGCTGCATCCATAATTATTAAGATACCCTTTGTTAAAGATCTAAATACAGTCTTTACAAATTTCATATGGGTTAGTGCAAGGCATCAATTATCCATCAACAAATATATGAGCCCTGAGCCCGCTCCAGAAAGGAGCTCTTGGTGCTCCGAATTTCGAAAACTATTACTTGGCAACCCAGATGAGCTGGTTGATGGGATGGTTGGGACCAAATCCACACATGGTTGGAAAGATATTAAGCTGGCCCTGGGGGGGTATTCAATTGAGGAGGTTGTTTTCCATGGAGTTGGTGACTAAAGCATTCATGACAGTGAAGTACTGATGGAATGTATACCTTGGGAAGGTGAAGGAGCAGACACTATATGCCCCCTAACTGCCTTTATTATGTCTGCCCAGATTTAGGAGTGTGATCCAGACACACAACAGGAGTTCCTGGGAAGAAACTGGGGTCACAACGGTGGACAAACTGCACCAGGGCAGGAAACAACGAACATTCAATGCCATGAGGGAGGACTGTGGGATTGCAGCGAGACACTTCTTAATGTTTAATTCTCTGGTAAGAGTGGCCTGACTGACCTGGGGTGAAGAGGATAATGAACCAACCAGAGCTGAACTAGTAACTAACATTTTGACTGGTGGATTACTTTACCGCACCGTTAAGTGGCTACAATCTGAGATTTACCTAACCTCATACCCCGACATGACAACATCCAGGTTAAGATGGTAATCTAAGATCGGTAATGAATTTACTGACACCGAATGGGAACATATAGTGGAATACACAACAGGAGTCTCCATGAATACCAGATTTAATTTCACCCAACTCAACTACTTATACAGAACCTCTTTGTCGGATCACTGACAAAATATTGGATTCAACAATTTCATTTTACAAAAATATTGTGTCAAAAATATCGTTTACAAAAATATTGTGTCCCTATCATGATAATAGGCAAGTACAAAAATATCGAAAAAAAAGATTGTTTCACACTGATATCATTAAAAAAACATACAAATATATTATTTCTTAATATATAGAGTTCAAAGTAGTAAATCCTAAATATATTAATATATACCGTTAATATGTTAATATCTCACTTATATTTAATACTACATATTACTACATGCTAATGAATGAATATGCATTTCTAGAGCGCATGGCTACCATAAGGCCTCCCAGCGCTAAAAAAGGCAGTAACATCACCGTGCAGTGGTCAGGAATCATGGAAACAGAAAAGTTTTCAGAACTTTACGAAAGGCCAAATAGTTGTCCTCCAGGCGTATGTAATTAGGAAGTTGGTTCCAGCACTTTGCCGCGGTATATGCAAACATACGTCCACCGCTCCGTGATCTATATATCCTGGGAGCTACTGCTAGATGTTTATTCTCAGAGCGGAGAGATCTCTTAGGAAGGTAAGGGGATATGATGGATCGAAGGATCGGTGGGCCCTCAGTCGAGAAAGTTCTATGGACAATGCATAATGCCTTGAACTGAATTCGTTCCGCAACTGGGAGCCAGTGAAGAGAGGCAATGTGTGGACTTGCGGATACCCAGTTAGGGACCCGCATAAGTAGGCGGGCTGCGCAGTTTTGTACCGTTTGTAAAATTTTAATGGTTGAGCATGGAGAGCCTAAGTACAGCACATTAGCGTAATCCAGTCTGGAGAGGATTAGTGCTTGTACCAGCAGTTTTCTTGCAATGAAAGGCAGCAGAGGGAGAATTTTTCTAATCATCCTCAGGATCCCATAACAGGTACCTGCCACCTTCCGCGCCTGCTCCTTGAAATTAAGATTATGGTCCAGCCATACACCAAGACTTTTAATCTGATCCTTAGGAGGTGGCATTGGACCTAAGCATCTCGGCCACAATAGATTGCCATCTTTGGGTGAAGTATTACCCAAAAACATCCACTCCGTTTTTGCCCCATTAAGTTTTAAAAAGAGCCATCCATCCATGCGGAGACCTTCTCCAAACAGTTGGCCAGATTAATTTTCACATTATCAGATTGGTTCAATGACACAATCAGCTGGGTGTCGTCTGCGTAAGTGACAATCTGGATACCAAAAGGTTCTACAATCTTGGCAAGGGGGCTCATGTAGACATTAAAAAGCGTGGGGCTCAGGGAGGAGCCCTGAGGCACCCCGCATCTCAGAGGCATACTTTCAGAAATAGAGTTATCCTCGAATACTTGGAAAGATCTATTGTCTAAGAAGGACTTAAGCCACTTTAGTGCAGTATACTACATACACTTATATAAACACACATACATATATATGTGTTTGTTTATATACATGTATATATATATATTTATATATATAATCATACACATATCTAAATATATGGATATATATATATATATATATATTGTAACACAGTTATTAAAAATCAAATATATATTTTACATTGTATGCATTTTATAAACATTTAAAATTAAATACAATTATAAACAAATACTACAAAATTAAAATCATAAACAAATATTAATAATAAGTATATTTAACTAATATTTGGAAATGTATTGGAGCCTGGGAATAATAGATATACTATTCGCACTCCAGTTTATGCAGTAGAAGAGAAAAGGGTAGGACTTTGGAGGGGTTGAATATATTATGTCCACTCCAAATAGCACAACAATAGGGAAAGAGTTGGACTTTGGTGGGGTTATTGTAGCAATTTACACATACACAAGTGAACACTTTATCTTCTTTTATTCAGTTAAGTACAGCAACCTCCAGCCAGCTCAAAGTTCTCTTAACTGCCAGCCACCAGAATTCTCCCCCATCTACATTCCACAGTACATCATAGGTAGGAACCATTCCTACACATCTTTCCCCTTACAAATATGAAAAGAATAAAAAAATACATACATATATACTCCAAAACATGACCGCAAAGAATCAATTTTTCCACTTAAAATTATACCAAACAATTTCAAGAATACAAGTAAGAAATTTCATAGCAACCTTATTCACCTTCACCCAGTTATTTATCTGGACCAACCATTTGCTTAAGCTCCAAAATTCCATTCTTTTCCATTCTTTTCCATCCTCTAACACCACTACATTTTTCTTCTCTCCAATTACTCTCCAGGTGTTGGGAATATTTGCTTTCATATCTTCTCACAATTCCTGCATTCCTTGTCACCACCGAGTCTCCACATTGCCAATTTATTTGCTTCACTCTTTTCATGTAATTATCAGCTTGTTCAGTCATTCGCTGCCTCTCACCCTCTCTTCTTTTCATAGCTCTCCGGGCTACCCACACTTATTTCTTATCCTGTAACCACATTGGTGATTCTTTGGTGGTCAGTTCTCTTCTTTTGAGAACAATAAAAATCAATACTCCTGTAATTGAATGTAGACATTATTTTGTCCAACTCATCCTTCCAAGACAGTCCATTAGCTATTGAAATCTGGATGTTTTCCATTTTAATACGGTTTACTCACTCGACTAAACCATTCGCTTGCGGCCTTAACAATGCCACTTTTTGATGTCTAATACCCAGTTGCATCAAGAAATTCGCCATCATTAATAAAGAAAACTGTACTCCATTATCACAAGTAATCACTCTAGGAATCCCTTCTTCCATGAACACCTCTTTTAGAAACTTCACAACGTATTCCACGCTTAGTTGTTCAATGCAGAGGACCTCTCTTGCCACAACTCCTACAAATAACTTTTCTGGTGCCAAACATAGTGCTTGAGCTAATATGTCTGGTACTCCCACATCTATAAAAAATAATGGTTCTTCGCTCATTCCCCAGACCCTTATTCGCTACACTTACAACTCTACTACTTATCCAATAATTCTTAGTCTGTTTTTTATTTTCCATTTCTTTTACTTCAACCAAAAGTGTAAATGTAATCTTCTTTTAGTCAGTTAAGTACAGCAACCTCCAGCCAGCTCACACCTCTCTTAACTGCCAGCCACCAGAATTCTTCCCCCATCTACATTTCACATTACATCATAGGTAGGAAACATTCCTATTGTTATATTTACTATTTATAGCCAATCTGTGCAACAGTAGGGAAATCGTTGGACTTCGGAGGGGTTATATTTACTATTCCAACTCCAGTTTGTGCAACAGTAGAGAAAGCTGAGAACTTGGGAGGGGTTAAATTTACTATTCCCACTCCAGTCTGTGCAACAGTAGGGAAAGCCAAGGACTCCGGAGGGGTTAAATTTATTATTCTCACTCCAGTCTGTGCAATAGTAGGGAAAGCTTTGGACTTCAGAGGGGTACGGTTTACTATTCCCACTCCAGTCTGTGCAACCGTAGGGAAAACATTGGACTTCGGAGGGGTAAGATTTACTATTCCCACTCCAGTCTGTGCAACAGTAGGGAAAACATTGGACTTCGGAGGGGTAAAATTTGCTATTCCCACTCTAGTCTGTGCAACAGTAGGGAAAGCGTTGGACTTGGGAGTGGTTACATTTACTATTCCCCCTCCAGTCCAAGCAACAGTAGGTAAACTACTTCTCTTCAAGCACATTACATATTTGTATAACCCTATTAATTTAGAAAAAATATAAAACTCTTAAAATAAACATTATTACTTAACATAATATATATCTATATTATATATATATATTCAAACATAATTATTATTTAAATATTATTTCATTAACTTGCCACCCTATACCCCTACAAACCTAGTCACCTACGTCTAAAATATAACTAAAGACAATAAGTATAACACAATTTACATAATTGATAATTAGTTACATAATAAATTAATAAACAAATCGAGCAGTCCACACCTACAATTTAACTAAAGTACATAATTATTACCATATTCACATAATTAAAAATCGATTAAATATTTCATTATAAAATATTAATCATTATTTCTTAACTGTTACTTAATTAATTTGCCACCCAATACCCCTACAAACCTATCAACCCATGCCTGAAATATAACAAAAAAATAAGTGTAGTGTCCCCTGATGAAGTAGTTGACTAGGATGTGATGAAGTGCTGGCAATGCAGTGACGTGATGATTTTATATCAATGTATATATATAGACCTCTGTTAAACAAGAGATTTACTGACACCTTTCTAGATGCCATTTCAACAATCTCTGTGTCCCTAGAGACCGGAACATCTGGCTCAACTGACCTGAGCACACCCAAATGAGAATAATCATAATCTGGAGCAACCATCATCTCATCACCTCATCTCCTTGTTTGTAACGAACCAGAAAAAAACTATTATTGAAATAGTGACAAACAAAACTACTTACAGACAACCTTTCACTGCTGTACTTTTATTTAATCATGACCTCTCTAAAACAAAAGATGATAGGTGGTCTAAACATATTTGGTAGAAGTCGCATTCCACATTCCTAATTTTAACAAATAGTAAAAATAAGCATAGTTTTAAGACTTTAGATTTATAGAACGTAAAAAGAATGGAGACCGCCCTGTCTGCTTGCAATTCGAGACTCCACCCCCCCTATGACGTTGAGCACTTTTAGCGTATAAAAAGAGGATGACATATCCTGACCCGGAAGAAGTTTGTTAGTGCAGGGAGGCCGTTTGTCGAATATCTGGTGAGTAAATGGTGCACTATGCTCGTTCGCAGCTTCCACAAAATACTGCTAGTCGGCTAACATAGCGTTTCCTCTTCGTCTTCTTCTCTCTTTTTTTTTTATTAAATAAGTGCACTTTATCTGTTAGTAAAGCCTTATAGACAGAATCATATTTGCCATATGTTAAGCGCGTAAGTGTCCGTAAATAAGCGAGTGCCGTGCTCATCATGAATCAAGATGTCACGAAACACGGCATAGTAATAAGATAACCTATTTTCGTTTGGGTCCTTGCATCTAAAAGACTGTAACGTTTAAACAATTTACACAGAAACTATTTAAATAAAAAAGTGTTTATGTGTTTGATATCGTTACCCTCTATGCCCGGGAAAAAAATGTGCCGATGCGTACAAATATTCATCTCGACACTAGGCTAGAATACGACTTGTGTTTCAAATCCGATAGTCAGTGCGGTTAATGCCGATACCCTGTCTAAAACTGAGGTCAATATTTTCTAATAATCTATTAGATCAATAAGTACCCATATTTGTATAATGATGCTGTGCACATAACTGAATATAACATGAGTGGTAGTATTAATTATGTAGCTAGAATAATATGGTAAATAAAGTTACAATCGCATTAAAATTATGACACTCGTAATATTACAGATTTTATTATAAATTTTATTCAAAACGATCCAGTGTCAATTTTAAAACGTCTGGACAAGGTAACTTAAAGGCTATAATTATATTTGTAATTAAAAGAGCACAAACGATTTGGTATATAGATACTCCTAAAGATCATGTGTGTTTCAAAAAAAAAATTCCAACATTAGAGCAACGCCAATGTGAAAAACGTCGTTTGCCCTAAAATAAAGCCGAATATCGCGGTATACTCTTTTGGCTATGAACATTCCAGCTGTCAATTGGTAAGCCCTCGTATTTAACTTTTTGGGCACAAATTATAAAATTGGGACAATTTGAGTGATTACTCTTTCCCTTTCTAATATTTAGGCTTACAGCCAGAAGCATTTTTTTTAATTTAATTTGAACTTCCGGTGGCCCTAACGAACTAAAGATAAAGGATTATGTACTGATCCAGAGGTACGTTTCAGCCTTTGTTAAAAAATCAGTTGGCCAATTAAGAGGGTTTTAATCCTACCTAACATTACCTCTTGTATTTCTATAGGACATCCTTTTCTTGTGGATGAGCATTTGCCTTCCCTTACAATCAAGTGTTTTAATCTTCAAAAAAAAGCCATGAACTCCACTTTTTTAAAATAGGTGGGTTCCTACAATATAATTTTCTTCTTTTCCTTTACTTTATGGATCATGTGCTGCTATAAGAATTGAGTTTCAAACTCAGAGTGTTTGTCTTTAAATTTAGAATATTAGCCTACATTGTCAAAGTATGTATACAACGTTACAATGTAGAAATGTTTTTTAGTCAATAGTCTCTAAGATATATATTTGTATTTTAACGAAATATTTTCTGCTATTCAGAATATTGTTGAAGGAATCAAGTTTCACCGAAACGCCGCGTCGACTGTTTAAGTTTTCTTTTGATGTCAAACTGTTACTATTGAAATTTTATGTAACCTCTAGAAATAGGAGATGTTTTTAATCATGTACGTAATGAAAAAAAAATTTGTATGATACAATAAATGTGACATTTATATATTAAGTATTTTTTCTATGCATTTTATTGACATTGACTGCATATTTGATGTATAATTTTACTGCACTCTGTAGGTTTCTTTAGCATATGATCCATATTAGGGGGCCGATTCCGATTCCGGCCGGAAATCTCTCCAACCGAGCCGGACCCAGAGAGAATTCCGACCGATTCGGACCCTAGCAGTCCGACCGGACGAGTACGATGCATTCGCATGCTATCGGACTCGATTCGGTCGGACTCCCATTGAAGTCAATGGGAGCCGGTCGTACAACGCGTACGCGGGCTCCCATTGACTCAATGGGTGCGAGGCGAACAAGGGCGCCCCCTACAGCGGGTACGCGTCCATGCGCATCGCAGCGTACATGCACAGGTAGGGGGGACCCATGGTTCCCCCCTGTGTGCGACTCGCGCGCCTACGCGTACAGGGGGGTCCAACGCGGACCCCCAAAGTCCGGCTCCGACAGCTCTTTTGAGCCGGACGGCGCGAGTCGGTCGGACTGCTCGCGGCGCGCATCGTACTTACCCGGCCGGGAAACGTCTCCATAGCGCGGTGCGAGTCGTGTCCGTGCGAGTCGGTCGGAGCGTGTTGAAGCCGCGTACGAGTCGGTCGGCGATTTCGCGGGAGCTTGCATCGTACTCGCTCGGCCGGACCCGCGTACGATTCGGTCAGGAAACAGGGCTCCGAATCGGATCCGGTAAATCCTAATCCGATTCGGAGCACTAACGGCCAAGATCGGAATCGGCCCCTAAGTCTTGACCTATTGTATGGTTCATTTTTGCCCACAAGAGCATTTTTAAACTCTTTTCTGACCTAGGGACTCCTTGTTGTTTCTCTCTAAAACAAAGACATAACAGAAAAAGCTCACTGTTGCAATTAGCTCTTCAAATAATTTGACAAAGTAAGCACAGACATTCACCTGCTCCAAACTCAGAAAGGGGATTTCTTGGATCAACCAAAAGATAATGAAGCAAAAATACCTAACATGGTGACTACAACACTAATGGAGAAAAACAAACAGTAGAACTGACAAGATAAGCCTTAAATGCCACAACAGGATATACAAATCATCGTTACTCTATATGGATCTGCATTGTAAAATGCCCTGTCATGGGACTACGCTGGATCCTCTCATATGTTTGCAACTCAGAGTCCTGCTTCACCAAAATACAACATTCACTAGCTGTCTGCGACACCATAGTAAATCAATTTGTCTTTCAAGCAAAGGAACTGGAACACTACCTCAGGAACAAGTTGGCCATTATCCAGCCTGGACCAAAATGACAAATTTGACTTGCAGACAATAATCTCAGGTCTCCTTCAAACAACTCTCAGATGTTGAGTTCAAGGAACTGGTCAAGGCAAGTAGACCATCTGGCTCTCCATCAGACTCTTATAATGCATGAAACTGCCAAGACATCCTACTTGCCACATCTGCTGCCTTCATAGCAAGAAGAATACTCAACAACATCCTTATCCCAGGAATCTTCCCCCTTTTATCAGACAGTTCATCAAAAGCTGATCAAGCAGATCCAGCCAGCTATCTCAATGGTCTCTAGATCAGGAAACTGATTTAAAGAACAGCTTTCACCTAGATCTCCGACTCCATAGAAAGAAACAATCTACTGCCTGATCACCAAGTGGTCTTTTGCCTCAGCAGATGCTCTATATCTGCACTGATATTCATATGTGTCTATTTGAAAATCACTGTTGACAGAAATAGGTCTGCTGTACTACTGCTACTGAACCGATCTGCTGCCTTTGACAGTGTCCACCACAAGAGTCGACTACAGAGACTAGAGGAGCTTAGCATCCAAAGAAGCATCCTAAACTGGATCTCCTCTGACCTTTATGTAGGTTACAGTAGCATCTCATTATCTCTGCTCACATCAACATCTTTAACCACAGACTCCAAGGGGCCGATTCCGATTCGGGCAGGAAATCTCTCCGACCGAGCCGGACCCGGAGAGATTTCCGACCGAATCGGACTCTAGCAGCCCGACCGAACGAGTACGATGCGTACGTATGCTATCGGACTCGATTCGGTCGGACTCCCATTGAAGTCAATGGGAGCCGGTCATACAACGCGTACACGGGCTCCCATTGACTCAATGGGTACGACGCGAACAAGGGCGCCCCCTGAAGCGGGTTCGCGTCGATGCGGGTCGCGCCGTACATGCACGTGTAGGGGGGACCCATGGGTCCCCCCTGTGTGCGACTCGCGCGGCTACGCGTGCAGGGGGGTCCGACACGGACCCCCGAAGTCCGGCTCCGACTGCTCTTTGGAGCCGGACGGCGCGAGTCGGTCGGACTGCTCGAGGCGCGAATCGTACTGGCTCGGTCGGGGAACGTCTCCATTGCGCGTTGCGAGTCGTGTCCGTGCGAGTCGGTTGGAGCGGTTCGGACCCGCGAACGAGTCGGTCGGCGATTTCGCCTACGCTCGCATCGTACTCGCTCGCCCGGACGCATGCACGAATCGGTCGGAAAAGAGGCCTCCGAATCGGATCCGGTAAAGCCGAATCCGATTCGGTGCCCTACCGGCCGAGATCGGAATCGGCCCCCAAGTGTTTAATCACCCCACCCCTTCAATTAAACATTTGCCTCTCACCCTTAGCAGACTTGATCAGTTCCTTCAACTTAATGTGCAACAAGTTGGCTGATGACACATATCTTCGCTGATTTCTGCCACCCCAATCAAACTCATAAGTCTGTATCAAACTTCAGATGTAATTCTGTTCTGGGTCTGATTTACAAACACAAACTAACGTGAAAAAAAAAATTCTGAAATTGTAAATTTTCTGATTTTAGGCAGAGATTCACATCTCCTCAAAAATGCCAATTAATCAGTCATCGAAACCTGGGATAAATGCATGCAGAGACGTTTTAAGGCATGGGCAAAGTGGGGCTCTGGCCCAGGGCCCCACACTTTCAGGGGGCCCCTTGATAGAGCCATGTCTGTTCTGCATAGAGTTTTGCCCTGATGACCTTGAATAATTCTTAAAGGGATTGTTTTAAAAAAACGTTTTCCCTTTAATTTATTTTGTATGTGGGTGATATGTGAGAGTCTAGTAGAGATAGTTTGTAGAGAAATGTTGTGTTTATGTTTCGTGCAACATCCATTAAAAAGCTTTCTTTTAGATAAAAAACAGGACCTTACACATGAGAAATGGGAGGGTGTAAAAGAGATTATTTTCAGTAATATTACTGAGCTGTTGCAGTGTTACAATATTGAAATACACACATCACTATCCCTGAATATTAAATGTAAACACATTTAGAAGTGTGCCTGTGCCAAAGAGGATATGAAAGAGCTGAAATTGGATCATAAATTCAAAGCTGTTTCAAACAGGGGTCCCCAAATACGTTTGGCCCAGGCCCCCCAAAATTCTTAAAATGTTCTTGAATGCATAGTCACCTCTGTATGCCAGGAGAAAACACTGTTATGCTGTTTTGTACCAAAATAGACTGTTACTTAAAAGCCCTAACTTGAATTCCTGTTGGACTGTTACACTGTTTTTTTAGATTCCACCTACTATTTTGAATGTGCTATGTTTGGATATTACGCCCCAGATTTACTAAGAGTTTGAGTCGGGGTTGCATCACTTATCCATTTTGGGATTTACAAAGCCACGCAAATCCTGATTCGCGTGGTTTTGCATAGCTTTGTGGAAAATAAAGGTACACAACGCCAAGTGCTGCCCTGCATTTCATTGCATCAGGTAGGCATTACACGAGTGATGCATGGGCATTCCCATGCATCCACCCATGTGTTTTGATGCAAACCCACATTTACAAAACATGTGTTTGTGCCAAAATGGTGCGCCTACCTGAGGCTGGCATATGTAATAGAAATATCTTCTGCATTCTACATTCTGCAGCACACATGCAAAGAGGAAATAGCCTAAAAAGATAACTTTTGTGCAGGAAGGTATCCCTAGCTGCAGAAAAAACTACCAAGACCAAAACACAGGCACCATTGGCCATGACTCAAGGGTGACTGCATTGATACTAGGCAGCCACAAGTGCGCCAGTGCTACAAGAGGGCAGAACCGCGCAATATCTTTGAAAATATGGCACTGTAATGTTCTCTCTCTTTCAGGCAACGCAGCAAAGCAACTTCAGTTGCTGCACTGCGTTGTGTGAAATGCTTGTAAATATGCCCCTGTATTCTTAACTGTTTTTCCAAATGCATCTTGATTCCTACATTCCTTTGCACCACTTGCAAGATTAGGTTTTAAGCTTGAACTAGCTCTTGAACTGTGAGCTTCTGCTTGAGACTAGTGTTGAAGCACATGTATGAGCATTTAACCTTTGCCCCTTCTTCCACTTCTGTCTTGCCAATGGCATCATATGTAATATGTAGTATACATGTACGTGGTGAGATTTATATAGTACACACCTAGCTGGGAACAGATTTAAGCATTGAGGTCCCAGGGAAACGGGTAACCTAGGCCCTACATTTTAGGACATGGATCACTGCTTCTGTATGTGTAGTAAGCATTATCAGTTTAAATATTTAGTTTCGTAGGTATATGAGATCATCAGCCAATCACCTGCGCTGCTTTCTGTCCTATCTGCAAGCATAGATTGGCACTGTGTCTCAAAATCCCTGCATACAAGAAAAAAACCATAGGTGGCACATCCTTCTCTGTTCAAGCAGCCAAACTATGGAAGTCTTTACCCTAAACACAAGATCCACGGATAACTACCTCATCTTCAGAAGACTACTCATGAGTTGGCTCTTCCCCACATTACCACCATACTCAAATATACAAAATATCCCTGTGTATATATGCATTTATTTGGACTATTTATGTGTACCTACATATGTGTATTGCATTTGAATAAATGTGTATAATAATTATTTTTATAAATATATAGGTATTTGTTCGTTCAGCTTAGCAAATGTACATATTACTTATGGTTATATTATTCTATGTTTAACATGTACATAGGTGACTGCATAAATAAGTAAATCGTTCTCATAACTATTTTTCTAAATTTGCTTATTGAATTACTTTTTTTTTAATAAAAACAAATAAATGAAATTAAAGTACAGCAACATCTGAAAGTCTGAGTTTATTAAATACAACTTAAATCTACAGATATTACCTTCCTTATACATCTATACCTTCCATATACTTATGTATTTTTATATTTATTACTTTACTTCTAATTCAGCATTTCCAATTGTACTACCCTATATCTCACCCTATACCTCTCTCAATATATCCTCTACCTCCACTCTCTGACTCATCCCAAACCCCATTCTGCTACTATGATCCACAAATAACCCTTTCTAGACTCTTCCCTCCTCTATCCCTCCTTGCATCATCTCATACCTCTTTTACTATTCAGATCTCCCAAACAAGCCTTTCTAAACCCTTCCCTCTGACTCTTCCCCCTCCACCTCCCCTTTACTCATCTCAAACCTCCTCCTACTGATGTGTTCCAAAACAAACACTCTCTTCTATCACTCCACTATCCTTTTCAATCCAACTAACAGACTAACATGTCCACCGCTGAAATTAATTTCATATTTCCCTATACTAATTCCCCACTAATCCTGTTTTGAGTTCCGGAGTAGCGTGCTACCTGCTGAAATGCGCTTCGACACCTCATCAGGGGGAGCGCAAGCGCTATATAAATGCAAACCCTTCCCTCCTCTTTCACTCCACCATCCTTTTTCAATACAAATAACAAACTCACATGTCCACTGCTCAAATTAATTTCATATCTCCCTATACTAATTCACCACTAATCCTCTTTGGGTTCCGGAGTAGTGTGCTACTCGCCAAAAAAGCATTTCAACACCTCGTTAAGGGTAGTAATGCTATATAAATGCAATTACGATAAGGGCTAGCACCCCTTCACCGCCAGCTTCATCTTGGCATCCATAAATCACATCTTCTTCTCTTTGAAAATGCTACATTCCTGTGGCAAGTGGCCCAGGACTAGTGCTGTCTTTCTGCCAGGGGTGTCCCACCGGTTTGCTTTCACCTTGTTTGAAGTACAGCTTGGCCATGCATGAGTAGCAGCTACTGATAGTTAGGAATAGTTCCAAAACTTATTTCTCAACATCTTTTAAAGGGCGTGATTCACTGTTAGCAATTCACAGCTGGTAAAATTATAAATTTTTTTCATTTATCGAGCTATTTATCACACCAGCTGGTAAATCCATTTGGGCACTCTGGTGCATGCAGAGAGGATAGATTTAATAAAGACCTCTGTGACGATAAAGATAAATTGCCCTTACAGACCTTTAAATGCATAAAGACCCAGAAAATGTGCTTTCTGCAATAATGGAGTAGTGGGCAATGAACAAAAAATAATTTAAATGTCTTATGGACAGCTGCAGCTGTGATGTACACTGTGTAGAAGTTGCAGTGTCACTGAGGGCAGTCCTGGATGCCATGTGCCTGAAATGGATTCCCAAATTGCAAAAATAATGAATCCTAAATTGGTATTTTTAAATTCCTATGTAGTAATGGTCAGCGAAGCTATTTCGCGAATTATTAATAATGGTTATTACCCCCTGATCTAGTCCTTCTCATTCCAGTCATTACCTCTTGAGTCGATCCCACCTCCGACATAGAGCTCACCACACCTTTGGATCAGAGATGTTATGTTAGAAGGAACTTATAAAGCACAGGTACACCAAAATGGTCTCTTGGCACTAAGGTAGTAGAGGCCACAACTAGCGATAAAAGTTAGCCATAAGCTTGTATAAACAGCCAAGTTTTTAAGTGCATCCTGAACCCCACATAGTTGACTGTAGATCTAATGTCAGGGGTGAGAGTGTTCCAAGTGTTGGGAGCAATCACTGAAAACCTGGCCCCACCTAGCCTCCTCCTTTTGCTTCTTGGAACAGTTAATAGGTTCAGGTAGGTTAATCTAAGATGGCGATTGGGGGTGAGGCACTGAATTCTAGAGGACATAAAGGCCGGTCTTTTATTGTGAAGATATTTAAAAAGAATACAGCCTGTTTTAAAAATAGTCCTCTGGGCTACAGGCAGCCAGTGTAGCTTTTCCATCAGGGGCTTGGTGTGGCAATGTCTAGGCTGACGAAAAACCAGACTGGCTGCCTGATTTCGTGCTATTTGCAGCCTGTGGTTAAGCCAGTTGGGAGTCCCAGATAGAGGGCATAAGTATAGTCTATCTGGGACATCACTAATGCAATGATAATTTGGATGGCAGCTTCAAAGGTGAAGTATCTCCTGATTTTCCTAATTCTCTGAAGTTGGAGAAAGCATGAGGAAGTCACTGCTCCTATCAGGGGTTTCATGGAGAGATCCTCATAAATGAGGATCCCAAGGCTTTTCACCACTTTCTTGGGCATAGGGGAGACCCCATCTCGGAAGACCAGATGGAGGGGTTAAATGAGTGAAGTTTATTCTTAGTAGCCACAATCTCCGTTTTGCCCGAGTTTAACTTCAACTTATGGCTGTTCATCTATTCCCAAAGGGAATGTATAAGTGGGCGAAAATACAAATTGAAAAGATAAGGTGATAGGGAGGATCCCTGAAGCACTCTGTAGTTTAATTGGACCTTAGGTAAACAGAAGTGGAAAAGATGACCCGTTTCAGAACGGTCTTTAAGAAAGGATTCCGTCCAGTCAAGGGCAGTAACCTGCAGGCCTGCAGTCCTGATACAGTTGATCAGAATAGCATGATCAACCATGTCAAAGACCGCTGATAAATACAATAGGACCAGTGCCTGTGTGATGCCTCTATCAGCTTCTTTCCTCATGTCATCCATTACAGAAAGAATGACTGTATCTGTGCAGTGGGCTGGACAAAAGCCTGATGGGGGTCGAGAAAGTTAGACTCCTTCAAAAAGGAGCATAGATGCTGAGCAACATGAGTCTCAAATAGTTTTGACAAATAGGGGAGTAGTGAGTTCGGTCTATAGTTTTTCAAAATGGCAGGGTCTTTCCTGGGATTTTTTAGAAGGGGGAGTACCACAGCCACCTTAAAGAATCCTAGAGACTTTTCTATGTCTATCCAGACCCATAAAACACCCCTGCCCCCTCTCCTCATCCTGTGTTGTTTTTCTATCCTTTGGCAGGAGAAAAAAAAGTAAACAACGCACAATTTTTCTTTCTTTTAATTATGTGTCCGGTCTTCTCCCAGTGCGCTGATATGCACACATCTGGTGGGAGATAAATGGCTAGGTTTCTTTGGAAGCGAGATCTCACAAGAGAAGCATCTCATTACCAAGACAACAGTTATAAGCAGGAAGAATGCTGCACTAGTGTGTTTAGCTGCTATTTTGAGAAGATGAAGGGCAGAAAGGCAACAGTGAAGCACCATAATCTGGAGGAGCCACTTCACTTGGAGGAGAAAATCCTACAAATATAAAGGTCAGCTCTCCAGATCCTCATAAAAGAAGCTGTGGACTCATCCCTTGCTGAACCACGTATCAAGAGGTTCAGAGATATGGAAGATGATCAAGACACCAATTAAAAAGGGAATAATGTTCAAGCTTCCCAGTTGCATGAGCTTCTTAAACATATTAGAGAAGTTCTTGGGTTTGAGGAGCAAGTCTAAGAGCAAGACAGCTTTAACTCCCAGCACAGCGGATGAACTGCTATTGCGTGATGTCATAAAATCAATTATGTTAAATGAATGGAAAGACCTGTGTTTCCTAGACAAAAGGCACATAATGAAGGACTTTGAAACTAATTTTCCCAAGACACCCAAAGTTAATACCATTTTGGCTTCAATGGCTCTAACATTTTCGCTGGTGTCTGAGGAGTCAAGTTTGCCAACATGGCGGATACAAAAGTTGAAGCAACTCTTAAGAAATCTTACACTGCTGCAAACTTTTCAGTCAGAGCAAGTTCTTACACAGCATATGTCATCCAAGTGCTGCTCAAAGATTTCAGGTTTTCTATGAATGTACCGAGGCAAATGAGGATCCATCAACCATCTTAACTAATATGGAACCTTTGGCAAGATTCCTTACGGATGTTACATTTGACAGCTTTTGGGTGGCTGCATCTTCAGCGGATGCAAAAGTTGCTGGATGCCATTTGCTATGGACGAAATCCTTCAAGCCAGTGGCCATTAATCCAGACGCTTCTGTTCACTGATCATAAGCTTTTTGGTGCAGATCTAGATGATATGGTTCAAAAGGCAGCAAAGGAAAAAAATATAACTAAGCCTTTCAAATTATAATATATCAAAAAGTCATTTATTTCGAAACACCTGATTCAAAACACTCAAAAGAAAAGTCCCTTTTGAGGATGGGCCAGTGGTCAGGGGGCTGCATTTGGGAATAAGACCCAACCCATCAATCTCTAAATTCAAGAGCATAGTCAGAAATGGCTATCTGCAGGGTGGGGGAATGCGAAAGCAGTTCTTCAAACAATGGGAAGGATGAATAACAGATCAATGGGTCCTAGATATTGTAAAGGATGTTTATCACATTCCTTTTGTTCAGTCTTATTCAGACTTACACCATTATCAAAAGAACTGTCAAGAAAACAAGCAATGCTATTGGGGGTACAAGCTCAGGTGGACAAAGGCACTGTTGTCCAAGCACTGGACAGTCAGAAAGGGAAAGGTTTTTATTCCATACTCAACTCAAAAGGTGGAAGGGCGGCTTTATCCTGTGTTGAATTTAAACAGCTATGTCCTTGTAGAGACATTCAGAATGATCCAGATTTAGTCAATTCAATCCAATTCATAATCTTTATTCGCTTTTATAAATAAAATCATAAAAGACAGATCATTAAAAACAACATACAAAATCATTCATGTTTTAAAACCCCCATCAGAAAACGTACAAGGAAAAAGCAAATAGAAGGGGAGTTTAACAACTGTAAGAACAATAAGGCTGGCCTAACTTGAGTAAAATTCAGCTGTAATAAAATTGGGTATATGAACTTGTGTCGCAGGTTTGGGCAAAGCATAACCGCGTGTAATGTGTCATTAATCGATGTATTGTCGCAGTTGCAAAGGGGCAATTATGAATACTTAAAACAACCATGATTAAAAGGGACTAATCAGGGAAATAAATTTAATCTGAAATAGGTCATCAATCGGCGTTGGTGGCGAGACATATTCCAAGTCAAATATGGCTTGACATTGCTAACTGTTTTCACCAATATTGCATGTCGCATGGAGTATTTTGTTATTGCAACATCCTCACACTCTGATGTCAGCTTGTCCCTAAGAGCAGTTTCAACCCATTTTCCGTCAGCACGAGTTATGTTTGAGGTGTTAATAAACATATCTGGCCGCCCTAGGGCCCGCAAATTGCGCGCCACATACGCCAGTCAAGGAATCTGTAGGGACTTTTCTAGTTGCAGGCAATCCTGCAAGATCAGTCTACTGAAACTCAGTTCCTCCTTTGTACAAATTGAGTTCCAAAGTTTTAATGAGCTGGGGTGGAGCTGATCAATTAAACATTCTATACCTAGTTCTTCATGGACAATTTCGTAAGGTGTGCTTTGGCAAACTCCCAAGAGACTCCTAAAAAACGTATTTTCAGCGACTTCGAGTGGAGCAACATGGCCATATTCCCAAATACCACTACCATAGCACACTAGGGGGATACATTTAGCCCTATAAATTTCCAAAACCGATTGGATTTGAGTATGTCCCAATCGGTGGGAAAAATCCCTAATGCCAAATATCGCCCTGCTAAAAGATAAAACATTCTGATTTATAAGCGGGTGCCCGTTAAGCCCAGAGTCCAATTGTATCCCCAAATACTTAAACTTGTCCACCATTCTATTATGTTGCCCATCTATTACATAGTTCTTAGTTTCCGTATTTGATGTTCCAAACTTCATGACGTGTGATTTAAACATTTTTATAGATAAGTCAAGACTGTTCATAAAGCTAGTAAAAAGAGTGAGAAGCTTTTTCAGGCTTTTTAGCAGTACGGGCAATTAAAACTGTGTCGTCCGCATATAGCAAGGCAGGAATAGATTGTCCTCCTACTCTGGGAACGTCAACACCCGTAACTGTCAAAGCCTGCTCTATGTTGATAATATAAAAAATAAATAAAAAAGGAGCTACAATACAGCTCTGCCGCACCCCACACTGAAGTTCAAAGTGCTCAGTGCTTTCCCCATTGGGACGAAACCTAACGCTGGCAGAAAGACCATTGTGCAAATCATGCAAAAAATTAATTAAAACTACATCAACATCCATCTGTTCCATGATGGACCAAAGCTTAGAGCGGTTAACTCTATCAAAAGCCGAGCTAAGGTCCATGAAGGCCAGATGGATGGCCCCCTTCTTGGCCTTGGTGTATTTGCAGGTTAATATATAGAGGTTCAAGGTCTGCTCTATTGTGCCCCAGCCTGGGCGAAACCCATACTGAAGGTCAGACTAGAAGCCTCGCTCCTCAGCCCATTCCGTGAGGCGGTTTAACAAAATCCTACCAATAATTTTCACCTCCGAATCTATAAGGGAAATGGGCCTAAAACAGGCAGGATCTGATCTGTTGCCCTTTTTAAAAATGGGGACTAATATAGATTGAGACCAGGTTAAGGGAAAATGACCAGAAACTGCAGAGTTTAAATGCAGTGTCAATATCGAGGCCCACAAGTCTATACAAGGTTTGTATATGTCCCCCGGTGCCCCATCAGGCCCTGGTGCTTTATTTATGGTTTAAGTAATTTTTATTGAGTTTGCCTTAAATGTATAACAGTACACCCACCTACAACCACCGGCCGGTGGGGAACCTTCAGGCAAATTCAAACTTTATGGATAGAAAGAAAAAAAAGGGGGACGAGAGCACTCCCATAGAGAGCAGGGAGGAAAAGAAGAGGACAGAGGAGAAGAGAAAGAGGTTCCACCCAGAGAGTGTGACAGAATTGGTAGGGATCTAAGGTGGAGGGGCCGGCACAGGGGCCTTTGGATCCAGCCCCGAGGTGGCAGGGAAGCGCAAAATTCTAAGATATCGGGGGCAGGTGAGCTCCACAAACTCGGAAGAGAGGTATGCCACTGTGGACCCCCAGGTTTTGTCAAACTTGGGCAATGTGTGGTGGATCCCCGCTGTGATTCGTTCCATACCCACTATGTCCCACATTTTATGTAGCCAGTCTAATTGAGTGGGAACATCCGCTGTACCCCATCTGGCCAGGAGAACCTGTTTAGCCGCCCCCAATGCTAACGTAATCGCCCTTCCCCTACAGGACCGAAGGGGGTATGTGAGTGGGTTGGGCAAACCCAGCAGAATATAGCTGGGGAACCCGGGGAGTTCTGTGCTATATATTTGGTCAATAATAGGTAAGATGGTCTCCCAGAACGCCTGGATCTTGGGGCACTGCCAGAGAATATGGGAAAGGGTACCCTCCTGTCCGCAGTTACGCCAACAGAGACTGCTACCTCGGGGTTTCCATTTCGCAACCCTCTCCGGGGTGTAATACCAATAGTGTGCAATCTTTAGGAGCATCTCCTTCCCTGAGGTGCTGCAAGAGGATGCCCGGGCCCTATGTACAATATCCGCCCATTCCTTAGGTGAGAACTCTCAACCCAGTTCCGCCTCCCACCGATGCTGCGCTGATGTCTTTGTCTGGCTTCTTGCCCTGTTGAGAAACCTGTATATATCTGACAGAAGGCACTTGGTGGAGGTGCGCGTAATATACCAGACCTCGAATTTGGTGAGGAATCGACCTGCTTGCGGGCGTATCTGTGGCTGTGTGACCCAATGGCGCAACGCCAGATATTGCCAGTATGCAGTCTTAGGGATGCCTTAGTGTTCCACCAACCAGGGGAAGTCCAAAACCCCTCGCTCATCGAAGAGATCCCCAATACGTTTGCATTGGGCTTCCTGCCAAGGCAGGTAGGCGCCACCCCTCAAAGCGGGGGGGAAATCCAGATTCCCAATAAAAGGGGTCAGGGGAGAGACCACAGAGGACAACTGGCACCTCTCCTGCACTTTGTCCCATACCTTCATGGTGGCGCGGAGAACCGGGGAAAGATATGCCCCCAGCGGGCGGTGGCGGCGAGGTAGCCAGGGGACTTTCCAAATATGCATCCCCGCCACTCCCCTATCTATAAAACACCAATGTTTTTCAGTTTCAAGTTGGTACCACTCCACCATCCAACGCAGTTGCGCCGCCTCGTAGTAGCGCCCAAGATGGGGCACTCCAAGTCCCCCCTCATCCTGTGGCAAATAGGTGAGATGGCAAGCCATCCGTGGCCGCTTCCCCCCCCAAATAAAACCATTGACCAGCTGCTGCAATTGAGCCATCACTCCGGGGGGCGGGCAGAGAGGGAGCGTCTGCATAATATAGAGCAGGCGAGGCAAAATCGTCATTTTGACGGCTGCTATGTTACCCAACCATGAGAAGGCATATTTCTTCCAGGTGTTCAGGTCCCTGCGGACCATGTCAAGCGCCTCTACATAATTTACCTGTGCTGTTTTCATGGTGGTGGAGAAAACCCTAACCCCCAAATAGGTGATATCTGAGTCTGCCCAGGAGAACGGAAACTGAAGCGAAAGCTGCCGACGCACCGCCGCTGGTATTGTAAGACTCAAGGCCTGGGTCTTATTCAGATTGATCTTAAACCCCGACGCCTCACTAAAAGCCTCCACCTCCGCCAGCAGAGGTGGAAGGGACCCTACGTCGTCCGCATAGAGGGAGATCTTATGCTCCCTGCCCCCCATACGGATCCCAGTCACCGTAGAAAATTGACGCACCCTCTCCGCAAACGGCTCCATATAGAGCGCGAAGAGGAGGGGAGAGAGAGGGCACCCCTGCCTCGTGCCGCGCTCCACCCGGAACGGCCGGGAAGCCACTCCGTTGACTCGGATACGGGCCTGTGGGCAGTGGTAGATGCAATCTATCCATTGCCGGAACCTCTCGCCCAGCCCAAAATGGCAAAGAACCTGGCGCAGGTAGGGCCAGTGGACCCGATCAAACACCTTCTCGGCGTCCACCGAGAGGAGTATTGTCGGGCTCTGTGTCCTTTGCGTCTTGTCCAGTAAGTGGCACAATCGCCACGTCCCGTCTCCGCAGTTGCGTTCCGGGATAAAACCCGATTGATCCGGGTCCACCAAGCCCGGCATGTGGGGAGCAAGACGAGATGCCAGAACACTCGTGAAAATTTTCAGGTCGACATTAAGTAAAGATATAGGGCGGTACGAGGCACAGTCCCTGGGGTCCTTCCCTGGTTTGGGAATAACCACCACTTCCGCCATGTCCATCGTGGGGTCAGCTTCCCAGTAGCGCTGAAGGAGTTAAAAAATCGCGCCAAAAGGGGAGCCAGCTCTGACCTTATAAAACTCAACCGGGAAGCCGTCGTCTCCCGGGGCCTTACCCACCGCAAGCCGCTGAATGGCTCTCTGGACTTCATCTGGGCCGATGTCCGCCTCCAATGCTGTCGCAGTGTGAGCCCCGATTGGAGTCACCGGCGCCGCCCGCACGTAATCTCCCACCCCCACGGGGTCCCGGTACTCAGCTGAGTAGAGGTCGTGATAAAAGGACTCGAACTCACGCGCTATGTCCTCATCCTGCCTTAGGTTTTCCCCCCATGCGTTTCGCAGTTCCGCCACCCGGCGCGCAGCCGTCTCCGCCCACAAAGCATGGGCCAGAATCCTCCCCGCTTTATTACCCCCTCATAATAGCGTTGTTTGGTGCGAAGTAGGGCGTATTCGGCCCTGTCGAGGTCCAGTGCTCGCAACTGCTTCCTAGCCTGTGTGAGGAGCTGCCGCGTTTGGACCGCCCCCGTGCGTCGGTGAACCCCTTCCAGTTCTTTGATTTGATCCTCCAATTCTGCCCTCTTTGCTTTGAGGTCTTTATTCAGGCCCGCCGCCATCGCTATACTTTTGCCGCGGAGGACTGCCTTCAAGGCGTCCCATAGAGTGTCGATCCCCACTGATCCGTTATCATTAAGCTCAAAGTAGGCTTTAATAGCCTCTCTGAGCGCGGTGACATTAGCGTCATAGGTGAGCAACTGGGGTTCAGCCTCCAGGAGCCCTGCCCAGGAGGGCCCCCCGGGAGTAGCAGCTTCAGGGTCACCGGCGAGTGATCCGAGAATGCCGCCGCCCCTATAGCCACCTCCACTGTAGAGGCCGTGACCCTAGGAGAGGTCCAAAAGAGATCGATGCGGGCGTACGTTTGGTGGGCCGCCGAAAAAAAGGTGTACTCCCGGGCTGTCGGAAATCGATGACGCCATGCATCCACCAGTCCCACCTCCCCTAGCCTCCTGAGCATAGCATCGGAAATCGAACCAGAGTGTCCGACCCGAAGTGTTGACCTGTCAAGGTCCGCCTTAGGAACTAGGTTGAAGTCGCCCCCTATGATAAGATCCTCATCTGGGGATGTCAAAATGGAGGTAATCGTGTCTCGCAAGAAGATTTCCTGGCGTTCATTAGGACTGTAGACTGAGAGTATCGTATGTGTACGCTCCCCCATCAGCACCCGTAAGGCCAGGAGGCGGCCCGCCACCTCAGCGTGTGTACCCACGACCTTCCCCTGAAAGTGAGTGGCCAGAAGTATTGCCACGCCGGCTTTTTTCCCGGTCCCCGAGGAAAAATATAGCCTGTCAAACCATTGGGATCTGAGTCGTTTCCAATCCGCCCGCATCAGGTGGGTCTCTTGTAGTAGGCAAATATCACAGCCAGCCTCCTTCAACAGGGCAAGAAGGGCGCGTCGTTTAACAGGCGAATTGAGGCCTCGCACATTGAAGCTCATAATCTTCAATTTAAGTCTGGGCATTGTATAATGAGAGTGTCGCCGACAGATACAGATCTAAAGCCCCTCGGGTAACCAGCAAACATGGGGCAGCTCCCACCTCCACCCCCAGCCCGCCCGCAGGCCCCCTCCTCCCCAACCCCCCCCCAGTACGCAGCTTGTAGGGTCCGTGTAAGGCAGGCCCGCCAACCCCGCAGATGTGTGTGAGGGCAGGCCCCAAGCTCCAACCCAGTGCACCTCCCAGCCTCCGCCGAGAAATGCCCTCAGTGCCCTCATGTCGCTCTACCCCCTCGAACCTGGTGACCCTGCCCTCCTTCCAAGAGTGTCCCCCCAAGTGCCATCCCCCCCTCGCCCATCCCCGCCCACCAAGACGTTGTCGCTCCCTACCTGTCTGCAGTCGAGTGGTAAATGCCTCTGGGGTGGGGGAAAGAAGAAGAGAAGTGAAAGAAAGGAGAAAAGATCGAATATATGAAGAGACCAACATGAGAGAAGATCAAAAAACAATTTCCGATGAAACTTGTAGGCACAAAAGTGCAAGGGTCCATGAACCCAACGGTCCGGCATCGACTCTCCAGGGGTGGGGCCCCCCTCACCAGGACCGGCTCTCTGCCTCTTGAATTTGGACCAAATTGCCTGCCAGCATGTCTAGGGTTTGTGACCCTGGGGATCCCTCACTCGCCGCCCACTTCTGATTCATCCCGGGTCTGTAGCTGCCGCAGCACTGCCTCCCTCTCCTGTTGGCGCTCTTCCTCCGTCGGTTTCAGCTGTCCTCCCCTCGTGAAGCCTCGTCTCCTGCTGGGGCGCGGGGGCCTCCCCGCTGGGCGACCCCCCTCTGCCCCCTCGGGATCTCCCGTGCCGGCCAGAGCAGCACCCAGCACCCCTTTCGCTTCCTGTAGGCTGCGGACCCCTCGGGTTTCGTTGTGCCAAATAAAGGAGAGGCGGAACGTGTGGCCCCATCGATAGCGGATGCCCTGCTCACGGAGGAAGGAAGTTACTGGTCTCATGTCCCTACGCCGTTGCAGGGTAAGAGGGGAAAGATCCTGGAAGACCCCCACCTGGAGGCCCTCAAACTCCACCGTGGTGCGGTCTTGCGTGGCCGCCATGATAAGCTCCTTCTGGCGGTAGGAGTGGAGGCAGGTTAGGATGTCCTGTGGCTGACCTGGGCCCGAGGCTGGGCGCCCAGCGTGGTGAGTGCGATCCAGCACTATTTCGTTGTCTTGGAGGGCCGGAACCAGGTGTCGAAAGAAACGGGTGACCCACTCCTCCAACTTGCCTCCATCTGCCTGAAGTGGTACTCCCTTGAGCCGGACATTAGAGCGCCTCGAGCGGTTCTCAAGATCCTCCAGTTTGAGGTATAGCTCCTCGTTAAGTTCTCGCAAGTCAATGAGCTCTCGAGCCTGTGTGGTCAGTTCCTCTTCGCGGCGGTCTCCATTACGTTCCAGGGTGTCCACTCTATCCCCCACCTCGGTGAGATCTGACCGGAGCTGTTTGATGTCTGAGGCCAGCTCCTGTCTCAAGCTCGCGAAGTCCTCCCTGAGTGTGCCGAAGAGATGCTCCAGGAAGTCTTTAGTGATCGGATCCGCAGTACGTCCGCCGTCCGGGTCGGCTCCCGTCTCGCCTACCTTTTTCCCACCCGGTTTCTGGAGTAGGTCCTTGATAGATGGGTCCTTGTGCGCGGTATCCTTCCTGGACTTCTGGGTTGCCATGTCGATGGTTCAGTGGGCGCAGACCGCGCAGGTATCGCCACCACTCCGCCCTCCTCCGCTAGTGCCACTTGGCGCACTCGGGGGACGTCGCCGTTACAGACCTCAGGCCGGTGCCCTGCTTCGCCCAGAGATGCGGGGGCCCGCCCCAGCAGAGCACCCCAAGAAGACCGCCCCAAAAATCGGCAGCCGAGCCGGCCAACGTGTGTCACCCGGCAAGCTGTCGGCCAGGCCTCATTCGAGTCCCTCACTCCCGGCTCTCCGTAGATATATCCCAGGAGGAACCAGTCCCTGCACAAATCTGCTCACTGCCTTGGGACAGTCACGCACCGCTGCAGCCCCGGGCACTGCCTCTCCGCTCCTCTCACCGGGACCCCACGGACGGAGCACGACTGCGAGTCGAGAGGTCCGTCCTCACTCGTTCCTGTCTGCCAGCTATCGGCCCCCTCCGGGCTCGGGCCCCCACGAGGCCCTCTCGCTCCAGTCGCCTCCCCCGCAGCCTGTCCTCGCTCGGCCTCCGCGTGGTGAAGGGGCCTGCCGCACTCCACGCTCCCACCGCTCTTAGGGCCTCCACCGGCATCCACCACAGTCAGCCGGGGGCCCAGAACGCCCAGTACAGTACAGCGGGTAATTGCAGGGGGCACAGCGCCCGGGTGGGAGCCGATGTAGAAGCGCCGCTTACCCTGCGTCCGCTCCGGACCGTTGGGCCGCTCCTCTCCCAGGCTCCTCGTCCAGCTAGGCCCCACCGGGCCGTGTCACCACCGGTGGCCCTCCACGGGGCAGCGGGCCCCCGAAGTTCTACAGGCTGCTCTGGCAGCAAGACGGTCCCTCTCCACGTCCACCGACAGCCGGCCGCCACTGCTACGATTGATAGGCAGGCCGAACTCACCCCCGGGCGACCCGCTGCGGCCTCCAACACCGCCGCCGACTGCCTCAAAACGGCACGGCCGCCTGCCGCGCTAGTACGGGAATCGCGGGCTGCCCCTGCGGCGTCCGCCGGTCAGCGTTAGCTGCGGGATCCCCAGGTCTCGTTCACGGGTCCGAAAAATCGCCAATTATCCCCAGAAACCGGCCTAGATGAGCGGAGCCCCGAGAAGTCGGTGTTACTCCGCCGCCATCTTGGCCACGCCCCCCCTGGTGCTTTATTTAAAGGCAACTGGGAAATGGCGGCTCTGACCTCTGAGAGATTAAAAATTAAGTTGTGCTCAGTCCGGAAGCCTTCTGCAGGCTCCGGCTCCGCTTCAAGACTATAAATGGCCCTAAAATGAGCCACCCAGGCCTGAGACTAAATAGTACAGGCATGATTGGTAAGATGGTCTTTACGAAAAAGAGACAAATTGATAACACCCCAGAAAGCAGGGCTATTGTGCTGCTGACTAGCCATTAGTAGTTTATCCCAAGTCTCTTGTTTGATTTAAGCTTTACATGCCTTACAGGCCATTTTAAACGCCGCACTAGCCTTTCTAACTTTTTCTTGACAGCGGGGTTTGGCATGCAAAAGATTCAGAGGTCTTTATGGGTTCTAGAACATTGCCTATCAAACCATCTTTCCACACAGGTGACCGGTAAGGCGGCAGTTTTGAGAAGTGAGAATTTGATAAACCTACTGATATTAGTAAATGACGCCAAAACGGAGTACTACTACATAAACTCCATGAATTGCGTAACTTCGCTCCGCTTCCCACTTAATAAAACAGAGACCTCATACACTTTTGATAAAATAACAAGTATCTCTGCCTTTACATGCTAAAATGCATATAGTCATTTCACAAAAGTGAAAATGAAAATTTAGCAAGCAGGGAGAGAGGTGATGATTTTGAGATCCTCCCTAACCTAGGGAGAAAACCAAGCAGATGCCTTGAAAACAAAGAGCACATCTTGCTGAACGATTCGTAGGTGGTCCCATCCTCTTAGGACCACCCCAAGCACAGTTATGGGCAACAATACAATCCCAACCAAAGGCCCTGCAAAGCATTATGGGACGAGATTAGAGTGGGCAGTGAATATTATAGTATCCAATATCAAAATAATTCTACAAAGAGCTGCAGTTCAACTCGTTGTTACTAGGTGTCCTCACGAGTCAAATGCAAAAGCATTGAAATTATTACATCAAGCTGCAGTTCCACTAGTCGTTACTAGATGTCCCTCACGAGTCAAATGCAAAAGCATTGAAACCCTTTCATGAAGCTGCAGTTCAGCTCTTTGTAGAATTTATAGTATTAGCTCTCAGCTCAGGGTTTCAATGCTTTTGCATTTGACTCGTGAGGGACACCTAGTAACGACTAGTGGAACTGCAGCTTCATGAAAGGGTTTCAGTGCTTTTGCATTTGACTCGTGAGGGACATATAGTAACGACTAGTGGAACTGCAGCTTGATGTAATAATTTCAATGCTTTTGCATTTGACTCGTGAGGGACACCTAGTAACGACGAGTTGAACTGCAGCTCTTTGTAGAATTATTTTGATATTGGATACTATAATATTCACTGCCCACTGCTAATCTCATCCCATAATGCTTTGCAGGGCCTTTGGTTGGGATTGTATTTTTGCCCATAACTGTGCTTGGGGTGGTCCTAACAGGATGGGACCACCACTGAATCGTTCAGCATGATGTGCTCTTTGTGTTCAAGGCATCTGCTTGGTCCTCCCCCTAGGTTAGGGGGGATCGAATTGGTTATATGCTTTTTAGCATGTAAAGTTGCTTTATTCAAAGCATCTGTGGGTGCAGTTTAGTAGCTGATTCCACTACCGGAGGGATGTAGTTTTTGCTTGAATTCCGTGTTTTTAATGGAATGCGTAGTTAACAATTCTCCGCAAACTCCGCTAGCAGAGCGGAGTTTATTGCCCACCCCTAGTGGTGACTCTTCTTCTGACAAACAGGTATGAAAATCAATATGGCATGAGGTGATCAAATTTTGGACAAAAGCTGATGGAACAATACTGGCCCACCTTACCCTTCGGCCCTGATCAACCAGTGTAATGGGCTCCTTATAAAGGGGTATTGAACTCAACGCTTTATTATCCCAATAAAATGTCGCTATTAACGGATTGTGGTCACTTAGGTTGTGTTTTAAAACCTCAAAATCTAAGAGTGCAGCTAGAAAGCAACCAGAAACAAAAATATAATCAATCACACTACAATGCCCCCCCCCTTAAAAGTGGGTGTGCTCTCCTCCGGATGATCCTGATTACTAACCATTAGGTTCAGCAAATTAAACTCCGAAATAAGACTGTTTGCAACATCCCTTGGCATGTATGTTTGAAATGTGCCGTATTTTCAAATGGCCCCTCAAAGTCTGGGGGCCTTATTTATGAGGCCTTGCGACAGTTTTGCCTGCCATTGCGTCACTTTTTGTGACGCATCGGCGGCATAAAACATGATCCCTGTTGCGGCCTATTTACAAAGTGACGCATCTAAGCAGATGCGTCACTTTGTATACCTCTGCACTACAATAGACCTGCATCAGTTATAATGTATGTAGGGGGGGCGTTCCCACGCAAGTAAGCCTCGTAAAAGTGACGCAGTAAAATCTATAAGATTTCACTGCATCACTTCTAGGATGCAAATGCGTCAAAACCTGACACAGTGCTATATCCATAGCTCTCCACACTGCATTGCTGGAGTTGCGCCACACTTCCGACACAACTCCAGCAATGTGTCATTTTTGTGCCGACAGATACGTCAGTAAACTGACGTATCAGTCATTCCTTGCGACATGATGCGTCATACAGTAAATATGACGCATCCATCATGTCGCAAGGAGGGCTCAATGAAAAGTGACGCATCGCTGTTTTCACGCAGCGATGCGTCACTTTTCATAAATGAGGCACAGAATCCTTATTATTAGAACAGGAGTAACAAGGGTGCAAATAAAATCTCCCGCCAACATAATTATAGTAAAAGGGGGTTCCGACAAAAACAAATCGTCCAAAAATATTTTAAGACTGTTAATAGCATGTTTTTATTGTTCGATGAAACTGCATTGTAAAAATTAATAAGGAGCAGTCTACGTTTACTAGAGAATATTAAAAGGGAATATTAAAAGCGTGCCTAAGATTGTTTTGCATTTGGAATTTATAACCTCAACTTTGCAATTATAATCTAGTTTGACTAAGGTTGTAAGGCCACCACTAGACCACCCACAGGAGGAGCGGGTAGCTAAAACGTAGTGGGAGGAAAAACCATCATGATACAAGCAACCCTTAGTGTCCCATGTTTCCTGTAAACAAATAAAGTTAAAATTCTTCAACATGCCGAGCCAATAAACATCTGTGAGTTTGCTCTGGACCCCTGCAATATTCCAACTAAGAACCCGAATAGAGTCTTGGGTCATAAAACAGGATCCTTATTCGGAATAACATAGTTCTGAGTATCTGTGATGGAAATAGGGTCCAGTCAATCTGGATCATCGAGCTCGCTCAGAGGTAGAAAACGATTACTTAAAGATAGGGCAGTAGTGTCAGATAAGAAATAAGAGTTTATTGCCCCACAACGTGACTTTCCCTGTGGCACATTCCAGTCTCTCGTAACCCCACCATCAAGTTTTTTGGGCAGATAAAAGAAGCCCAGAGGGAGAGCAGTTATACAATCCAATGATGCACCATTTAATCCTAGAGCGTCGAAAATTGAACCTGCCTGCACAGGATTATTAAAGTTCGCTATTATGCAATCTCCCGTTGCCGATTTCTGAGTTTGGCCTATCCAGCCCACCCTGCGAACCATTATGATGTCTTCTGCCAGCATCTGTGTGGGAGGATAAGAAGCATTTGTCCCGGTTGCCAACCAATGCACTATTTTGTTTTTGAGTTGGTTGAAATTTTCCTCTGTACCCTTCCTCAGAGGGGGCACATCCACCAGCACGACGATGTAAGTGATGTTAGAAGGGCAATACACTGACGAGGCTTTTTGAGATGTACTCGGAACGGCCAAGTATGGATTACTAGAACTTCCCTGATGAATTGGTTGAGCCATACCAAGGACTTGCGACCCAGAGGTAGCCTCCATTATACTTGATGGGCCGGTTTGGTTATAAATGAAAGTACGAAAAGATGATTGCGATGAGGCTGCCAATAGAACCTGAGCCTGAGGGGTTGCTCCGACCCTTGAATTATCAATAACATCACGAGCGATAGTGTTCAAACCTGTGTTTGATGAATTTCTCAGAAAATTTGAGAGCCAACTACTTATGCTTGAGTGTAGTGTTCACAGACCCTTTTAATGATCCCACTATTTGTTCAAGTGCAGAGATCCGGGTATCAAACGCATTTAAGGCTGTGGTGATCTTCGTTTCCACGTTTTTAAAGACACCAAGAGGCTGTCTTCTGGGGAATCCATCCCGCTGGCTATAAAATTGTCCATTGCTGGTGTAAGTGGGACCTTCCCACGATCAGATATAGCCTTCTTTGTCAATTTGGTAGAAACGGGCTGCCCCAGGGCAGAAGTTTTGCCTCTAGCCCCTAGTTTGCAGCTTTTTGCGGGACATTACAACATAGGGTCCCTGGATATGGACAGTGAAGCCTGTGTATTGGAGGAGCTAGCCAAAGTGTCAGAGTCTGTAGGGGGGGGGGGAATGGGAGGTGGGCGGGTTATAACATTGTTAGGATCAACCGTTCCCCCGATCAGAGTGTCCGTCTCTTGAGATATAACTTGATGGTTCACAGCCAGCTCTATTTCGGCACTGGTGATCTCCTCTGATAACACTCCCACAGCCTGATTCAGAAAGGACAGGATCGATGTACTGGCTTTTGATCTTTTATCACCCCCATTAGTTGTTTCTGGATTTCTCTTCCCAAGCTCAGAATAAATAGGACACCAAACTATGAGCAAACAAGCCTGTAGAACACTAATAAAATGCTGGAAGACAGCTACGTGCGTGATCACTCACCATCGCCAGAAATGGTGAGATCTCCGCTGTCCAGGTGCCAGAAGAAAGAGGGGTGGCCCAGCCTCTTCCGGGCTATGATGTGCTAAGACGGGCCCGTCTTGGCCCAATCTTCGCCCAGGCTGAGCCCGGGCACGCCTGCGCACGTTCCGCGCTGCGGGACGCCTCTTAGCTGTTTATAGCGATACAAAAGGGGATGATGGACGGAACGCTTGAGCCAATCAAACACTCACCCCCAGTCAACTGATCTGGGTTTAATCCATCATCATTCTTTAGCTCACTCCACCACCCCAGTTCAGACATGGCCATATGCAAATCAGTCTGACCCTGTGCCTCATGGGAACAGTCCAGCCCGAACTGCCAAGCCATGTCTTCCCTGGACCGGAAACAAGCATCCTAGGACCGGTTTCTGGCATTTCAGCCGTCATCAGCCAGGCTTGCTTGAATCCAGTGTCAAAGTGAGCAAGGGACCCACGTCTGGGCATACCCCCGCCAACATTAGGGCGTCCAAAGCGATACAAAAGGGGATGATGGACGGAACGCTTGAGCCAATCAAACACTCACCCCCAGTCAACTGATCTGGGTTTAATCCATCATCATTCTTTAGCTCACTCCACCACCCCAGTTCAGACATGGCCATATGCAAATCAGTCTGACCCTGTGCCTCATGGGAACAGTCCAGCCCGAACTGCCAAGCCATGTCTTCCCTGGACCGGAAACAAGCATCCTAGGACCGGTTTCTGGCATTTCAGCCGTCATCAGCCAGGCTTGCTTGAATCCAGTGGCAAAGTGAGCAAGGGACCCACGTCTGGGCATACCCCCGCCAACTTAGGGCGTCCAAAGCGATACAAAAGGGGATGATGGACGGAACGCTTGAGCCAATCAAACACTCACCCCCAGTCAACTGATCTGGGTTTAATCCATCATCATTCTTTAGCTCACTCCACCACCCCAGTTCAGACATGGCCATATGCAAATCAGTCTGACCCTGTGCCTCATGGGAACAGTCCAGCCCGAACTGCCAAGCCATGTCTTCCCTGGACCGGAAACAAGCATCCTAGGACCGGTTTCTGGCATTTCAGCCGTCATCAGCCAGGCTTGCTTGAATCCAGTGGCAAAGTGAGCAAGGGACCCACGTCTGGGCATACCCCCGCCAACTTAGGGCGTCCAAAGCGATACAAAAGGGGATGATGGACGGAACGCTTGAGCCAATCAAACACTCACCCCCAGTCAACTGATCTGGGTTTAATCCATCATCATTCTTTAGCTCACTCCACCACCCCAGTTCAGACATGGCCATATGCAAATCAGTCTGACCCTGTGCCTCATGGGAACAGTCCAGCCCGAACTGCCAAGCCATGTCTTCCCTGGACCGGAAACAAGCATCCTAGGACCGGTTTCTGGCATTTCAGCCGTCATCAGCCAGGCTTGCTTGAATCCAGTGGCAAAGTGAGCAAGGGACCCACGTCTGGGCATACCCCCGCCAACTTAGGGCGTCCAAAGCGATACAAAAGGGGATGATGGACGGAACGCTTGAGCCAATCAAACACTCACCCCCAGTCAACTGATCTGGGTTTAATCCATCATCATTCTTTAGCTCACTCCACCACCCCAGTTCAGACATGGCCATATGCAAATCAGTCTGACCCTGTGCCTCATGGGAACAGTCCAGCCCGAACTGCCAAGCCATGTCTTCCCTGGACCGGAAACAAGCATCCTAGGACCGGTTTCTGGCATTTCAGCCGTCATCAGCCAGGCTTGCTTGAATCCAGTGGCAAAGTGAGCAAGGGACCCACGTCTGGGCATACCCCCGCCAACTTAGGGCGTCCAAAGCGATACAAAAGGGGATGATGGACGGAACGCTTGAGCCAATCAAACACTCACCCCCAGTCAACTGATCTGGGTTTAATCCATCATCATTCTTAAGCTCACTCCACCACCCCAGTTCAGACATGGCCATATGCAAATCAGTCTGACCCTGTGCCTCATGGGAACAGTCCAGCCCGAACTGCCAAGCCATGTCTTCCCTGGACCGGAAACAAGCATCCTAGGACCGGTTTCTGGCATTTCAGCCGTCATCAGCCAGGCTTGCTTGAATCCAGTGGCAAAGTGAGCAAGGGACCCACGTCTGGGCATACCCCCGCCAACTTAGGGCGTCCAAAGCGATACAAAAGGGGATGATGGACGGAACGCTTGAGCCAATCAAACACTCACCCCCAGTCAACTGATCTGGGTTTAATCCATCATCATTCTTTAGCTCACTCCACCACCCCAGTTCAGACATGGCCATATGCAATCAGTCTGACCCTGTGCCTCATGGGAACAGTCCAGCCCGAACTGCCAAGCCATGTCTTCCCTGGACCGGAAACAAGCATCCTAGGACCGGTTTCTGGCATTTCAGCCGTCATCAGCCAGGCTTGCTTGAATCCAGTGGCAAAGTGAGCAAGGGACCCACGTCTGGGCATACCCCCGCCAACTTAGGGCGTCCAAAGCGATACAAAAGGGGATGATGGACGGAACGCTTGAGCCAATCAAACACTCACCCCCAGTCAACTGATCTGGGTTTAATCCATCATCATTCTTTAGCTCACTCCACCACCCCAGTTCAGACATGGCCATATGCAAATCAGTCTGACCCTGTGCCTCATGGGAACAGTCCAGCCCGAACTGCCAAGCCATGTCTTCCTGGACCGGAAACAAGCATCCTAGGACCGGTTTCTGGCATTTCAGCCGTCATCAGCCAGGCTTGCTTGAATCCAGTGGCAAAGTGAGCAAGGGACCCACGTCTGGGCATACCCCCGCCAACTTAGGGCGTCCAAAGCGATACAAAAGGGGATGATGGACGGAACGCTTGAGCCAATCAAACACTCACCCCCAGTCAACTGATCTGGGTTTAATCCATCATCATTCTTTAGCTCACTCCACCACCCCAGTTCAGACATGGCCAAATGCAAATCAGTCTGACCCTGTGCCTCATGGGAACAGTCCAGCCCGAACTGCCAAGCCATGTCTTCCCTGGACCGGAAACAAGCATCCTAGGACCGGTTTCTGGCATTTCAGCCGTCATCAGCCAGGCTTGCTTGAATCCAGTGGCAAAGTGAGCAAGGGACCCACGTCTGGGCATACCCCCGCCAACTTAGGGCGTCCAAAGCGATACAAAAGGGGATGATGGACGGAACGCTTGAGCCAATCAAACACTCACCCCCAGTCAACTGATCTGGGTTTAATCCATCATCATTCTTTAGCTCACTCCACCACCCCAGTTCAGACATGGCCATATGCAAATCAGTCTGACCCTGTGCCTCATGGGAACAGTCCAGCCCGAACTGCCAAGCCATGTCTTCCTGGACCGGAAACAAGCATCCTAGGACCGGTTTCTGGCATTTCAGCCGTCATCAGCCAGGCTTGCTTGAATCCAGTGGCAAAGTGAGCAAGGGACCCACGTCTGGGCATACCCCCGCCAACTTAGGGCGTCCAAAGCGATACAAAAGGGGATGATGGACGGAACGCTTGAGCCAATCAAACACTCACCCCCAGTCAACTGATCTGGGTTTAATCCATCATCATTCTTTAGCTCACTCCACCACCCCAGTTCAGACATGGCCATATGCAAATCAGTCTGACCCTGTGCCTCATGGGAACAGTCCAGCCCGAACTGCCAAGCCATGTCTTCCCTGGACCGGAAACAAGCATCCTAGGACCGGTTTCTGGCATTTCAGCCGTCATCAGCCAGGCTTGCTTGAATCCAGTGGCAAAGTGAGCAAGGGACCCACGTCTGGGCATACCCCGCCAACTTAGGGCGTCCAAAGCGATACAAAAGGGGATGATGGACGGAACGCTTGAGCCAATCAAACACTCACCCCCAGTCAACTGATCTGGGTTTAATCCATCATCATTCTTTAGCTCACTCCACCACCCCAGTTCAGACATGGCCATATGCAAATCAGTCTGACCCTGTGCCTCATGGGAACAGTCCAGCCCGAACTGCCAAGCCATGTCTTCCCTGGACCGGAAACAAGCATCCTAGGACCGGTTTCTGGCATTTCAGCCGTCATCAGCCAGGCTTGCTTGAATCCAGTGGCAAAGTGAGCAAGGGACCCACGTGTGGGCATACCCCCGCCAACTTAGGGCGTCCAAAGCGATACAAAAGGGGATGATGGACGGAACGCTTGAGCCAATCAAACACTCACCCCCAGTCAACTGATCTGGGTTTAATCCATCATCATTCTTTAGCTCACTCCACCACCCCAGTTCAGACATGGCCATATGCAAATCAGTCTGACCCTGTGCCTCATGGGAACAGTCCAGCCCGAACTGCCAAGCCATGTCTTCCCTGGACCGGAAACAAGCATCCTAGGACCGGTTTCTGGCATTTCAGCCGTCATCAGCCAGGCTTGCTTGAATCCAGTGGCAAAGTGAGCAAGGGACCCACGTCTGGGCATACCCCCGCCAACTTAGGGCGTCCAAAGCGATACAAAGGGGATGATGGACGGAACGCTTGAGCCAATCAAACACTCACCCCCAGTCAACTGATCTGGGTTTAATCCATCATCATTCTTTAGCTCACTCCACCACCCCAGTTCAGACATGGCCATATGCAAATCAGTCTGACCCTGTGCCTCATGGGAACAGTCCAGCCCGAACTGCCAAGCCATGTCTTCCCTGGACCGGAAACAAGCATCCTAGGACCGGTTTCTGGCATTTCAGCCGTCATCAGCCAGGCTTGCTTGAATCCAGTGGCAAAGTGAGCAAGGGACCCACGTCTGGGCATACCCCCGCCAACTTAGGGCGTCCAAAGCGATACAAAAGGGGATGATGGACGGAACGCTTGAGCCAATCAAACACTCACCCCCAGTCAACTGATCTGGGTTTAATCCATCATCATTCTTTAGCTCACTCCACCACCCCAGTTCAGACATGGCCATATGCAAATCAGTCTGACCCTGTGCCTCATGGGAACAGTCCAGCCCGAACTGCCAAGCCATGTCTTCCCTGGACCGGAAACAAGCATCCTAGGACCGGTTTCTGGCATTTCAGCCGTCATCAGCCAGGCTTGCTTGAATCCAGTGGCAAAGTGAGCAAGGGACCCACGTCTGGGCATACCCCCGCCAACTTAGGGCGTCCAAAGCGATACAAAAGGGGATGATGGACGGAACGCTTGAGCCAATCAAACACTCACCCCCAGTCAACTGATCTGGGTTTAATCCATCATCATTCTTTAGCTCACTCCACCACCCCAGTTCAGACATGGCCATATGCAAATCAGTCTGACCCTGTGCCTCATGGGAACAGTCCAGCCCGAACTGCCAAGCCATGTCTTCCCTGGACCGGAAACAAGCATCCTAGGACCGGTTTCTGGCATTTCAGCCGTCATCAGCCAGGCTTGCTTGAATCCAGTGGCAAAGTGAGCAAGGGACCCACGTCTGGGCATACCCCCGCCAACTTAGGGCGTCCAAAGCGATACAAAAGGGGATGATGGACGGAACGCTTGAGCCAATCAAACACTCACCCCCAGTCAACTGATCTGGGTTTAATCCATCATCATTCTTTAGCTCACTCCACCACCCCAGTTCAGACATGGCCATATGCAAATCAGTCTGACCCTGTGCCTCATGGGAACAGTCCAGCCCGAACTGCCAAGCCATGTCTTCCCTGGACCGGAAACAAGCATCCTAGGACCGGTTTCTGGCATTTCAGCCGTCATCAGCCAGGCTTGCTTGAATCCAGTGGCAAAGTGAGCAAGGGACCCACGTCTGGGCATACCCCCGCCAACTTAGGGCGTCCAAAGCGATACAAAAGGGGATGATGGACGGAACGCTTGAGCCAATCAAACACTCACCCCCAGTCAACTGATCTGGGTTTAATCCATCATCATTCTTTAGCTCACTCCACCACCCCAGTTCAGACATGGCCATATGCAAATCAGTCTGACCCTGTGCCTCATGGGAACAGTCCAGCCCGAACTGCCAAGCCATGTCTTCCCTGGACCGGAAACAAGCATCCTAGGACCGGTTTCTGGCATTTCAGCCGTCATCAGCCAGGCTTGCTTGAATCCAGTGGCAAAGTGAGCAAGGGACCCACGTCTGGGCATACCCCCGCCAACTTAGGGCGTCCAAAGCGATACAAAAGGGGATGATGGACGGAACGCTTGAGCCAATCAAACACTCACCCCCAGTCAACTGATCTGGGTTTAATCCATCATCATTCTTTAGCTCACTCCACCACCCCAGTTCAGACATGGCCATATGCAAATCAGTCTGACCCTGTGCCTCATGGGAACAGTCCAGCCCGAACTGCCAAGCCATGTCTTCCCTGGACCGGAAACAAGCATCCTAGGACCGGTTTCTGGCATTTCAGCCGTCATCAGCCAGGCTTGCTTGAATCCAGTGGCAAAGTGAGCAAGGGACCCACGTCTGGGCATACCCCCGCCAACTTAGGGCGTCCAAAGCGATACAAAAGGGGATGATGGACGGAACGCTTGAGCCAATCAAACACTCACCCCCAGTCAACTGATCTGGGTTTAATCCATCATCATTCTTTAGCTCACTCCACCACCCCAGTTCAGACATGGCCATATGCAAATCAGTCTGACCCTGTGCCTCATGGGAACAGTCCAGCCCGAACTGCCAAGCCATGTCTTCCCTGGACCGGAAACAAGCATCCTAGGACCGGTTTCTGGCATTTCAGCCGTCATCAGCCAGGCTTGCTTGAATCCAGTGGCAAAGTGAGCAAGGGACCCACGTCTGGGCATACCCCCGCCAACTTAGGGCGTCCAAAGCGATACAAAAGGGGATGATGGACGGAACGCTTGAGCCAATCAAACACTCACCCCCAGTCAACTGATCTGGGTTTAATCCATCATCATTCTTTAGCTCACTCCACCACCCCAGTTCAGACATGGCCATATGCAAATCAGTCTGACCCTGTGCCTCATGGGAACAGTCCAGCCCGAACTGCCAAGCCATGTCTTCCCTGGACCGGAAACAAGCATCCTAGGACCGGTTTCTGGCATTTCAGCCGTCATCAGCCAGGCTTGCTTGAATCCAGTGGCAAAGTGAGCAAGGGACCCACGTCTGGGCATACCCCCGCCAACTTAGGGCGTCCAAAGCGATACAAAAGGGGATGATGGACGGAACGCTTGAGCCAATCAAACACTCACCCCCAGTCAACTGATCTGGGTTTAATCCATCATCATTCTTTAGCTCACTCCACCACCCCAGTTCAGACATGGCCATATGCAAATCAGTCTGACCCTGTGCCTCATGGGAACAGTCCAGCCCGAACTGCCAAGCCATGTCTTCCCTGGACCGGAAACAAGCATCCTAGGACCGGTTTCTGGCATTTCAGCCGTCATCAGCCAGGCTTGCTTGAATCCAGTGGCAAAGTGAGCAAGGGACCCACGTCTGGGCATACCCCCGCCAACTTAGGGCGTCCAAAGCGATACAAAAGGGGATGATGGACGGAACGCTTGAGCCAATCAAACACTCACCCCCAGTCAACTGATCTGGGTTTAATCCATCATCATTCTTTAGCTCACTCCACCACCCCAGTTCAGACATGGCCATATGCAAATCAGTCTGACCCTGTGCCTCATGGGAACAGTCCAGCCCGAACTGCCAAGCCATGTCTTCCCTGGACCGGAAACAAGCATCCTAGGACCGGTTTCTGGCATTTCAGCCGTCATCAGCCAGGCTTGCTTGAATCCAGTGGCAAAGTGAGCAAGGGACCCACGTCTGGGCATACCCCCGCCAACTTAGGGCGTCCAAAGCGATACAAAGGGGATGATGGACGGAACGCTTGAGCCAATCAAACACTCACCCCCAGTCAACTGATCTGGGTTTAATCCATCATCATTCTTTAGCTCACTCCACCACCCCAGTTCAGACATGGCCATATGCAAATCAGTCTGACCCTGTGCCTCATGGGAACAGTCCAGCCCGAACTGCCAAGCCATGTCTTCCTGGACCGGAAACAAGCATCCTAGGACCGGTTTCTGGCATTTCAGCCGTCATCAGCCAGGCTTGCTTGAATCCAGTGGCAAAGTGAGCAAGGGACCCACGTCTGGGCATACCCCGCCAACTTAGGGCGTCCAGCGATACAAAAGGGATGATGGACGGAACGCTGAGCCAATCAAACACTCACCCCCAGTCAACTGATCTGGGTTTAATCCATCATCATTCTTTAGCTCACTCCACCACCCCAGTTCAGACATGGCCATATGCAAATCAGTCTGACCCTGTGCCTCATGGGAACAGTCCAGCCCGAACTGCCAAGCCATGTCTTCCCTGGACCGGAAACAAGCATCCTAGGACCGGTTTCTGGCATTTCAGCCGTCATCAGCCAGGCTTGCTTGAATCCAGTGGCAAAGTGAGCAAGGGACCCACGTCTGGGCATACCGCCAACTTAGGGCGTCCAAGCGTATACAAAGGGGATGATGGACGGACGCTTGAGCCAATCAAACACTCACCCCAGTCAACTGATCTGGGTTTAATCCATCATCATTCTTTAGCTCACTCCACCACCCCAGTTCAGACATGGCCATATGCAAATCAGTCTGACCCTGTGCCTCATGGGAACAGTCCAGCCCGAACTGCCAAGCCATGTCTTCCCTGGACCGGAAACAAGCATCCTAGGACCGGTTTCTGGCATTTCAGCCGTCATCAGCCAGGCTTGCTTGAATCCAGTGGCAAAGTGAGCAGGGGGTATGCCCAGACGTGGGTCCCTTGCTCACTTTGCCACTGGATTCAAGCAAGCCTGGCTGATGACGGCTGGAATGCCAGAAACCGGTCCTAGGATGCTTGTTTCCGGTCCAGGGAAGACATGGCTTGGCAGTTCGGACTGGACTGTTCCCATGAGGCACAGGGTCAGACTGATTTGCATATGGCCATTTCTGAACTGGGGTGGTGGAGTGAGCTAAAGAATGATGATGGATTAAACCCAGATCAGTTGACTGGGGTGAGTGTTTGATTGGCTCAAACGTTCCGTCCATCATCCCCTTTGTATCGCTTTGTTCGCCCTAAGTTGGCGGGGTATGCCCAGACGTGGGTCCCTTGCTCACTTTGCCACTGGATTCAAGCAAGCCTGGCTGATGACGGCTGGAATGCCAGAAACCGGTCCTAGGATGCTTGTTTCCGGTCCAGGGAAGACATGGCTTGGCAGTTCGGACTGGACTGTTCCCATGAGGCACAGGGTCAGACTGATTTGCATATGGCCATTTCTGAACTGGGGTGGTGGAGTGAGCTAAAGAATGATGATGGATTAAACCCAGATCAGTTGACTGGGGGTGAGTGTTTGATTGGCTCAAACGCTCCGTCCATCATCCCCTTTGTATCGCTTGTTCGCCCTAAGTTGGCGGGGTATGCCCAGACGTGGGTCCCTTGCTCACTTTGCCACTGGATTCAAGCAAGCCTGGCTGATGACGGCTGGAATGCCAGAAACCGGTCCTAGGATGCTTGTTTCCGGTCCAGGGAAGACATGGCTTGGCAGTTCGGACTGGACTGTTCCCATGAGGCACAGGGTCAGACTGATTTGCATATGGCCATTTCTGAACTGGGGTGGTGGAGTGAGCTAAAGAATGATGATGGATTAAACCCAGATCAGTTGACTGGGGGTGAGTGTTTGATTGGCTCAAACGTTCCGTCCATCATCCCCTTTTGTATCTCTTAGCTGTTTATGGCACTCATGCGCCACGTGAATTCCCCATCACACCAGGGGGCAGGGCCGAAAAGGTTACCGGCTCGTTGGAGGCTCCCGCGCTGCAGGACGCCTATTCGCTGTTTATGGCGCACCTGCGCCGCTTGAATGCCCTGTCACACCAGGGGGCAGGGACAAAAAGGTTGCCGGCTCGTTGGAGGCTCCCGCGCTGCGGGACGCCTCTTCGTTATTTATGGCGCTCCTGCGCCACGTGAATGCCCCGTCACACCAGGGGGCAGGGCCGAAAAGGTTGCCGGATCGTTGGAGGCTCTAGATTCAGTCGATCATTTCTCTGATTGCACAGGGCAATTTTCTTGTGACTTTGGATCTCCAAGATGCCTATTTTCTTGTCCCACTCAATCCAGACAATCAGCGTTTCCTGAGGTTTGTGGCAGAAAACCAACATTTCCAGTCCAAGCTCTTCTCTTTAGTCTGGCCACTTCTCCCAGCGTATTTACGGAGGTATTAGACCCTGTTCTACGAAAGGAATGCCTTTCGTAGAAAGGAATTTCTATCTTCCCATATTTCGATGATTAGTTGATCTCTGCATCCTCTCTTTTAAAGGCAATTGTGAATGTGGAGCTTTTGACCTGCATGCTTCAGGTACTGGGGTTCATTATCAACTTCGACAAGATGTTTATTGGTGCCCAGTCCAACACTCAGGGGCCGATTCCGATCTCGGCCGGTAGGGCACAGAATCGGATTCGGCTTCACCGGATCTGATTCGGACGCCCTGTTTCCGACCGATTCGAACACCCGTCCGCGCGAGCAGGTACGATGCGAGCGTACGCGAAATCCCCAACCGACTCGTTCCCGGCTCCGAACCGCTCCGACCAACTCGTTCGGACTCGACTCGCACCACGCAATGGAGACGTTCCCCGACCGGGCAAGTACGATGCGCGCCTCGAACAGTCCGACCGACTCACACCGTCCGGCTCGAAAGAGCAGTCGGAGCCGGACTTCGGGGGTCCGTGTCGGACCCCCCTGTACGCGTAGCCGCGCGAGTCGCACACAGGGGGGACCCATGGGTCCCCCCTACACATGCATGTACGGCGCGAGTCGCACCGACACGTACCCGCTGTAGGGGGGCCCTTGTTCGCGACGCACCCATTGAGTCAATGGGAGCCCGTGTATGCGTCGTACGACCGGCTCCCATTGACTTCAATGGGAGTCCGACCGAATCGAGTCCGATAGCATGCGTCCACATCGTACTCGTTCGGTCGGACTGCTAGAGTCCGGTTCGGTCGGATATCTCTCTGAATCCGACTCAGTCGGAGAGATTTCCGGCCCAAATCGGAATCGGCCCCACAGTTGGGACGAGTGCTCCTTCCCCAGACATGACTTTTGACACTTCAACAGAACCTACAACATCTTCTCTGTCAAACAACAGCAACTGCCAGAACATGGAGGAGGTTACAGGGCTTGGTGGCAGCTCCACAGCTGTAGTCCCATGGACTTCTTACTATCTGAAACCCTTAGTCAACCATCTGTTGCAATTTTGGTCCTAGAGTTTTATGCTCTTTGAAGAACTCATTTCAGTTATATCCCAGAGTTGTATGAAGTGGAGAGCACTCCGATCATTCTCTTCCCAATTGGAAGGGAAAAATATTGTAATCAGGACAGACAACCAGGTAGCGAGATGTTATCTCAAAAGTTAAGGGGCATGAAGAGGAAATGCCTCAATCAAGTGGCAAGTACAATATTTGACTAGGCAGATATTCATGTGCTGGACACATCAGCAGTGTATATTCAGGGACAATAGAATTTCCGTCCGTCATCGATAATGTTCCACCTACCGGCTTGTGAAATTTCTCTTTTTAATTTTTTTTATTTTCTGTTTATTGAAAAGAAGAATAAAGAAAATTGTGGTGACAGTATACAGCCCCAGATCGTAAAGTTAAGACACAGGCATACAGTGATAAATATCTAACATTTTGGGAATACTTTGACACTCAATTCTTTTACCAACAGTACACAGATCAGTGACAAACTCGAGACCTTCATTGTTACAAAACATCATGGTTAGTATCCACAATAGGTGCACACTGCTCCCCCCGATATGCATTCCACTTTCCCCATACTTTAGTCCAATTGTTCGGACGACCCCTTCCTACATAAACCACCTTTTCAGCCTGCATGCACCAATACATGTCCCTCTTTCAGTCCCTGAAATTCGGGCTTATCAAAATTTTCTCTTGGGTTAGAACCCCCTGGATTGACTTTCTTGCATCTCGACTCAATGCAAAGCTCCCATTTTTTTGCATGGAGCAGTGGTGCCCCCAAGCTTGGGCGGTAGACGCATTAGGGGTTCTTTGGCTGCAAGGTCTCCTGTGTGCCTTACCACCGATTCCCCTCTTCCTGAAGGTCCTTCAGAAGATTCAGGAGGAGAGAAAATGGTAATTCTAACTGAACCTTTTTGGTCACAACCTCCATGGTTCTCCTTTCTGATGATTCTATCCGAAGGCCTGTATTTCCAACTATCCCTTCAACCTCCTCCTCTCTAGTTTCGATGACTGTCGTTAATACAGTTTCAACATCTCAGGTTGACTGCCTGGAACTTGAAAGGGTAGGTTTCGAACAAATGGGATGTTCTTCAGAGGTTGCCCGGGATATACATGCTTCTAGAAATTCCTTGACCTTAGAATCATATAAGAAACATTGGGCCTCTTTTCAGAAGTGGTGTATTGCTAGAGATTCGAATGTGGTGACCATTTCAAATTATCGATTTTTTAAAAGAAGGATTCTTATAAAGTCTATCACCGGCCACCCTCTCTGCCCATGGGTGGCCATAAAAGCTTTGAAACTAGGTCTAGATTTCTCGAAAATATGGTCTTCAGGCTACTAAAGAGCTTTAGGGTCAGAAAGCCATTAGACCTAAATCCTTCTCTTACATGGGACTCATCAGTAGTTCTTAAAGGTCTGCAACAACTTCCTTTTGAACCTTTAGATCAAGCAGATTTAGCTTGTTATCTTTGAAGATGGCTTTTCTGATAGCTATCACATAAGCAAGGAGATTAGGTGATTTGGGTGATGATTTCATACCCACAATTAAGAATATTTTCAGACTGAGTTGTCCTTAGGCTAGATTCTAAATATATTCCAAAAATAAATGCATCTTTTCATCTATTTTTGGATATTTCAGTCGGAGAATGACCCTCAAATTCCTTCTACACACGATGTACTGAGGTACTTGGCAATGTATTTAAATCACACAAAAGATTTCAGATCTACTAACTCTTTGTTTGTCTCTTATGGCACAGCCAATAAAGAGAAAAAATAACATCCCAAACCACAAGGAAGGTGGGTAAAACAAGCAATTTCACAAGCAAAAAAGTCAACGGGTCAAACTGCTCCATCTAATACACAAGGTCGTTTCACTAGGACTATTTCACCTTCATGGGCAGAATACCGAGGTACTTCCTTGAAGGAGATTTGTAGGGCCACGACTTGGTCCTCTCACCTTACTTTTGTTAAACATTATAAATTGGAGTTAACAGGTTCTGCTCATTGTAACCTTGCCTCCTCTGTTTTAACATTGGAAATAAAGTAATTGTGGATATTCACAAATGATTCAGCATTGTTCACTGTTGGTGCATGTTTTTACTGACTGGTATATTATCCTCAAGCGGTAAGGACTGGGACAAGAAGGTCTAGATGAGGGGGCAATGTTCCAATTACTTAACAGAATTCTTCATTACCCCGATTCATAAAGTCCTCGTTGTCCTAGTCCACCTCCCTCCTTTGTTGCACCTCCTTTGAATTGGACTTGCTATGCACAGGAGGAGGAGTGGAGGGAGGGGTTTTAATATGTCTCGATAGACATAGAAAAGTTACTTGCAACTCAGATCTCTGTTCCGAACTCTCGGTGAGCTCTCTGTTGGAGGTGGGGGTCGCATCAAGAAATAAGGACTGCCATGAGTAGGACTACGAATCGGTGTAATGAAGATTACCAGTAAGTAATTGGAATATTTGTCAATTCCCATATTGGAATTCCTTATCAGTCGTAAGTGGTTAAATGAGTCACAATTGTGAATGTCACTTTGGAAGTGACTGTATGACATCACAACAAGGAAACACAGGCTCTGAAGCACATTGCTGACAAGGAGAACTCACAGAGTGGAATCACAGGATCAGGAGGCCACAGGAGCATGGGAAGCACCCTCTACCATGGCAAACCAGGAGTCCTAGAAGGAGGATGGAAGCAGAAAAAGAAACCTGAAGTTGTTAGATATTGAACTTAAGATAGATGTGGAGGAGTCTGTTTCCAACAATGACAAACTGGTTGGAAGATCATCTTTAACAGTTCCTCAGACCACAAAAAAATATTGGCTTAAGATACAGGAAAAAATGTATGTTGTAGATTTATGCAGCAGTATTGGGGAAATCAGAAAGCGCTGGTACAACATGAGGTCTCATTGTAAAGGACAAACTGGCAAGCAGGAAAAGAGAAACGGCTTTACATGGAGGAGGGCCTTCCACTGAATCCACTCCAATCTTTATGAAGTAAATAATTGAAAGTACTTTGCTGAGGCAGTGACATTGATACCTTTGTGTTGTACCCCACAACCATGGGTCAATGAAATACCACTCAAAATAGGCTACTCTGTTAATCTGTACATGGCATACGGATCACTGACATAATATCAACTACATAAATACATAAATATCCCCATACACAAATATCGATACAAAAATATCGATATCCAAAATATCGACATCCTATCTTTAAAATGTAAAATACAAAAATATTGGGGAAAAATATAGATGTTAAAAATATCGATGTACAAAATATCGATATTTTTTTATAAATAAAAAATAATGTTAAATAAATTAAATAATAAAATTAACTTTAAAAAAATTATTTAGATGTAATGTACATTTTAACAAATATAATAAATGAATTTAATTTAACTTTAAAAAAATATAAAATGTATATTTATATAATTTATTTCATTACTTCACATTTTATCGGCTTTCGGAAATCCTGAAGGCTCGAATAGATAACCCTGAGTTTGTTCGGTTCATTTCCACCACAGGTTAGGGTGCGCCTTAGCGTGCGCATACCGCCGTGGTGGGCTGGTCCTGATGAATGCTTCGCCAATAGCATTTTGAAGCAGAAACATGTTGACCAATTTTTTGCACTTTTGATAGTAGGATGTATCTGGTCAATTTAGCCAGGTATTAAACATCCAACGCACTTGTTTTTATTGGTGCCTGGTTTTCCACCATTAAAAATTTGGGGGATTAAACCAAGGTATCTTTTAAATCAAATTTTTTCACCATTGCACTCACGCCACACACAAAAAAAACCTGCTCCGCTGTAGTCAGGCGTTGTAGCACACCAGAGAGGCACTCGGCCTCCCTGGTGGGAACCCAATGATGAAGCATGTCACCAACTAGGTTGGTGAGTGAGGGTTCTTTTAAACAAGAGTGACTCCTCTGGCTGGCTCTCTTTCTGTTTGGTCTCACTCTTTCGTTGTTTTGATACTGTTTAGGGGGACCACGAGTGGCTCCATTTTTTTCTCCCTCTCTCTCTTGTTGTTATTCTTTAATGCAATGAATGCTCATGTAAAGCGATCCAATACCTTCGGGTCAAGTTTGTGGTATACTTTGAAAACTGCAGAAGAATGCACTAAGGTAAAAACAAAGCCTTAACATGAGGAAATAGAAATAGACACCCATTTACTGGCTGATTTTGTGCAGAGTGAAACCAAAAAACATGGATAAATCACAGTATCCCTGCTTAAATTGTGTGATCTGAGGAGAATATTTCATTTCACCAAAGCTCTTTTTCTTCATTATTGTGTATAAAAGTACTTTCAAGTATGTGAGTTCAGAATACCAGTTGTCCTAAACTATTACTTTTAATAAGTACTTCTCAGTGCAGAGCTACAATGTGCCCTTTTAATGTCAAAACTTCCACATGTTAAAGAAGTACACTTTTTTGATCTTTGAAGACACTTATCATATTTTACGTGGTTTGTTGTATGATTTATATAATACATATTTTCAGGGTTCACCTCATGCACAGGCTCTAGGATCTGACCCAGACCCTTGGCTCGGCTCTAAATTGGCATTTCCTGTTAATTTGTTGGCTCGCCCACCTATACTAATGGGGCATATCAATATATGCATGCCATATACACAGCATATGGGTTTTGGAAATTAGGCTATGTGATAAGAAAACCAGCACAGGTTTCCTGAAACTCTGTCATGACCTGAATACCCTGGAGAGAGCTCTTTGGGAAATGCCCCTGCAACCACTTCTATGCCCAGATAACTGCCTGATGATAGCAGGTGTAAAGAGAATAGGGTCTTGTCATGAATGGGTATGGCATGGCTGTGCTGAGTAAAGCTGCCCAATTCAGGGTCCAGTTCATCAATGATATCTAATATGACCTGCCTACTTTATCAGTATTTCCCATTTATCTGCTCCTCTTACTGACAAAATTGTGTCACTCACTGCCTAAATATCCTTTTCCTCCTTCTCCTCTGCTGGGCTATCAAAATCCACATTTTCCTCATCATGGCATAGAGGGCTGCCATTTTGAAAGAATGTGTTGCATTCAGGGGTACCTTTTATTGTTTACACCTGGTTACTAGCTGCTCCCACTTGGTGGTAAGTTCCACTCGCAAATCATCTATTTTGCAGCTTGTCACAATTTGCTGCTGGTTGTGCATAGCGTTTGTGATTTCAATTGGTATTGTCAATTTAGATATGGTAATTTGCATTTCAAAAAGAGGAAGAGGAAGTGACCAGTCTCGCGAGAGGAGCCGAGAAGAGCCGCAGCGCGCTCCGCACCCTTTGTTCCTGGCCCCAGCCCCAGCCCTGTCTGGGTCTTCCATTTTCCACCCTCACCAGCAGCGACTCTGGGATTCACTTCGCCCACTTTGCCAGCCGGAAAGCGGGACAGCCGACAACCCCGGACTTCACGCACCCTCGGGGCCCCTGTCAGTGCAGACCGGTGTATACCAGGCTGAGGTCGGCAGGCAGGCGGTGTGCAGAGGGATGTGGGTGAAGTGGAGTGGAGCGGAGCCAGAGCAGGGACTGGGCTGCGCACAGGACACGCGCGCCAAGAGACGGAGCGTCCTGGAGCTGAAAAGGCGAATGAGGCTAGCGCCGCAGCCCCCTCCCAAGTAGTAGGCGAAAGCGGTCAGCATTAGGCCGGTGCGGCTTGCCTAGTGGTAGGGACTGCCCCCTGCACTTCGGCTTAACCCCTCTCCCTCTCCTTTGTGGTGACCTTGGGAGACAGCTTATCTTAACCCCAGAAGGAGCAACATAATCAATAAACCTAACCCTACCATTAGTGCAGTCGCGTCTCAGACCGCCTCAGTTGCCTCAGCCTCAGTCTCAGTTCCTCCTTCCTTGTGACCTGCGCTCAACAGCTCCAGTTTTCAAGCACCCAGCACCAGCTGACTCTGGTGGGACCCTTGGTCAGCTTGATGCGGACGCACATTGGAGCTGACAGCATGGGCAGAGGGATACAGGGTCCTGTGCAGTGGCCTGCAACTTGGCATCCTTCGGGTCCCCTGTGGTTCAGGACTGGACTACGCAGTGAAGAAAAGAAAAAGAGGAAAGGTGACACCAGGATCCCTTGGAACACCCTTGGAACCCTTGTATAAGGGTGCTACAGTCAGCATTCTCGTGCCCCTCCCCCTCAGACATTAAACAGGACCCATAGTCGGAGGGGAGGTGTGGCAGCGCCACCCAGGACAACACAAGAAAGGAAATGCGATATAGTAGAACGAGGAGGGCACCCTTGGTTTCAATTCACAGAAAATCCAATTTAGGTACAGTAGGGCTCGCGAACATCTCAGTGAAGTCACCCAAGCAAATCCTACCGGGCCCATCAAGCCCACTGCAGCTACCTTCACCAAATCATGATAAACCCTTGGTGCATGACCCAGTTCCGTCGACAACCCAAGACAGCACATTAGCAACCGCAACAAGGGAAAATGTCTTGATAACACCAACGAGCATTACTGGCCCACCAGACGAGCCTCCACCCTCTTAGACTACTTTAAAAACCACCAGGAGCAGGGGCTAGCATTTCTCCTCTCTACAGGCCAGAGCTACCAAAGGAAAGACCACCACAGCTAAAAGTTGGGGTAACTGTTCACCCGCCTCCAAACAGCAGTCTCATGCCAATTCAGGACGAGCTTAGTGGAAGTCCGGAAGTGGCAAAATCAAAAGCCATTCCAGACCAACACGCGGTGACAGGCCCTGAGTCATGTCTTTCACCTCTCAAACTTCATTCCAGCATACAGCCGATCCCTGGGACACTTTCCGGCAACTAAAACCTCCAACACCATCTAAACAACCAGCAATGCAGACTCAGAATCAGTTTCTAATGATTCACAACATCAAGCAGAGCAATCTTCCACAAAGCCCTCACAGTGTCTCTAATCCAGCCGCTATGTAAATTCAGCAAATTCACTGTCAACCAGCATCGACACACTTAGTCCCCCAGCCGCCCAATGGGCTAGATCCCTGAAGGGGAACATAAAACCACTCTTGCCCATAAAACCACCCAATACGGAAATAGTTGCAGACTCCACACAACAACCCAGAGGCATGAAACTAAATGACAAATCTCTCTTGGAGCTATCATTCTTCCTTAAAGACCCTGTACTATCCACCAATCAGGAACCTCAATCCAGTTCCACTGAGCTCTTATCTTCTACGTCAGCAGTGTGGCCTCAATTGCTACAACTACTCCAGACAACTGTTTTGGCACTAAATTATCACTCAGACAAACTAGACATACAAGTGGACCTCTTGAACACCTTAGCTGTATTTATAGCAGGTATTGACAGCAAGCTGGAAGCCTGGAATAAACTAATAGTACGGGCACAGTCAGCTTCAAACCTGGCTCAGTCCGTTAGCTGTTTTCACCAATCATAGATAGCTCGTCATCTCTCCTGCTGTTCCTTAACAATATTATGGATGAAGTAAAGCGTTTGGCAAGAGCCACAGGAAGAAGCGAGCATCCGAAACAGGAGCCACCTAACCGCACCCCATTAGCACCGGCCACAAAAAACAATATGGTTCAGGAGCCTTCGGATCAGTGGCAGACAGTGAGCCCTGTGGCAACCGACAACACAGTGCATAATACCACCCTCAATGGGCAAGTTTCACCATTTAAACGCCACGGCCTGGACACCTCGCCACAGAACCTTCAAGTCAGGAATGTCTCAGCTCAGTCAGTTGATCAAAACCTGGACCTCAGCCAGCCCTCGGTAGCCAATCCACTTTCAAATGCCAAACCACAATCAACTTGCCCACTCAGTAAGAGGGAAAAGAAAAGACTGCGCAAGCAACAAAACAAACCCATCTCAAAAACTGCTTCTGGCTCCCATAAACTTTATCCTCTGTTTACAATAACAAATACCGAACAGGCTCAAAGCAGCAGTAAGAAGAGGGCTTGGCAACCACACCTACAGACTACAAGTGCCTCCAATACACACAGCCAGCTCCATGAGCAGAGCGCCTCAATCTGCAGCAAGCCACAACCACAAATTCCGTAACAGGCGGGCTGTCGAACCGACAAGCCCAACAAGCCTGCTCTATCAGAGCTAGGAGACAGTCATCCATTCACCACGACAATGCCAAAAGTGCAGAAACAACGGGGGTTCTCAATGGAACCATAAGCATAAATGGGCAATAGGCAGTTCAAACAACCCCGCCAGAACAACACCAGCCCTTCTTACGGTCCCAGAGTTTCGTCACCCATGTCGGTGACAATCAACTAAAAGTAACAATCAACAACACTAAAAGGCCACTAGGAGAACGCCAATTAGATCACCTCCAGCCTCGAGAAAAAAGCACGCCCAGACCTGGAACTATATTACGTCCATCTGCAGAAAATCTTGATTTAATTAGGACAAGTGACAAGCAACAGGAAGACCTCCTTGATTCTGCAAAAGCCAAGTTATTATTAATACCAGAGTATCATTCGAAAGGCCTTAATAGGAGCAACATTCTCAAATTACTAAAAGCAACACCTGGGTTTGATGCTCTAGAAGGGAAACAGTCGGAACACCGCGGTCTGAGCCACGCGTGTTTGGACTACGCAAGCTCGACCACGCTTGCCTTAACCACGCATATGCCGTAACCACGCATAGCCGTGTTTAAGGCAGTGCGCGTTCTAGCTGCTGGAAGACGGAAGCAGGAAGACACCGTGATGAGGTAAGTGGGGCTGGGGGGTAGTTTTTAGGGCTGGGAGGGGGTCGGTAAGTTTTAGGGCAGTGGAAGGTGTTGGGGTAGTTTAAGGGACAGTAAATGTAAATCCGTATTTGTAAAGCGCGAACTACTCACCCTTACGGGTCTCAAGGCGCTGGGGGCCGTCGTGGAAATTAAGTGAGCTATTGCCCAGAGTCACATGGTGCTGAGCTGAGCTGCCGCCGGAGCCGGGGATCGAACCATGAGCCCTGTGCTCCGAAGTCAGCTGCCCTGGCCGCTGCACCACACCTCTCCACTGTGCAGGGGGACTGGGTAGTGTAACTTACGGGGCAGGGTTTTAGGTCTTAGGGCAGTGGGAGGGGAATGAGTAGTTGGGTTCGTTTTTAGGGCGTGGGGGGGTCTTGTAGGTTTTAGGGCAGTGGAAGGGGTTGGGGTAGTTTAAGGGACAGTGTGGGGGGTCGGGTAGTGTACGTAAAGGGGCAGGGTTTTAGGCGGTAGTTGGGTTCGTTTTTAGGGGTGAGTGGGGGGGTCGGTGTAGGTTTTAGGGCAGTGGATGGGGTTGGGGTGGTTTAAGGGACATTGCGGGGGTCGGGGTAGTGTACGTAAAGGGGCAGGGTTTTAGGCCTTAGGGCAGTGGGAGGGGAACGGGTAGATGGGGTAGTTTTTAGGGCGGGGGTCAGGGTAGGTTTTAAGGCAGTGGAAGGTTTTGGGGTAGTTTATGAGACAGCGCAGGGGCGGGGTCCGGGTAGTGTATGTAAAGGGGCAGGGTTTTAGGCCTTAGGGCAGTGGGAGAGGAATGGGTATGTGGGGTAGTTTTTAGGGCTGGGGAGGTCAGGGTAGGTTTTAGGGCAGGGCAGGGTTTTAGGCGGTAGTTGGGTTCGTTTTTTATCGGTGTAGGTTTTAGGGCAGTGAAAGGGGTTGAGGTAGTTTAAGGGACATTGTGGGGGGGTCGTGGCGACCTTAGCACACACAAACCCCTTTCCCATTCATGCCTATACCATGAAATTTCGTGGTAAAGGCATGCGTGAGAAAGAAATGCGTGGTTAAGACGCTTTTGTGGTAGAGGCACGCGTGGTTTAACAATTCGTGCTTCTATCATACAACCCTCTGGAATCTTGAGACATCAAGTACATAGAATTCCTCCCCCCTCCAGAGGTTCATAACCTTCAGAAGCCACACTGGTAACATTTAATTCGCCTACCTGGGTACAAACCTAGCACAGAAATCTTTAGGGCATGGGGTATCAAAGTTCGTCCATACTCATAGCTAGGCTACACAGTCACGCTGGTAACTCCACAAACGAAGCTGGTAAACTCACATCGGACACCTGAGCGATGCACATATAAACAGTATTCAATACTAAAAAATGCTCAAGGCCATGCGATTTGAAAGGATAGGCCCCAGACTACGACCACAACTCTGCATACCGAGTTCGACTGGAGCTGGCTGCCAGCAGCCCTGTCTAGTAGTTGACAACTTGTCTCTTTGTCAAGAAAAGCCACTCAAACAAACTCTGCCCAAAGTGGACATTAACGGTTCACAATCAAAACTCCCAAACACAACTAAACCTCTGTTGCAGCCTTCTCTGGTCCTGTGTTCCTGGAATATCAGTCGCCTCCAACATCAAATCTATTCTCTAGAGTTACTTAACATTTTTTCAGGCCACGATCTCCTTGCTCAGCAAGAAACATGGGCCACTCAAAGCCTGCCCATAACCGGATTTATCGAACACTGGAAGCCGGCGGTCAGAGATCACAAATTTGGTTGCCCTAAGGGGGGCTTATCCATATACACTTCATGCAGCCTAAAGAGTATCATTGGACCAATATTTTTTCAAGAAAGTTGGCTGCTCAAATTCAACATCAAAACGTGGAGACAGCATTGCCCCTTGTTGAGTCTTATCGTATACATCAACCTAGTGTACGAACAAAACGGGTGTGGCTAAACCGGCTAATCTCAATTCATTGCTATCTGCTTAGAGACTTTCCTCAAGCAAATTGTCTGCTTACAGGAGACTTTAACACCAACCTCTTTCAAGGGATCCCCGAGGACCTATAAAGTCTTCCCTTAACCCTTCCATATGGACTTAAGGACCAGGTAAAACCAAAGGGCCAATTGTGCTGCAACTTAGGTGAACTCCTGGTTTTAAAGCTTTATAGTGTGGGCTTCACCATACTGAACGGCAGGTTTCCACTAGATACCGCGCCAAACTGGACCTGGACAAACGGCAACAAGTGCTCCTACTTAGACTATACCCATTGTAACACTAAATTGCTTCCATACATTGAAAATGACAGTAATATTGCACGTTCTGAGAGTGATCATCGCCGACAGATTACCACCATTGCTTTAAACTTAGCACACCACGAACCATCAAAAGTTACAGATCAAGGCGCTCACTCAGAAAATCTAAAGCTATGGAATTCTGCCATCATTACCACCATCATGAAAGAGTGTGAGCAGCTCATTTCACACGTTAACCCAACAACCAGCTCTCCAATAACTGACTGGTTTAATTTCTGTACTCAACTTCTTGGAGAATTGCAACAGCCAGCCCACCAACATGTTTGCGCAAAACAAAACTACACCTCCACACAAACCATGGCGTTCAAGAAAATTTGAAACAAAGCCCTCAGAACCCAAGGAACCACAAGACCACAGAGTCAATGATAGCTTACAAAACAGCACAAACAAATTATAGACGGGCATGCCATAAAGAGAAACAGCATCATCTCCAGCAGTTTTGGTACACTCTCCTACACGCAAGTAAAAACCCGAATTCAAGGAAGTTCTGGGTGCTGGTGAACAGGCAAACATACGGAAACACTGGCCTGGGCAGCGCAAACATCTCAGAGCAAGAATTGGCAACATTTTTAGACCAGTCACTTCCACGCAGTGAAGGAAACAACCATCCATTGACTTATACTACAATAAGCCCAGCAGCAACCCCCAGGGAGCGTCGGCCCCAATCATAAGAGCTACAGAAATTCCTAAGCGTAGAAATCCATCTTATGCCAAATAGTCTGGCCAAAATAATACAACAGATGGCGCACCAGGCCCAAACGGCCTGCCATAGGCTCTTTTTAAATTCCACATCTCATTCTGGGCCAACCAGTTAACAACCCTCTTCAACTACAGCCTGCGGAGTTCACCATACCTGACTCTTGGTGTGCAGCGATAATTCATCCAATCTACAAGTGTGGTTCTCGATCAGCCCCCAGCAAATATAGGCTGATAGCCTTACTTGACAAAGATGCCAAATACTTTGCCAGCCTCCTTCTTGAGGACCTGAGACAGTGGGCTGAGCTAAAAGGACTGATCCCAGGAAACCGAACCGGCTTCATAGCAAAGTCAGGTACACTGACCAACCTATTAGCCCTATCAATTCTTATTAATAAAGCAAAAACCTCATCCACATTACTACACTGCTGCTTTGTGGACTTCAAAGCAGCCTTTGATCGTGCGCCGAGGGAGGCGCTTTGGGCTAAGCTAACAAAATGGGGAATTCCAGCTAAACTTCTGGAGTCAATCATCCAGTTGCATACTAATATCTGGATCCAAGTCAAGCTCGGGGACGGCTCACATCTATCAAGAAAAATCCCTATGTCACGGGGAGTTAAGCACGGATGTGTGCTAGCTCTCTTGCTTTTCAACCTGTTTATAGCTGACCTTCCGCTGGAACTCGACACAGTAAACTGTCACCCTCCAAAGATTGGCAGTGTCCAGATTAGCAACCTCCTAAATGCTGACGACCTCGCTCTCTGTAGCCTCACGAGGATCAGGTTGCAATGGCTGTTGAATCCATTATACAGTTATACAATCCTGCACCATCCTCAAAACCAGCTGCCTCATTTACAAAGTCATCATGATCAGCCCCCTCCACCCCACTTATCCAGTAGACAAGCTCATAATCAGCCAGTACACCATCAGATTGGAGACTAAGAAACATAAAAAGATTAAAAACAAGACATAAGGCCTTTTCCATCTATGCACCCAGGATCTGGAACAATATCCCTGTATCCATAAGGACCACCCAAATACTGCTCCAATTTAGAAAAGAGTTAAAGACACACCTATTAAAAGACCACTACCTCACAGTGTAGTAACAATTCCAATAATCGGCTACCTCTCCTATCAATCGTTGACTGTGTGCTTGTCTTTGACCTTGTACAGCGCTCCGCTGCCTTTCGGGTTAGATTCACACTATACAAATACCACATACTTACACACATACTAAACCATTCAACTTCCTCATTGTTTATTATCAATAACAATTTAACAGATGTTGCTCTGATTTTTTAACATTTGCAATTTTAAGCTTCTCAGTTTGTTGTTCGAGAGCAAGATAAATCTCAGCTAGCACGTAGGGCGCCACAAGAAATGCGGTCATCAAATTGCCCTTACAAGCAGTGCTTAATTTGAGCCTGTGGTTTCTAGTGCTCGGTACCGGCACTTAATTGTCAACACTGGCATTTATGACAGTCTGCCACATGGTGGCGTTGTTTGTCTAATTTAGAGAAGAGCAGAAGAACTTCAGTATATTAGAAATGACTAATGCCTGCCCTAAAACCATTCTGATAGCTTTGGGGGTCTGGAATAGTCTGATTTGTCACACTTGTAGGAGTGCAATGGTTAGTTGTTGGATTTGGTACTGACATTGGCAAGCACTGGCAGGGTCAATGGGTGGTGTAAGCTGCAGTGGCCTCCTGATAAGGGCCCTGGCACTTATTTGTTTAAAAATTAAGCACTGCTTACAAGCAACAAGTGCAGCCCAACAAAACGGGAGGAATAAGGTTGGTAAAATGCCACTTGCCTCAGACTTAAAGTATTACCTTCGTCTACATTATCAGTTTCATCATCTTCATCACAAGGAAGTAAAATAGCGTACGTTTAATAGGGTCCAATAAAAAAGAATCCACAAACGTTACCCAGTACTACCGCAATGTCCTGTCAACAGGTGTTGAACAGGCTGTCTGTCTAGGGCACGCCACATGTTTTTCTTTTTAGGCTATCCTGCCAGATACGAGTACACTTTGTTCATATCCTTGGAATATGCCTCCAAGTTGTTTCTTTTTTCCTATTTCAAACACCAGGGATGGTTCCTTAATCTTTGTAGGTGGTAAAAAGAAGGCAAACATGTTCCCTCTGATCGTGTGCCGGTGGAATACATGATCAAATGTGCCATTCCGCTCTGCTTCCGTGTTCACAGTGTTATAAATTTGCCTCTTTTTGGTCTTCTGTTATGTTTCCAATATGCAGACAACAACAAAACCTGCCCGATATTTTCTTTATAATCCGTAGCCTTCCAGTTTATGCGTTTCCAAAATATCTACGAAGGGAAATCTCGAGTCAGCTCCCCCAGCTGGAAGCCGTTTCATATGCAGTACCAAGAAGCCCCTAAATTTGAAAAACTGATATGATGTCATGCTTGGTTAGATAATGAAGAGAGAAAAAAGATAGAATAGACTGGATAATTAGTTGAAAAAAGAAGAAAAAAGAAAGAAAGAGAGAAAGAATAGAGTGATGGAAGACAGGAAAGTGCATTGTGCAGCAAAGCTCAGCATGATAGGGCCCCCGAACCAGCACCACACAGCCCCCCACAGTCAGTGGCGGTTTCTCCCCGAGGGCGTCGGGGCTCCGCCCGCTTCCCAAAAGTGCATCAATCATATTTTATTTATTTAAAAAACAAATACTTTTTTACTTCTTTTGTCTCCTCTCCACATTAGTCAACACATCTTCTCAACACATCCAGGCACTCTCAGCAGCTCCGGACACTCACCAATACCGCGCCCGCCGTGACTGGAAGTGAAGCATGTCACGTGACGTGACTGACTCCCCTTGTTGTGTCCCAAAGAAGCCTAAGTGATTGCCGGGCTGAGAACCTCACTGCCCTGAAGGCTGTGATGTCATCAGCTCGGCAAAGAACTAGCTTCAGGGCCCAGTCTCCACCCCCTGATGGCGTGGAGGCCAAGTTAGCCCCGGGCGTTTTATGTCCATGCCCGGTATCGCTAAGCCTCCACGTCAATCAGAGAGTGGATAGCTTTCCCAACTCATTACAGGGCGTGGTGGGACCCACCCCCACCCTGTGACGAGTTGGGAAAGGGGCGTGGCAGGCGGGAAGCCGAGGATTCGAGTCTGCGCAGACTCGATCCTTCCTGCGCGTGTCCTGTGGTGGATAGAATATTTGGAAGGAGGATCTGGATCACGGTCGGAGTGCACTGCCAGGACTGCACTGCAGTAGTTCCCCGATTGATTGGACTGACTGTGACGGCACGGCAGTTCATCAGAAGCCCCTGCCCAGGTAAGGCCCATGCGGGCAGTTTTTGGATTTGGATTGTACTTTCAATCTCTTATCTCTTTTCATGCAAGGGGTTGACACATGCCCGTTTCCTGAGACAGGCCCATCCCATCTGCTGTGTTAGATGTTTATGACGTGAGGCCCGATGCCTGCCACCCAAGAGTGTGAGACATACTGTGTAACCCCCGGGTGTGAGTCCCCTACCCGATGCCCTGTAGTGTGAGGCACACCGTTCAACCTCCTGAAGTGCCAATCTCACGGTCCGACAATCCGGGTTTGCGCCTCATTGTCCGATGCCATGCAGTGGGTTGCAAATGCATACACAGAGGTGCGAAACTCACTGTCCGGACAGTGACACCCAAGCTCTCGTCCCCAAACCTGCCCCTGACTCCTCGCCAGTACTTGTGACGCCAGCAGGCCCGGACCACTGCCCTAGAGACAGACTCACAACCGGCCGACAGACCCGTGGACCGACAGAGACCGAAGGGCCTCATTCCAGGAAAGGAATGCATGGGAAACGCAGGGACAGTGAGGTTCACCAACAAGTGGAGGTGAACAGGTCCTGTGCGAGCAGATGGGCAGTAAAATTAAGCACAGGTAGCACCCTTTCCTGAGGTAAGCAGCAGTTCCTTTGTTTATAGAAGCGAACTGGTAATCCTGCTGCTAATTTATACTGTAAAGTTTGCTGTAGAGTGCTGCAAAACCATCCAAAACCTATTCAGATAGAGTCTGAAGTATCCGTAAAACAGAATTTGTCAGGTGAAGAGTGCTGAGTGCCATGTCTCAGCAGTGAGAACGTGCTTCATTTTGTCTGCATAACTGCAGTGAATATATCCATTTTGAAAAGCCCGTTCAACATAGCTGAAGAGTGTGGTACCGATATATTTCAAAATAGTTTTGGCATCTGTACATTCAGACTACTGGTCACAGCTTTCAGCTTTTGGGAATAAAGAATTGACGAATTGATATTAACCAGGATTAAATCAAGAAAAATATATTTGACAGCAAAGCCTTCTTTATCATAGTTCATTTTATCTCCCTTTGGAATTCCCTCAGCTTAAATTAATCGTTTAATGAGTATAAAGCTTACGCATTTCTATTAATAACACTTCTGAGCTGTTGTATGTTTAAGTGATATTTGTGTTTGATTTGAGTCAATTTGTTTCTAGTGTCTCAGTTTTCTAGTAAAATGATTTTAACAGCCTCACAGCCTGTATATTATTTTGCCATCGAGTAATGTCACCGGCTCTGACAGTTGTGGGAATCGTTCCCCGCCTGACTGGGTGAGAAAAAAAAAAGGGGCAGAAGAGAGACCAAATGAGTGGAAAACGAAGTAATTCCAATTTTCCCAGGAACATAATCGAATGGCCCCGAAGCAAGCTCGGGGAATCCTGCTGAAGTAACTTTCTCACACTTCGTGTCTCTAGCAGGGCACATGTCCTTAGTGCACAGGCCCCAAGGGATTTACTGGCGACAGTGGCGAGAGTGGAATACCAAACATGCTCCGGGCCACGACGAAGCCTGAGAAATAATCGTTGCAAGCCCTGTAAATGAATGTACTGTAATGCTCAATTTTCGTTTTTTCTTCCTCCTTCCCTTTATAGCCACCCACTTTTCTCATCATCTCCCTTCCCTTTCTTGCCTGGTTCTCTTTTCTCTCTCTCGAAAACCACTCTCCATTTTCCATCTTTTTTTGTTATTTCCCTTGCTGTCATTCTTGGTTTCTTTTCAGTATTTCTCTCGTTGTATCGGTCCTCCCACTTTCATTCATGATTTATTTTTTGTTTTTATTTTTATCACTGTGCCCAGTGATGATTCGTTGCCATTATCTCTGTGACAAATATATCTTTATATATGTTTGAGAACATAATTATATTTTATACTTTCCAGTGTGTCTCTGTAAGCCGCCTTCTAATTCTTGTGCGTGAGGTAAATGCCCCATTTCCGCTCTCTTTTACACTTAATATTGCTGCTTCCGTGCCCCTCTGAATCCCCCGCTCCCACCCGCATGATGCCCCTGACACTTCCTGGCCCCTCAGTGCCCCTCGACCTGCAGTAGTTCCCCGATTGTTTGAGACTGACTGTGAGGGCACGGCAGTTCATCAGAAGCCCCTGCCCAGGTAAGGCCCATGCGGGCATTTTTGAAGTTGCTAACTTGCTGTAGTGCACTGTGCACCCCATTTTAACACCCATTAACAAGTGGCACTGGCTACCTTTCTGAAATGGGCGCTGTTTCTGTGTAGAGCCACGTGAACCAGTGTGAACCCTGCCTCTTAACGCTTTGTCAGGATTTTTTCATACATGTAGAGAGGGAGAGTGAGATTCTGTGATATTGGCTAATATGGATTCTGTGCCCTAGTTGTGTCACTCTGAAAATTAACTGACGATCATGGCCGAGTTGGTTCTGTACCAAAACGTTTTTGGATTTGTATTGTAACTTCTCTTTTCATGCACGGGGTTGACCCAACCGTTTTCTGAGACAGGCCCATCTGCTGTTAGATTTTTAACGACCGGGGTGGTAGTCGCTTGATCGGGGGGCATGAACAACTCCCATGGTAAGAGAGGCATTCCATATTAGTGATGTCTGGTACAATCACAGGTAGGAATTGTTTAAAGCATGCAGCTGGACATGGTTTTGTGGGAAAAATTAAATGGTTTAGATATGGATGCCAACAGTAGAGGAGCATGCAGCTGTGGCATAGGCTAAGAGGTATTCTTTGGTAATGGCTGCGGCAAGGAGGATGCATACTGTATCAGTGCTGGAACAAGTGTCACAGACGTCTGTGGCTATGGATGTGGTGATGGAGTCCCAGGCTGAAGTCAACCGATTTTCTAAGAATCAGTCTTAGCAAAGGTGAAGAAATATGTAGTCTTTCTGGATTTGGATTTTGAATGTCATGTTGAAAGCTATCTGTTCATAGTGCAGCTGTCACTCATGCGTTTGAACTTTGGTGCATGCATACAATTATAATAATTTTCCTATAAAGCAGAATTTTGTCCCCCAAACCACTTGGCTCACAGCACACTGGCAGCACTTTCAATAATCTTCCGACTGCAGCCGTCTAGAAATAGAATAGTGCAGTGACAGTAAAACAGAGCTTGGATCATCCCACCCGCTGACGAGAAAAGATTACGCATGTTTCTCAAGGAAGAGTGAAACTTCACTGTAAATAACGATCAAAGCCATCCTAGATCTGCTTGAGAGCAAGGGGGAGTAGTTTCAATTTTGTTATTTGGTATGTATTTTTGTATGTTCCCAAAATAAATGTTCCTATGCTTATTTAAATAAATCAATGTTATGTATTTTAGTGGCATGGCAGCAATGGTGCTTTACACCACCCAGGGGAAAGGCAGAGCATGGCATTGGAATGGTGTTTTATACACAGGGAAATATTGAAATGTGCATGTTATTGAGTAATTTACTTATTAGGTGAAATGAGGACACTATCAAGAACATGAGGCTTATTCTAGCATTGGTCAATAGTGCTTCAGAAACTGAAAGCAGATTAGCAATGAATGCCGCCTTAAAACAGTAAGCAGGGCAACAGTTATACTCTAAGAAAATATGTAATCTGAAGGGACAATGTGCGTCTCATAATGAAATACTGTGGACAGTGTCATCATGCTTTATCTGTGGTCTAAACGGTAACTCTGCAGTATAACATCTGAGCATGCAAGATCAACACTTGAGTGCAGTTATCAGAGCACTATTTGCAACAGCTATTGCACTCTCTGTAGTACCAAAGCACAGTGAAGAACCCTATGGCGCAGTGAATACTCAACTAGCACAATTAATTGTGGTTTATTGCAAATTAGAATGGTTTATTCATGAGGCCTTGGATCTGATGATAGTTTGAGGGAGGCAGTGGCCTGGTTCTGTTTAGCACAGTGGCTTCTGAAAGTCTTGAAAATGCACCATTTGCCCACTCATTTTTCAAAATTTTCTCGGGGGAGAATCCCCCCGAACCCTCCTTAGGTAGTTCCGGCTCGCTCGCTGCGCTCGCTCGCCACATTGTGCTCCTCCACTCGCTTTACGCCCCACCACTTTCAAATGTCACCAGCCGCCACTGCCCACAGTACTGAGGCAGTGATGCATGAAACCAAGGAACGGAGAGGCGGGGTACATACACATCCCATACAGTGCTTTAAATGGGAAAAAATAAGTGCAGGTACTCATTAAAATGAGCTAGAGGTGTAGAGAGGGGGCGGGGCTAGGGGCGGGGCTAGGGGCAAGACACGATGATACTTAACTTCTATATTAGTTGCAGCACATACCAAAACACATGAGAAATGTGTTTATATAAACAAAGCAGGTTAACTCATTACACAAAATAAAAGAGAAATGCGATAATATGTTAACATTTCCTTTTTTTGCAATAGTTGCACCTTCTTAATGTCATACTGTTAATTGCTGTTTGGCACAATACTATATATTTTTGAGCACGCGAGTAGGAAGAAACTGAAAATACCCCCACGTCGCACCAAAGCTCTTATGGCACCAAGCAAATGAAGCAACTCATCATGACCCTCCCCAGAAGATATCTCTTGTCTCTTCCATCAATCTATCCATTCATCCTTTCATTGTACCATTTACCTGCTGATGTCCACCATTTAACCTTTACATTCTATCGTCTATTCAGTCTTTCATCAATCATTCAGTTTTTCACCATTCCGTCTATCCTCCCTTCATATTCAAACCTATCCATCCATCTCCAAACCTATCCATTCATCCTTTCACTCATCCATCTCTTTATCCACCCTTTCCCTCATCCATCAATCCTTTCGCTCATCCATCCATTGACCCTTTCACTCCTTTATTCTATCCACCCTTTCACTCAATCCCTCCTTTCACTCATCCATCATCCACCCTTTCATCCATCCTCCCTACCTTTCATTCATCCATCCAAACTTTCACTTATCCACCCATCATCCGCCCTTTTATCCAATAATCCACCCTCTTTCACCCATGCATGCTTTCACTCATCCATCCATCTAAACATCCACCCTTGCTCACTCATCCATCCACTCACTCATCCACTCACCCACCCACCAACCCTCCCTTTTACGTTATTTATGAATCTTTGTCGCAGAGCAGACATGTACAAACAAAGTGCCACACATTTTCTTTAAAATACCTCCTGAGAGTGTCTTGATTCTCTCTCTCTTTCTTTCACTTTTTTCTTACAAAAACAGGCAAAACACACAAACATAGCAGACACACAAAAGACTCAGGTATGATAAAAGCCATCTTTTCTCTTCACCTACCCTGGCTTTTTTAATTGCCACCAGGGCCGGACTGGCCGTAGCCTGATTGCCACTGCCAGGGGACTGACATGATTCCTGTGCTTGCACGAACGCACAGGATAGTGTGAGTGTGATTGACAGCACAGGGCCTGAATGGACCCTGCTCTGTCAAGCACAGCGTGATGGTGAGCACCCGGACATTATTCAAATGAGCCCTGCTGAATAGCTCAGCTGGGGCTCAGATCGGGGCTGCAGAAGCGGCGCCTTTGCTGCCAGAGACACGTTCCACTCCTGCACACCAGCACAGCCCATGAGCCTACCTTTTCATGAGTACCGGTACTCTCCAGGGCAGTAGAGAAGTGCCGGTACTCGGAGCGATAAATCTAAGAAGTGCCGGTACTCAGTACCGGCGAGTACCGGCCCATTTAAAGCACTGATCCCATACACCAAAGCCCAGCAGGGAGCGTAGGAGGAAACCCCAGACAACCCACAACCCTAGACAAAGAGGGGGCACAGCACTCCCCTGGTTTTAAATGATTGTGGTGGGTCTTTGGCAATCTTATGCAAACGCTGTTCGAGTTTCTTGTGTGCGTTCAGTCGGTGTACCCCAATGATCACGGGGTACTTCATAAACCTGTAAAGCACTATCCCCCATGTTGTAACCAAGTTCAGCTTGCTAAGGGTTCAGAAATACTTGTGAAGATGTGACACAACAGAGTTGAACACCCTTTTCTTTTTTTTGTTTAAATTCACAGTATACACTCTAACCGACTGATTAAGGGCGCACTTTAGTGCCTGGCATGCATCCGAATATGTTTAACACAAGGTGCGCATCTTTATCAACAAATGCATTGTATAAATGAACCTGGAGGAGGAAAGATGATTCAATAAAAAAAGGAATAGAGCACAATGATGACCTGAGGGGTATGATTTACAGAGGATTATACACAGAAACGTATCCTAGTTCCGCTGAAGTTAATATCAAGGTGGTGCGAAACATCGGCAGACATGATGCCGGATAGTGCTTCTCACTTCAGTGTAGGCCCCCCGGCGCTACACAGAGGGCAGGAACACCGAAACCCCAAGCCCCGCATGGAGCACATCATGGGTGACGCGCCCATCACTACAGTCCTGAGGGACAGAGCCATCTAGAGGTTGGCTACATTGCTAGCCAGAATACATCCAACAGTGAGCCCCAAAGCACACTAGGAGGCTGTGAAGAGCAGGCAAAATATCATACGAGCGCCACACAGGACCCAACAAGCCAAGCAGGGGGTGAGCTACACAATAGCCAACAAGAAGCAACAAGACAGGAAACATTTTACAAACCCCAAGCAAAGCAGCAATCGCTAGCCTAGCAGTTACCTCAGCAAGTAAAAAGACGATACAGGAAAGCAAAGCAACACCGCATAAGCCCAAGATCAGCAGAGAGGATAGTGGAAATTCCTTGACCAGACTACACCCCAGGCAGAGACGGGGGCTTCCAGTGGGGGGTACTCCGTGCTACACAGTGAACACTTACACCCTGACACCAAGCCCAGCAGGGCACATGTGCAGATGAAGGCCCACAACCAGCCTACCATCCTGGGGGGAACCTATGTTCTTTGATAGAAGCTGAAACTGACTGCACCATGTAGGAAAGCAGCCCCAGGGCCAGCAGGGAGCTAGCGAAGGGCAGGCCAAGTGCAGAAACCAGCACTACCCAAACCCCAAATAAGCCCACTAGGGAGGTATGGGTGTACACAAAGCCAGAGAAACCAGACCTAGAGCCCTAAGCAGAGGCCTAGAAAATCAGCAAAAGTCAGAAAAATGAAGACGGCAAGCAGAAAAAGCTCCAAGAGAGCCCAAAAGGTAAGCAGTAACTCCTATCCACAGACAGGAGCAGCGGGTGACTACCTTCCAAAGGGGACTGACAAACCTGGAGGTTTCATGGTGGAAGTGGCACACCTGGAGGGGGAGGAGTTTTTGTTTTTTCCATTAGATAGGCAGCGTAGTGCCTGTCTTCAGTGCGTGCACTCAGGACGTAAGAACTTTGTTGAGGTTGTGATGAGGAGGCAATGTGCTACTGACTTTCAAGGAATGGCGATGAACGTAATTCCAGTAGATCACCAACAACAAAAGTGCCTGCACCCTGCAGCAAGCTTTTCCTGATTGAGCAGGGATGATCAGTTCTATGAAAAACACTCCACGTCCATGTAAATGCATTTACTCCTGCATAATATTACCCAACAACACTGCAGGAAAAATCTCACTCAAGGGGGTGAGAAGTAGGTTGTTAAAGACGTGGTACCATTGGAAAGTTTATGAAAGATCACAAACAGTTAGTATGTTTGTATCTGATATTTCTGTAGCTTGAACCTAGCCAAAAGGCAGCAAAGCGCTGTACAGGGTCAAAGACAAGCATAAAGTTAATGAATGATAGGAGAGGTAGCTGGGTTGCAGGCGGTTAATGCATTGACATAAAGTGCTCTTGTGAAGTTTGTGCTATTCGCAAAGTTCCCTCTGACTTGCTCCCATCCTGAAAATATTCAGAGAGCTGTATCTATTAAAACAAACCTATTCCAGGGTGGAAAGGGGAACAGAAGCATAGGGGTTTCCCCAAAGAAAAACATATTTTCACCATGGAGAAAAAATAAAACAAAATGCTACTGCACAAACTTGCTGGCACTGGGCAGTGCAGAACTGTACCCTGCGTACAATTCCACATTGTTCATATTGCAGCACTATGACAAGTATAAGCAAAGCCAATAAGTGTGACCCTGTCAAGCTGGTGCAAAGTTTTTTTTTTATTAATATAATTTTTTTTAGTGCAAGCATATGCCACAAAAATAAACAGAAAAAGACATATGCTTGCATTAAAAAAAAGACATTTAAAAAAGAATCACTGATGTGTCCATTTTCATAATGATGTTTCATGAATAACAAGCCTCTCAGTTGTGCTATACATTTTATTATTGATATTGATAAACACAGATCACAGAAGATGCGCTCAGATGGATGGCATCCATCCTCACAGGCAGTGGTGTAATGAAACTTGAGGGGGACTCCGTGCAAGGTACATGGAGGGCCCCCGCTCCGGATTTAATCAGGAACTCTCTGGCCAGAGTACTGTGCTGAGGGGGCCCCCTGCAGCTCAGGGGCCTGCCCACACCGCAGGGTCTGCGGGGCCCTGTGTTACGCCACTGCTCACAGCACGCACCCAGAGAGTCCGCCTCCCTCCCTTCACCTCGCAACCCAAGCTCACCATCTGCTGAGTTCTCCAAGGCTCATCCCTCAGCCCTACCCTCTTCAACATCTGCATGACTCCACTCGCAGACATCGTCAGATCGCACGACATCAACATCATCTCCTACGCCTACGACACTCAGCTCGTCCTCTCACTCTCAACGAATTCCACCTTGACAAAGACCAACTTTCACAACTGCATGAGAACATCACAACATGGATGAAAGACAAATTGCCTGAAACTCAACACAAAGGTTTTAATCTTCTGCAGACACACCGCCCTTTGGAATGACTTCTGGTGGCCAACGGAGCTCGGACCCACCCCCACGCCGAAAGACTGTGCCGAACACCTCAGCATCATATTGGACAGCGAACTCTCCATGACACGTCAGGTCAATGCCGTTGCCTCAGTCTGCTTCCACACGATCTTCATGGTCCGCAAAATCTTCAGATGGCTCCCCAACAGCACAAGGAAAACTGTGACGCAGGCCCTCCTCACCAGCTGGCTTGACTACGGCAACGCATTCTATGCCAGCACCTTCACTGAACTCTTGCAAAGACTCCAGACAATCCAGAACGCAGCAGCCAAAGTGATCCTCAACCTGCCCAAGAGGACACACATCACCCAGCACCTGAAAGACCTCCAACGTCTCCCCATCCAGAAGGGATGCCAGTTCAAGCTCCTGACCCAAGCATACAAAGCCATCCACAACCAAGGATCAGACTACATGAACCACCGCCTGATCTTCCACCAACCTTCCAGAAACCTCTGCTCTGAACACCTCCCCCTCGCTTAGACACCACGTATCTGCTGCAGTCACTCCGGAGGATGCTCCTTCTCCCACCTCGTCGCAAAAGCCATGGAACACTCTCCACCTTCACCTCTGCACTTCTCCCTCGCTGAACCACTTCAGGAAAGGACTCAATAGCTGGCTCTTCAACTGACAACTGCAGCACAGTGCCTGGATACCCCGCGGGGTGATAAGCTGCGCTCTACAAATACCTGATTGATTGATTGATGAAGAAGAGAAGACTAAAAGCCACATGTACTTGCAAAATACTGGCCACATATTACAACAGTGTGGAATTTTGCAAACCGGCATATGTTCACAAAATTCTGAATCGTAGTGGGTCAAAATACAAATACCTTAGCAATATTTGTGAAGAAAGTTGCATATTGCAACTCACTACGATTAATGGCCATTTCAGAGATAGTGGCCTGCTAGGGTCAGCAGACCACCAAGTCTGAGATCGCTATTTAAATATATTTTTTTAATACAGCCCCTTTTCCTTTAAAGGAAACGGGGCTGCATTAAAAAAAAGTTTGAAACTTTTTCAAAGTTTGTTTGGGAGCAGACAGTGGCCACCTGGGCCACTGCCTACTCCCTAACAAACTGTTTTTTTACATTCACCAAGGGGATCATTTCCCTTTTGTGAATGACATCATTTACAAAGCCATCATGACCAGCACCCTGGCTTACTTGCAGACAAGCTCACCCCCTCTCGTGGTTCTTGGCACACCTGCAGCCAGGACATCACCAGACTGCAGACTAAGAAGTGTAAAAAATTCAAACAAGACAGCAGGCCTTTTCCAACTATGCACCCGAGGATCTGGAACAGCATGCCAATGTCCATCAGAACCACCCCAATGCTGCTCCAATATAGGAAAGAGTTGAAGACACATCTTTAAGGAATACTGCATCACAATGCATTAAACGTCGACAGCCCAGCTTCCTATCCTATTACTCGTTGACTTTATGCTTCTCTTTGACTATGTACAGCACTCCGCTGTACATAGTCAAAGACTATGGCTAGGTTTATGCTACAGAAATACCATATACATGCATACATAAATTCAATGGGTTACCAACAAATGTTCGGAGTCAGTAAAATTTTAATGTTTTGTGACTGGATTTCGGAAGCAAAACACTGATAGATATAATTTTGAATCGTTATTTAGAAGAGACTATGTAAACATGTATCTTACATACTCTTCCAAAGCTCTTCTAAACTCATTTTTTGATTTGGTAACTTGTTAGCGAATTGCAAAATATGTTTAGTACATTCCAAAAATGAATTTGGTGATGCATACCCCTGTGATTTAGCAAATCACAGGTTGTGTGGCCGCTAAATGGCTTCGTACAGCTGGCCCTAATCACAGTCCAACCAAGCATTACTAAACCACTTTGCAACAGCAACTTTAACAAGCATTGGCATAGCCAATAGGTCTCGCTTTTGGGACCTTATAAGTATTTAGTTATGCAGCACAATATCCTTGGTGCAACAACATCAACTGTTGCATGGCTAAACACTTATAAGGTCCTAAAGGCGAGACCTATTGGCTATGCCAATGCTTGTCTCTAATGAGCAGGGAGCCTTCAATCTAAAGTGCTCGTCTATGAACTATGAATTCAGATTTGGAAAGAATGAAAGATAATGAGGAGAAGATGAAAGGTGTGAATATATAGAATGGTTTACACAGCTGCCAAGGTTTCAGATTGCTATGTGTGACATTTTCATAATTTTAGTTGAATTATGAGTGACATTTAATGACTATGAGTGACACTTTCTCGCGCGCAAAATCAAGCAATGAAAATGAGGGAAATAGGTATAGGCTGAATAAATAAGACTTTACGCAAATGAGTACAGCGTCTTGTTAACAAAACTGTAAATATCACAAATGAACTCCACTCAAACACTAATAAAATCATTAACCCCGAGCGGCCGCCCCGTTGCTGCGCTGCTACCTGCCCAACCCTGCAGGCATCGGCACACATCAACATGACCCACCGGCTATCACAGAGGCTCTGCTGACTTTGGTGACACCACTGGCACTGAAAGTAATTGGACAGGCAGCAGCACCACATATAGTCAGTCACAGAGTGACTCAGTGACCCCGACCGTCCCAACACGAGTTGGTGGGCTTTATGTCACGTGACTTAGAGAGACTAACTTCAGCTGTAACAGGGCATGCTGTACCTCGCCCCATAGTTGAACCAACAGTACGCATTTTATGTGCAGAAACATCTTTCTGGCATCCTGATGCCCTCAGACATCTTGAAGACTCTGCCCGCTGAACCCCACAATGGAGCAGCACCAACAAAGGCAGCAGTTAGGGCTATCAGAAGCAACAACGTTTAAGTTAGGAGGGGCACAGTTTACAAGTAATCCAAAGAGTAAAACACAGTTACCTCTTTCTTTCTTTGCGTTGTGTTCCGACCGCCGTCCGCTGCAATCGCCGATCACTGCTGTGACGTGAAGCTCGGCTGTAACTGAATTAGGCGCGGCGCCGGTCACATTACATTTTTGACTGCACACAGCAGCCCGGGCCGGTGCGAGAAGCAGAAGGAGACAGCGCTGCACGCGCCATAATTAAAGCCCCACCGCAAATTCTCCCATAACAAACTCCCCGCCTTTGGCAGCAGGACGTCACGTCTCCCCCCGTCGCGGCGCAAGACGTTATAAAATAAATCAACTTAATCTGACCGGTCTGTCCCGCCCCGGCTGTGACGGTAGTAGCCATTTGGCCTAACAATGAAGTCAAGCTATCTGAGAGTGGCGCCACAGGAAATAATTAGATACAATGTAGCAGTGAGCTGCCTGCCAGCAGCAGTCTTAGCTCAGCTACAAGCACCAAACCTGCAGGATCTTGAGCAAACAGCGAGAGAGGAAGTTGGCTCTGTCGGCCCAAAGCCGGTAGTTCTGACCATTTGGCCTCATCCTCTCCCCGTTGCTATATCTTCTTGCGTTAGCAACTGCCTGCCTGAAGAACAAAGTCAATGATCATATGGCAGCTGTTTTGTCCCTCTAGCTTGACACGTCATCACGAGTGCCGCGCGTGATGGAACGAAACCGAAACTTAAGGAGCTGCTTAAATATAGCAGCGGTGTATATTCACTCCGGTCCTGCAGACGTGAATGGCTGCAACGATGTTTTGAAGGTATGGTACTCTATTTCAAACGATTTCTCTTTCCAGTTATCAGTATTACAGAATACAATGTATTTGCTTGTGCTTCTCGTCTTTGACAGCCAGGAATTAACATTTACTGCTACAGACGGAGTGTGGAGACTAGGTTCACGATGTTTTATGATATTGGCGATAATAATGCAGCCCCAATCACAGCCAATTGTTTATAGAATTGTAAACAATGAAGGAAAGAAATAAGCGGAAGGAAGTGTTAAAGAGGAGCTAAGTGACTGAGAAAGAGAGATCGGAATGACAACAAGCCCGCGAGTGGTGCGCGCGCACCACAGAGGAGCGGGGGCGAGCGAGCGCGGCAGCCTGCTCAGCTGACGAGACGCTCAGCTGACCAGACGCTCGTGCGTCGTGGCTGGCCTTTGGATGTGTACGCGCGGCAGACATGTGTTTCCACTTATCGCGCCCGCGTCTGGGCACGATAATTGGAAACATATGTTTGCCGCGCGTACCCATCTCAAAAAGGCCAGCCACGACGCACAAGCGTTTGTTGGACTGCTTTTCAAACTCGCTTACATTAAGTCTTCGCCTCTAAGCAGCGCTTGCGCGCTACTCGAGGCTCGACCTAAAAAGGAGTCAGTAAATAAATCATACTCAAACTGCGTAACCATACTTCAGATAAAATAAACAGCTGTTATTTGAATAGAATTTGCATCAGCTTTGTCACTAAAGAGAAAGGAATTATTTTTAGGCTGATGTAAACAACGTGGACAGGCTTTGTGCAGTCACTCAAAGTGAAGGGAGTCGATGGAGAAAGTTTGCTGACTGATTGCCCCATGCTGTATCCTGAGGTGGGTGGAAGCAAAGCGTGAATGACAATTTAACAGAAGAATGGGTGAAGACAACCCACCAAAATCCTCTCTATCAGTGCTTAATTTGAGCCTGTAGTTTTTGGAGCTCGGAACTGGCACCTACTTGTCAATACCGGCACTTATGACAGCCTGCCACATGGTGGCACTGTTTATCTAAATTTGTGATGAGCACAGTAACAATTGTTTAATAATTGAATATACCAGTGTTTCCCAAACTGTGAGTCACGACACACTCGTGGGTTGCGAGCTGATTTTTGGTGGGTCACAAAAGTCAGAGCAATAAATAAAGATGCGTTTAAATTCTGAGCTTAAGTTGTCACATTTGCCGGTGATTCAAAGACAGAGGTCAAATGCCAGGCCGCTTTATTTTTTAACTTGGGGATTGGTGTTTACTTTATGTACAGTGAATTCAAATGGGGATGAGTTTTCAAAGTGAATTACATGACAATGTAGGATGTTGTTTTTTGCAATACACAACAAAATGTAAATGAACTGTATGCATCCAGCTGTTAGGAAAGCAAAAATGAAGCACTTTTTCTTGTAATTCTTAAGTGTGCTGGAAACAGAGATTTTTATAGCATCAAACCCAATCAAGACACTAACTTGGTGATGCACAAATGCTAAATATTCACAGAAACCCGATTTCCACATTTTATCATTTGTGTGCTATATAGTTTGATCATTAAAACTGTATGTCTGTGCTGATTTAGTGGCCACTTCAATGGAAAATGTGCTGTATGTAAATGACAATGCGCTAACACACGATGCTTTGCCTATTAAAGGTAGGTGGGTCGTGAAAGTTTGTTGTTCTAAAAAGTGAGTTATCGTTCTAAAACATTTGGGAATCATTGCAATATACATAAAAAAATACTAATATCTGCCACCCAAAGCTAAAAGAATAGCTTGGGTGGCAGGTATTAGTCATTTTTAATGTATGTGAGAAGAATTGTTACACTTGAGGGAGTGTGATGGTTAGTAGTTGTGTTGGTACTGTCATTGACAGTGTTGGCAGGGGCAATGGGTAGAGCAAGCTGCAGTGGCCCCCAGACAGGGGTCCTGGCATTTATGATTTTTACAAATTAAGCATTGCTCTTTATATATGTATGTAATGTATGAATTTATTAGGAAAAGCAATAATCTCAAGTCAAGAGAGAAATAAAGCTGTCACAAAGGCCAGGCCTAAAATAGAATTCAGAAACTTGCTATTGAATTCGCAAAACTTGCCCTGGGAAATGTGCGATTTGGCACAGGATAAAAGTATTTTCAAAAGGAAGAGGAAACGTCCCAACTTACTTTCACAGTTCTTTGTGAATCTGGACCAGGACTACAGCTTTTCACTACCTGTGATAACAGCAAACACAGTTTTTGACCCCTGTGCACGTTCAAAGGCTAGTAAGACAGTAGCCACCTGCTTCAGATCTCATTTTTGTAGTGTATTGGCAATGCCAATACGACCGGCTTTATTTGCTGCACTCACACAGGCACACTGCTCATCCAGCACTCACATTGGCAGTCTTTTAGATCAACTGTACAGTGAGTATAGTTGAGAACTTCTGAGCTTGAGTTTGGCGTGTGGGTTACTTTATCACAGCAGGACGGATTTTCCATCCGCCTTATTACAAGTGCCATAGTATATAATGCACTTGTAATAAGGCAGATGGGATATCCGTCACATTTGTGATGGAGCAATCCATCCATCAAACTCTAAATCAGGCCAAGTGTGGCCACCTGCTCTGGTGGTGCAATGGAACATGGGCACAACCAAGACTGTATGTGATGAGGAATGAAGCATGTGTGAGGGCATGTAGAACTGAAGCCAAGAGCTGAGATACTTAGAATAAGTTCCAACAAGTACCTTGTGCACCATGCAAAGTGTAAATAAAATCTGTTTATTTGAGGGTGACCTGTTTAGTAAGTCCAACTGTGATTTAACAGAAGGTGAGGTAAGTTAAGTAACAAATGCGCAGGTGCATATGCAATGGGTAATAATTTAGGTAAGCCAAACATTTTAAAAAGATGTAACATTGCAATGTTGAGAGCTCTATTCAATCAATCCATTTGTAAAGCGCACTACTCACCCGTGAGGGTCTCAAGGCGCTGGGGGGGGAGGGGTGCTGCTACTGCTCGAATAGCCAGGTCTTGAGAAGCCTCCTGAAGGTTAGTAGGTCTTGGGTCTGCCGTAGGAGGATGGGGAGGGTGTTCCAGGTCTTGGCGACGAGGTGGGAGAACGATCTGCCGCCGGTGGTCGCTCTTCGGATGCGGGGGACGGTGGCGAGGGCGAGGTCGGCGGAGCGGAGCTGTCGGTTCGGGGTGTAGAAGGTGAGTCGTCTGTTGAGGTATGCTGGTCCGGTGTTGTGGAGCGCCTTGTGTGCGTGGGTGAGGAGCTTGAAGGTGATCCTCTTGTTGACGGGGAGCCAGTGCAGGTCTCTCAGGTGTGGTGTGATGTGGCTGTGGCACGGGATGTCGAGGATCAGGCTGCAGAGGCGTTCTGTATGCGTTGTAGTCGTTTCAGGAGTTTGGCCGAGGCTCCTGCGTAGAGGACGTTTCCATAGTCCAGCCTGCTGCTGACGAGGGCTTGGGTGACCGTTCTTCTAGTTTCGGTAGGGATCCACCTGTAGATCTTGCGGAGCATGCGGAGAGTGTTGAAGCAGGAGGATGTGACGGCGTTGACTTGCTTGGTCATGGAGAGTGTTGAGTCGAGGATAAACCCCAGGTTGCATGCGTGGTTGGTGGGTGTCGGTGCTGCTCCCAGTGCGGACGGCCACCAGGAGTCGTCCCAGGCTGAGGGGGTGGGGCCGAGGATGAGGACCTCTGTCTTGTCCGAGTTCAGTTTCAGAGGGCTGTTCTTCATCCACTCGGCGACGGCTTTCATTCCTTCGTGGAGGTTGGTTTTGGCGGTGAGGGGGTCCTTGGTGAGGGAGAGGATAAGCTGGGTGTCGTCGGCGTAGGAGATGATGTTGAGGTCGTGCAGTCGGGCGACGTGGGCGAGCGGTGCCATGTAGACGTTGAACAATGTCGGGCTGAGGGATGATCCTTGGGGTACGCCGCAGGTGATCTGGGAGGCTTCGGAACGGAAAGGGGGGAGGCGGACGCTCTGGGTTCTGCCGGAGAGGAAGGAGGTGGTCCATTCCAGAGTCTTGTCACGGATCCCTGCGTTGTGGAGGCGTGTGCGTAGGGTGCGGTGGCAGACAGTGTCGAAGGCGGCTGATAGGTCCAGGAGGATGAGGGCCGCGGTTTCGCCGTTGTCCAGCAGGGCCCTGATGTCATTGGTGGCGGCGATGAGGGCAGTCTCGGTACTGTGGTTGCTGCGGAACCCAGACTGGGACGGGTCCAGGATGTTGTTCTCCTCGAGGTAGCGGGTCAGCTGTCTGTTGACGGTCTTCTCGATGACCTTCACCGGGAACGGGAGCAGGGAGATGGGCCGGAAGTTCTTGAGGTCCCTCGGATCGACCTTGGGTTTCTTCAGTAAGGCGTTGATCTCGGCGTGCTTCCAGCTCTCCGGGAAGGTTGCGGCCTCGAAGGAAATGTTGATGGTCTTGCGGAGTTGGGGTGCGATGGTGGCGCTAGCTTTGTTGAAGATGTGGTGTGGGCATGGGTCTGACGGAGAGCCGGAGTGGATGGTGTTCATGATTTTGATGGTGTCGTCGTCGTTTATGCTGGTCCAGATGAGCAGGGGATCGATGTGGGTGGTGGCCGCGGGGTCTGAGGTGTCGGTGGTTGTCGGGCGGTCAGATTGTTGAAGCTGTCATGGATGTCTGCGATCTTGCGATGGAAGAAGGTGGCAAGGGAGTCGCATAGGTCTTGCGATGGTGGGATGTCGTTGGTGTTGGCGCTGGGGTTGGAGAGTTCCTTCACGATGTTGAAGAGCTCTTTGCTGTTGTGCGCATTGTTGTCGAGTCGGTCCTTGAAGGAGGCCCTTTTGGCGGATCTGATGAGGTGATGGTGTCTGCGGATGGCGTTCTTGTGGGCTGCGTGGTTGTCTGGTGTCTGTTCGCGGTGCCATTTCTTCTCCAGTGTACGGCAGTTTTGCTTGGAGGCCTGGAGGTCTGCGGTGAACCAGCTGGCTTTCTTGTTAGTGTGTCTGTTGGAGGGTTTCTTGATCGGGGCGAGAGTGTTGGCGCAGTTGTCGATCCAACGTCTGAGGTTGCGGGTGGCGGTGTCGGCGTCGGTGGGGTCGGTGGGTGGGCTTCTGGTGAGGGTGGTGTTTAGCTGGTCTTCGGTGATTTTGCTCCAGCTGCGGCGGGGGATCTATTGAGTGCGGTGGTGCGTGGTGGGTTTCCGGAAGGTGAAGTGGATGCAGTGATGGTCGGTCCAGTGGAGTTCGGTGGTGTGGCTGAAGGTGACGTGGGGGCTTGCGGAGAAGATGGGATCAAGCGTGTGGCCGGCGGAGTGGGTGGGCGTTGTGACGAGCTGTCTGAGTCCGAGGTTGGCGAGGTTGTCAATCAGGGTGGTGGAGTTGGTGTCGTTGTTGTTCTCGAGGTGGAAGTTCAGGTCTCCGAGGAGGATGTAGTTCGTGGAGGCAAGGGCGTGCGTGCTGACGAAGTCGGCGATGGAGTCGCTGAACTGAGGCCGGGGTCCGGGGGGTCTGTAGACGAGAGTTCCTCTTAGGGTGGTGTTGGGATCAGTGTGGATCTGGAAGTGCAGGTGTTCGGCGGTGCTGAGGGTGTCGGCGGTGCTGGTCGAGATCCTGAGGGTGTTCTTGTGGATGATGGCGATTCCTCCTCCTGCTCCTTTGGTGCGGTCCCTGCGGGTGATCTTGTAGCCGTCCGGGATGGCTATGGCGATGTCGGGTGCCGAGGAGGCGCTCAACCAGGTCTCTGTCAGGAAGGCGACGTCCGGGGAGGATGTGTCGAGCAGGTCCCAGAGTTCGACGGCGTGTTTGCGTGCGGAGCGGGTGTTTAGTAGTATGCATCTGAGGTGGTTGCGTCCTGTCGTGGTGGGTAGTTTGGCGGCTTGGAGGCTTGTGAAGCTGCAGCTCCGGCAGGAGAAGGACCCTTTGGTGTGCTTCGGGGCAGCTAGGAAGCAGTTGTGTGCTCGTCCGATGTTGAGTGCGTGGATGGTGTTTGTGTCGTAGCGGCGTCGGGTGTCATGGCGTTTGCGGGGGCCAGGGGGTCTGGCGCTGGGCGCGGTCCACAATTGTGGGACGCACTGATATTAATGGCTAGTAAAGGCTTTCTGTTTAAAAATTCCAATTGTTTTCTTTCTGTTTCTTCGTTTTTAACTTAAAACATTTTACCATCAGTGGTTGGAATGTTCTAATAGAATTACAGCTCTTCTCCATCTGGCAATACCAGTTGGTCATGGCGCACTCCCTTGTTATAGGGCCTTGCATGCAGTTTGGGCCAGTGACTCAGGTTCATGGCCTTAACAACTGGCATAAGCCTCATCAGCAGACTATATTGCTATAACAGCAATCTTCTTGACAGGTTAGATGAAGGTAACTGTTGTAATCTACTGCCTGGTATAATGCATTCTCTCCAGTGATGTTCTCTGCCTTGCTGCTCAGCCAGCGTGTGAGGTCATTAGAATGCTGAGAGTGTTTGTGCTTGGATAAGAGTCAGTTTGAGTGTATGGGCTGGGCAGCAAGGAGGCTGCGCCTGGCGAGGCATTACATTAGAACCTACCATCTTCCTGTAACTGAAGATATAACTTGAAGAATAAACTTACATCCTTCTTCTACATGACCTGACTACGTGGCATACTTCGTTTTAACATTGGCGATGAGGGGAAAATGAACTACGCTTGAGAAACAAGAACCTAAGGAGAAACTAGAGGAACTGCAGAAGAAACTAAGAGAATTACCAAGAAAAAGAGTTTGAAGCCTGTAAGGAAGAATTGTGCCAGGCAGCCCTACCAGCGTCGATTTACACCAGACAGCCTGCAGTCCAGGGCATTTTAACAGGCCAGTGTAAGTGTGTAGCAGATGCTGAGGGCTGCCTATTTCAAAGGGGCAAGAAACACTGGTGAGGAGTGAACCGGTGAGGCAAGGAGCATTTGACCTGCGGGGAGCCTGTACCTGAACTTAGCGTTGGAATTGGGACACATGGGAAGCCGATGGAATTAACTTTTAATGCCTGAATGTAGCACCTATTTGGATGTCACTGTGGATGAATTACTGCTGAGGACTGAATCGGCTGCATCTGGACAGTAATATATGACACATGCTGGAAGGGGTTAATCGGCGGCAAGTAATTATGGCAGTGAGTGAATTTTGGGCTCTTACCCCAAATTGACAACTGTTGGTAGCACAAGGGTTGTTGTGGCATTTTTTTTTTTAAAAGGCTGGGTGAGCTGCCACACGTTTCTCCCCAGGCGTGTGTGAAGTACTGCGGAAGTCAGAGGAGCCGTGAGGCATGAGTTAAGTGCAGCGGTAGCCGTAGGGGCCGCATGGCATCAGACCCATATGCCTTTTCCAGTGATTTGCTGAACAGTGATTCTACGATTCATTTTCAAGGAACATTTAAAAAAGGTGACTTTTTTGGGGAAGTGCTGTTACCTTGGACTAGAGGTTTCAGGGAGGCATGCTTTGGGAAGTGCTGTGTTGGGTTGGTTGCGTGCTTCCTGGCCATTGTGGCTCGAGCGTGCGGTGTTGGCTGTGAGGTGGCGGTAGCCAGAGGAACCAAGAGCACAGGTGTCGGTGCTCACTGCGAGGTTCGAACGGGGTCGGTCACTGTTGTCCAGGGGCCACGAGCAAAGGAGGCTGCGGAAGCTGGGAGCCATCATTGGGAGGGAGGGGGGCAAGCCAAACTGAGACCAAATTTTGTGTGTGTAAAAGGCCGCTTTATTGAAACAGGTGCATATCACAATTTATTAACACTGGCAACCACCTTACAAAACTAAAACCTCACTATACATAGATTACCTGACCCCTTGTTCCCCCCCCCACCCCTACGATCCCCACATCAAATCCCCCACCCTGCCAAATACAAAATAACATTACATAACAACCATAATACACAATATTGCATTTACAAATCCTATCCTCCAATGACCCAAACCCCTACCTGCCTTTGTGCAACTGTAACTAACAATCCTCTAGTCTAAACTTAGCCTACCTGGTTACCCTTTCCCTGCCCCTGCTCACAAACTACCAACACTTAACTAAAAACTTCAGCCAATCTTGGCCAGCTTTCAGCAACCCCGCCAGCACCTGTTCCAAGCGACGAATGTACAACTTATCCAAAAACCCCTATGTACCTGTTCCAATAACCGCCAATGATAAAAAAAACCCAACCTAAAAGAAAACCACCACCCCAAACCCCGAAAACGAGGGAGGGAGGGAGGGGAAAAAAGCTACCTCAACAGCGCTCCCAGCCACCAGGTCACCAAACCTAAAATGGTGGCTGGAGGAGCGCGAAAAACCCACATATACCCCTTGGGCTACAAAATTCATATTGGGCTACAATTGGGCTAATCCCAATGTAGCCCAAAACCCAACAAAATGGCCGCTACCTGGCCGGCCCCTCCCCCTCCCAATCTGCCCGGGGGGCAGACCTCGCGGTGCTCGGCTGCCCCCCAAACCCTCCTTGGGAGGGAGGGGGGCAAGACAAACCGAGACCAATTTTTGTGTGTGTAAAAGGCCGCTTTATTGAAACAGGTGCATATCACAATTTATTAACACTGGCAACCGCCTTACAAAACTAAAACCTCACTATACATAGATTACCTGACCCCTTGTTCCCCCCCCACCCCAACGATCCCCACATCAAATCCCCCACCCTGCCAAATACAAAATAACATTACATAACAACCATAATACACAATCTTACACAATATTGCATTTACAAATCCTATCCTCCAATGACCCAAACCCCTACCTGCCTTTGTGCAACTGTAACTAACAAACCTCTAGTCTAAACTTAGCCTACCTGGTTACCCTTTCCCTGCCCCTGCTCACAAACTACCAACACTTAACTAAAAACTTCAGCCAATCTTGGCCAACTTTCAGCAACCCCGCCACCCAGGAAAAGGCGGGAGGGTAGGCGGAAACGCCGCTTCCCCATTTCCCTGCCCCCCCTGCCTCCTAGGTCTGACCCCTCACCGTTGTTGCACATTCAGCAACCTAGCCAAAACCTCCCTCATTTCCAGTAAATACAAGTCCATACCCAACCTGGATAAATGAACCCCATCCCCCCTGAAAAAATCCGGTGTGTCATACTTAATATCCCTGTGCGCGATCCTAGAAAAACCCAGGTGCCGACAAAAACGCACCATTTCCATGTTGAGCTTTCTCCTGGCCTTATCCACTGCTCCCGGATTGACTGCTCCCCTCCAGACCCTACGGGGCACAAATTCCATCCATATGACACCACAACCGGACCACTGTTGTCTTATCAAAGCCAAATCCCGCTTCATATTTCTCATTAAAGCCAAACCAGTTTCTCTTACCATGTCATTCTCCCCAAGATGTATGACCAGCACGTCGGGGCACCTACCAGCCACCAAAACACCATTTAAAACCTGTAACAACTCCTTCCACCGCATACCCCCTCTGCCCCTCCAAGAAACGGTAAACAATTCTTTGTTAAAACCAAGATTTTCCCCAAAATAACTGGCGCGGGCCTGGACCTGTGCCCACTTCACAAAGGAATGTCCCACGATCCAGATAGACATCTCCCTGGTGAGGGGACCCATCACCGAACCTGAAACGAGAAACATGAATGAACAGGGGAAAACAAAAGAACCGCGCTACAAGCCCCCGGATGCGCTGCGCACGTAACGCTGGTAGCAATCAGAAGACCATCTACCCAACTTCATGATGTCCCCTCGCCCCAACCCCTGTTGCTCGCTTCCGACGCTGCCCCAATCCTGAATGAGTGCGTCCCATAACCCTTGCCCTCAATCCCCAGCTCCGCCAGTGCTTTCCTCAACACTGCTAAAAGCTGGGAAGCTTTTGCACTCCACCTGTTTGCATGTATGAAAACTAACCCAACTGGACCGGGAGCCAGGGACCTCCACCGCGCTTCCCAACTGCACGGACAAGTCAGCTGCGGATCGGCAGCCTGCAAGGATACCCCTTTTCCCCCTCCCCTCTGATCTGTCTTGGATTTGCGTAGCCAAATGCAGATCCTATCCTTAAAAGGGGACACCTCGCTCCATAACAGCCCTTCCCCAGATTTCGTCCGTAACAGTTCTGAGACCCGAAATGCCCCAAAAAACATCCACACCATCAGAGTGATGAAAAGACAAACTTCATATTCGTCTGTACATACCCCAGGCAAAATCTGAATAACCCTCCCCAACAGGTCCCAAGACAGGGGGTTCCTAGCCCTGCTTGCACGGCCACATTCCCGTGCCCAACCTTCCAGCATCCGCGCCCGACTTCACCTGCGGATGGGGCATAACCCCACAACAATTTACCTACAAAGGCAATCCCTGCCAGTTTACCCGCAATTGTAACCTTAGAAACTGAATCACGTCTTCCCTTCGGAGCGCTGGTGAGTCCTGTCGCTTAGCACCTGAGTGCAAAAATTCCTCCCACGCTGTCCTGTACACTGTCTTCGTGGATTGCGCAAGAGACCCTGAAACCAGCTGCAACATCCTTTGTTGCCTACGTACCACAAATGCTGCGGCAGGCTGGTCGGGGTCCTGTCCGCGTCCTTGGCCAGCCCACGGAATCTCCCCCACTGTGAACGAGACAAAGCATCCGCTATGTCATTGTCCACACCTGGCACATGCACTGCTCAAAAGGCAATATCATGCCGTAAGCAGCCCAACACAAACACTCTCAGCAATTTCAAAACTTGTTCATCTCTGGCCGACTGGCGGTTCACAACTTCCACCACCACCATGTTGGAAATTCTGAAAGTTACCTTATTGTGTGCCAGCTGCTCTCCCCACAGAGTGACCGCAACCACCAGAGGGAAGAATTCCAAAAAGGCTATGCTCCTACCTCCCCCCACCCACTCTGGTGGCCACTGCTCCGCACACCATTTCCCTTGCCAGTAAAGTCCAAAGCCTTTGCTCCCCGCTGCATCGGAAAAAATCTGGACATCCCAAACCATGTCACCCTCCCGCATCAAGGGGATGCCATTGAAGTTCTGTAAGAAAAACTGCCACATTCGCAAGTCTTCTCTCACACCCGCAGACAGCCACACATGATGATGAGGAAGTCTCTGTCCTGCCAGTGCCCTGCCCAGTCGCCTACAAAACGTCCGCCCTACTCTCACCACTCTACAAGCAAAGTTGAGGTGACCCAACAGCACCTGAATTTCCTTCACCGTGACCTTGTTTTTCGACAACATTGTCACCAGCAACCCCAACATTTGCTGCTTTTTGTCCTCCGGAAGGCGTGCCTCCATCCCTTGAGAGTCCAACTCAATGCCCAAAAAGGACAGAGCCGTGCAGGGCCCCATGGTTTTTACCGGTGCCAACGGCACCCCAAGTTCCCTCATGATCTCATTGAAACTGTCCAGTGCCTTCTGGCAGTCCGTGGAGTCTGAGGTGCCCACAAAGAAAAAGTCATCCAGGTAGTGCGTTACTCCTTGGTGACCCGTCCGTTCCGAAAACAACCATTGTAGGAACGTGCTGAAGCATTCAAAAAGTGCGCAAGACATAGAACAACCCATCGGTAATGCTTTGTCCACGTACCATTTACCATTGAAATGGATACCCAGAAGATCCCAATCATCTGGATGGACTGGAAGCAACCGGAAAGCCGACTTTATGTCGCACTTTGCCATCATCGCCGTTGCGCCCGCGGTCACTACCAGTGACATGGCCACGTCAACTGATGAATAGGACACAGTAGCCTCACTTTCGTCGATGAAATCATTCACCGAGCCCCCCTCTGGCCACGACAAATGTTGTATTAGGCGGAACTGCCCTTGTTCCTTCTTCGGCACCACTCCTATGGGTGACACAATCAAATTGCAAAGAGGCCAATCCTCAAAGGGTCCCGCCATGCGGCCCCCACGCACCTCTTTATCCAATGTTTCCTGCACTATGTCGGGTGCTCTTTCGCTGACTTTAAATTGTCTGCCCACCTTCTTGTCCTAGGTCTTTCATACCCCAGTCGAAACCCCTCTAGAAACCCCACCCGCAGTCGTTCTGCAGCCTACACATTACTATAGTTCTGCAGGGCTGCGATTAAGTTGTCAGTCCGAACCGCAGTACGAGCCTTTTGGCCCAGGTCCTTTAGCCCCTCGCCCTCCTGGGAGCGGCTGCTGCTGCTGTCCCCCGGACCTAAACCCCCCTGACTGCCACTGCTGGTTCCCCTGTTGCTGCCCCTGCCCTCCCCCAAAACAATTGACCAACGCATGTCTGCCTCCGCAACTCGAGCAGTCATGCCTAAACTTGCAGTACTCCCGTGTGCTCAATCCCTTGTTGAAATCCCAGCAGGCTCCTTTTGTCCCCGCCTGTCCTCTTCCTGTGCCACCCACCCCTCCCCGGGTGGGGCGCCCTTGAAAGGGCCGATACACGAGCGGGAGGCCGCTGGCCGTGAAGATGGTTTTAACCGCCCCGGCAAGCCCCATCGTATGCTGCCATAAGTCCGTATCCAATTCACCCCATTTGGCCTCTGGGTCCCACGCCATGCGTGCCCGAAACTCCTCATCATATTGGGCCCAGGCATAACCACCCCCTGTAATCTGGGCCTTCCTGATCACATCCATGTACTTGAACATGGCCACACACCTTTCCGGGTACTTCTCGCAGTACACACTCGCATATATGAGGAATGCCGCCGTCCAATTCTCTATTGTAAGCGGTACTTTCGGCCGTTTGGCCAACTCAAATTCCTCCTCTTTAGAACCTTCTTTTGCCCTGACTTCCCTGTGAAGGAGTTTAAGCATCTCCACATATTCCCCCTTCCAAATACGTTCTTTCGTGGTCAGCATTAGATGCGCGCCCAATGGCTTAGTGACGCCCATGTAAGGCAACCATTTTATCTTTAACTCCTTACTTTCTAATTTGGTCTCAGGTTCCACTGTCGGGAGTTACACCGTCCCTTTCTTGTCAAGCGCGCTGTCCCCCGTGCTCCCGGACGGCTTACCTGCGCCCTCCACTGACCCCTTACCTGAGTCATCCGTACCTACTCCAACATCCAGCACATACGTACCCTTCCGCAACCTATCCTCTTTCCCCCCCTCCTGGGCAACCCCCCCACCCCACTGACACCATTAAGGGTCGCGCTCCCGCCCCTGTTTACCTGGCGCTAATGATTCCGCCCGTCGTTCTTCTAGCCGTCTTGCCAAGGGGGCCGATCTCTCCTCCCAACGCGATGTCCGACCCGTGGGCTGCGCCTGGCGTCGTGACACCAGCAAAACACTATGCACAGCATTACTCGGCCCCCCACTCCTCGTCTTCCATGTCCCTTAACTCTCCCTCCTCCATGCTATCCTCGTCATAATCTAGTTCCTCCTCCCTGTAACCACAGGCTTTCCCAGCCGGAGGTGCAGACTGCACCCTCCTCACACTACTCAAAGGTTCATCCTCGGCGCTCCTCCTTCTGCGGTGTCCCCCGGACCGTTGAGGCCCAGTGGGTGTTGGGGCCGGCGAGCCCGCCTTGGGCCTTCTTATGCCAGCCGCGACGGGATCCCCCGCCAGTACTGGGTACACCGCGCGAGGCTCCACCCTCCCTTCTCCTTGGTGCCCTCGGGCCGCTCCCAGCCCTACCAAGTCTGGCGCCCCGCGTTGCTCTGCCGCCTGAAAAAGAAAGGCATGGTCTGGTGTGCTGGGCCTACCTCTCTTCTCTCTCCCATCCCAGCTCCTCTTCATGCCTGCCCCTAAAGTGCTGGCCGCCCACGCCCGCCCCACCACGCTCAGATCCACCACCTCCCCACTCTCCCCTGGATCCCCCTCCCCGTCGCTCCACTCAAAACCTGCTGCACCCCGCACCCCAGCCCAACTCAGCCCAGCCTCATCACCCAAACACCCGACCCCCGACACCCCCTTCGCCCCCGCTGGCTCCCCCTTCCGAAAACCCCTTAACCTCCCCCAACCATCCCCCAGTGGCACCCCCCAACTGGCCCCCCTTGCAGCCCCCGCACCTCCTCAGCCCACGAGGAGAAAATGTCCAGGCCTCCCCAATCCCTCTCACTCCCATCGGATTCAAACAGGGGGGGGGACACTCCCCCTTCCTCAACATCCCAGGCACCACTCCCCCCGCTACCCCCACCACCTTCCCCATCCCTGAGCTACCCCCCCGTTCCCCCCATACCTCTACCTCGCCCACCACCTCCTTCCTGGTGCCCCCAGACACTTTTAAGGGCGCAGCCTGCAAGTCCCCAACAGACGAAGATCGCGGGCCTTTCTGAGCCCTTTTCCCCCCAGTACCGGCTCCCTGCCGCTCTGCGGCCTGAACGGGAGCCCTGTGCGTACCAACCTCCACTCCCTGCTGCCCAGGATCTCCCCTGGCGCCCTCGCCCGACCGCCCTCCTCGCCCAGAACCGCTCCCGCCTCCGCGAGCAGGCGCCACGATTAACGGAGGCCCCGAAACTCCCTCATTGCGCGGGCCGCTCTCCTGACATAGGAGTGGCCCCTGGACTCCTGTGACGGCGGCGTGGAGATGCTAGGTGCGCTCCCCCACCGGGCCCATTTACCCTTAACCGGTACTGCCGCATTCGCCCCCCCGCTCCCACGAGGCGCAGACACACCCGACGGGACCGCGCTCCTTCCACCCACGCGGTCCCACGCACTCACCTTCCCTTTTCCCGCCTTCCGGGGGGGGCGAACAAGCCGCGACGGCAGCCGCCACCCCCGCTGACGCGCGCCTCGCCGGGCGCGCGCCACCCGAGGCCTCCGGCATAAGTAAGTCCAGCCGGCCGGCCTCGCTCAGCAGACGCACTGCCTCCAACACATGATAATCCTCGCCAAACATGCTAACAATTCCTCAAAAACACCTGCAAAAACTACGCTATCCTCACCAAAGCACCCAGCCACAAGGCCCAGAAAAAAAGCTACCTCAACAGCGCTCCCAGCCACCAGGTCACCAAACCTAAAATGGTGGCTGGATGAGCGCAAAAAACCCACATATACCCTTTGGGCTACAAAATTCATATTGGGCTACAATTGGGCTAATCCCAATGTAGCGCAAAACCCAACAAAATGGACGCTACCTGGCCGGCCCCTCCCCCTCCCAATCTGCCCGGGGGGCAGACCTCGCGGTGCTCGGCTGCCCCCCAAACCCCCCTTGTTCTTCTCAATCTAGCTGAGAACGCTGCGCATGTGGGAGCATGAGCGAGACATCACATTAACGTAGTGATGTCACGCGCATAACTGCACAGGCCACCATCTTCCTTTGGGGACACGTACTGTACTCAGCTGATCGGCCTGGCAGAAACGCATCCAGTTGTCATGTTTTACTACGCTATTCGCTATTCCCAGTTATTGCGAGGTCGCGCATGACAGCTGTGTAGTTTTGTTCATCGTGCTGATTTTATTCTGGTGAGAGGCCGCTCACCGGCATAAGGAAAGAACATTATGTTACTTGTTGGTTATGTGTTTAAGTTATGTTGTGTATACCCTTGTCCTGTTGCTTATGCAGAAGGGGGGGGGGAATTCAAGAGAAGTGTGTGGCATCCCTGTGTGTATGTCATGCCCTGCTACTTAAATGTAGATTTTGTGACATTGAGTTGATGTGTTATGCCATGTTTTAATCGCAGCTAAATAAGGGGTGTGTGTAGTACACCGAGGTTGGTCTACCCGTCCTAAGGGGTTAAGCGTGTAGGGGCAGTGTGTTAGCCCAAGGTCCTACCCTGCCTAAAGACTTTTTTTAAAGTATTTGAATTTATTTATTGGGGGTTGTTGGGTTTGTAGAGGAATAGGGTGGGAACATTTATAATATATATAATTGTTTATAAATGGTAAAAAAATTCCTTAATTTTAATGTAGGTATTAATTATATAAATGCAATTATTTATAAATTAGTTACCTTTTTTTAAATGGTAATTAATTGTTTTAACTGTTATTTAGTTAATTAGAAACTTGATTATGCAAATGATTTTTGTTTTACAAATTTCTATATTTATTAATTGTATTATGTTTTAGTATTTTTATATAATTATCAAGCCTGCTCTATTATTATTTTTTTAATAAATCTGTAGAATTATTTTTTATAATTTTATTTGTATTTTTTTGTGGGTATTGTATTTTTAGGATAGTAGAGTACTACGTATTTTAAATATATATTTGTTTATTGTTTTTAATTGGTAAATATTGTTTTTTACATTATTTTATTTATAAACTTAATTGTTAATGTTATAATCTTACATTTTAATTATTTATGTAAATTAGATAATATAAAATTATTATATCATTTTTAATATATTTGTTGTAATATATTTTATGTCTATTTTTATCTATATTTTTTTTTTTTTACATTTGGGAGTGGGTTTAGCAAATGTGAGCCTTCCAAAGTCCAACACTTTACCAACTGTTTCTTGCGCAGGAGTAGGAATAGTAAATCAGACCTCTCTACAGTCTAACGTTTTCCCTACTGTTGCTTACTTTGGAGTGGGAATAGTAAATCTGGCCCCTCCAGTGTCTAACACTTTCCCTGCTGTTGCTCAGGTTGAAGTGGGAATAGTAAACTAGACCCATTCGAAGTCCACATTTTCTCTACGGTTGCTTAGGTTGGCGTGCGAATAGTAAATCTCACCCCTTCATAGTACAGCACTTTCCCTACTGTTGCTTATGCTAAAGTAGGGGCAGTAAATTATACCCCTCTGAAGTCCAACACTTTCTTTACTGTTGCTCAGGTAAGGGTGGAATAGTAAATCGGATTCCTCCAAAGTTCAACTCTTTCCTTATTGTTGCTGAAGTGGGAATAGTGAATTCGACCCCTTCAAGTCTAATTATTTTGTATTCGATTTTATTATTTTTTTTATTTACTTAATATTTTCTGTGATTTATTTTTAAAAGTGAATATATTTTGTTAATATATCATTTTTATTTTTTGGAGTAATATTATTTTGATTATTCTTTTATTGTTGTATATGCTTTTTATAATTGTTAATATACAGTGTTTTAACTATTATTAATTAATATTATTATTAGTATTTTATTTTATTATTCAAGTTTGTTTCATAATGTTAATTATTTCCATATTATGTTTATTACTTTTTACATTTATTTGAAAGCATATTTTATTTTATGTTTTTACATAATAAACTGTATCTATATATTTTGTATATTATATGCAGATTTTTTATTTAAAAAATGTGTGTTAATTTATTGTTTAAAGTTAATGTATTACATAATTTGAATTCGCTATGTTTACCTATTTAATCACAATATTTTTCTCAACTATATTTCAATAGGCAGTATTTTTCTACTTTACATAGAAAGTATTCAAATTTATATTTGTGTCCTCTATGTGTTTTTTGGCAATATTTTGTATCACAATATTTTGTCAGCGATATTATGGCATAGAAGCAGGAATAGCACCTCTGTTTTATCTCAATTCAGCTTCCAAAAGTAACTTGTCACCAATACAGTCCAGAAGTGTAACAGGGGAGCCAGGGATATTACCGCATAGTTGTATCAGGAGTTGAGTAAGAAAAGCATAGTTAAAACAAGGGAAGCCAAAATACAAATTAAAGTAACTAAAGGGGTTATTGTCACAACTGTCTCGGCTCGTGAGGTGCGTGGTCAGCACAATTGTGACTTGGGAGGTGTTCCGGTACACGGAATGCAGTCTAGTCTTTTAGAAGCGTTGTGTGCGTCGGAATGCAACACCTGGAAGCCACATATGAACACAGCCATGTACTCGGGCACAGCAAATTATAAAAGCCAAGACCAAATGAACTACAGTGTCTTTTTATTTAGTCCTGCATGTTGGTGCCCGCTACCTGGGGATTGCTTGATGTAGTTCTTTGCCTCCAAGGAATCTGCAAAGCAAAAGTAAAGAGAGCCCTTACCAACAGACGTCTGTGATGTAAAGGTGGTAAGGCACGCTTGTGATTTGTTGTGTCAATTTGTACTTATCGTACTGGGTACTCTGCTCATGCCCTTTTGTATCTGGATTTTTAGAAACTTCCTTGAACATAAGAAAGTATATGGTCGAATCCGAAGAAGTGGACTTCTTTTTCATAAAAGCATTGACTTTATTCACTACAAGGCCATAAAAGACATATTTGATTGTCCTCAACACTGGTCTACAACTATTGTCAGCCATAAGAATAGACGTGAGAGACTTATCGGGAATGATGAGATAATTCCCATAAAAATATTATCAAATGCAACTCCTTTCTGAGAGAACTATCAGGTAAACTGAAGGAGTCTCTCTAAGAATATTTCGAAGAAAAATTTGTGTGAACGCGGACTGATCCAATGTTCGCCAATTTATTTTTGTTTCCTAAACATTTTCTCAAGGCTCATTTTTTGTCCCATGAGTGTACTCAAAGTTGGAAAGAGGGAAGTTTGGGTAAGTACGGAGCATGTTGCAGGAGTATTAGCTCAGTACAAAACCTGCATTATAATTTGGGCTCCCAGTTTTATGGTATTTATTTTTTTAACATTTCCGTCTGTATTTATCCACATTTATATTTTGGCTTTCTTATTGGTATTTATCTATATTTATTTTGTGTTTTGAGAATAAATGGAGCTGTAAAATGGTATATTTCCACATTTATTTAACTGTTGGACGTGCACTCATACATGGATGCCTTCATGTTTTAGCTAATTAAACAGCCACGTATAACAAAAGACTACACTCACAGGTACATGTTAGTGTTATATTACAAATATATGTTAAGATAGGTCTGTATTTAAGAACATGTCATTCTGTTTTTTAACTCTCCATGCTGTCTATCTGTTTTGCTTTTGCCCGGAATTCATGAAATACAGCATGTAGAGTCTCACCAGAAACACCAGTTTCAGTATTTTTCTGCTTTTAAAAATAAATACAGACAGGAAACACATTGTATTCTGTCTGCATTTATCTGTAAAAATCAGTAAAAAACAGAAAACCGGAAGCCTTAATTATAATCTATAGAAGTTTGCACAATTTCTCTTTTGTTTGGTAGACCCACGTACACGAATACTTGCTAGCGCCTAGAGGGGAAGTGATTAAGAAGATGGTTTCAGAAGTACTTATGCTGAGAAGGACCAGCTGATCAGAGAGCACTGTTTCTTTTCTCTCTCCACTTCCCCTTTCCCCTAGGGACTGACTTGGCCTGGATCTTAACCTGCATCCAGGCTGTGGCAGTCTTTGGGTGGTGCTGGGAGTTTTCTTCTTTGGCTGTGTCTCACACCAACAAGATCGCACGACCAGAGAACACGTTAGTGCTCAAGTAATACAGTTAAATAAAAATTAAAGAACTCTGCTAGGTGCTTTAAAAATCTCAATTTTCAAAGTCCCTTTGGTTGAAAGTCTAAAATGCAAAACATTTCCTATTGTTTTTGACAGAATTCACAATTCACAATGCAAACCACCTTCTTAATTCATGCGTCAAAGACTACAGAATCTAAAACGGGCCTCTCAGGGTGATGAGTCAGACAGTCCAAGGCGAACTCAGGGAGGTGCAATGGGCTAGAAACTCAGAACTCAGCAGAACGTAATAAATAAATGCACCAACTCCTAATGGAACCTTACAAAATAATCTGGGTGCAAATCACATATCTTAAGAAATATAACAGGAAGCAACAAACCCTGTAAATCTAGTCTGTTCCCGTTATATGCAAGATAACATGTCACAATTTGCCCACTTGCAGGCCCTATTCCTAAGAACCAGAAATGTCTCTAAATGAGCCTTTCACAACATATGTGACTTTTCTCAATAAACAAGGCTATGCCTACAGGCTTTATCAAGTCATTTACAATGTAAATTAAGATGCCTATTGCCTCCCTCACACTATATTTAATAATTTAAAAAAAAAACAAGTTTATTGGATTTAATATGAACACAACATGACAATGTGGTCTCTTTCTCTAGAAGGACCCATCAAGCAGTTTAGGCAGATAAAAAATATACATTGATATGAGCACTGAGGACCTAATTAAGACTTTGGCGGTGTGGGAACTGGTCGTCACGCCACCGCCCCGCTTCCACAGCGCCAAAGTTGGCCGCCGCCCACCCGCCAGATTGCGAGTTTCCTCGTTGTCTGGCGGGCGGTGCTTTGGCAGTCCCAGGGGGGTGTATTTCTATGGTTGATATGTGAGCCTTAGAACTGAAGCGCCGAGGGAGCGCCTAAGCCCGTTCCTGAAAGGCATGGACTGTGCAGTCCCAGCCGTGCAGTAACAGGGGTGCATGCATATAGGGGGGCACAACATGTGCAACCCTCCATGCAACCCCATGCACAGGGACGCCACACTTTTCATGGCAGGCTCACTGCCATGAAAAGTGTGGAGGTCTGGAAAATCGTAATATGCTTGGCGGTGCTGCAGAGGCACTGCTAGCATAATGCTGCCCCAGACCACCGTGCCACCGCCGAGAAATCGTGGATCCCCAGTGGTTGTGGCGGTCCCATGGCGGTCCAACCACCAAAGTTGTAATACGCAGTCGGAGCAGCACCAGCGCTGCACCACGGTGAGTTTGGCGGACCATGGACTGCCAAACTCATAATCAGGCCCTGAGTCTCATTCTCTCATAAAACCATTCATTTAAAGTGGCCAGAGCTAAACACGGCATATGTAGATAACAATATAAACCTCTTCCTATTGCATTGGCAAGGCCAAGATAGGTGCGCTCCTGACCTTACCTCCTTATTGGTCCCAGGAGCAATTGCCCTAGTTTGGCTTTGTTCAAGAAAATACTGAAATCCCACTTGTTCAAGGAGGCATTCCCATCCTGCAATTGGCCAGTTCTCCTCAAACAAAAAAAACCTCAGAATTTTGGGGTTCCTCAGGGCTCAGCATTGGGTCCTACCCATTTCAATGTTTAACTATCTCCTCTAACGTCTCTATCAAATCTTTTGGTATCACGTCTATATCATATGCCAACGATACCCAATTTGTTTTGTCTTTAGACAAAAATCTTCTGGCTCTGAGATCAATTTTAAAAATTGCTTTTTAAGTATCATCCGGTGGATGGAACTTAATTCCTGAAATGTACTGAGACCAAGATTCTTTAATTTGGCTAGGATAATTTATTCTCTCCTCATTTGGAGTGGCCTTACAATCTCCTGTCTCCTCCCTCTCCATTCAAAGTGGCTCACAATCTCAGCATCAAATTCAATTGCTAACTCTCTTTTCACTCTCAAGTAGTATCTGTCTCTGGTACTTGTCCTTCTCTGATTAAATCATTAAAGAAAGTTTTTGAATACCTTCCTCTGACAGCAAGGAAAACTGTGGTCCAGGCACTTATCTTGTCACTATTAGACTATTGCAATGTATTATCTTGGAATTTCTAAACATATATCACATAAACTTCAAGTGGTTCAAAATACTGCAGTCAGACTAGTTTTGAAACTTTCATGCAATAGCTCAGTTTCTCAGGGACTTAGGAAACTGCATTGGCTTCCGGTCCACAAACAGATTCCTTTTAAGACTCTGGGGCCGATTCCGATGTCGGACGGACTCAGGTCCGTCCGACATCGGTCCGGAGCCGTAACCGACCGACCTGCTGTCGTCGGTTACGGCCCAGGCAGTACGATGCGACCGAACCCTGTTCGGTCGCACTCGAATCTCCCACAATGGGAGCATGCATTCCGGACGGAATGCATACTGGCATTGGAGAAAGCAGGGGTGCAGTTCAACCCTGCACCCTGTGGCCGGCACCCCAAGGTGCCTGCCACCGGGTGCAGGGTTCAACAGAGGGGCACCGTAGGTGCCTCCAGGCCGCCATTCGGCGACCTTGCACCCATGGGGGTCCCACTGGGGGCCCCCAAAGACAGTGACCGACTGCTTTTTGTGCCGGAAAGACCGGCACGAAAGGCAGTGAAAACTGCCATCGTACTCCCTCGGTCGCAAAGAGGCAGCCGGGGAGGTAGAGATTTCCGGATGGCTGACGGGCTCTCCGAACCCGTCGTGAGCCATCCGGAAATCCGAGTCGGATTCTTTCCGACCGAGCCCATCGGAATGGCTCGGTCGGAAAGGAATCCGAGCGGCACGCTCCGATTCGGTCGGAAGGGCTCCGACCATCGTTCGGTGCCCTTCCGGCCGAAATCGGAATCGGCCCCTCTGTCTTTGGTCTGCAGAGCTTTCCACTGCTCAGGCCTTTATATCTTTGTGAGCGTTTTAAACATTGCATGCCGTCAAGAACTTTAAGATCTTCTAACATTAATTTGCTAGCTATCCATGTTTTCAGATGCAAAACAAAGGGTAGCAAATCTTGCTCTATACTGGGGTCCAAAATCTGGAATCAGATTCCTGTTCCACTCAGGTTTACCAACACTGAAACAGAATTCAGAAAACTTCTCAATACCTGTCTTTTCTCTCTATCCGATTATTCCTGCAGGCTTCTGCCCAGCTGATTTCAAGGTTTCACTTTACTTTCTCCGAGTTGTAATACTACTGTCTTTTGCGTAAGATGAAGGTTTACTATGTCTGTTGCTGAGCTAGTGCCAGGATGCTCAGTCTTGAGTGATAGTGTTATTTATAAGTGCCTCCTTATTGCTGTAGTGTTTCCTTGCTTTTAGTCTGTTAATCTTGATAAAATCGATGCCAATGTTTATTATGATACACTTGCATATTTGAGTAAATTCGCATCACTATTAACAAACTCGCCTGGCATGAACTCTCCATCAACCCTGACTCAGAAATACGTGGTCAGGCAGGCTCTGCAACATAGGCCTGAGGTTACAGATTACTACATCACAGGTGGGGTGGAACGTAGCTGGCAGACAAACACACGAACAGGAAACGCAGGTCCGTCCTGAAGTTGCCATCAGAGGGTAAGAGACCACATCTGATCCTTAGTCCCCAGCATTTGGCATATGGCAAACTAGGAAGAAGAGCAAAAATTTAACCTGAGCGCCCTGCCACTGACAGAAATTTGGCATGTTACCTATTTTATGTTCCCAAACTGAGTAGTCACAAGGCGGCCTCGGGGGCGTTCCAGTGGAGGTCACCTTTTTTCGATAGTCAGCATGCTAGGAAGGGTGAAAGTGGTTATCGCTTCCACCACTGGGCGTGATACAGATGGTACGCTTGTCCCCTGGGTGTGATACAAGGTTGAGGCCTCACCGCTTAGATCGCTGGGCGAATAAACAGATGGTACGCATGTGCCCTGGGTGTAATTTAGGGCCAGCACCTCAATCTTATTTTTTTGTCTGAAAGGATTCTCTCAATACTACCGGTTTCTTGACACTGGTGGTATCTGAAAGAAGTGAGAGATGTTGTTCACTTGGCCCACTGGGCATGACACAGATGGTACGCTAAGCCCCTGAGTGTGAAACAGGGTGCAATTCGGACATTAGGTAAAGATTTGGATCTGGGAGTTCAGGTGCAGCTTGTGTTTGGCCAAGCTGGGCCTGTGGTTCTTCAAGTTATTCCTTTTTCTCCATGAAAAAAGTGTTGTTTTTGTTTGTCTCAGAGCCAATATTGACAGACTATCGGGCTCACTTAGTCCTGTGTACCGTGCAAGACTTCCCCTGGTCACAGGATATCATCCATTAGAAGCGGGCTAAGGTATTTTTGACAAAGTCATCATTTTTGTGTCTGTCAGTTTTTTCTTTTATAGTGTTGAAATTGATGCTAGGTATATTTGATGTTGTGGTTATTTGATGCTGTGGTACTGGTAAATTAATACAACTGTATTTTGTCTTGAGTATTGTGTTTTCATCAATGTCTCAATGTGCTATAGAAAGGTGTTGCTATTTTCACAATCATTATTTCATATCACAGTAAAGTCTGCTATTTGTCTGCCAAATTTCATGATGCTTCAACAATTGCACTTTCTTCTCATTATGCACAGCTGACATCAAACCTGCAAAGCCGGTTTCTTCTTTTCAGTGAACGGAAGCGCTGCCTGCCTCGCTATTTTGTATCTCTTCCTCGGAGCACAGGTCAGCTATTTTCTTTTATTTTTCTTAGCTTAACTAAACGCTGAACTCCGAGGCTTCCTGCCTCTCTTTGTTTAGTTAGAATATCTCAAGGCTGAGAGATTCTGTTTTTTATAATTGCCTCGTAAAGACACACTTCGAGCTGAGGCTGTCTGTCTTTGTTTTGTGTGAAAATAACTTAATTCCAGGATCGGCAACTAAGTAGCTGGATATTAATTTCACGGACTCTGTACTCGTGAAGTGTGATTTATTTTCGTGCTCCTATAATCTCAAGGTCAGATTCATTTCAGAAGGCAGACGTATGCCTCTGAAAAAACTGGAAGGAATTAAAGGAGCACCTTCAGCTCTTCAATTAATATAGAGCGGACACTGCATTTTACTTTTCTACATTTCCTGAAGAGACTTCTGGTGTTGGGCACAACCTTCACTTATATGTGTAACCCCCAGTGAAACCTGCTACTTGGCTAGTTTGTGGCAGCTTGTGAGCCAGGAGTGTTACGGTGGACCCAGAGGAACCCGAGGTTTATCCAGTGGAGACCAGTGTTGTATCCCTCCACGGTAACGGCCAGACTCTAAGGGAATTCCACCTACTGGGAGCAAGTGAGAGTTAAATATTTAAACATCTAAATTTATTGTGTTTAAATTGCAAGCAATTACAACCTGATTGGTATCGTGAACCAAATATTAACCATACAATATTTGACTCAGTGGGTTAAATAACCGGGGGATTATGAGATCTGGGCGTCTGCGTGGAGCAGTGCTCCAACAGCACAACAGGCAGCGGAAAAAGAAAATGGCTAAGGATAATTCTGAGGCATCTGGCGGAGGGCCAGCCCCACAAATTGGAGAAAAGCTAAATATATTAACAAAATCTGCGTCTTGTTCCCCAAAAGTCTGTCTGTCAGATATAAATGCATGTTATGTAAAGAATTCTAATGAGAACCTACAGTCAACTATTACGGACTATTTTTCTACGGGGAAGTAATTGAAATGAAAAGATCTTTTGGAACAAAAAAATGACTAACGACGTAACAACGACAGAAATAAGTAATAAGAAATCGAAAATAAAATCATCTATTTGTATGCATCTCTCTGGGGAAGAATCTACGAAGACAGACTTGGCAACTGCCGGCATTAGCTCTCAACATTTTTTAAAGGTAACTAATAATATGGCTCTGAATCAAGTGCTTGGTGCTCATCCTGGTGTTTATCCTTCGGTCGTAAAAGCTCAAGTTCATGCTCCCCCCTCTATGATTACAATGTCCAAGCCAAGTGGTACTAATAGTGGGTCTATGGAAAAAGTAGTAACTAAGGCTGGAAATGGATCAGAGAAAGCCTTGGCAAATGATAAGAAAGATGGTGAATTTCCTGATGAAGTACATTGGATAGAGGATAATTCGGTGATAAGTATATCATCAGGTATAGAGTCACATTCAATAGATGATGTATTTCTTCCATCCTCCATTCAATCACCAAGAAATCTAGCCCTACCAAATTATAATAGGGATCAGATTGGTTACAACTTGAGTCCGGAAATCATGTTAAGTTCGAAGATTCAGAAAACTGGATATGAACTGGATCCTTTTAGTTTAATTTCAACAATAGGGAGATCCAGTTCTGATTTAAAACCAGCAATGATTCCCGAGGTGGTAGATAATAAATGTACAAAATCGACAAATAAATCAGAGAACGCTGATTCTATGAATAAACCTCTCAATTCAGCTGATCTCTCCTTATTAGCCAAATATGACACAAATTTTTTTGTGGAAAGAAGAACAGATGAGGACTGTAAGGACATTCAAACAGGAGTATGGGGCAGTTTACTTAATACAATGGATACTATAACCGATGCCTTGAGCTATCATTCCGATAAATTGAGTATCCAGGTGGATCTATTAAATACACTTGCCCTTTATGTAGCAGGAATAGACACTAAATTATTAAATTTGACAGATCTAGTAGTAAGGGCACAAGCGGATTGGGATAACCAAATGATTTCCTGTACATGTGCAAATATAATAGATAAAATATCAGAACTCCCCATTGTAGTTGGTTCTCTCGTGGACTAAGTAAGACTAATGTCAAGGCAGAGTAAAACAATATCAGTAATTTCAAATATGAATAATTCTAACCATGGCCAAGACATTAAGGATACATCTATCCCAAAAAAATGTAGGCAGACTAAGTATGGAGGATCATGTGAGGGGATTATTTATAAGGATTTACATAAGGATTTGGAATCAGAACCACAAATTTGCGAAGAAAATGAAAAACGAATCAATACTAAAATTGAACAAGGAAGTATACAATCGTTGTTGGTTAATTGTGAAATCGAAGGCAATAGACAAGAAATAGCTCAAAGTGGAGAGGTTGCTCAAGTACCATACACTTTAGAATCATCGGTTAACCAAAAATCAGTGGGTCTTACTAAAAGAGCAAGGAAAAAACAAAGGAAAGCACATAATAAAATAAATCGGAAAAATAAATTAACTAATACAAGTGTTTTGCACGCCACTAACGAGGTCTGTCCAATCTTCAAAGTATCGAAAAAATCATCTTGTAATTCAACAGATGGAGATAAAGGGGATATAGGTAAATCCTCCTCGATTGAAGACGCATGGAGTAAGATAACACCTCTAAGTTTTTGGAAAAGTTGCCACCAGCAGATGGAGTCCTTAAGACTCAGATCCAGGTCGATAACAAAGACAGTCAAAACAATCCATTAATCATATTGGAGGAAATACAATCGTTAAATATAAAATTGTCGTCATCCTCTTCAGTTGGTAAAAGAAAATTCATATACAACCTGACGAAGTCATTTCAGGACCAAATTGTGAACTTGAGCAAACTGCTCGTGTCGAAGAAAGTCAAAGAGCTCCGAGGTTACAAGGCACAAGTTTAAATTGTAATTTAACTTTGACTAATCATTTACTTAAAAAGAATCCAACTAGATTGGGGACGGTTGTGCCGTTTCTCCTGCAAAGTTACTTTTTATTCCATTGTATGTCTCAAGGGGTCAATATGATATTTTAAATCGTGGCAATATATTAAAGCTAATAGCTTCTATACCAGAGCTTAGTAACCTAACATCGAATGTCTTAGAAGCTGTTCAATTTAAACAGGATGTTGATAACCCCAAACATGAAGTAACTTGTACAATATGGCAAAGTGAAGAGATCATCTATAGGATACTAAAATATACACAACAATTTGAGAAATGGGGAATTAAAATAGAAAAATGTAAAGACAGTTTGTACCCAACATTGTTGATACCCAAGATCGACGAAGAAAGACATCTACAAGCTAAATCAACGATTATGGAATCAAAAGAGGAGAATGTTAAAACTCTGAAAGGGGCAATAGGACCACAACTCAATCTTGACTTATCTTCTGGCATAAACATTACATGTAGTAGCTGGGCCCCTCGAATTTGTAAAGAAACACAAAAACAACTAGCGCCCTTGGAGGATTGGGCCTGGCTACCGAAAATACTCAGCAGAGGGAAACTTAATGAGAATGATTGAAGATGGAGCAGTCTGTCCAGAAAGAGTGGTCCTATTAATTTTAATATTTGCTCTTGGAATGTATATGGACTTTCTAGGCTGTTAGAAGATCATGATACAATACATTTTATTCAGAATTCTAAAATCTTAATGTTCCAGGAAACATGGAAAATGTGCCATGAGCCCATATTAGGCTTTTACGAATATGCCAACTTTGCAACTCGTACATCTGTTCATGGTCGTGCAAAAGGCGGGCTCTCTATCTATGTTTCTTTGGACCTAGATGTTTCTCATCATGTAATAGATTTTCAATTGGCCTAGTTATTGTGTGTTAAAATAGATTTTGAAATACCAATTATATTCATAAATGTGTACTTAAGTGTAAAGAACGCAATTAAGATGACTCAGCTTTCAGTATTATGGGAATCAATTGCAATCTTATCACTTCAGTATCCGGTAACTAGTATTATTATTTCTGGAGATTTTAACATGCATTTGTTCACTAAGAATTCAGGGATCGTAAAGAAGAGAGGTAATGCTATTACTAAGATGTTCTGTTCCCAATTGCAGAAATGGGATCTTGTGCTGTTACAGGATACTCAATACAATACGAAAGGTGTCCCAACCTTTAAAAATTCAAGGCAACACTCTACTATTGACTATACCATTATTTCAAATAAATTAATGAATAGCCTTATAGGATTACATGTGACCCCTAGAGTAGAAAGTGATCATAACCCACAAATAATTACACTATCATTGGCAGTGGACTACCTACCAAAATTAAGAGTTCCCGATAAAGGGCCAGTTGTTTATAATTTGAAAAGGCTGGCGTGGCATTCAGTAAAACAAGATGAGATTTTGGACTTTTTAGTCCCTTTAATAGATCAAGTAATAAATGAGGGTTGCCATGGGAACTCAATAGTGGAAATGTGGCCAGGTCTCTGCTCTTTACTGGTCGATCGCTTTCCGGTAAAACCAGCTTTTAGGGGAAACCCTCATACGTCGAAAAGGAAAATGTGGTATTCACATAGGTTACATTAAAAAAAAAGGCTCTAAATAAAGCTTCTCGTGCTATTTGTAAACCATCACATGGAGTAGTTAAATTTACCCAATTATGTTTAATAAAGAAATTAAGGAAATCGTATAGAAATGAGATTTGGAAAGCAAAAAGAGAATATAAGGAAGACTTGTGGATAAAATTACACCATGTAAGTAAGACGAATAATCTAAGAGCATTTTGGGGTATTATTAACTCTTTGGAACATGGCAATATGAGAGCTAGTAGTGCTAATATTTCTGCGATAGCCTGGGAGTCTTTTATTCCTACCCTGTATGGGATCAATACTGCAAATGGACCAAACCCCATTAACGACACATGTAACCCGTTGTCAATAATTAATATATATAATGAGAATAGAAGGCACGAAAATTGTGACGAACAATTATTAATATTTGAGACACTGCAGGTCGATATGGTAAAGTCATTGATAAGCAGGATGAAAACAAATGGTGCGCCTGGTCCAAATGGGATCCCGAATGCGGTTTTTAAAGCAAGAACAGACATATGGTCAACATTTCTTACCCAAATGTTTGAAGACATCGTAAAAACCAAGCAGGTCCCAGAATCTTGGCAAGGCAGCATAATACATCCGATTTACAAAAGTGGCCCGCCTGAAAATCCAGCAAACTATAGGCTAATTGCCCTAACGGATGTAGAGGCAAAATTGTTTGCAACATTATTACTCAAAGATCTAGAGGAATGGGCAACTACAAGGAAAGTTATCCCAATTTTTCAAACTGGATTTCGTAGGGGACAATCAACAATAACGAATCTGCTGATACTTACCTTGTTGGCAGAGAAAACCAAATACAAAAAGCAAAAACTTTTTATTTGTTATGTAGATCTAAAGGCAGCTTTTGATTCTGTTCCGCGTAACCTTCTTTGGGCAAAGTTATCAGCATGGGGCGTACCAAAAAACCTTTTAGATATGATTGTACTATTGTATACAAATACGTGGGTACAGGTCAAAGTGGGGGATGGAAGTAGTACCACTCGTCACCTTGAAACATATAGTGGCCTTAAACAGGGCTGCGTACTTGCCCCCTGTCTTTTTAACCTTTTTATGGCTGACTTGTCTCATCATTTACATAGTGTCAATGCACACTCGCCAATTCTTGCAGGCCAAAGTGTAAAATATTTGCAATATGCAGACGATACTATTCTGCTAAGTCACACGCAAATAGGGCTGCAAAGATTGATAGAGTCATTTGATCAATATATATTGGCGAATGGTTTACAAATAAATGCCAAAAAACAAAAAATTATGATAATAGGATCAACAAAATCAGATAAGACATTATGGAAAATGAAGGATTTATCTATTGAAACAGTAAAGCAGTATAAATACTTAGGAGTTACGCTGGATGATAGAATGACTTTTAAACCACACTTTGATAACTTAAAGGCTAAGGCAACTTCATTGTCTTTTGCCTTTAGATCATTGCGTGATAAACTTTCATGCCCTAGTTACAATCATTTATTAAAAGTAATGAAGGCGAAACTTATCCCTGCGCTTACATATGGGTCAATAATTTTCCGAGGAAAAGTTAACCAACTGCTGGATAAATTACAAATAAAAGTTTTTAAGTCAATTTTTAGGATTTCAAAAAATGTTGGACACGCTACAGTTAGACTGGAATTTGGTTTGCTAAACCAAATATTGGTAAGACAAGCTGCATTTTTAAAATGTCTATTTTCACTTTATTTATCGGACCCTGAGTCCCTTGCATATATGTGTTGGCAAGAAATGAATAAGAAGGAGTATACTAGACCATGGAGGTCATACTTAACGGAGAGTTTGAATACTTTTAAGCTCCAACTTTTTGACAATATGATTAGAAATAAAACCATTTTAAATCAATCAACTAAATTGGTATCATTAATATTGGATCAGGAGCAGATTGTAAAAAAAAGCACGCCTGGTCGGTTATTAATTCGTATAATAAAATAGAACCCCAATTCTATCTAACTTCTTGCTTGAAACCGGCGGTAAGGGATATATTGCTTAAGCTTAGGTTTGGACATTACCCAACAAAAGATGGTACACCTAGATGGGTACAAGTTTGTCAATCACAAAAGTGTAGATTATGTGGTTATATTAATGAAACGTTATTGCACATTGTATGTATTTGCCCCAAATTGTGTCAAGAAAGATTAACACTTTTAAAACCAATATTTAACGAACAAGGGGTGAGAACGTGTCGCCAAGCAATAATACTGTGCCTCCAAGGGCGTATCATCAATTTAACAGTTAACTTTGTCAAATTTATTATTATAGCTGAGAAAAACTGGCTCAGGACGATGTTGTGGTCATATAATAAGAATAGAAAGTGGCTGATTCCAACTATATTGTTTTCCCCTACACTGACGATGTAACTTGATACATTTTATAAAGTATCTGAGGTTTGGGGTAATTTTAAGAAATGTGGATGCACTTTATATTTTAGATGCTAAGATCACAACTGGACCAAACATGTGTTACTGTATGCTCTGCTTCTTTTTAGGGGCTGTTTAAAAACCTGAGAGGGGACTCAAAGATTATCTGTATGGATGGGTTTACTAATACGTATGGTGAATAATAATGAAATGTAATGTTTATATTCGGTTATGAACAAAATACCCTTTTATGATATTTTATGTATTTCTAAAAGTTATAAAGATATGTTAACACTTCCTCATTATCTTTAAGGAATGTAAGAAATTGCCTTGTTTTATGAACTGTGTTGTTTTATTGTAATGATTTTAATTAATCGGACAATAAAGAATATATATAATTGCACTTTCTTCTCGGTTGTGACCCTTCATATGCATTGCTATTTGTGTTTGTGAAATGTTTGTATTGATGCTTCTGTAAATACCGTTGAGCTCATTGTAAATAGTTAGACTCAGCTATCCCTGTATATAAAATTTCCCCACAACTAGACTAGAAGTTAAAAATGATCTAAAAACCAGAAAAACTAGGGTGCATCTGTCCCTTAAAAGTTGTACCCAGCTTGTCTTGGAGGCGTCACTAAAACACATACAAACCAGGTACCCACACAGGCTAAAACACAACTATTGCCACGAATGACACAAACACACTAAGGTACATGCGTTTCCCTGGCCAAAGGAAGGAACCTTCAACACCAATATAACAGAACACACGAGGACACACATACCTACCAAATACACAGGACAGACAAGCATTTGTAATGCAATAGGTCTCGCATTCGTTAAAGTTAGAGCTGTTGGTGTTGAAAATGACAATGTTTTTTACTTTTTAATATTTTATTTGCAGTTGAGTAATTATATTTGCATAGTGCTATTGCCATTGGTATAAAAAAGCAAAAGTAAAAACATTGTCATTTTTAACTCCAATAGCTCTAACTTTAACAAATGTGACACCTATTGCATTGCAAATGCTTCTTTTCCAAGCCATGCTGCAGGGTGCAGTACCATATGTGGCTAAAAGATTCATATGGGTTTGCAACATAAATATGTTATAGGTATTAAAGTGTAAAAATAATGTAACTGCATTTTATAAAACACTGCAAAGAAAAGCAATATATAGTGTAACCTAAATGGTCAGTATAACACATGACTTTTAGTACTGGGTGTTATAAAAGACAAACCGCATATTACAGAACACGCACATTATACAGCACGCCCAAAACCAACATTGCGCAGAATAAAGAAAAAATATATATATATATATATATATAGCTAAACTAGAGTAGAAATACGTTTTATTTTAGCAAAGAAACAGTATATTACAGAACTAGGATGAAAAAAAACTTTGGCAAAAATAAAGGGAGAAAGGTGCCAACTTTGAAGCTGGGGATTAGTTTCAGTATTGCCGTGGCCCCAACATCCCGTGATCCTGGGCAAATAAATTAGTTTCCTTATATGTAAAAACACATGTTATGACCTTAACTGCTGCTATTTGAATTCACTTTACTATGTTTGGGTGAATTTTTTGCTACAAAAGCAGGTGTTAATAATTAATTGCTGTGGTGTGCCCCAGAAAACCCCGGCTCAAATTGAGCACTAATTTAAAGGCTAAAATTGTTTAAAACAAACGGCATGTTACACAGCTCAAAATATAAAAAAAATACCTACTCTGCAGCGTCACGGGTTGCACAAGCAAAACACATGTTGTGCAGCCTACAACAACAAACGTGGCGTGGCCTAACAGCATGTGTGTTTGGGAAAATCCTGTAATGTTTTTGTCTGTATGAAAATGTATTATGTCCTTAAGTGATGTTTAATAAAATGGTAATATATTTGGGTTAAATAAACATATTTGCAGTATGGATGGTACAAACATTTTGCAGAAACCTATAGTAAAGTGCAATTGTGTTTTGAAAGCAGGATGTTAATGATTCCAGCAAGGAAATAATTTAGTCCATTGGCTAAAAGTTCACAACAAACTGAAACGAAACAGCATGTGGTAAAGTACATGTTCTGTTTACTGTCTGGGTGCAAATTAACCATATAGAAAAGATGGAGATGCTGACAATTATCAAAAGGCCTTCCAATGCAAGTGGGAAACAGAATACTTAGGGGCCGATTCCGATCTCGGTCGGAGGCGCACCCAATACCATTCGGTCGGGAAAAAAGCCATGCGAAAGCCTGTTTCCCGACCGATCCGTACAGCACACCGAACGAGTAAGTACGATGCGCACAACAGCACAGAATCCGGCCGAGCCGTACTCACCCAAACCAGGTCCTGTTCCCCGACCGAGGCGAATCCGGAAACGCTGAATCGAGTCGCACCGAAGGGAAAATGCAGCTCCGTCCGGCCGAACAAGTACGATGCGCTTTCCGTACGCGCCGAACCCGTCGCTACGCACGGCACGTCAAAGCATCCGGGAGAGGCGCACATAAGCTCCGATTCGCGCCACAACACGATCCACGGCTACAAGACGAACACGCCAGCGACGAGGACGACGCGAAGCGACGAGGACGACGCGAAGCAACGAGAAGGACGAACGACACGAACCAACCATGAATCCCTTCGTCCCGATCATACCAATATTCTACATTTACTACCGGAACAGGCACGGACGCGTACAGCGCAGAAGGTAAGTCAGACACCAACCACAAAACACATACAACACATACACGACACATCACACACACACAGAGGGATGCAGAATATACTTACACCAGCAACAGCAGCACCATAGGGGCGGGATGCCCATCACCAATGCCACATATGCACACAGGGGCCTGAATGCGCACCACCACCCCTACCCAGGGGGGGCAGGATGCCTACTACCACCCTCACCCAGGGGGGGCTGGATGCCTACCACTTCTACCACCCTCAGCCAGGGGGGGCTGGATGCCTACCACTACTACCACCCTCAACCAGGGGGGCTGGATGCCTACCACCACCCTTAGCCAGGGGGGCTGGATGCCTACCACTACTACCACCCTCACCCAGGGGGGCTGGATGCCTACCACCACCCTTAGCCAGGGGGCTGGATGCCTACCACCACCCTTAGCCAGGGGGGCTGGATGCCTACCACTACTACCACCCTCAGCCAGGGGGCTGGATGCCTACCACCACCTTTAGCCAGGGGGCTGGATGCCTACCACTACTACCACCCTCAGCCAGGGGGGCTGGATGCCTACCACCACCCTTAGCCAGGGGGGCTGGATGCCTACCACTACTACCACCCTCAGCCAGGGGGGCTGGATGCCTACCACTACTACCACCCTCAGCCAGGGGGGCTGGATGCCTACCACCACCCTTAGCCAGGGGGCTGGATGCCTACCACCACCCTTAGCCAGGGGGGCTGGATGCCTACCACTACTACCACCCTCAGCCAGGGGGGCTGGATGCCTACCACCACCCTTAGCCAGGGGGCTGGATGCCTACCACTACTACCACCCTCACCCAGGGGGGCTTGATGCCTACCACCACCCTTAGCCAGGGGGCTGGATGCCTACCACTACTACCACCCTCAGCCAGGGGGCTGGATGCCTACCACCACCCTTAGCCAGGGGGGCTGGATGCCTACCACTACTACCACCCTCAGCCAGGGGGCTAAATGCCTACCACTACTACCACCCTCAGCCAGGGGGGCTGGATGCCTACCACCACACTTAGCCAGGGGGCTTGATGCCTACCACCACCCTTAGCCAGGGGGCTGGATGCCTACCACTACTACCACCCTCAGCCAGGGGGCTGGATGCCTACCACCACCCTTAGCCAGGGGGGCTGGATGCCTACCACTACTACCACCCTCAGCCAGGGGGGCTGGATGCCTACCACTACTACCACCCTCACCCAGGGGGGCTGGATGCCTACCACCACCCTTAGCCAGGGGGCTGGATGCCTACCACCACCCTTAGCCAGGGGGCTGGATGCCTACCACTACTACCACCCTCAGCCAGGGGGGCTGGATGCCTACAACCACCCTTAGCCAGGGGGCTGGATGCCTACCACTACTACCACCCTCAACCAGGGGTGCTGGATGCCTACCACCACTACCACCCTCACCCAGGGGGCTGGATGCTCTACCACCACCCTTAGCCAGGGGGGCTGGATGCCTACCACTACTACCACCCACACCCAGGGGGCTGGATGCCTACCACCACTACCACCCTCACCCAGGGGGGCTGGATGCCTACCACCACCCTTAGCCAGGGGGCTGGATGCCTACCACTACTACCACCCTCAGCCAGGGGGCTGGATGCTCTACCACCACCCTTAGCCAGGGGGCTGGATGCCTACCACTACTACCACCCTCAGCCAGGGGGATGGATGCCTACCACCACCCTTAGCCAGGGGGCTGGATGCCTACCACTACTACCACCCTCACCCAGGGGGCTAGATGCCTACCACCACCCTTAGCCAGGGGGCTGGATGCCTACCACCATCCTTAGCCAGGGGGCTGGATGCCTACCACTACTACCACCCTCAGCCAGGGGGGCTGGATGCCTACCACTACTACCACCCTCACCCAGGGGGGCTGGATGCCTACCACCACCCTTAGCCAGGGGGCTGGATGCCTACCACCACCCTTAGCCAGGGGGGCTGGATGCCTACCACTACTACCACCCTCGGCCAGGGGGGGCTGGATGCCTACCACCACCCTTAGCCAGGGGGTCTGGATGCCTACCACTACTACCACCCTCAGCCAGGGGGGGCTGGATGCCTGCCACCACTACCACCCTCACCCAGGGGGGGCTGGATGCCTACCACCACCCTTAGCCAGGGGGGGCTGGATGCCTACCACTACTACCACCCACACCCAGCGGGGGCTGGATGCCTACCACCACTACCACCCTCACCCAGGGGGGGCTGGATGCCTACCACCACCCTTAGCCAGGGGCTGGATGCCTACCACTACTACCACCCTCAGCCAGGGGGCTGGATGCTCTACCACCACCCTTAGCCAAGGGGGCTGGATGCCTACCACTACTACCACCCTCAGCCAGGGGGGGCTGGATGCCTACCACCACCCTTAGCCAGGGGGGGCTGGATGCCTACCACTACTACCAAATGGTCCAAACCCACATCATCACAGTGACAAAAAATGTAAGTGTGGGGTCCATAGCTGAAGCACATTTTGAACATTGTGGCAATGGGGTCCAAACCCCCATCATCACAGTGACCAAAATGTAAGTGTGGGGTCCATAGCTGAAGCACATTTTGAACATTGTGGCAATGGGGTCTAAACCCCCATCACCACAGTGACCAAAAGGTAAGTGTGGGGTCCATAGCTGAAGCACATTTTGAACATTGTGGCAATGGGGTCCAAACCCCATCATCACAGTGACCAAAATGTAAGTGTGGGGTCCATAGCTGAAGCACATTTTGAACATTGTGGCAATGGGGTCTAAACCCCCATCACCACAGTGACCAAAAGGTAAGTGTTGACAAAGAAAGAGGTGCAACTGCCAAACTGCATGGATGATTCCTGGTCACAGAACAAAAAACACATCAGTGGCAAAGTAGTGTATGTGTCCCATTGCAACATAAATTGGGGGAGCCAAATACTGCAGTGCAAATAAGACATACCTTTGGCCATGTGCAGACAAACAACACCCATGGGGGCTGACACCGTCAACAATCATCAATGACACAATGACAGAAGTGACCATCAGAATGCAGACCCACATATTTGCACTAATGGGCACACAAATGCAGATACCCTGTGGAGACTGCAGATGTGAGGTGAACAGATACCATACCATGGCAGCAATGGGACACACAAACCATGATCATTGTGCTGACCGATGACCTAGGAGTCCCAGGGACAGCAGGGGAAACCCACAAAACTACATACAGCCAATGGCACACCCAAGATATGCCAATGCAGTGGTGCAGATGCACAAACACAAACAGGCAGACCCACACTGCACATCATACACAACAGGTGAGGGGGGGTGCCAGTGTCCCCAGGCAACCACACAACACATGAGGAGACCTGAATACCAATCATACAGATGCCTACCACTACTACCACCCTCAGCCAGGGGGGGCTGGATGCCTACCACTACTACCACCCTCACCCAGGGGGGGCTGGATGCCTACCACCACCCTTAGCCAGGGGGGGCTGGATGCCTACCACCACCCTTAGCCAGGGGGGGCTGGATGCCTACCACTACTACCACCCTCGGCCAGGGGGGCTGGATGCCTACCACCACCCTTAGCCAGGGGTCTGGATGCCTACCACTACTACCACCCTCAGCCAGGGGGCTGGATGCCTGCCACCACTACCACCCTCACCCAGGGGGCTGGATGCCTACCACCACCCTTAGCCAGGGGGGCTGGATGCCTACCACTACTACCACCCACACCCAGCGGGGCTGGATGCCTACCACCACTACCACCCTCACCCAGGGGGGCTGGATGCCTACCACCACCCTTAGCCAGGGGGCTGGATGCCTACCACTACTACCACCCTCAGCCAGGGGGTCTGGATGCCTACCACCACCCTTAGCCAAGGGGGCTGGATGCCTACCACTACTACCACCCTCAGCCAGGGGGCTGGATGCCTACCACCACCCTTAGCCAGGGGGCTGGATGCCTACCACTACTACCACCCTCACCCAGGGGGGCTGGATGCCTACCACCACCCTTAGCCAGGGGGGCTGGATGCCTACCACCACCCTTAGCCAGGGGGCTGGATGCCTACCACTACTACCACCCTCAGCCAGGGGGCTGGATGCCTACCACCACCCTTAGCCAGAGGGGGCTGGATGCCTACCACTACTACCACCCTCAGCCAGGGGGCTGGATGCCTACCACCACTACCACCCTCACCCAGGGGGCTGGATGCCTACCACCACCCTTAGCCAGGGGAGCTGGATGCCTCACCACTACTACCACCCACACCCAGGGGGCTGGATGCCTACCACCACTACCACCCTCACCCGGGGGCTGGATGCCTACCACCACCCTTAGCCAGGGGGCTGGATGCCTACCACTACTACCACCCTTAGCCAGGGGGCTGGATGCCTACCACTACTACCACCCTCAGCCAGGGAGGCTGGATGCCTACCACCACCCTTAGCCAGGGGGCTGGATGCCTACCACTACTACCACCCTCAGCCAGGGGGCTGGATGCCTACCACCACTACCACCCTCACCCAGGGGGCTGGATGCCTACCACCACCCTTAGCCAGGGGGCTGGATGCCTACCACTACTACCACCCACACCCAGGGGGCTGGATGCCTACCACTACTATCACCCTCAGCCAGGGGGCTGGATGCCAACCACTACTACCACCCCCACTCATAGGATGGACAATGCATGACACAACCAGCACACCACAACCTAGGGAATGCAAGAAGAAGACATCCCCCCAACACCATGACAAGCGTGTGTAGACTGTGTCAAATGCCTACAACACCGAACATGACTTTGAACATACAATGTGACCCCCTAGCACATGTGCCACACATATATGTGTGTGGCACCCACAATGCAAGCAGGCCATGGCTAAGGATGGTGGTAGGCATCCAGCCCCCCCTGGCTAAGGGTGGTGGTAGGCATCTAGCCCCCCCTGGGTGAGGGTGGTAGTAGTGGTAGTGCCACACAAAGGTAACTCATGGATCCAAATCCCCTATGTGGGCAAGCAGGCATTGTCAGATGAGAGGGAGCACAAATCACACATGTCACACAGGCACGTAGGGACAGCAACTGACACAGCAAGACACAGACACACCACAGCACCACCCCCAGGGCCCCCACAATGTGGTGACCCTGGGCTGCATTACAATCACACTGTGATGACAAAGCTAAATGTGGTTCACACTGTGAACCACAGTCATGTGTCCTGAGCAACTAACTACCATCACACCTACACAAGCACAAATCAATCAGCATGGCCAGTAAGCCAAGGCCAACATGGAGGCAGGGGCCTAGCCGGGCAACAACTCACATCTGCACACACTCAACACCACACCCTCGACCTCCAACAATGTGCAGCAGTGAAGTACACATGCACTGGTGACATTGCACATGCACCCATGACTATTCCAGGGTGGTGGGTGGGAACCAAGGTGCAGAAACACATCACACATGGCCACTCAACAAGACTCCTGAATGTCTGACACACTGCACACTACGCTGTACATGGACATGACGGCAATACCACACCAACCAATGGGATCCAATCCACAGTCACACACCAATGAAGAAGCCAAGGTCACCCACAAAGAACACACATAGACAACAACCAACATTGCAGCCCGGACCCTGAGGAGTGCCAGCAGTCACACACACAACATGTCACAATCACTGAAAGATAACACAAACTGGAAATCACATGACAGGGGCAAACAACAAGTGCCAAGGGGAAACCTGACTGTGACCCATCTGCGTCTGCACACAAACTCAGCCCTGACAGCAAACACACCTATGGGTGACACCCTGATGACCAGTAATGTGCCATGCACCCACATCACAGAGAACCCAGGGAGAAGACTTTGGGGGAACATAGCTCAACTCAGCTAGCATCACAAACAGGTACAACACTAGGGATCACAGCATGCACAGCTAAACGGAAGTGAACACACAGACATGCACATACAACACACACCTTGGGCGCAGGCAATGTCACAGGAGTACACACTGCCATGAGGGGACTCCACTCCTGTGTGAGGAAAGCTGTGCCATATGTTGCCTCAGTAGGGCCCCATCATGTCAGCTGAGCACTTGGTCACACAATCAACAATTAGCACCAAATGAGGGCTCCCGTAACATCAGCCTGGTCATGGAAGTGCCAACGGAATCATCAGCACAGATCCAACACACTTGTATAGCAATGTTGCACTGACAACACAGATGAGTCCTTCCCCATTGATGCCCAAACCTGCATGTCCACTGGAGATGGCCACACGGTCAGGGAAGTAGACGAATTGAACAATGGCAGGCACAACAGATGTGCAGGGGTGGAAGCCACAGATGTGAAATAGCCAATCTAAGTAGGAAATCCCATTGCCAAATACTGAACACATGACACCCTCAGATGCTGCTATGGATGACATGGATACACCACAGGATAGGACACATTCCCCTGGACCACATGGGTTCCTGCACAGTAACACTTCATTATCATGAGACCAAATATCACCATCACTGCAGCAAGGGCATGGTTAGCATCATCAACAACATGTACATCAGAAGCATAAGCACTAGAGAACAGAAAGTTGCTTTATTCAGCATATGTGTGGAATGAAAACAAAGTCCAGAAAAACACAAAGGCCAATGGCCAGTCCATTGTAAAAGTCCAAACAGGGTGACAGTGGCAGATGTCACCCTACGCATGCCTGCACAAAACCAGGGACAATCCACTAGGAGGGGCAACCGGGGGTAGGCCAGGCACCGCAGGGACAGGATCAGGGCTCACCAGGAGGAAGCAGGGAAGGGGTGGTGGGTGCTGGAGAGCCACTGACAACTGCAGTGGAGGTGTCTGACATGGTGTGTGCCGGCACAACTGGGGGCATGACTCAGATGTTGTGGGTGCCGGCACGACTGCAGTGGACCCTGCAGATGGAGTGGACAGGTCCGCCACTGCAGTGCCCAAGTCAGACAGGGTGGTAGTGGACTCCACTGCAGTGCCTACCACCAGGGGAGGAGAATGGGGAACAGGCAAGGTGGGCTGGACAGAGGGGAGGACACCCTCACCACATCAGTGGCACAGACAAGCGCAGCGGGGGGTGTGGTGCCGGGAGAGCAAGTGGCAGGGGGAGAAGGCCGGATCCTCTTGGGGATGGTATATCTGTGGGTGGGGGAACCTGGGGCAGGGTGTGGTGGGGGCACCTGTGGAGTGGGGGCCTGAGGGATGGAGGAAGGAGACCTGGTGCTTGAGCTGCAGGGCGGCGGCGGGGTCTTGCTCTTACCACTCCGGGGGACTTGCGGGTGGGGGCCTCAGTCTGTCTGCGCCTGGGGGAGGGTGTCCGGGGGTGAGGGGCACTCTGCTCCGTGTGGGGGGCTTCCTCTTCCCCCTGGATGCTGGAGCAGCTGGATCGGAGGGGAAGAGGCCGAGGTCACTGAGGAAGAGGCGCTGGGTCTTTGGGGTTGCAGGTGAGGCAAGGGAGGGTGTTTTGGAGGGAGAGGCAACTGAGGACTGCGCAGTGCCCGTGGATGCGTGTGTGTGTACCAGGGCCCCATCCCCTGTGAGTCTGGTTTCAGTTCCCTGACTGTGCGTGCGTGTGCGTTTTGTTTGTGGCGTGTGTGTCTGTGTGCTGGACGTGTGTGTGCTGGTGTGTGCCTGTGCAGGTGTGTGTGTGCTTGGGACAGGTAAGGTGCTGGGGAGTGTGGATGGAGCAGAGGCAGGAGGGGTGAGGGACTGTCTGAGGAGGGACACTGCTGCCGTCAGGGAGGAGTCCATGGACCTATTGCCCCTCTGTAGGTCAGACATGCCCGATGAGATGCCCTCCATGAACGACACCAGCTGAGTCAACAGAGCGGTGTGCGCATGGAGGACACTCAGCATGGCTGTCTGCCCTACATGGAGCTGGCGAAGGAGGTACACAGACTCCTCACTCAGGGCAGCAGGGGACACAGGGGCAGGGGGTGCGGTGCCTGGCCCAAAGGAGACATGCTCCCGAACATGGGAGCCTCCACGGACCTGGGGAATGGGAGCCGATGGGAGGGCGGTGGTGGTGCTGGTGGTGGCGGGGACAGCAACACTAGCTGGGGTGTGGTGGCTGCTGACACCCGCCTCCATAAGGGAGTCATCCTCCGAGTTGCTCTGGTCCTCAGCTGAGGTGGATGGTGCTGAGGACTCCTCGGTGTGGCTCCCCTCGCCCTCCGTGCCACTGGGTCCCTCCGACCACTCCTCGGCTGCTGACCCAGTCTGGCTCTCTGGCTCCTCCTGGTCCGTGGAGCTGTCCCCTTCCGTGGCCGTGGATGTATCTGCAAACAATGGGGAAACAGACAGACATCAGTCACCTGCACCAAACGCACACACCACTGTGAGCACAGCACATTACAGAGCAAACCCTGGCATCATTAGTTGTACATTGCTAAAAGTGCCCTAACTGAACAGGAGAAGCCAATTGTCAGTCTGATGCCAAGCATGGCACTCACATCCCACATGGCCTTGCACCCATCTGTCTGGTGTCTGTTGGATTGCAACACCCCAGTGTGGACACATGCACCAAGTACACAGTAGTTGGACAGTGCAGAGGACACGGTGTGGCATGTGGACATGCACACATCACAGCTCTTGCCACTGAGTCAGTACAGGTTTCCGGGTGAAAGGGATGCCCAGAGTCAAATAGGAAATGCATGTGATGCATACCAGCGACAGACACCATGATGCACCCATGTCCTGATAGCCATCGCCACAATGGTGTGCATGTAGCATATGTCACTCCCCTGCAGGATCACCAATAAGTAGACACATGCCATGGCAGAGGCATGACTGCTAAGTCATACATCACTGTCTCAGTGATGTATGACTTGGCAGCCAGACAACAACACTATGCACTGTGTCACAATAGTAGGTCATGGGGAATGCAAGTCCTGGAGCTGCACAAGTGCACATGTACATCCCCCACACAACACATCATCTTAACCCTCATCTGTCCAGGTCATACCTATTGGACATATGGGAGACCTGTGACACTACCCTCTGAACCTGAGCCCCTCACAATCTGCTGTGAATGGGGAACAGCTGCCTGAACTTCACATTCGCATACCCCAGTCTGCACGGGCAGCTGATCAAACACCTATGTGACACACAAGTATTGTCTCCTATGGTCACATCTCCAGGGGCATGCTGAGCCCCTACCAAGAAACACCCCAGCAGTCCTGGCAACTAATCCACAGCACACTGACACAGAGGCAGACACCTGAGGGGTCAAATCACTGCGCACAATGTGTCAGCTGATACACGGGAGTGGGAGTACAGAGTGGATTGCATGGCCTGGAGTAGGCATGACTGTCCTGCTCCACATGAATGAGGGATGAGCCCTGGACAGTGGATAGCTGGCTATGTATGTGTGACACACGTAATCTGCACACTCCTGGGGCCCAAACATTGTTCCCACCCGCTGCATGGGCGTGTGCCACATACCCCAGGCACATGTGGTGGCTCAGCACAGCAAGTGGACCGCATATCAAAGCAACACGCAGATTACATGTCCGAACACAGGCGTAGTGTGAACAATGGACCCACCCATGATGCCCACAACAGAGTTAGGGAAACAGATGCTGTCCCCCACCTTTAGTGAAGCAAACTGCAAGGACACAGTCCCAAGTGACACAATTCCCTGAATATAAGGGCCACACCTGGGTATCAGATGAGCAGTGGGCAGTGCACAATAGAGGGACATGGCTCCTGGACAACATGACTGCTGCACTGTGGCAGTTGAACCAGGCCAGAGGAGGGCACACAGCATGTAATACAGAGTTCACAGTGCAGTCTTTGACTCACCCACTCCTTGCTGCTGTCTGGCCTTCAGCTGCCCATCCAGGTCTGGAAACACCACCGCCAGGATCTGGAGCATGTGGGGGTCAGGGTCCGTGTTCCGCCCTCCTGCGAGGAGGCGACAGCTTCAGCTGGACCCGTGCAATCCACAGGGTCCAGCCCCGAAGGTCCTGCCACCTCTTCTGGCAGTTGCGGATCCGGCGCTTGTAGACCCCCACGGACCGGACAGCCCAGACGATGTCCTTCCAGATCTCCTGCTTCCGATGGGCATTAACCTGTCAGGATGACAAAGTGAAAAGGCCATTACTACACATGCAACATATCCGTGCATGACACAGTTGTATATACATGTCTCAATCACAGGGGCACATGATGTACACAGGCAGTGCAAAGCTGCCCATGGACAGTTTGCCAGACGTCACTACATGGTATCATTGCATGGGAAGTAAAACCTTGTTCAAATGCACTGTCACTGCACCATACCTGTCCAGTGCATGTCACTACACACTATGGGGGGTGACAACTACTCAGTGAGCATGCTAGCCAGTGGCGTGCAGACTTTCAGCCTTGCTAGTCAGACAATATGCACATTCAGAAAGGCAGTGCACAGAACACTCACCTGCTCCCCTGGTGTCCCATACAGCTTGCTGTACTGTGGAAGTAGGCTGTCCAGCAGGGCCTGGTTCTCCTCAAGGCTGAAGGCTGGGGCTCTCTCCACAGTACGTGCCATTGCAGGGTCCAGAGGGGCAGAGACAGCAGCAGTGCAGTGGCAGATGTCGTCCTGGAGTATGTAGTGCAGGCAAGTGAGCTCTCAGGGGAACAGCCAGCCATATATATGTGCTGGAGAGGCAGATACTGTCCCTTGTGTCCAAAGTGATAGGTCCAAGTCGTTTGCATCTTCTGAATCTGGCCAATCCATGGAATAGCAGCACCAAAACACGCCCACAGCATCCTTCAAATCTTCAACTTCATGACATACATGATTTTGCAACATTGTTGTGGGTGACCAACTGATTTTCCAGCAACCGACTCGTTCGAAATTCGAAAACGCGTCCGTTGCCAGGCAAGCCCATTGTCAATGGGTGCGCACCGATCGGTCCATTGCGGTACAACGCGTACAGGGGTACAACGCGTACCCGCACACATTGCATGCAATGGGCCGGCCGGGGCACCGATCGGTCCATTGCGGTACAACGCGTACAGGGGTACAACGCGTACCCGCACACATTGCATGCAATGGGCCGGCCGGGGCACCGATCGGTCCATTGCAGTACAACGCGTACAGGGGTACAACGCGTACAGGGGTACAACGCGCACCCGCACACATTGCATGCAATGGGCCGGCCGGGGCACCGATCGGTCCATTGCGGTACAACGCGTACAGGGATACAACGCGTACCCGCACACAATGCATGCAATGGGCCGGCCGGGGCACCGATCGGTCCATTGCAGTACAACGCGTACAGGGGTGCAACGCGCACCCGCACACATTGAATGCAATGGGCCGGCCGGGGCACCGATCGGTCCATTGCAGTACAACGCGTACAGGGGTACAACGCGCACAGGGTACAACGCGTACCCGCACACATTGCATGCAATGGGCCGGCCGGGGCACCGATCTGTCCATTGCAGTTCAACGCGTACAGGGGTACAACACGTACAGGGGTACAACGCGTGCCCGCACACATTGCATGCAATGGGCCGGCCGGGGGCACCGATTGGGCCATTGCAGTTCAACGCGTACAGGGGTACAACGCTGCATAGGGGTACAACGCTGCACCCGCACACATTCCGGCCGGGGCACCGATCGGTCCATTGCAGTACAACGCGTACAGGGGTACAACGCGTACAGGGGTACAACGCGTACCCGCACACATTGAATGCAATGGGCCGGCCGGGGCACCGATCGGTCCATTGCAGTACAACGCGTACAGGGGTACAACGCGTACAGGGGTACAACGCTGCACCGCGACACATTGCATGCAATGGGCCGGCCGGGGACACCGATCGGTCAATTGCAGTTCAACGCGTACAGGGGTACAACGCGTACCCGCACACATTGAATGCAATGGGCCGGACGGGGGCACCGATCAGTCCATTGCTGTTCAACGCATCACTGTACATGTGACTGGCATATGTCAGCATGCCTGTCTCAGATGGACATATGCCAGCCACAGATAGCTCCCAGGGAGTGAGGGGCACACCTACATCACGACAGCCTGTCCAAACTTTATCATAAGGCATGTAAGGCTGCATTTCCTATTGTGTGTATGTTGGTGTACATGTTGTCCTGTGGGTGTCACCTGTGGGCAGCCACCCCCAGGCTGTGCACGTGTTCATGGGGACAGGATCCTGGGTGTTACGTGTACATGACCACTGTGATGTGCAACTGTTCATATCTGTGCATGTGCCATGGTCACATTTCACGGTGGTGTATGTGTATGTCATGTCACATACCCCGTGAGTCCCATGTGGGACGGTATGTTTGAGCTAGGGTGTCCCAGTGGCACAATTGTGATGGTCCTCCACAGTCTTTGTGCATGTAGTGTTTACAATGTCTCTGATTTCATGTGCACAATGGGAGACAGTCTCCACATCCACGTTGTGTGTGCATGGACTTTGATGTTGTGCGTGTGTGTGTCACAGACGTCCATGTCTGTCCTGCCGTGGCAAGTGGGACCACTACCTGTGGGGGTCATGGTTGTTTTGCTGTGTTGTATACATGATACTCCATGTAATGCCAGTGTCCATGTGGCATTACAGGGTCCCTGGGAATGTACCTGTCGTTGAGCTATGGTGCCTGAGGCACATCTGTCCTCACATGTCACTGTGGGGGGTGATTGTGACACGGCAGCAGGAGATGGGAACTGTGACACGGCCTCATGATATCCAATGGGCCAACCTGGGACTAATTGATGCCACCTGTTGGACCGTGTTGACAGATGTTGGCCATGTATGTACCATACATGTCCTTACGGAACTGCACACTTCATGTAGTTGTGCCTCATAATGATGTATGTTGGGATATTGAGTGTGTTCAATGCCGCATATGTGGGGTGACTGACAATCTTGCTTACTTCTCCTCTGCACTGCAGGGCTCCTGCTGTCCATCGACCATTCCCAGACCTGGCAACGATGGTGGAACGGGACAGCATCCGACGGTACCGCTTCACCAGGCAGCTGATTGAGGATTTGGCAGTGCAGTTGTCCCCACATTTGCAGCCTGGCCTGCCATATCCTACAGCGCTGACCCCCAAGGTGAAGGTGATGGCAGCCCTACACTTCTTTGCCACCGGTACCTTCCAACATACTGTGGCGACTGCTGGTGGGATGTCACAGACCATGTTGAGCCGTGTGCTCCGCGATGTTTTGGCGGCAATGTTGCTATTCCTGAACCGGTACATCTATTTCCCTAGACTGCGACGACTCACTGACGTGAAGAGTGACTTTTATGCCCTGGGGAGGATGCCGCATGTCATTGGCTCCATTGATGGGACACATGTGGCTTTGGTACCACCACAGGCCCAGGAGCAGGCCTACAGGAACCGCAAGCACTACCACTCGGTCAATGCACTGGTGGTGTGTCTTGCAGACATGACCATCACACACGTGTGTACCCGTTTCCCTGGTTCAGCACACGATGCCTTTGTGATGAGGAGTAGTCGCATCCCCAGGATGATGGCACAGATGCAGAACCAGCGTGCCTGGCTTGTCGGTGTGTACTGACTTTGTGCCATTGTGTGTGATCTGATCTGTAGTATTCCGCCCACTTTTCCAAGTCAGCTAATGTGCACTTGTCTGTCCGTAGGTGACTCGGGATACCCCAACATGCCGTGGTTGCTGACACCCCTCAGGAACCCTGTGACACCAGCCCAGATGCGCTACAATGAGGCACATGGTCGGACCAGGAGAGTTATTGAGCGGACATTTGGTCTCCTGAAGAGCCGCTTCCGCTGCCTGGACAAGACCGGAGGGTCCCTCCCATATGCCCCTGCGAAAGTGTGCAAGATTATCATTGTCTGCTGCATTCTCCACAACCTGGCAGTGCGGAAGGAGTTGCCTCTCATCCAGGATGACAATGACCAACATCCGCCACCTGTGGAGGATCCTGGCCTGGACCACGATGCCAGTGACGATGATGATGATGATGATGAGGGTGATGTCCGCACACAGCTCATCACCAACTTCTTTAGCTGAATGTGAGTATCCTGAGGTGTCATGTCAATGATGTGAGTTGGCATGATATGTGTAGGTGGTGCTCTGGTGCTGTTGGAGTGTGTCCATGGGCTACTTGACTGGATGTGTGTTGCGATGTGTGCTAACAGGTGGGCTGTACACCCCAACAGTGTTGACATGCTAACTTTGTTCTGGGTGGGTATCTTGTAACATGTATTGTGCATGAGTTTTGCTGTTCTGTCCTGTACTCCATTGCTTTTGACTGTGTGTCATTTCTGTCCTTCACAGGGTACTTCCAGATTCGTTTGGTCAACTGTGTCCACCGACGACGTGATTGCACTTCCAGAGTGGTAGCTGTTGTGTCCCTACAGGTGATGTGCGCCACACCCATGGACTTCCTTCCGTCTACAGTTGTTGACTGTGTTCCCGCTGCCAGGTGGGAATACCTTGCATCTGTAGTGGTTACGACATGTTGCAACTGTGTAATAAACCTGTGCTTCACTCTGTGATGTGCGTTGTCTGTGGTCACACATTTGACTGCCATTTGCTTACTGCACCTGTGGGCTACTTGACTACAACTGGGAATGGGTGTGGTGTCTGTGCATTGCACCGTCTTCCCTGGCAACATCAGTGTAGGCAATGAGTCAGATGGCCTAGGTGTGTATGTGTTGTGTAGCCCTGGTGGTGTGTCTCCCTCATATGTGTCACGTTGCCTTTACTCACATGCCTGTGTTGTACTTGCTGTTGCAGTTCGCATACACAGTGTAATTTTGCAGTTCATCATCCCCATAACAGCACCCACGTTGGAATCACAACAGAGGCAAGTATGGTGTATTAGTGTGTTTATTGTGATACATTTGTGTGAATAGTGCATAGGATGGGTAGTGCTGTACATAAATCTTGCAATCAGAAGTTCCTAGGTGAATTGAAAGTCCTGGTAGACAGAATCCCCAGTATCGGGCCACAGTTGTCTGACACATTGGTCCAACTTGTACTCCCCATGCAATGTGTGGGAGTAGTGTTGCCGTCAACAGGGTGAACAGTCTGTGCACAAAGGTGAACATCCAGAACAGGTTCAGGCTTCCTGGGGGTTGCACTTGGCCATCGGCCTCTCACTTGCCCCTCCTCGGACGACCCCTCTTCTTTGGGGGCCCCTCAAGTACAGGCTGCTGCGGTGCAGGGGACTCTCCGCCAGAGTCATCCTCCTTCCCTGTGGCAGTTGCAGTTTGTTCAGCACCAGATGTTGTTGGCACACAGGGAGGTGTGGACTCGTTGCTGTTCATCTGGCGGAGGCATTGTAAAATGTCCCTGTGCACCGCCGTCATCTCATGCAGTGCATCCCACTTGGACTCCACGCGGACATGTGTGAGTCCACGCGGGACATGTGTGACTCCACGTGGGACATGTGAGAGTCCAAGCGGGCATGATGGGCAGCCTGCTGCTGTTTCATGTCTCTGAGGAGCCCCACTACCTGGCTGAGGTCTCCGGTGCTGGACTGGTACGCATCAGCTATGCGTACCAGTTGTGGGTCATCATGCACACCAGCAACCTCTGCAAGCAGCGACCTCTGTCTCCCACCACCCCTGCTGACATGTGCAGTGCGTGCAGTGGCACGCACAGATGACCCTGGTCCACCTTGGGGGTTGGTGGTGGTGTCCATGGCCCCAGGTTGGTCCAGGGTCCCTGTGCTGGTGTTGCTCCTTGTTCTGTCCATGTCGGCAGGGATGGTATTTGTAGTGACAGTCGTTGGAGGGGTGGGTGCAGGGGGTGCAGCTGGTGGTCCTGCTGGTGCTGCAGCTGGTGGTCCTGCTGGTGCTGCATGTAGACTTGCACCGGATGTGCCAGGTTGGTCTTCTTCATCCGAGGAGGGCAGAGGCTGTACGACGCCAGTGAGCTCCGCATCCTCTTGAGCCTGGGACTGGGACTCCTCAGCATCTGCTGCTGTGTCCCCATCATCACCTGTTTTTGGGAGACACACACAATGTATGTTATGTTTCTGCAGGCATCAATGGTTGACACACATGACAGTTGTGACTGTGCCTCTGGGTGCGGGCCTGTACATTGCATTGTCCTAAGTCGTCACAGTCAGGGGTTGATATTGGTGTGGCACATTGTCCTGCATTATTTGGGCATTTCTATGTATTTGTTGGGGTGTGAACATGGTCTGCATTGGTTGTATTTGGTTGACAGCCGGCCCTCCTTCCCACCCACCCAGCCAGTCAGTTATCCCACCATGGACTGTGCTTGCATTGCAGGGAGTGGAAGTTGTCTCTCAGGATGTCAGTCAGTGGTGTCCTGCTGTTTGTTGGTGCACAGTTGCCAGCAGGGTCTTGTGCTCCCCACAGCAGTAGCCAGTGTCAGCCATCTTGTGAGTCCTTCTCCACTTCCTGTGATGTGAGCATGGTTCAGGGTGGTGTTGATGGGACAGTTGTGGGGGTGACCAATATCAGTGACTACGACTCCCATCATGCTATTGCCTCCACCCCCCTTCCCAGCATGCCCATGCTTCCTTCCTTTGACTCTGCTTCCCTGTGGGGTGGGCTGGCTGTGCTGACAGGATGGCTGGGAGTGTTGTCCTGGCAGTTGTTTGGCTAACAGTCCCAAGAGTGTCCCTGTGCTTCACACAACATAACCCAGGGTGGTGGTTCTTTGTGGGATCTTGTGTTAGGATGGGGGCATTGCATTCTACCAGGTGGGTTCTGTGGAGTTTGTGTTGAGGGGGTGTGAGGGGAGGTGCTTGTGACTATGGTCAGTGCTGCAAGTCCTCCTTCCCACCCAGCCAGCCAGATATCCCACCATGGTACGTGCTTGCATTGCAGGGAGTGGAAGTTGTCTCTCAGGATGTCAGTCAGTGGTGTCCTGCTGTTTGTTGGTGCACAGTTGCCAGCAGGGCCTTGTGCTCCCCACAGCAGTAGCCAGTGTCTGCCATCTTGTGAGTCCTTCTCCACTCCCTGTGATGTGAGCATGGTTCAGGGTGGTGTTGATGGGCCAGTTGTGAGGGTGACCAATATCTGTGACTGCCACTCCCATCATGCTATTGCCTCCACCCCACTTGCCAGCATTCCCAAACTTACTTGCTTTTGTGGGGAGTTCAGTATGTGTGGGTGGGTGTGCAATGGCATGATGGCTGACAGTGGTGTCCTGCTGTTGGTTGGTGTGCAGTTCCCAGCATGCCCTTGTGCTCCCCACGACACAGCAACAGTGTCAGACATCTTTGATGGGCCTTTCCACTCTCTGTGGGATGTGCATGCGTGAGTGTGAGCTTGCTGGGCCATGTGGTGGGGGATGTAGAGCTGTGACTACGACTCCCATCATGCTATTGCCTCCACCCCCTTCCCAGCATGCCCATGCTTCCTTCCTTTTGACTCTGCTTCCCTGTGGGGTGGGCTGGCTGTGCTGACAGGATGGCTGGGAGTGTTGTCCTGGCAGTTGTTTGGCTAAAAGTCCCAAGAGTGTCCCTGTGCTTCACACAACATAACCCAGGGTGGTGGTTCTTTGTGGGATCTTGTGTTAGGATGGGGGCATTGCATTCTACCAGGTGGGTTCTGTGGAGTTTGTGTTGGGGGGTGAGGGGAGGTGCTTGTGACTATGGTCAGTGCTGCAAGTCCTCCTTCCCACCCAGCCAGCCAGATATCCCACCATGGTACGTGCTTGCATTGCAGGGAGTGGAAGTTGTCTCTCAGGATGTCAGTCAGTGGTGTCCTGTAGTTTGTTGGTGCACAGTTGCCAGCAGGGCCTTGTGCTCCCCACAGCAGTAGCCAGTGTCTGCCATCTTGTGAGTCCTTCTCCACTCCCTGTGATGTGAGCATGGTTCAGGGTGGTGTTGATGGGCCAGTTGTGAGGGTGACCAATATCTGTGACTGCCACTCCCATCATGCTCTTGCCTCCACCCCACTTGCCATCATTCCCAAACTTACTTGCTTTTGTGGGGAGTTCAGTATGTGTGGGTGGGTGTGCAATGGCAAGATGGCTGACAGTGGTGTCCTGCTGTTGGTTGGTGTGCAGTTCCCAGCATGCCCTTGTGCTCCCCACGACACAGCAACAGTGTCAGACATCTTTGATGGGCCTTTCCACTCTCTGTGGGATGTGCATGCATGAGTGTGAGCTTGCTGGGCCATGTGGTGGGGGATGTAGAGCTGTGACTACGACTCCCATCATGCTATTGCCTCCACCCCCTTCCCAGCATGCCCATGCTTCCTTCCTTTTGACTCTGCTTCCCTGTGGGGTGGGCTGGCTGTGCTGACAGGATGGCTGGGAGTGTTGTCCTGGCAGTTGTTTGGCTAAAAGTCCCAAGAGTGTCCCTGTGCTTCACACAACATAACCCAGGGTGGTGGTTCTTTGTGGGACCTTGTGTTAGGATGGGGGGCATTGCATTCTACCAGGTGGGTTCTGTGAAGTTTGTGTTGGGGGTGGTGTGAGGGGAGGTGCTTGTGACTATGGTCAGTGCTGCAAGTCCTCCTTCCCACCCAGCCAGCCAGATATCCCACCATGGAACGTGCTTGCATTGCAGGGAGTGGAAGTTGTCTCTCAGGATGTCAGTCAGTGGTGTCCTGCTGTTTGTTGGTGCACAGTTGCCAGCAGGGCCTTGTGCTCCCCACAGCAGTAGCCAGTGTCAGCCATCTTGTGAGTCCTTCTCCACTCCCTGTGATGTGAGCATGGTTCAGGGTGGTGTTGATGGGACAGTTGTGGGGGTGACCAATATCAGTGACTGCCACTCCCATCATGCTATTGCCTCCACCCCACTTGCCAGCATTCCCAAACTTACTTGCTTTTGTGGGGAGTTCAGTATGTGTGGGTGTGTGTGCAATGGCAAGATGGCTGACAGTGGTGTCCTGCTGTTGGTTGGTGTGCAGTTCCCAGCATGCCCTTGTGCTCCCCACGACACAGCAACAGTGTCAGACATCTTTGATGGGCCTTTCCACTCTCTGTGGGATGTGCATGCGTGAGTGTGAGCTTGCTGGGCCATGTGGTGGGGGATGTAGAGCTGTGACTACGACTCCCATCATGCTATTGCCTCCACCCCCTTCCCAGCATGCCCATGCTTCCTTCCTTTTGACTCTGCTTCCCTGTGGGGTGGGCTGGCTGTGCTGACAGGATGGCTGGGAGTGTTGTCCTGGCAGTTGTTTGGCTAAAAGTCCCATGAGTGTCCCTGTGCTTCACACAACATAACCCAGGGTGGTAGTTCTTTGTGGGATCTTGTGTTAGGATGGGGGCATTGCATTCTACCAGGTGGGTTCTGTGGAGTTTGTGTTGGGGGTGTGTGAGGGGAGGTGCTTGTGACTATGGTCAGTGCTGCAAGTCCTCCTTCCCACCCAGCCAGCCAGATATCCCACCATGGAACGTGCTTGCATTGCAGGGAGTGGAAGTTGTCTCTCAGGATGTCAGTCAGTGGTGTCCTGCTGTTTGTTGGTGCACAGTTGCCAGCAGGGCCTTGTGCTCCCCACAGCAGTAGCCAGTGTCAGCCATCTTGTGAGTCCTTCTCCACTCCCTGTGATGTGAGCATGGTTCAGGGTGGTGTTGATGGGACAGTTGTGGGGGTGACCAATATCAGTGACTGCCACTCCCATCATGCTATTGCCTCCACCCCACTTGCCAGCATTCCCAAACTTACTTGCTTTTGTGGGGAGTTCAGTATGTGTGGGTGTGTGTGCAATGGCAAGATGGCTGACAGTGGTGTCCTGCTGTTGGTTGGTGTGCAGTTCCCAGCATGCCCTTGTGCTCCCCACGACACAGCAACAGTGTCAGACATCTTTAATGGGCCTTTCCACTCTCTGTGGGATGTGCATGCGTGAGTGTGAGCTTGCTGGGCCATGTGGTGGGGGATGTAGAGCTGTGACTACGACTCCCATCATGCTATTGCCTCCACCCCCTTCCCAGCATGCCCATGCTTCCTTCCTTTGACTCTGCTTCCCTGTGGGGTGGGCTGGCTGTGCTGACAGGATGGCTGGGAGTGTTGTCCTGGCAGTTGTTTGGCTAAAAGTCCCAAGAATGTCCCTGTGCTTCACACAACATAACCCAGGGTGGTGGTTCTTTGTGGGATCTTGTGTTAGGATGGGGGCATTGCATTCTACCAGGTGGGTTCTGTGGAGTTTGTGTTGGGGGTGTGTGAGGGGAGGTGCTTGTGACTATGGTCAGTGCTGCAAGTCCTCCTTCCCACCCAGCCAGCCAGATATCCCACCATGGAACGTGCTTGCATTGCAGGGAGTGGAAGTTGTCTCTCAGGATGTCAGTCAGTGGTGTCCTGCTGTTTGTTGGTGCCCAGTTGCCAGCAGGGCCTTGTGCTCCCCACAGCAGTAGCCAGTGTCAGCCATCTTGTGAGTCCTTCTCCACTCCCTGTGATGTGCGCATGGTTCATGGTGGTGTTGATGGGACAGTTGTGGGGGGCAATATGTGTGACTGCGACTCCCATGATGCTATTGGCTACACTGACTTGGCCAGCATACACAGAATTCCTTCCTTTGAGTGGTCTTCACTGTGTGTTGGTGTTGTTGTGGTGGCTACATGTCTGGATGTGTTTGTTGGTTCTATTTGTGCCACTGCCTAGCTGTAGTTGTAGTTGTGTTTGTACATGTGATGGCACAGTTGGATGTGACTTTTTGATGGCATGTGTTGTGTTTATCTGACTGACATACTCATTTTGGGATGATTCTGTTCTGGTTGCTGTGTAATTGCTATGAGTGCATGGTTTGACTCTCCCCTTGACAGTGATGTGTGTGTGTTTTGTGGCAGTATATTGTGTACATTTGTTGTGTACTCACCAGGCTCTGGGATGTCCTCTAGTCCATATACGCTCACTGGCGGAAGGATGGCCCGCACCTTCTCCTCCCAGGACCTGAGGTATATTGGCTTGGCAGGAGGGCCACTGCCGGTGTATTGGCTGTTGATGTAGTCTTTCTTGAGCAGGTCCGGTACCCTCCTGCGCACGTCATACCACCTGTTCTGGATGTCGCTCTTTGTGCGCCGACATGGTGATTGTGCGTTCACCCTGTTGATGATCCTCTCCCACATCTTGGTTTTCTGGGAGATGGGGGTCTGTTGGACCAGTGTGCCAAACAGCTGTGGCTCTACCCTGAAGATCTCGTCTACCATGACTTCCAATTCACAATCTAGGAACTTGTGATTCTTCTTGGGGGGCATGGTGATGGGTGGTGATGGTGAGTGATGTGTGTGTTGGTGTGCAGGTGAGGGTGTGTGAGTGTGTGTTTTGCTGGGTGTATGTGAGGTAGGTATTTGTTGGTGTGCTGATGGTGTGTGGCTTGTGTGAGGGATGAGCTGTGGGTGTGTGGTTGCTTTCTCTTGGGTGCTGGCAGTGGAATGGCATTTGCAAAGCATCATGGTTGTGATTTGTGTCCTTTATATGGGTGGAGTTGTGGGTGTGTCTTTGTTCTCTGTCCCCACCCCCCAGTATTTATTGGCTTAGTAATTGCTTGTTTGGCCTTTTTTTGTGTGATTTTTCCTTTGTACTGTCTGTGCATGTTGGAAACATTCTTGTGACCGAGTCGGACCCTGCATTTGTCTCGTACGGTATTCTCCGTTTCGTTCACGCTGTGTTTGTGCAGTTTTCTATGCTGCGTACGCGTCGGTCGCGGTGTTTTGTGTTACTTCGGCTCGGTTTTGTATGCGTGTCGGTCGTACGGCTTGTCCTCCGTCCGACTCGCTCGTGGTTTTCGCGCCTTGCATCGTACTTTGCGGTTTGGAGTTCGCGTGTACGTTTCGGTCGGATTTGTTCCGGGTGCGTGTCGGTCGGTTGGATTCGCGTGTTTTTCCGACCGGATTGCTGTTTTCCGTGCAGCTCGGTCGTTCGATTTGGGTTCGGTACGTGTCGGTCGGATTTTGCACGCATTGCATCGTACTTGGCGTGTCGGGCGCCACAGGTACGTGTCGGTCGGTATAATTTCCGGATCCGAGTCGGTCGGTGCTTTTTCCGGCCCGAATCGGAATCGACCCCTTAATGGCTCGGGTTTTGAAAACAAAAGAAAGAATGCCATGTGTACACTGTTGACTTAAAAGGTCATCCAAGCCAAAAAAAAAGAGGTGTTGTACATTAAATATGAAAGAAAACATTATTTAACCCAAGAGACAGAATATTTATTTATTTTGTATGCAAGAAAATTTACTATAGTATTAAGTGGTGTTATTTAAAATTACTTTCAATACTTTTGGGTGATTTTTTCGCTATTAAGTGCCGCGGTGCGCACTGGAAGACCCAGGCTAAAATTAAGGACTAATTTAAATAAAATGAATTACACTGTGAAATGTGTCCTAGGGAGAGGAGTGTAAGAGAGGGAGGGGGTAAAAAAGATAAGAAGGGAATAGGAGGAGAATGGGAAAAGGGGAGAAAGTGTGGAGAGAGTGGCTAAGAGGCAGACGAAATAGGAGTAAGCGAGGGCGAGAGTGGGGAGAAATTAGGAAAGAGTGGAAGAGAGAAGGAGAAAATGTTAAAAGGGAAAAAAGTGTGAAGGGGTAAGAGCAGAAAAGAAGGAAGGGATCAGGTGAGATAGGTAAATGAATATGCTGTAAAGAAGGAACAGAATGTGTGAGATAAAGGTAATTGTGGAGTGGATGTGGCGTGAGGGAGAAAGATGACGATTCTATGGTTGGGGATTAAAGTTTAAGTGGGCCCAAAAATTGTATTTACTTTGTATGTACGTAAATTTATTATGTGCTCAAGTGGTGTTATTTAAAATCACTTCAATACCTTGGGGTGATTTTTTTTTATTAGAAGAGTATGTGTTAATTATTAAGTGGGGCGGTGCGCACTGGAAAACCCTGGCTTAAATTAAGCACTAGTTTAAAGGCTAATATTGTTTACATAAATAACTGTGCGCACATTTACCCCCAATACGTACTAAAAAATAAATTTTAAAAAGCTTGGAGTAAAGCAGAGAGGCCTTGAGTGGGCTTAAGTAGAGTGGATTAAAGCAGAGTGGCATTGAGCAGAGTGGAGTGGAGTGGAGTAAAGCAGAGTGGTGTGGAGTAAAGCAGAGTGGTGTGGAGTTAAGCAGAGTGGTGTGGAGTAAAGCAGAGTGGCATGGAGTAAAGTAGAGTGGTGTTGAGCGAAGTGGCGTGGAGTAAAGCAGAGTGGAGTAAAGTAAAGCAGAGTGGTGTGGAGTGGAGTAAAACAGAGTGGTGTGGAGTAAAGCAGAGTGGCATGGAGTAAAGTAGAGTGGTGTTGAGCGAAGTGGCGTGGAGTAAAGCAGAGTGGAGTAAAGTAAAGTTGAGTGGAGTAAAGTAAAGTTGAGCGGAGTGGAGAAAAGCAGAGTGGCTTGGAGTACAGCAGAGTGGCATTGGGGTGAGTGGAGTGGAGTAATGCAGAGTGGAGTGGAGTAAAGCAGAGTGGAGTGGAGTAAAGCAGAGTGGAGTGAAGCAGAATTGGCATTGAGTGGCGTGAAGTAAAGCAGAGTGGCATGGAGTAAAGCAGAGTGGCGTGGAGTAAAGCAAAGTGGCGAGGAGTAAAGCAAAGTGGCATGGAGTAAAGCAAAGTGGCATGTAGTAAAGCAGAGTGGGATGGAGTAAAGTAGAGTGGACTGGAGTGGAATAAAGCAGTGTGGAGTTGAGCAAAGCAGAGTTGAGCAAAGCAGAGTTGAGCAAAGGAAAGTTGAGCAAAGGAAAGTGGCGTAAAGCAGAGTGGCGTAAGGCAGAGTGGCGTTGAGCATTAGTAGAGCGGAGTGGAGTAAAGCAGAGCTGAGTAACGCAGAGTGGTGTTCAGTGTAGCGGAGTAAAGCAGGGTGGCGTGGAGTAAAGCAGAGTGGCATGGAGTAAAGGAGAGCGGTGTGGAGTAAAGCAGAGTAGAGCTGAGTGGAGTAAAGTAGTGTGGCGTAAAGACCAGTGGTGTGGAGCAAAGCACAGTGGCGTGGAGCAGAGCAGAGTGGCATTGAGCGAAGTGGAGTAAAGAAGAGTGCCATGGAGTAAAGTATTGTATTGTAATTGCATTTATATAGCGCATACTACCCCTGACGAGGCGTCGAATCGCTTTTCCGGCGAGTAGCACACTACTCCAGAACCCTTAAACGATTAGTGGTGAATTAGTATAGTGAAATATGAAAGTAATTTGAATGGTGGATATGTTAGTCACTTACTTGGATTGAGAAAGGATAGTGGAGGGATAGAAGAGGAAAAAGGTTTGCATTTATATAGTGCTTGCTACCCATGATGAGGTGTTGAAGCATTTTTTCCGTGAGTAGCACGCTACTCCTGAATCCATAAAGCAGAGTGGCGTGGAGTAAAGCGGAGTGGAGTAAAGCAGAGTGGAGTGGAGTAAAGTAGAGTGGTGTGGAGTAAAGCAAAGTGGAGTAAACTAAAGTGGAGTGAGTAAAGCGAAGTGGAGTGAAATAAAGTGGAGTGGAGTAAAGGAGAGTGGAGTAAAGCAGAGTTGTTTGAAGCAAAGCAGAGTGCCATTGATAGGAGTGGAGTAAATTAGAGTGGCATGGAGTAGAGTAAAGCAAAGTGGAGTAGAGTGGAGTGGAGTAAAGCAGAGTAGTGTTGAGAAGAGTGGAGTAAAACAGAGGGGGATTGAGCAGAGTGGAGTAGAGCAGAGAGGAGTAAAGGAGAGTAGAGTAAAGCAGAGTGGAGTGCAGTAAAAGAGAGTGGTGTGGAGCAAAGCAGAGTGGAGTGGAGTAAAGTAGAGTGGAGTGGAGTTGTGTAAAGCAGAGTGGCGTTGAACAGAGTGGAGTGGAATGGAGTGGAGTGGAGTAAAGGAGAGTGGAGTGGAGTAAAGAAGAGTGCTGTCGATTGTAGAGGAGTAAATTGGAGTGGCGTGGAGTGGAGTAAAGCTGAGTGGAGTAAAGGAGAGTGGCGTGGAGTAAAGCGGAGTGGCCTGGAGTAAAGCAGAGCAGCTTGGAGTAAAGCAGAGCAGCGTGGAGTAAAGCGGAGTGGAGTAAAGTGGAGTGGAGTAAAGCAGAGTGAAGTAAAGCGGAGTGAAGTAAAACGGAGTGAAGTAAAACGGAGTGGAGTGTAGTAAGGCTGAGTGGAGTAAGCAGAGTGGAGTTGAGTGGATTGGAGTAAGCAGAGTGGAGTTGATAGGGTTGGAGTAAGCAGAGTGCAGTTGAGTGGATTGGAGTAAAGCAGAATGTTGAGTGGAGTAAAGCAGAGTGCTGAGTGGAGTAAAGCAGAGTGTTGAGTGGAGTAAAGCAGAGTGTTGAGTGGAGTAAAGCAGAGTGGCGTTGAGTGGAGTAAAGCAGGTTGGAGTGGAGTAAAGCTGAGTGGAGTAGAGTAAAGCAGAGTGGAGTAAAGCAGAGTGGTGTTGAGTGGAGTAAAGCAGTGTGGAGTGGAGTAAAGCTGAGTGGCGTGGAGTAAAGCAGAGCGGCGTGGTGTAAAGCAGAGCAGCATGGAGTAAAGTGGAGTGGAGTAAAGAGGAGTAGAGTTGAGTGGATTGGAGTAAGCAGAGTGGAGTTAGGATTGGAGTAAGCAGAGTGGAGTTGAGTGGATTGGAGTAAAGCAGAGTGTTGAGTGGAGTAAAGCTGAGTGTTGAGTGGAGTAAAACACGGTGGCGTTGAGTGGAGTAAAGCAGAGTGGTGTGGAGTACAGCAGAGTGGTGTGGAGTGAAGCAGAGTGGTGTCGAGTAAAGCTGAGTGGCGTGGAGTGGAGCAAAGCAGTATTGTGTTGCGTGGCGTGGCGCTGCATATAATGGAGTTGCGCTGCGTATAATGGAGTGGCGTCGCATAGAGTGGAGTGGCGTTGCTTAGAGTGGTTTGGTGTTGCGTTTGGTGTGGCGTTGTATGAGAAAGGGTGGGTGTAAAACAGATGCAAAGAGGAGGAGAATGGAAGCAGGAGAGAAAGTGTGGAGAGAGTGGCTAAGAGACAGAATAGGAGTAAGTGAGGGTGAGTGTGAGGAGAAATTAGGACAGGAGTGGAAGAGAGTAGGAGAAAATGTTAAAAGGAAAAAAGTGTGAGAGGGAGTAAGAGAAGAAAAGAAGGAAGGGATCAGGTGAGAAAGGTAAATGAATGTGCTGTAAAGAAGGAACAGAATGTGTGAGAGAAATTGGATATGGCGTAAGGGAGAAAGGTGCCGAATTTGAGGTTGGGGATTAAAGTTTAAGTTTTGCTGTGGCCCCAATATCCTGTGATCCTGGGCAAATATTTTATTTACTTTGTGTGTACGTAAGTGTATTATGGATTTAAGTGGTGTTATTTAAAAGCACTTCAATCAATACTTTTGGATGATTTTTGCATTATAAGAGCATGTGTTACTTATTAAGTGCTGTGGTGTGTACAGGAAAACCCCAGCTGAAATTAAGCAGTAGTTTTAAGTCCAAAATTGTTTATATAAATAAGCGAGCACACATTTACACCCAGTACGAAGTAAAAAAAAAAAAACCTAAGGCAGATATACAGTGTGGATGGCAAAAATACATGCAACACAAATTTGTTTTAGGTATTAAAGTGTAAAAATAATGTAACTGCATATTTATGACACCACGAAGAAAAGCAATCTACTGTAACCTAAATAGTAAGTATAACACAGATGACTTTTAGTACTGGGTGTTATAAAAGACAAACAGCATATTACAGAACACGCACCTTATACAGCACGCACAAAACCAACACTGAGCAGAAGAATATATATATATGTATATATATATATCGCACATCCACTCCCACACCTTCGACAGAAGAAAAACACTGCACTCCAGTCTCCAATAGTAATAAGCCACTTGTCTTTATTCGCACGTAGCAAACACCTACACGTTTCAACTCCTCTGAGTCTTGCTCACGGTCAGTGAGTCCCTCTACTATGTTGCTTTTTATACATATTACCCGTCTTGCCTATTAGGATATATTCTGGGAAATGTAGTTATTACAGTTTTTGCAAAACAATAGAGCACTCGAGAATACTCAGATTCGAAGAGGAACACTGCAGAGGGTTTAGTAAAGGCAACAGGATTCACTTCACTTGGAGAAAAATAAAAAGCCTTCGCGTTTCGGAGCCAGTTTGCTCCTTGTTCACAGGCATTTCCATGTGTAGGCGCAAAAAAGCAGGAAGAACACTTTTGCCAGCACATCATTTATTAAGCCCTTCATTAGGCACCAGGTGAGTCCACAGATGCAGCATGCTGGGATTTGTAGTAATTATTGCCTTAGTAGGCTTTCAGTGCCCTTCGCAATTGTTCCCAACAGTTGACTTTTCGCTTTCACACCATTAATTTTAATTCTTTTCGCCCTCCAGTGGGCCTCAGCAGTTTCAGATCCTCCTCTATAATGCCATCCTTCACACCATCAGGAGAATTCCAGCCCAATACTTTATCTCCCTGGCCCCTCACAGTTCAAGGGTGGTTCTCTCTTCATGGAGGCCTGCCGTAATTAATCATGCAAAACAATAGAGCACTCAAGAGCACTCACATTCGAAGAGGAACACTGCAGAGGGTTTAGTAAAGGCAACAGGATTCACTTCACTTGGAGAAAAATAAAAAGCCTTACGCGTTTCGGAGCCAGTTTGCTCCTTGTTCACAGGCATTTCCATGTGTAGGCGCAAAAAAGCAGGAAGAACACTTTTGCCAGCACGTCATTTATTAAGCCCTTCATTAGGAACCAGGTGAGTCCACAGATGCAGCATGCTGGGATTTGTAGTAATTATTGCCTTAGTAGGCTTTCAGTGCCCTTCCCAATTGTTCCCAACAGTTGGCTTTGCGCTTTCACACCATTACTTTTAATTCTTTTCGCCCTCCAGTGGGCCTCCGCAGTTTCAGATCCTCCTCTATAATGCCATCCTTCGCACCATCAGGAGAATTTCAGCCCAGTACTTTATCTCCCTGGCCCCTCACAGTTCAAGGGTGGTTCTCTCTTCACGGAGGCCTGCCGTAATTAATCATGCAAAACAATAGAGCACTCGAGAGCACTCAGATTCAAAGAGGAACACTGCAGAGGGTTTAGTAAAGACAACAGGATTCACTTCACTTGGGGAAAAATAAAAAGGCCTTACGCGTTTCGGAGCCAGTTTGCTCCTTGTTCACAGGCATTTCCATGTGTAGGCGCAAAAAAGCAGGAAGAACACTTTTGCCATCACGTCATTTATTAAGCCCTTCATTAGGCACCAGGTGAGTCCACAGATGCAGCATGCTGGGATTTGTAGTAATTATTGCCTTAGTAGGCTTTCAGTGCCCTTCCCAATTGTTCCCAACAGTTGGCTTTGCGCTTTCACACAATTAATTTTAATTCTTTTCGCCCTCCAGTGGGTCTCCGCAGTTTCAGATCCTCCTCTATAATGCCATCCTTCGCACCATCAGGAGAATTCCAGCCCAGTACTTTATCTCCCTGGCCCCTCACAGTTCAAGGGTGGTTCTCTCTTCACGGAGGCCTGCCGTAATTAATCATGCAAAACAATAGAGCACTCGAGAGCACTCAGATTCGAAGAGGAACACTGCAGAGGGTTTAGTAAAGGCAACAGGATTCACTTCACTTGGAGAAAAATAAAAAGCCTTACGCGTTTCGGAGCCAGTTTGCTCCTTGTTCACAGGCATTTCCATGTGTAGGCGCAAAAAAGCAGGAAGAACACTTTTGCCAGCACGTCATTTATTAAGCCCTTCATTAGGCACCAGGTGAGTCCACAGATGCAGCAGGCTGGGATTTGTAATAATTATTGCCTTAGTAGGCTTTCAGTGCCCTTCCCAATTGTTCCCAACAGTTGGCTTTGCGCTTTCACACCATTAATTTTAATTATTTTCGCCCTCCAGTGGGCCTCCGCAGTTTCAGATCCTCCTCTATAATGCCATCCTTCGCACCATCAGGAGAATTTCAGCCCAGTACTTTATCTCCCTGGCCCCTCACAGTTCAAGGGTGGTTCTCTCTTCACGGAGGCCTGCCGTAATTAATCATGCAAAACAATAGAGCACTCGAGAGCACTCAGATTCGAAGAGGAACACTGCAGAGGGTTTAGTAAAGGCAACAGGATTCACTTCACTTGGAGAAAAATAAAAAGCCTTACGCGTTTCGAAGCCAGTTTGCTCCTTGTTCACAGGCATTTCCATGTGTAGGCGCAAAAAAGCAGGAAGAACACTTTTGCCAGCACGTCATTTATTAAGCTCTTCATTAGGCACCAGGTGAGTCCACAGATGCAGCATGCTGGGATTTGTAGTAATTATTGCCTTAGTAGGGTTTCAGTGCCCTTCCCAATTGTTCCCAACAGTTGGCTTTGCACTTTCACACCATTAATTTTAATTCTTTTCGCCCTCCAGTGGGCCTCTGCAGTTTCAGATCCTCCTCTATAATGCCATCCTTCGCACCATCAGGAGAATTCCAGCCCAGTACTTTATCTCCCTGGCCCCTCACAGTTCAAGGGTGGTTCTCTCTTCACGGAGGCCTGCCGTAATTAATCATGCAAAACAATAGAGCACTCGAGAGCACTCAGATTCGAAGAGGAACACTGCAGAGGGTTTAGTAAAGGCAACAGGATTCACTTCACTTGAAGAAAAATAAAAAGGTTACCGCGTTTCTGAGCCAGTTTGCTCCTTGTTCGCATGCATTTCCATGTGTAGGCGCAAAAAAGCAGGAAGAACACTGAGTGCTCTTGAGTGCTCTATTGTTTTGTATTATTACGTTTTTATACATATTTACATAGTTACAATGCAGTTTTATAGCAACCTGTAATGTAATGATAAATGTATATATTTGCAATACATCAACCGAGACTTAGTATGATGTTAGATTCTTGCATGACAACCATATAAATGATATAGATTCATTTATGGGTACATGTAGTTTTATCCCTGTATGGGCTAAGTGCCCCTAAATTTTCAGGTGAAAACGTGTGGGATATTTGTATCGTTCTATGTTTCTTATTTGCTCTTGTTGGCTTAGTGCCCTTACTGAGCTAATGTTAGGAAAATGTTTTCCCACCTCATAGTTCCCTGTCGTATTGCAAGTGCGGGATTTTTAATATACAAATCTTGGTATGTATAATACCTCATTGCTACAAAAGGAAAATGTGTAGCCAGTATTTTACCATATGTTTATCACAAAAGAAGCTCACTATTTGTTGTATGAGACAGACTCATATGAACATGCTTATTTGATACTAGTACATCACATATCTTATACAATCAGCCGCTGCTTAACCCGGTTCTGAATGGTGGAGAAATATTTTTTCTCTCTGAGTGCGGGTTACTATAAGGATCTTAGTGATCCTACATTAGTTTATTGTGATATATACCACTATCTTAAACCAGTTGTCCATCTGCATGTTTTTATATGAGTCATTCTCCAATGATTTGATAGTCGCATTTTTTGTATATATATGCAGTATCTCCAATAGTCCATTGTAGTTAAAAATTCCATATTTTACAAGTGTACAAATAGTTCTTCGTCTGAGTTAAGACCCCACGGTATCTTAGTATGCAGTCTTATTATATATTTGCTCTCTAATCTTCGTAGTTGTAGCGTTCTATTCCCGTCTCTTTCATTCTTCGGGACATGTGCTATTCCATAGTATCTTAGGGTTTTCCAGTTGCTGTCATGTTGTTGGACATGGTGTTTCGCAATCGCATAGCTTATATCTTTGTGTTGGACAGCACGTGTGTGTTCTAAAATTCGTTTCTTTAACTGACAAATTGTGCTTCCCACATATTTAAGGCCACACTCGCATTCAATGACATATACCACATATTGGGTGCTGCAGGTTATTTTATGTTCAATCATTATTTCTTTCCCATTTGGATCTTTTATACTTTTCATGTTCTTTCCAATCCTGCATGCCTTGCAATTATTACATCTCACGAACCCTTTGCCTTGTTGTTGCAACCAACCCTCCGGTTGTTGGTCTTTAAAATGGCTTCTCACTAATTGATCTTTCAGGGAACATACTTTTCTGTAAGTTATTTGTGGTCTTTCGCCTATTGTTTTTGCTATTTCTTTATCGCTTATCAGAATGTTCCAATGTTTTTGGAAGATTTTATATATCGATTGATGTTCTTTATTGAATGTTGTTATCATCCTGATAGGTTCCACAATCGTGGTGTCTTTTACTGGTTTCCCCATGAGTATTTGTTGTCTTGTTTTTCCTTTGCCTCTTTTTGCTCCTTTTTCTATATATGCTCTCGGATATTTGCGTTGGTAAAATCTTGTTTTTACTTTGTTTATCTGAGCATCCATATCCTCTGTCTGTGAACAGTTTCTAATGGTTCTTAAAAATTCTCCATATGGGATACTTTTGATGAGTGATTTGGGATGGAAACTCATACCGTGTAATATAGTATTAGTTGCAGTCGGTTTCCTGTACATGGTGGTTTCCAACTTCTGGTTTTTGATATATATTTTAATGTCTAAGAAATCGATTTCTTTGTCACTGATATTGTATGTGAATCTTAGATTATAATAGTTGCAATTCAGCACTCGAAAATATTGTTGAAATTCTTCTTTTGACCCATTCCATATCAAAAAAGGTCATCTATATATCATAACCAGATTACCACTTTGGATAGATATTGTTCGTGTATTTCACTCCATGCTATCTCCCTCTCCCACCAGCCCATGGTCAAGTTAGCATAGCTGGGGGAGAAGGAAAGTCCCATTGCGGTCCAGCAGAGTTGTTGATACAGTTGTCGATTAAAGTAAAAAACATTGTTTTGTAGGCATATGTCAATCATTTCTAGGAGCATCTTAGAGTGTTCAGTTTCTCTCACATGTCGTTGCTTTAAAAAATATTTTACTGCATTTAATCCTGTTTCGTGTTGGATGGAAGTATATAGAGAAACTACGTCGATCGTCACGAGCAAGTAGGTCTTTTGCCATTCAATTTCTGAAATTGTTTTGAGAAATTTTCCGCTGTCTTTCAAGTATGATGTAAGTGTGGAGACCATGGGGAAGATGTAATGATCCACATATTTCGAGATGTTTCCAAACATAGATCCGCATCCGGACACTATAGGTCTGCCCGGCGGGTTGATGAGTGTTTTATGAATTTTTGGGACAAAGTATATAGTTGGCATAATTGGATGTGCTGTGTTTCGGAATTGATATTCCTCATCATTTAGCGTTTTGTCATCAAACCAACCCTTAAGCTTGATGTTTAGGTTTGACATCATTGGTTCCATGGGATTATACTTCAGTTTCTTGTAATTTTTCTGATCATCCAACTGTCAAATCAAATCAAATCAAACCACTTTATTCGGCTAGCAAAATCCATAAAAGTACACCACAAACAACAATTTTATACGAAGAGTACATAAAATCATAATAATACATTCTGGGTTCAATAAAATATACCACATACAAACAGTAAAAAAATACCGGTAAAAAGAGGTGACTTATATTTCATTGATCAGGCAATAGAAACAGTTATATCAATATATAAAATCCATCAAGAATTTAAAATTTCTAGCACCCTTTCTTCCTGTGTCTAACTGCCGCCACCAAAAAATTTGCAACATTAAAAATCTCCCAAGGGTTATTTAACAGCTGCAAATATAATAAGGCAGGTCTGACTTGCACAAAACCCCTCCCCTTTAAAATAGGATTTAAAACCTTTCTCCTCATGGAGCTAAAATGCTCACAAAACATTATAAAATGTATGGTATCCTGTGTTGAGAAATTGTCACAAGTACAGGGGCCTAAATCATTTACCCTACTCCACCCCTGTACATCTGCTAGAAGACAATGAATGAGATTAAAACAAAACCTAGTCAAAAGAAATCGGTGAAAAGTTTTTGTGACAATTGTCAAGTACGGTTCTATCCGTGGGACTGTCTTTAACAGGAAATGGGCTTTCACCATAGGTTTCACAATCTCCAACGCCTCTCTCTCTGTAGACAGCACGTTTAAAAATTGTACTTTAACCCATGCCAGGTCCTCTTTCACAATCTTTTCTGGAGTGGCAAAAAGTTCAGGTCGTCCCAATTTACCTAGCGTTGACTTGACATATTGTATCCATTGAATTTTACTTACATTGTCCAACGCTACACAGTCCCTGACAATTTCTCTGTTCAGCGCCAATTCTGTATTAATCCATATCTTTATCCAACATACCACAGGGCCCAGCCCAATTTGGTCCTGAACAAAACCACTACCCAACTCTTGGTGAATAGCATAGGTAGGGGTAGATTGGGGAACCGCCAGGAGATATCTCATAAATTTATTTTCAACTTGCTGAATTTCTACTACAGGTTTGTATCCCCAAATCGCAGACCCACACCTTGCTATAGAAATACTTTTAGATCTATAAATTTTGAGCAAAGCTTCAAGGGGCTTCGCTCCTAATCGGGATACAAAACCTTGTATAGCAGCTATGGACCTAGACATTGCATGTTTTTTCGCCCTTAACTGGGGAGTCCAGGAGCCTCTCTCATCGAATAAAACTCCCAAATAGGAAAAAGAGGAAACCCTTGACAACTCAACCCCTTCACAATAAAAAGATTTACATTTTTTTGGCTTCTGCCCCATTGTCATCGTGTGCGATTTGGTTTTATTAACAATAAGGTCCAAGGATTGCATAAAGGACCCAAATGAATCCAAAAGTCTCTGCAGACCAACTGCAGTGCGGGCTAAAAGAACTGCATCATCAGCATATAGGAGAGCAGGAACAACCCTGTGTCCTATACATGGAATATCTAAAGTGGCAGTGCTATGGACGGTGTTTAAATTATTTATGTAAAGTGTAAAAAGCAAAGGGGCTAGGATACAGCCCTGTCGTACCCCTTTGTCAATTTTAAAGTGATTAGTGCATTTTTCGTCTTGGCTGACTCTAACCCTGGCATAAAGATCCTTATGAAGAACTGCTAAGAAATAGACCAAGCAGCGGTCCATCCCCATACCTATCAATATTGTCCATAACTTTGATCTATTTACTAGATCAAAGGCCGAGGATAAATCCATGAAGGCCAGTTGTAACGTACCTTGTTTCGCCACTGTATATTTTTCAGACAAAAGGTGCAAATTTAGACACTGATCTATAGTGCTTCTACCTTTTCTAAAACCGTATTGACAATCTGTTAAAATTCCAGTGTCGTCTAACCATTCAGAAAGTTTATTTAAAATAACTCTACCTAAAACCTTAACCACGGAATCAATCAAGGAGATAGGTCTATAACAACCTGGATCACCTCTCTGCCCCTTTTTAAAAACTGGAATAATGGTGGAGAGAGACCAGGATGGCGGAAATCCATACATACTAGCCGTATTTAAAGGTTTGGTTAAAATGTTTGCCCAAAGATGCGGTGTTTGTTTATATAGATCGGCCAGAACACAATCAGGAACAGGGGCCTTATTACTAGTCATTTGAGTGATAGCCATCTCCACTTCATTTACTGTAAAATTCAATGATGTGTTGCCCCTCTCTTGATCAGGAAGAACTGGAGAGCCCCTCCCGTCCTGGGATACTCCATAAATAGTATTAAAATGGGAGTACCACTGATCCTCCGTAATATTACATTCTAAAGGCGTGTTATTTAGTCCTGAAAAAAAGGGTTTATTCACTATAGCCCAAAATCTAGCACTAGCCCTATGAACCTCAACTGAAAGCAGGTCATTCCAGGCCTCATCTTTAATTTCTTGTTTTCGGTGATTAATCGTACATTTATAGGACTGCCTCAATTGGGCTATAAGAGCACGATCTCTTGGGACCTGCTTCAAGGCGGAAATAAGCTTTTGGTGAGCTTTCGAGCAATCCTTGTCAAACCATTTCTCACCCAGATTAGAATGACTTCTACTAGGCAATGTTAAACCAGATGCCACCTGCGCACAAATCTCTTCAAATGACAATAAGACCTCTGCTCCCTCATTTGCAGGGCTAAGACATATATTAAAACTCTTTTCAGCTTTGTGCATTAAATCTTGAAGAAAAAGCTCAGGAATTACACTAATCCACTTTAGCCTACGTCCCTGGTCTGTGGTCTTTACACATATACAAGTGGGAGGTTGTCCCTGGCTCTCTTTAAGGCCAATTGCCCTACTTAACTCGAGTATAACAGGATTATGGTCGCTATAATCGGACCATAGAACACCATAGTAGATCACTTGAGGAAGTAATACCGGGGAAGTAAAAATATAATCAATTATAGAATCCTGCCCTCTTGCCTTGAAAGTAGGGATCCTCCTCCCCACACTGTTTGTGTTGGGCTGGCATAAATCAGCTACAGCCAGAAGATCCTCCAGGCATTCTCCTTGCGGGCTGTGCTCAAAGTGACAGTTAAGGGAATCCTCTGGGCCAAGATAATCTACAACATGGCAATCCTTCATACACAAATGAACGTTAAAATCTCCCAAAATAATAATAGAATAAGAGGTGGTTTGTTTGAGTCTATAGTCATTTAAAAAACCTTTTAAAATACATAAATGCTCATTTAGAGATCTAATCTCAGGTGAATTATAGAAATTTACAATTAACAGTTTCATAGAACTGACATTGTTAATTTCTACGGCTAAACAAGTAGTGGAGCCAGTATTCACAGTACAATGTTTTCCCGTCACCTTTAGTGATATTAAAATTAAGAGGCCCCCCTTTGCTCTCCCTGAGGCCGAGGGCCGAGCTGGCTCAAAATATGATTTATAACCATCCAGCCAAAAATTATCTTCTCTTTCACACGTCTCCTGTAGTCCCACTATATCATGAGTTTTAAGAAAATTAATCCAACTGTCTATATGCTTCTTTTAGGTAGTCTTGTTTGTTTTGAATCACAATATTACCGCCTTTATCTACCGGCTTCACGATTATTGTTTGATTTTTAGATAGATTTTTTAGCGCTGTCCGTTCTGGTACAGTGAGATTTTCTTTGTTGTATTTCTTATCTGCTTTCATTCTCAATCTTTCTAGATCATTAATGACAGCATCATAAAAGATATCAACCTTGTTTCCAGGAGGAAGAACTGGACAAAATTTCGATTTCGGTTTGAAAGAGCTGTATTCATGATTGTTCGTATCCCATTCTAAGTGTTGCAGTATTTGTGTTTCTGTCATATCTTCATCATTTAGATCGTGCATCAGATCGAATAGCACTTTGATGTCACTTATTTGTTCTGAGGTGATGTCATCTCTTGGTTCTACAGCGGCACATTCTTTAGGTTTATGCTCCTTATTGGAAAAATAGTTCAATAATTTTAGTTTTCTGGTAAATTTATAGACATCTATTTTGGTTTTTACTAGGTCTATATGTTGCTCTGGGCAAAAAGAGAGGCCTTTGTTGAGTAACGAGGTTTCATGTTTATTCAAGATATAATCTGACAAGTTGATGACTAGATTTTCATTTTTGTCCTGATCCTCTTCCATTGATGGTATACTATCTTCGTTTATTTCTTCTGTCTGTTCCGCAGTGCGTAGGTTCTTTTTGCCACCCCCTCTTCTACATTTTCTGAGTTTCTTTGGGTGTTTCTTATTTGGCCTCCACCAATATTGCGTCCTCGGCCTCTTCCTTTTGATGTTTGGTTGTCCAAATACATGAGTTGCATTTCTTCCAATTGTGTCGCTTTTACTGCACCTTCAGCCGTGCCTTCCCCTTCACTGAAATCCGTGTCCGATTCACTGATTTCTACCGTTGCTGTTGTTACATTTGGCTGTGCTTGCGTAGCACGTCGCTTTTTCAATGCTTCAAAACGTCTTGCAAATGTATATACTGTCCCATAGACATAGTCCCGTTCATCTCTTAGGTATTTTCGTTGTTTCCTAGCTTCTATGTCTGATTCATGTTTGTCCAATCGTTCCTCCATTTGTTTTCTAAGTTTGCTGATTTCATCTGTGCTGGGGCAAGATGCTATTTTATCCTCTGTTTCTCTGATGGATTTAGTTAAATCCTCTACATCCTTTTTGGCATATTTTGTAATGATCCTCATCATATTTTTTGAGCATATCATATTATTTTCACTCCATTCTAGCAGCATCTCTGGTCTCACATCCGGGTGATTTGGCATTGTGAATATGCGCAGGCCCCTAGGCACTCTATCCATTTCCACATATTTTTCAAGAGTGATTATTTCCCAACTTTTGGTTATCTCTTTACGATACATTTTTTCCACTTGTGAGAACAGCTGTTGTAAGTTTGGTACTTGTGACCCGTATTGGAATTACTATTGGTTGGTATACTTTCTTTGGCTGACAAAAGCGTCTGAGCTTTGAGAGCTCTTTTTGCAGCTCTGGCTTCCATTTTGGAAAAGGTTGCTGTTTGTTACCCACTTTAGTTTGCTATTGTGTATTTGGCTGATTATGTGGATATTGGAGACTTGCTCACATTTGTTTAGTGAGCCACATCGAAACAAATATATTGCCTGGCTAACAGAGAGAAATATACGAACGTTTTCCAACCTTGGGCTGCTGCCGGCAACTCAGCGTCCTCCGACTCCGTATGTCGGCGCTCCTGCTGGTAACATCTATTAACACTCAACTCCTCTGGCAAAGCACATATCCGAATTGTTTTTCTTGACCTTTTCCAATTTCAACGCGCTTAAAATCCGTAAGGGTAGGCAATTCAATTGTCAGCCGCTCCTCTTTGAGATCACACAGAAAGGTTGTTACATCTCTGCTTTTAAGCAGACACTTGGATACATTGTATCAGGTGCAGTCGCTGATGGTGACGTTGTCACTTTGAGCACAAAAACGGTCCTGTATTGCAACGCAATCCTCTGTGGGTGCCAGCGTTAGGGGGCAGACCGCGCCCCCCGGATAAATCGCACATCCACTCCCACACCTTCGACAGAAGAAAAACGCTGCACTCCAGTCTCCAATAGTAATAAGCCACTTGCATTTATTCGCACGTAGCAAACACCTACGCGTTTCAACTCCTCTGAGTCTTGCTCACGGTCAGTGAGTCCCTCTACTATGTTGCTTTTTATACATATTGCCGGTCCTGCCTATTAGGATGCATTCAGGAAATGTACTTATTACAGTTTTTATACATATTTACAATGCAGTTTTACAGCAACCTGTAACATTATGATAAATGTATATATTTGCAATACATCAACCGAGACTTAGTATGATTGTTAGATTCTTGCATGACAACCATATAAATGATATAGATTCATTTATGGGTACATGTAGTTTTATCCCTGTATGGGCTAAGTGCCCCTAAATTTTCAGGTGAAAACGTGTGGGATATTTGTATCGTTCTATGTTTCTTATTTGCTCGTGATGACTTAGTGCCCTTACTGAGCTAATGTTAGGAAAATGTTTTCCCACCTCATAGTTCCCTGTCGTATTGCAAGTGCGGGATTTTTAATATACAAATCTTGGTATGTATAATACCTCATTGCTACAAAAGGAAAATGTGTAGCCAGTATTTTACCATATGTTTATCACAAAGAAGCTCACTATTTGCTGTATGTGATAGACTCATATGAACATGCTTATTTGATACTGGTACATCATATATCTTATACAATCAGCCGCTGCTTAGCTCGGTTCTGAATGGTTGAGAAATATCTTTTCTCTCTAAATGCGGGTTACTGTAAGGGAAAACCCCAGCTGAAATTCAGCAGTAATTTTAAGTCCAAAATTGTTTATATAAATAAGTGAGCACACATTTACACCCAGTACGAAGTAAAAAAAAAAAAACCTAAGGCAGATATACAGTGTGGATGGCAAAAATACATGCAACACAAATTTGTTTTAGGTATTAAAGTGTAAAAATAATGTAACTGCATATTTATGACACCGCGAAGAAAAGCAATATACTGTAACCTAAATAGTAAGTATAACACAGGTGACTTTTAGTACTGGGTGTTATAAAAGACAAACAGCATATTACAGAACACGCACCTTATACAGCACGCACAAAACCAACATTGCGCAGAAGAATATATACATATGTGTATATATATATATATATATATATATATTCACAGAAAAAACCATAGGTTTCAGGCATGTTATAGTTACTTGGACATTTCATTCGTACAAAACCATAGAAATTCCGGCGTTATAGTTAGTTCACCTAACTATAACTCGCGCCCCCGCAATGCACTGCTGATGACGTCACATATTACATCATTCATGACATGGTCAGTGACATCACTGATGACATCACTGATGACATCTCAAATGACATCACTGATGATATCATCCACGTGAAAATCTGATGCACCTCCTCACACTCTAATATAACCTTTGATGCACTCACTGTAAAATACAGACTACCACTTTCGAAACCATCAACACACCAATACTAGTTACTACATACGCACTCACTGATTCCTAGGTTTCCAAACATATCCACTTATTCAGCCATACAATCATTCATATATGCAGTCACTCATCAATACAACACTATCATATGCACACATAAACCTATATAGACACTCACACACCACCACTCATCCAAAGTTACTCTCACACCTAGTCAGTCATGCAGAGAATCAATCACACTTCCATTTACTGCCCTGTACAGTTATAAACACACCACATCACTTATTCAAACAGAAACAAATGCATACTTACTCTCTTCTACAATCACTGATACAAGAACACACTCATCCATACAGCCACTCTCACAATCACTGACTCTCACGTATAGTCATTTATATACTTCAACTTTCACATACACTGCCTTTTACATATAGTTACTTGGACATGTACCATTGAGACATCCATTCACTCACCAACACACCCATACACACACTTACCCACCCATACAGCTGTTTCCACATGCACTCTTGAACCCATACACACAGTGAATCAACCACTCAAACATCTATGCACAGACTCACACACCTCCCACCCACCCACACACACACCCAGGCACCCATACAAATACTCAGGCAACCAATCAATAACCCATATAGACACTCATGTAGCTACTGACCAACCCATGGAGCAGCTTATAAAACAACAGACAGACTGATACAGACATTCACACAGTTTAGTCACTATCCTAATGCATTTATTAAGACACGTTTAATCACTCACTTAAACAGTCAGTCACGCACCTAATAAATCCTCCATTCAGACACTTATACACCCACTCATTCTTTAATACACCTTGGCATATGTATAATACATATTTAAACTTTAAAGAAAAACACAGTCACTGGATGATGTCATCAGTGATGTCATCAGTGATGTCATTTGAGATGTCATCAGTGATGTCATCAGTGATGTCACTGACCATGTCATGAATGATGTAATATGTGACGTCATCAGCAGTGCATTGCGGGGGCGCGAGTTATAGTTAGGTGAACTAACTATAACGCCAGAATTTCTATGGTTTTGTACGAATGAAATGTCCAAGTAACTATAACGTGCCTGAAACCTATGGTTTTTTCTGTGAATTTCAAGGTTTTTTAAATGCTAATTTCTAACTATAACGTCCCTGAAACCTATGGTTTTTTCAGTGAATTTCAAAGGTTTTTTAAATGCTAATTTCTGACTATAACGTCCTTGAAACCTATGGTTTTTTTAGTGAATTTCAAAGGTTTTTTAAATGCTAATTTCTAACTATAATGTATATTAAACCTATGGTTTGTTCAGTAATTTTTTTTTATTGTGTGATATTTTGTAAGTTTAATATCCTAAAAATAGTTTTTATTTTTTTTTGTTATTAAAATTATATAATGTCTTCTGTTTTCTTACATATGAATATTATTATTTTTTTTTTAGAAAAGTGGAGTCGCGCACCCATCGTGTACCTATCTCGGTGGGTGCGCGAATTGAAGTCGCCATATTGGCAAAGTCGTGAAGGAAGCGTGTTTGGCTAGAGACGGGTGCGCGGTGCCTGGCCCCGCGTAACGTCATATACGTATGGGATCGCGTCATGTGCTCGTTTGGTATGTGACATATGTGCGGTTCCCCGCCCCGCGTAAAGTAATGAAGGTGTGCGTTCGCGCCGGGTGCGCGATTCCCGCGAAAAAAAAATTATGTTGAAAACTATATGTATAGTAGTTGAATATGTATATTAGACCAAGAGATTATGTAAACTAATTATGAAAATTGTATAGTTCTAATTGCAATAAAGTTATATTACTGTTAAATATACTTTCGCGAAGTCGCATCGGGTGCGCGTCGGGTGCGTGCTTGGTGCGCGATTCCCATGTGACCTGAAAGGAAAGCATTTTATTGGTTCATAAGGTTTTCCATTCTAGAACTTGAAGGACCCCACCCATTTTTCTCATTCTTTCTACAGCATTCCAGGAGACACACCTGCTGTGTTTTTTGAGCTGGTTTGTATATTTCTTTGGTGTTTTCCTTTTTGTTCTAATATGGCTTCTTCTACTCCTGTGGTGGATATTCCTTTGGAAGAAGAGGAAGAGGATATCCCATTAAAAAAAAGAAAGGAAAGCATTGTGTGGAAATTCTTCACAATTCCACCTGGAGAAAAGAAAGTGAATGCAAGAAAGGTCAGCTGTACTCTATGCCCAAGAGTACTGTCGAGGGGGAGTGATAAAAAATACTCCTGCGGAACATCCAGCATTAATAAACATCTGCAGACCATTCACCCTCGACCATTTGCAGGGGAACAACTGCGACGTGTGCAAGAAGAAAGGCAGCAGGATGACCAGGGAGCTGCTCCAAGCACTTCTGGAGCCTCAAGCTCCTCATCTTGAGGCCCGGACATTCGTCCTGAATTTGGAAACCTAAAACAACTTTGTTTGAAGTGCAACACTGTCCTTTGCTGCGGGGAGCAATCCATAGATGCTGTGGTTTCTGCTGCAAGAAACCACCACTGTTAATTTTTTTTTTTTTATGGTTGCAATGACTGTTTAATTGCAAAGTTCAAACTTAGTTCTTTTGTTTTTCCTATTTTTAAAGAAAACACCAAAAAATATACAAAATTGTTTAAAAAACACAAAAAAATTATAAAACCAAAAAAGAATAAAAAAGAGTTCTTTTCAGAACTACCTTATCTGGTTAAAAAAAGAGAAATAACTGCATGCTAATGCGTAGGTGATTGCATGAGTATATCTGTAGATGTTGATTGATTCAAACAGTGCATGGGTAGTGCATGGATGATTGTATAACTGCATGAGTAGTGCCTATTTAACTGGATGATTAGAGTACTGCAAGGAGAGTGTATGGTGAATTTATAAGTGCTTGGGTATTGGCGGAGTGATTGGATTAGTATATGGTACTGGCTGGGTGACTGGAGGAGTGCACGGGGAGTGACAGTGTGATTGCTGGACTGCATGAGTAGTACCTGGGAAAATGAAGGTGTGAATGAGCAGCGTGTAGGTGGTTAGAGGACTGCATGGATAGTCCACATGTGATTGTAGCACTGCATGTGTTAGTGTCTGGGTCATTGCATGAGTACATGGATAGTGACTGGATGGTTACAGTACTGCAAGGAGAGTGCATGTTGAATTTATAAGTGCTTGGGTATTGGCGGAGTGATTTGGATTAGTATATGGTACTGGCTGGGAGACTGGAGGAGTTGACGGGGAGTGACAAAGTGATTGCTGGACTGCATAGATAGTACCTGGGAAAATGAAGGTGTGAATGAGCAGCGTGTAGGTGGTTAGAGGACTGCATGGATAGTTCACATGTGATTGCAGCACTGCATGTGTTAGTGTCTGGATCTTTGCATGAGTACATGGATAGTGACTGGATGATTACAGTACTGCAAGGAGAGTGCATGTTGAATTTATAAGTGCTTGGGTATTGGCGGAGTCATTGGATTAGTATATGGTACTGGCTGGGAGACTGGAGGAGAGGACGGGGAGTGACAGTGTGATTGAGGGACTGTATAGATAGTACCTGGGAAAATGAAGGTGTGAATGAGCAGCGTGTAGGTGGTTAGAGGACTGCATGGATAGTCCACATGTGATTGTAGCACTACATGTGTTAGTGTCTGGGTCATTGCATGAGTACATGGGTAGTGACTGGATGATTAGAGTACTGCAAGGAGAGTGCATGGTGAATTTATAAGTGCTTGGGTATTGGCGGAGTGATTGGATTAGTATATGGTACTGGCTGGGAGACTGGAGGAGTTGACGGGGAGTGATAGTGTGCTTGCTGGACTGCATAGATAGTACCTGGGAAAATGAAGGTGTGAATGAGCAGCGTGTAGGTGGTTAGAGGACTGCATGGATAGTTCACATGTGATTGTAGCACTGCATGTGTTAGTGTCTGTATCTTTGCATGAGTACATGGATAGTGACTGGATGATTACAGTACTGCAAGGAGAGTGCATGTTGAATTTATAAGTGCTTGGGTATTGGCGGAGTCATTGGATTAGTATATGGTACTGGCTGGGAGACTGGAGGAGAGGACGGGGAGTGACAGTGTGATTGCTGGACTGCATAGATAGTACCTGGGAAAATGAAGGTGTGAATGAGCAGCGTGTAGGTGGTTAGAGGACTGCATGAATAGTCCACATGTGATTGTAGCACTACATGTGTTAGTGTCTGGGTCATTGCATAAGTACATGGGTAGTGACTGGGTGATTAGAGTACTGCAAGGAGAGTGTATGGTGAATTTATAACTGCTTGGGTATTGGCGGAGTGAATGGATTAGTATATGGTACTGGCTGGGTGACTGGAGGAGAGGACGGGGAGAGACAGTGTGATTGCTGAACTGCATAGATAGTACCTGGGAAAATGAAGGTGTGAATGAGCAGCGTGTAGGTGGTTAGAGGACTGCATGGATAGTCCACATGTGATTGTAGCACTACATGTGTTAGTGTCTGGGTCATTGCATGAGTACATGGGTAGTGACTGGATGATTAGAGTACTGCAAGGAGAGTGCATGGTGAATTTATAAGTGCTTGGGTATTGGCGGAGTGATTGGATTAGTACATGGTAGTGGCTGAGAGACTGGAGGAGTGCATGGGGAGTGACAGGGTGATTGCTGGACTGCGTGGGTACTACCTGGGGAATTGGAGGAGTGAATGAGAAATATGTAAGTGTTTGAAGGACTGCATGGGTAGTGCAGAGGGGATTGCAGCAGTGCATGTGTTTGTGACTGGGTCATTGCATGAGTACATGGGTACTGACTGGATGATTAGAGTACCACAAGGAGAGTGCGTGGTGAATTTATAAGTGCTTGGGTATTGGCGGAGTGTTTGGATTAGTACATGGTAGTGGCTGGGTGACTGGAGGAGTGCATGGGAAGTGAGAGGGTGATTGCTGGACTGTATGGGTACTACCAGGGGAATTGAAGGAGCGAATGAGAAGTGTGTAAGTGGTTAGAGGACTGCATGAGTAGTGCATAGGGATTGCAGCAGTGCATGTGTTTGTGACTGGGTCATTGCATGACTACATGGGTACTGAGTGGATGATTAGAGTACCGCAAGGACAGTGCGTGGTGAATTTATAAGTGCTTGGGTATTGGCGGAGTGTTTGGATTAGTACATGGTAGTGGCTGGGTGACTGGAGGAGTGCACGGGGAGTGACAGAGTGATTGCTGGACTGTATGGGTACTACCTGGGTAATTGGAACTGTGAATCAGTAGTGTGTAGGTGGTTAGAGGACTGCATGGATAGGGCACATGGGATTGTAGCACTGCATGTGTTAGTGCCTGGGTCATTGCATGAGTACATTGATAGTGACTGGATATTTAGAGTGCTGCAAGGAGAGTGCATGGTGAATTTATAAGTGCTTGGGTTTTGGCAGAGTGATTGGATAAGGACATGGGACTGGCTGGGTAATAGGAGGAGTGCATAGGTAGTAACAGGGAGGTTACTAAACTATATAAGTAGCACTCAAAGGACTGTAGAAGTGCATGAGTTAGTGCCTGGGTAATTGCACGAGTACATGGGTACTGACTGGATGATTAGAGTACTGCAAGGAGAGTGCATGGTGAATTTATAAGTGCTTGGGTTTTGGCGGAGTGATTGGATTAGTACATGGTACTGGCTGGGTGATTGGAGGAGTGCACGGGGAGTGACAGTGTGATTGCTGGACTGCATGGGTACTACCTGGGGAATTGAAGGAGCGAAAAGGTAGTGTGTAGGAGGTTAGAGGACTGCATGGATAGTGCACATGTGATTGTAGCATTGCATGTGTTAGTGCCTGGGTCATTGCATGAGTACATGGATAGTGACTGGATACTTAGAGTGCTGCAAGGAGAGTGCATGGTGAATTTATAAGTGCTTGGCTTTTGGTAGAGTGATTGGATAAGGACATAGGAGTGGCTGGTAATTGGAGGAGTGCATAGGTAGTAACAGGGAGATTTCTAAACTGTATAGGTAGCACTCAAAGGAATGTAGAAGTGCATGAGTTGGTGCCTGGGTAATCACTCAAAAGATTGTAAAAGTGCATGAGTTAGTGCCTGGGTAATTGCATGAGTACATGGGTACTGACTGGAAGATTAGAGTACTGCAAGGTGAGTGCATGGTGAATTTATAAGTGCTTGGGTATTGGCGAAGTGATTCGATTAGTACATCGTAGTGGTTGAGTGACTGGAGGAGTGAATGGGGAGTGACAGGGTGATTGCTGGACTGCGTGGGTACTACCTGGGGAATTGGAGGAGTAAATAAGAAATATGTAAGTGGTTAAAGGACTGCATGGGTAGTGCATAGGGGATTCCAGCAGTACATGTGTTTGTGACTGGGTCATTGCATGAGTACATGGGTACTGAGTGGATGATTAGAGTAGTGCAAGGAGAGCACCTGAGTGAATTTATAAGTGCTTGGGTATTGGCAGAGGGATTGGATTAGTACATGGTACTGGCTGGGTGACTAGAGAAGTGCATCGAGAATGACAGGGTGATTGCTGGACTGCATGGGTAGTACCTGGGAAATTTAAGATGTGAATGAGCAGTGTCTAGGTGGTTAGAGGACGGTATGGATAGTGCAGAGGTTAATGTAGTAGTGCATGGAGAGTGTTTGGGTTACTTAATCTTACCTTTACAATAGTAGATATGAAAGTCTTTGAAACAATTTTTGCAGTTGTATTTTATAATTTACATTTTAAAAACTTTCAAACTTTAGAATTTTGGCCTGTAAAAGAGAAGAAAAAATACAGTTATAACATATAATATTATAGTTTAAACTACACAACATAATTTTACCAGTATATAAGATATTCAGTTTGCCTTTTTTGCTGTTCTCAGAATCTATTGAATTTCACCATAGACAGTGATTTCAATATTGCTCATCATGCAACAGTGGGCAAAAAAATACAATCAATAAGATTGTTAAAAAAAAACAAATCTGTGTCCAAAATATTTATAACAAAGTCAACTGTGTTCACATTTCCTAAAATAAACATCTTCAATAACATTACAAATAATACAAATATTATCAAATGGTTCTTTCTAAGACAATTTTCTAAATACAATATCAAAGAACAGAAACGATAATTGAATCAGCAATTCTTCATATCTTCCCTATAGTCTAAATGATGTTCTTTAAAACATTTGCAGTGAGAATATCCAAAATACACTTGTTAATTCATATCGATATCTTCCCACTAGGCTAAATGATATTCCTGAAATCCTTTGTATTGAAATTATCCAAAATAATGTCATTAATTCATATTGACATCTTCCCAATAGGCCGAATGATATTCTCAGAACTTTGGCTTTAAAAATATTAGGTATGAATTTGGTAATTCATTAGGCAACCGATATTTGAAAACCAAATGGGCATCATTACAATGTGTCCATCCTTTATTGCACTTTAAATAGACAGTGTAATGTCCAGATGTTGTAGAAGGTCCATCGTGGAAAATAATTGCTACTGCTACGAACGTTCTTCCTGATATTGATAGTTGACTTGCTACAAAAATTTTTATTAAAGTTTCCAATTTTCTTCCATCTGCTCTACAACGTTGTATCATTAAAATAATATATTGTCCAAATCTTTCTATAAAATAATGTTGATAACATTTCTGATTTGCAGTGTCTACACTCCATATTTTGATTAGCTGATTTAACTAATTTGTTAAAAGACACTGTTTGACAATCTGGTATTGCCAAATATATGAATCTTTCAGTGTCTATGTTAGTGGTAGAAGTAAATGTACAATTTTCACATTCATGTTCCCATCTATAACGAAGTCCAAACAGATTTTCAATTTGTATTCCTTCATCCTCCAATACTGCATGCATAAACATAAGAAATTCCTGAGCATCTTGCTGTACATTCTGTGTAAATTGTGACGAACCAGAACATATATCCAGAAGATTCCGAATGCCAGAAACACTTTGGATTTTAGTTTTATCAGTTCTCAATTTTTCAAAAATTGAATGCAACAAGGAACAAAACCTTTTTTCTCGATTCTCCGTAATTTGCTGTTGGAGATTTTCTAGAAAAAAATATGACATTCACCACTACATTAGCAAAGCAGTTGATACCTGAACTATTTTCTAACTGATATCCTATAATTTCTTCAACAGTGTCCTTTTTCTTTTTGTTTGCAATCTCAACATTCTGTTGATTTTTTTTCTTCTTTTCAACTTCACTACACACATTGTCATATCTTCGTTTTCGACCTTCTACACGCTTTTCAAATACAGGATATTCACCTAAGTTGGGAGCATACAGTCTTCTTAACCGATTATACTCTCTTACACAATTTGCATCTGCACTAATCTTTCTCTCATCAAAATCAATCAAATGCAATCCAGATAAAGTTCTGACTCGGGATAATGCAACATATGCCATACCCTCTTTAAACACGGTACTTCCAATGTTTACCAAAGCCCTGTCTACACTTAAACCTTGAGATTTATGAATGGTCACCGCATATGCCAAAGAAAGAGGAAACTGTTTTCTACGAACATACAAATCCTTAACAAGCAAAAAACGAACAGAACAACGAGCAATCTGTTTTACTTCTTCAATCTGATCAAATTTGATTTTCAAATATTCAATTCCATCTCTATTTTGATAATTAACAAAATCAACAACTTTTCCCATTGCTCCATTTACTAAACCTTTTTCCACAACCAAATTACGCCGTAAAATTACCCGACAGTTTACACATACATATAAATTCTTTTCTAAACCAGCAGTTTTAGATATAGATTTTTCCAAAGAATACAATTTTGTTTTTAATTTTTCCGACAAAATAATAGTAATTCCTTCATGCTCTATTTTATCAATGGCTTCCATTTTTATTATTTGTTGTTTTACCAGCTTTAACAGTTCTTCATTTAATTGAGAACACTCTCGCAGTGTTGGCATTAGGCAGATTATAGATTTATTTTCTGCAATTTTTTGGTATCTTTTTTCTGGAACTATATTTTCATTTGGAAACAAGTTTGTAAGTAGCCGACTTTGCAAAGCTTCTTTGCCATGTTCTGTCAATACTCCAATTCTTATATCTTGAAGAATGGTTCCATAATCTTCATCACTTGCCTGTCGCATATTTTTAATAAGTTCTTTGTATTCAAAATATGACCAAATGTTCACGTTTCCAACACTTCCCAAAGACTTTCTGGTGTCTTCATGCACAAGTGTTTTAAATACTGGTTGCCCTTTTACAGGAGTAAGTTGTAGTAGATCACCAAAAACTATCACATGTTTTCCTCCAAATAAGACATCGTATTCTGTTTTTAAAATTTGCTGCATTCTTAAATGCACAAAGGCAAGCATTAAGTTTGAGACCATGCTCACCTCATCAATAATCAGAAGTTTCATTTTCTTTAGCACTCTTGAAACTTCATAACAAGCTTCTCCAGATAGCTTGTGATATTCCAATTTGTTTTCATGCTCTACAGGTAGCATTAGTAAGCGATGTAATGTAATTCCTTTAATGTTGTGTGCTGCCAACCCAGTTGGAGCAGTTACAACACAAGATAAATGTGAGTCAGTGGTTTTCTGTAGATAACTGGTCAAAACTTTAATTAAGAAACTTTTTCCTGTACCAGCTTGACCACTGACATACATTCGGATAGGTTGAAATGATGTGCATGTGCATTCTTTTTTCTCATGAAGAAAACCATGGTCGATCTGTTGTCTCGTTTGTTGATATATTTCTTTCTGTTCAATATTTAGTTGTTCTTCCAACTTCCCTAAGTCCATAATATCATGTTGAGCTTGATGCATTGCTGTTTCCACTTCACTCATGGCAATTGCTGCTTCATTTTCCACAATTGGTTGTCCTAGTGGATCTTGACTCAGTGGAACAGAGCTTTGACTATCTTGAGAACTGTCTCTAGCAATCTCAGCTACAATAGTAGCTTCTTGATCAATTTCTTCATTCAACATTTTTAGATAATTTGGAAAAACTGTGCATTTAATGCTATCTTTACATGCATTAAAAGAATCTTCATAGCACTGAAAATCTCCAAGTAATTCCAGTTCGGTACGCCAAGGCTTAAAGAGTTGCAGAAGTGCGCAATAGTAAAATTCCCTTTTATCAGGAGTATCGCAACTCAGTTTCCTGTGATTAATCAGATTTCCTTTGTTATGTTTCACCAAACATCCTTCTGAACCAATCACTGCATATTTTTCTTTATTTATGTTTTCTGTGATATTTCTCTTAAAAGTATAATATTGCAGCACTTCATAGAGACATATGTTTTCAAGATGAGAACTTCTATTTGGATAGTATGTATCCAACATGTTTGTCTTAACAATATCTGTGCTTTCCGGTTCATTTAATGCTAAATATTCGATTTCTTGTACAGATTTAAGTACTCGATTTCGTGTTGCAGCAAGACCTAGACTAACCCAAATTATTCCTCTTGACTTTGAATATAAACTTGCAGAGGACAAGCGATCTGAACATTCGTAGGATCCAATCTCTCGATGGGACAGCATCTTCAAACTAAAGCTGTACAATTTCTTACTAAGAATCTTCTCGTGGGAAATTTCTTCTCACATTTCTTTCAACTCCGTCTTTTCTGATTTTGTTATGTATGACGTGACATACCGAGCAACAGCAATGGAATTATCTGCAACATACTGGATATCCATATTAGCATTCCACATAGACAAAAGAACCGGATTATAATCATTAATATACTTTGATTCTTCATTTCTTTTTAAATTGTAAGTATTTTGGGGAGATTTTCTAGTGATGGTATGTCTCACTGCTGACATAAAACTGTTCACTCTTCCTTTAGATATTACTGGACGTGGAAATCCAAAACGACATTTGGTATAAAACTTTTCCTTCAACTTGTATTTCCGACGACAGTATTTCCCACATCGATGACTTTGAAATCGTAACACTTGTTGCCTTAAGGTGTTTTCTTCTCTTGTTTTTGGTATAGCACATGTAACATAGTCTTCAATAAAAGATAAAACAGTCTCATCCGAATCAGTTCCAAATTTGGGTGCATCCTTGATCCATAAAAGCATATGTATATGAGGAGCACCTCTAGCTTGATATTCCTTTCTCCAAAAGAAATCAATAACTTCTCCAAGAGGAGGATTGTTTTTATTGCAGATAAAAGACATCATAGCTTGAAACCTATGATTAAAATATCTGCACACATTTACAGGATCCAAGGAACACAGTTCTCCAGGTGTTTTGAATTCAATATTTTTAATATTTGAATTTGCTTCTCGAAGAAATTGAAGTAAATCGTCCCATGCGTATTCAGCACAGCTTAGCGTAACAAACCACGTAGGAGTTCCTAAGTTCCTTAGCATGCATTTAAGTTCTCCATGACGATGATACCAATACTCATTAGTACCACGCTGACATGCCATCAAATTAATCAATTGAGATTCTAAATGATCATCTCTCTCATGTACTTTGTCCATGAATTCCGTTGCAGAAACATTTTGAAGATGAACTCCTGTTTTTAATATGTGGTTGACTGCATATGAAAGTCCAGACAAGTCACTTTCAAACAAAAGATGAAATATATATGGGATACATTGTCGAAATCTTGGATCTTCTGAGTACAATCTTGTTGTCCGATATTCTGATGCGGGAATCTGTACTGGTCGTTCGTCATATCGTCCACCTTTTCCAGTGGGGAAGAGCTGTGGAAAACAACGAGCTTCCAAACTTTTTTCCCAAACACTCATGGGAGACCCCTTCGCTTTCTTCATTTGGAATAATTCAATAGTATTCCCCATCACTTCTTTGGAATGTAAAGGAAGTACACTATAATGTTCATACATTTCTTCACTTTTGGACCTGTCCACTTTCTCAATTTGACCACTTGACATTTCACTATCATCTCCTAAAACTATTTCTACTTCTTACACATACACATTTTTGTAGTAATCATTGTTTTTTATAAGATACAATGTTGCCTTTTGCACTTTGCTGACATCTACTAATTCCTGCCAGGTTTCTTACTCTTTGTAGGAACACCATTAACTAGAATAACTAGTGGTTCAGTTTCTTCTTTCTCTACACCAATAGTTTCAATATTTTTTTTTAAATCTAGAGGTAAATATACAACTCTTCCTTTTAATCCTCTCTGTACATCTGTGGGAGGCAACTTACCTGTTTTAGGCTCCATACGAACAATAGCCTGAAACGGGTGCACAGATTGAATCAGAATAGACTCATACGTGTTTAAATCTACCAGTTCTGGCGGAATAGCTACCAACTCTAGATTATTATGGACAGCTCTAGCTGGCATTTTATTGTCCTCTAATTTATTATAACAATATTTACAAATACGTTGATCAGTACCCAAATCAAAGCAATCCTCTACCAACAAATAAGTTCCAAATTCCTTCCACTTATCATTATTTTCTCTTTCACTTTTTAAATACAGATCAACATTCCTAGTCTGATTTTTATAGTGAGTTACGTCGACAACAAATACAAGCATAATTTGGTCTTTCACACGAAATTACCTTAAACTTTGTAATTTCTTCTTCAAACTTCTCAGTACTACTGTTTTCCACGTCTTCTTCAACACCTACTTCTATCAATGTCTCACTTTGTCTACACTCTTCTTCAGGACCAAAGTAACGAAACTCTATTTCATCACAAACTTTTTTACATCTGATACTGACCCATGCAAAAGAGCACTGTTTAACTCATTTAAAAATATTGCTGGACTTTTTGCGTAATACAATCTTCTGACTAACTTCCGCATTTGAGAGTGATGTACTGCTAACATTCTAAAATGATGAAAAACACTTTGACATACTTTTCTAGATAGACAAGCCAGAGAATGACCTTGCAAACCAGTATTTTTTCTCACTCTGCAAGGATCTAGTCCTTGCAACATCTTAATCTTTTGTTTAACACTTTTTTTACAATACTCTCGTAAGAAATTGCGTAAAATATCAATAGACTCCTGTCGTATACTACACATACTACTACAATCCCAAGTATACACTGGGGCTTTACTACGTCTCCCTAGAACTTCATCAGCTATCACTTCTTCTACATTTCTAGGAACCATCTTTTCTTTTTCAATTGGACATCCGTTCTTCACTTCATATGCACGACCACTGGTTTCAACTGCATACACTAATGTATTGGTTTGAAAATAGCTCTCTTCATTAAAAAAAGGCTCTGAACTTGAACTGTGCTTCCATTCCCCCAAAACAAAATCACAAAAGTTAGTCCTGTTAATTACTCTCTTCTTTTTACTTTTGGACTTCATAAAATGTATTGGCTTATCTAATGATCGAATCCTGTTTAAAATTCAAATGAATAATTTCCTTTTTAATTGAAAAGCCTTTTCAACAATAGTTTCAATCTGTTTCTTCTTTTTGTAAAATACTGATCTTTTTTTATATTTCTTGACATCTTTTAATAAATTAAGTACTACTCTATTGTGAAACATTTTTTTCCTTATTTCATGAAATTGATTGTTTCTCCTTTTACCATAGATTGTTTTTTGAAAACATGATTTCGCATTAATTTCTCCTTTTTTCTTTCCATTCTTCTTTGCTGTTGAGGTATTCTTTGTACTTTCTACATTGTGCAAACTGTTTCTTGTCTTTGAAAGTCTTTTAATAAATTCTTTTGTTCTCTTACCGCAAGACTTTTTCTTTTTTCCCACATGTTGTACTTCTTCTAATTCTTGCTGTTGTCTTTTCTTCAAATAATAGTCTTTCTTTTGTTGTTTCCTCTTTACTGTTTTTTTAGTCATGATAAGTCTTTTTTAATAATGCTGAAGAATATCTGTAAAAAAAAAAAATGTAATATTATTAATATAAATCTATAAAATATACCAATCTATTACTAAAGAAACACATTCTACATAAGAACCATTTAAGCGCTTTGTTTGATATCACAATACATTTACTGCAGTACATAGGTACTAACTGGATAATTGAAGTAGTAAATGACAAGAGTTTAGCTATTTAGAGGAGTGCATGGGCAGTGCATAGAGAATTTTAATAGTGCATGTATTAATACCTGGTTCATTGCATATGTACATGGGTAGTGACTGGTTGATTAAAAAACAGTAAGGAGACTGCATGGTGAATTTATAACTGCTTGTGTTTTGGTGGAGTGATTGGATTAGTACATAATATTGGCTGGGTGATTGGAGGAGTGCATGGGTAGAATAAGGAGAATTACTAAACTGTATAGGTAGCACTCAAAAGATTGTAGAAGTGCATGAGTTAGTGCCTGGATAATTGCATGAGTACATGAGTACTGACTGCATGTTTAGAGTATTGCAAGGAGAGTGCAAGGTGAATTATTATTGCTTGTATTTTGGCGGAGTGGTTGGATTAGTACATGGTATTGGCTGGGTGATTGGAGGGCTGCACGGGGAGTAACAGTGTGATTGCTGGACTGCATGGGTACTACCTGGGTAATAGGAGGACTGAATCAGTAGTGTGGAGGTGGTTAGGGGACTGCATAGATAGTGCACATTTGATTGTAGCAATGCATGTCTTAATGCTTGAGTCATTGTACAAGTACATGGATAGTGACTGGATACTTGGAGTGCTGCAAGTTGACAGCATGGTGAATTTATAAGTGCTTGTGTTTTGGCACATTGATTAGATAAGGACATGGTACTGGCTGGATGATAGCAGGAGTGGACGGAGAGTGACAGATTGTTTGCTGGACTGCATGGGTACTATCTGGGTAATAGGAGGACTGAATCAGTAGTGTGGAGGTGGTTAGGGGACTGCATAGATAGTGCACATTTGATTGTAGCACTGCATGTCTTAATGCTTGAGTCATTGTAGAAGTACATGGATAGTGACTGGATACTTGGAGTGCTGCAAGTTGACACCATGGTGAATTTATAAGTGCTTGGATTTTGGCGCAGTGATTAGATAAGGACATGGTACTGGCTGGATGATAGCAGGAGTGGACAGAGAGTGACAGAGTGATTACTGGACTGCATAGGTACCACCTGGGTAATAGGAGGACTGAATCAGTAGTGTGGAGGTGGTTAGGGGACTGCATAGATAGTGCAAATTTTGATTGTAGCACTGCATGTCTTAATGCCTGAGTCATTGTACAAGTACATGGATAGTGAGTGGATACTTAGAGTGCTGCAAGTTGACAGCATGGTGAATTTATAAGTGCTTGTGTTTTGGCACATTGATTAGATAAGGACATGGTACTGGCTGGATGATAGCAGGAGTGGACGGAGAGTGACAGATTGTTTGCTGGACTGCATGGGTACTATCTGGGTAATAGGAGGACTGAATCAGTAGTGTGGAGGTGGTTAGGGGTCTGCATAGATAGTGCACATTTGATTGTAGCACTGCATGTCTTAATGCTTGAGTCATTGTACAAGTACATGGATAGTGACTGGATACTTAGAGTGCTGCAAGTTGACAGCATGGTGAATTTATAAGTGCTTGGATTTTGGCACAGTGATTAGATAAGGACATGGTACTGGCTGGATGATAGCAGGAGTGGACAGAGAGTGACAGAGTGATTGCTGGACTGCATGGGTACTACCTGGGTAATAGGAGGACTGAATCAGTAGTGTGGAGGTGGTTAGGGGACTGCATAGATAGTGCACATTTAATTGTAGCACTGCGTGTCTTAATGCTTGAGTCATTGTACAAGTACATGGATAGTGACTGGATACTTAGAGTGCTGCAAGTTGACAGCATGGTGAATTTATAAGTGCTTGTGTTTTGGCGCAGTGATTAGATAAGGACATGGTTCTGTCTGGATGATTGGAGGAGTGGACGGAGAGTGACAGTGTGATTGCTGGACTGCATGAGTACTACCTGGGTAATTGCAGGAGTGAATCAGTAGTGTGGAGGTGATTAGAGGCCTGCATAGATTGTGCACATTTGATTGTAACACTGTATGTCTTAATGCCTGAGTCATTGTACAAGTACATGGATAGTGAGTGGATACTTAGAGTGCTGCAAGTTGACAGCATGGTGAATTTATAAGTGCTTGTGTTTTGGCGCAGTGATTAGATAAGGACATGGTTCTGGCTGGATGATAGCATGAGTGGACGGAGAGTGACAGTGTGATTGCTGGACTGCATGAGTACTACCTGGGTAATTGCAGGAGTGAATCAGTAGTGTGGAGGTGGTTAGGGGACTACATAGATAGTGCACATTTTATTGTAGCACTGCATGTCTTAATGCCTGAGTCATTGTACAAGTACATGGATAGTGACTGGATACTTGGAGTGCTGCAAGTTGACAGCATGGTGAATTTATAAGTGCTTGGGTTTTTGCGCAGTCATTACATAAAGACAAGGCAGAGTGATTAAAAGAGTCCACAGGGAGTGACAGGGGGATTGCTGCACTGCATGTGTAGTGCTTTGGAGATTTTACCAGTGCATAAGTTAGTGCATGAGTCATTGCATGAATGCATGGGTAGTGCTTGGATAGTATCTGGGTGATTGCACACTATAGAATCAGTAAATCATTTCTCATGTACTTATAAAATCATATATTCACTACCTTTGCACTCCTGTAATCAGTCAAGCACCTCACAATAATTCAGTAAATATACATACAACTATATAAATACAATCTGAACACATACATGAGTCATTACATACTATCTAGTTAAGTAGATAACTACAACATCCCAGAAAGAGTAAAATGTGGTGGTTTACTTTTGAGCTACATTTTCACCATTAAATCTAGAAATATACGACATCATCAAACTATACCTCTCAACAGACTTAAGGAACAACACTAATAAACAACACCTTTTATAAGCATTTCTAAAACCACACTTTTATTATACATCTTCACATTATATCTAAAATTATGTGGCATCATTCAACTATACCTTAGCTCAAACTACAAAAAGAAGCATAATTAATAACTCCTTATTTCACCATTCTGTCTTAAAACATATGGCATCATTTAACTTTACCTTCTGTACAAACTAAGAACAAAAACTTAATTATTAACACCTTATATGATCATCTTTGAAACAGCACAGATGTGCTACATTTTACCAAACTAACTATAATTATGCAGTATCATTAAACTATACCTTTGTAGAAAGAAGAAAAAATGATGCCTAATGAACTACACTTTATATGAACATCTTTGAAAATACACATTTGTAGTGCATGTTCAACCAACTTTCAAAAAATAAGAAGGATCATTCAGCTATACCTTTGAACAGACTTAAATATATATATATTACTGTCATTACTGCTTTTTAAACAAAGTTCAAGTACATTAAAAATAATCCCAATATACATCTCTACATTTAATAATATATTTCAATCAACACAGTTTTAGAATAATGTCAAATCTATTTTAAATAAACCTCAAAAATATATAACTCACCTTTTAAATAAATCTGTTGAATGAAAAATCTCACACACTGAGACAGGATTTTCTTTTACACACATTCAATATAAATCACCAGACTCTGGAAGGTGAAACCAGCAATGGCAGGGTTTCCCTCTCTTTTTCCATACAAGTACACATAAGCAACAAATGACATTGCTTCCCAGAGATTTTCAAATTATAAAACACATTTCCATTGGTCAAAAATAATATCCCTTATCAACTGACTTCTTTACCCCTTCTGCTTAATGTCAGTTTCCATATCAACAGGTCCTGCAACATTCAACTTAACTGACAGGTCACAAGTTCACCACATAATGTTGCAAATGACAACAGCAGGTGTGGTTGGCTTTGCAAATCATGACCTTATCCTTTCTGCTGTACCTTCCAAACACTTTTTACTAACCAATAAGAAACTTGCTTTTTAAACAAAGTAAAATGCACCCTATTTTTGTATGTACAATGTTCTTAAACAGCCAATAAAATCTCTACTTTCTTAAAAACACCATTTTGTCCACCATTTTAGATATCTCTCATTCTACCAACTGACTACCTCAGCTACAGACATCTTTTCATTACCTTCAATCATCACTTCAAGATGCTTTTAGTGTGGATTGTTGGGCACAGCTATGTATTCTGGTGCAAAAGGTATGCTGAAAGCAGAGGTATTGACAAAGACCTATCTTTGCAAAATGTAGACCTTAAATGGATTGGACAGAGAGGATTAAAGTGGCACCAATTGATGCCTTTGGTTAAAACATTTTTGCATCTCCAACCCCTGACCTCATGATTGTGCACTGTGGTGGCAATGACCTAGGCACATTGACTGGGGTAGGTCTGGAAATGCTAATGAAGGACACCTTTGCAGAATTCATGTTGCTTTTCCCCCAAACTGCCTTTGTATACTCTAACATATGCCAAAGACAGAAATGGAAGTGGTCCAATCAATTTTGTCCTCAGATTGAGAAAGCTAGAAAAAATGTCAATAAAGCTGTTTCTGCTTACCTCAGAGACCATAGAATGGGCTCCATATATAACAACAATCTACGTTTCCATATGGAGGGCATCTACAGGAGTGACGGAGTACACTTCACTGACGAAGGAAACAGAGTGTTTCTCAACAACCTAAAGCTCTGCATCCGCACTTACATGTAGCTGCAAGAAACTCTTAATTAACACAAGGGATCTTTTTAGAGCCACCCAATAACCCAACATATAACTTAGGTTTATATTAAAAAAATCTTAATTATTTTTGCTAGGAGTCGCGCACCCAGCGCGACCGAGAGCCGCGCACCCCTCGCGTTCACACCAGGGGCTGCGCTGAGCGTCGCGCACTCCTCGCGTTCACACTAGGGGCCACGCTAGGGTCGCGACCCCAAATTAAAAAAAATAAATAAACCTTCCACTTTCATTAATTAACAATCGCCCCGGGGACCCCATTCCCCGGGGCATGCCCAAATATATATATATATTTTTAAATGAAGGAGGGGGCACTACCACCCCCCTCCCCGGCCATTTTGGGCCCCGGGGACCCCATCCCCCGGGACCTGGCCTCATGGTTAGGGATTTACATGATTAGTGCAAGGTGGAGGTGTTGGTCCCCGGGGCGTGTGGGAGGGCTCGAGCCCCCCCACACTGGTTTAATATATATTTAAAAAAAGAAGCCCCGGGGGTGGCGGTCCCCGGGGCTTGGGGGCCCTTGGAGGCCCCCCCATATAAATTAGGACAATGCCCCCGGGACTTGGCCCACCCGGGGGCTTATAGAAAACAAAGCGCGGGAGCCCGTGCTTCGTTTTTTTTTTTATAATTTCGGCGGGATTCGCGACTCCGACGTGATTTCCGCTGAAATTATTTTAAAAAAATGCTTTTTAGGCCCTGGGGGTCCTTGTGGGACCCCCTGAGCAGGCCTGGGGGGTCAGGGTGTTTCTACCCTGCCCCCTTTTCTTCACTTTTCACTTTGTTTTTACTGTTTTCTTGTGACTCGAGTCACAAGATGGCTGCCAACACTTCCTGGTTTGGAGTGTTGGCAGCCAATCACAGTGAAGCTCGTGGTCGGGAGGGTTCGCGAATCCACCGCATCCCTATATATCGAAACTTTTATTTTTTGAATTTCTCAGCAACTACTAAACGGATTTACACCATTTAAAAAAAAGGACGCTTTCTGAACTAAGCACTACCTTTTTGCCAAATTTGGTTTAATTCCGTTCAGCAGTTCGAGCTGTAGCCGTGTCGAAAGTTTCCTATGGGAAATTGATTTTCCGACCCCTATTTTTTTAATTTCTCAGGAACTACTGAACGGATTTACACCATTTAACAAAGTTTCCTATGGAAATTAACATGGAGAAAACACGTTTTGGGACCCCCCTTTTTTCTCGGCTCCCGCTTTGCGAATCACCCCAAAACTTTCAAGACAGGAGCTGACCGGAGCGCCCCACTAGTTTTGAAAGTTTCGCGAAGATTCGTCAAACGACGCTAAAGTTATTGGGAAAACAAAAAATGCTTTTCCTATGGAAAATAAGTCCTAACTATAACTATCTACTGGCGACCGCCAGTAGGTAATATATATATATATATATATATACATCAAAGATTGCCCTGAAGCAAGGACGCCCTACGCAGATGAGTGCTTTCACCAAAGCTTTTATTTTCGAAACCGGCATTAAAACTCCAACAGCAAAATCCCTTACGCGTTTCAGAGCTCAAGGGCTCCTTCGTCAGAGGGTGACGCTGTGGAAACTGACGAACTCGCTGGGGCGCCATTAACTGCATGCACATATCCAGCCCGAGTGGGCCTCACAGGTGAGTAATATTTCAGGCATGCTGGAACCCGTAGTGGGTTCAGTTTCAGTCCAGTGTCATTATTAAAACAAATACAATGCCCAAGTGGGCTGGAGTGAAAACGCCAGTTCCCTTTCACTTTGCTCAGCTGCGCCTGAAGGTCCGATTTTTCAAACCTCTTGGCCCCATATTTCAGTCCATGGTGGAGCATCCTTCTCGGTTTTATTTTGGCAAAGAAACAGTATATTATAGAACTAGGATGAAAAAAACATCAGCAAAATAAAGGGAGGAAGGTGCTGACTTTGAAGCTAGGGATCAAAGTTCAAGTGCCTACAACTGTACATAGTTAAAAAAAATTGCACACCGTCAAAAGTAAATTTTAGCCACAATACATTGACACCCAGTACACTGAAAAAATCAATTCCCAATATATTTATTACACATCGCGAACAAAAGCAATATTGTGGAAAATAAATAAAAAAATATAACACTGATAACTTTCACTTCTGCATTTTATAGAAGACAAACAGCATATTACATATTACTCCGGGTCGAGCCAGCGCTATGTAAAACTTTGCAAATAATACCGCGGTGCCCGAGCAACTTTGGCTGATGCCCGGTGGAGCTGTCATATGCAGCTATAGAGGAGTTTGATTCTGGTTCACCCCTCAGCCGGCACCTACCCAGCCGGACATCGGACATCGTTTTCCTCGCCTCCCCGTTGTGTTTTCCTACCTGCATTCCCTACCCCCGTTTACCATTCCCCCTCTACCTCTTCACTCCGCATAAGACGTGTGTATGCGCTAATAATTCTCACATTATTGTGTAATTTCATGTTTTGTTTTGTTTTCTCCTATGTCTATACTTGTCTATGTAATTATGGAACCTGTAACTCACTGATCCTCATGTAAAGCGCTCTGATACCTCCGGGTCTAGCCAGCGCTATATAAAACTTTGCAAATAAAAATTAAATAAATAAATAACACACCAGTTACAAAGCACAGTCTCAAAAAACAGTGCGCAGAATAAAGAAAATGTATGAAAACTACAACAGAAGTAGGTTTTAATTTAACAAAAAAACAGCATGTTAGCAACAGAAATACATAATTGTGAATAAAATCCAAATTGAGATTTCCTAGAAAAGGAGTCTTTTGAAGAAAAAAAAGGGAGGTTATGTATATTAAGTGTGGTTACATCATGTTGACTCCAAAGCAGGGAAAGCATAGTGTGTACTTTCCATACCTACTTTCTACTCTTGTCTCAATATAAATGTCAAAGTGCATTCTTGCCTCTAATTAGAGCCACAGAATATTTCCAATGTGAAAGAAAGGCGTCAGCGCTTGACAGAAACCAGGCCTTGTTTATGATGCTCATCCATCTCCTCCACCGGGCTCCTTTGTGAGGCAGGCCACATGATCAACTGGAAGGGAGGGAGAGCAGAGAGAGTGGGTAGAGGGGTGCGGGGGAGACAGGAGAGTGAAATCTAACAAGCGTGGTGCTCTGAAAGTGCACTGCGCTGATAGAAACTAAGAGCTCATAGAAAGAGATCATGCCCTCCAGTTCTTCCCGGAGACCAGAGCCAGTCCACAGCTGGGGCAGCTGGGAGGAGCAGGGCAGGCACAGACAGCAGTGCCCCCTGCTCTGAGGCCTGGCTCTGCTGTGAGGCAGGCTGGAACCTGCTGACTGATTGGGAGGGGAAAGAGAGAGCACGGAAATTGGGACAGAAGAGCTGGGTAATGCACAACCATAAAAGTGAAACCAGCGCAGCGCTGATAAAGTATGTCAACAATTATTAAAACATTCAGGGTGGGGGGCAGGAGTTGTTAAGTGCAGGGAACAGAGCAGGCGCCATCCAAACGCTCTGTTGAGCAGGATACAAATGCTGTGTGTTAATTAGGAAGCAAAACGTGTGCCTGGAACAGTAGGTAGGAAAATCTGGTTTAAGAAAATAGTGCAGACAGACCGTAAATGAAACTTACTGAGTAACAACACATGTAAAAAAGACAGTCCTTGTAGGAGGTGACAATAGGAGACAGGGAGGTACTAGGGAGGGACTAATAAGCATATTAACAAATGAAAAGCCAACATTTACAAAGGACAGTCACAAAAGCCAATACAAAATAGGGGCGGAGAGTGGATGCAGCTTCAAATCTATACCTCAATACAGCATGTCTCAAAGAGACAGCGCAATCGCTGTCTATGCGAGACCTAAAAAAGGATAGGAGAGAGGCAGTATTAGAGCTGAGGGACATATTCGAGGAGGATCAGACTGACAATCTTATTCCACAGATAATAGGCGAAGCGTCCGCACTTCCCCCACCATATGCAGGTATGGAGGTGTTCTCCCCGATGCCAGCTATCCCCTCATTAGGATACACCAACCCACTAGTTGAGGGAGCCGAAGGGTCCCCTACCGAACAATGAACTGTTAGGTCCAGGCATGAAAATCTAACAGGCCAGCCGGCCTGGGAAATCCCAGCACCACCCCAGTTTAGTGCTAGTTCGATCCCCCCCCCGTCCGTCGCCTTCTACCCATAGAACCCCAGCGGCGCGGAGAGCATGCACTTTTTCCAGGTCAGGTGAACACACCCGAGTGACAGGGAGATTCATAGCAGTTCTGGACAATGATACAACTAGCGGGGTGAGGAAAAGGATCCCAGTCCTCCGGAATCTAATGACCAGGGTGGGTACTGCCGGACTCGAGCACATAACAATTAAAGGCTGACCCCAAGGGAGAGAGCAGCGAGAGATGAAGGAGAAATGTTTGCACGCCCGTTCTGCAACTTGCTAGCAGACTGGGCTCAGGAGGGGAACCAATTTGACCGGTCCTGGCCTAGAGGAGATTCACGACGGTGCAGTGGTATGGTTATAGGTAAAATGGCGCTCCAAGAATGAGTAGCACTTACACTCTATTTAGATTTCTGAGAAATTTATATGGACGGTGCTGAAAGGTGAGAAGAACCACCAGTCTACCAAACACGTGGTCGAAACCAACATAAACATAAACACAATCCTCAGCACACGTCTTTTAAGTAATATGCAATTATCCAATTTGTTTTAGTCAAGCATAAATGATACAGAGAAATTTTCGAGCTTGGTTTCTTTTCTTTATTCTCTTTGTTCTTGCATCAGCCAACACGTGTTTCGTCGCACAAAGGAATTTTGTCCCGCGACTTTCTCAAGGCTTACAAGAGTCCAAAATGTTCCTTTACCAGTGGTGATAATTCCATCCCACTGGAAAATTAAAATCTATGTTCCGATGTCCACGTCGCATTTAACCGTGGATCTTTGTCATGAGCCAAACCTAGAGCACGTAAGAAGGACGTGTAGGTCCCCACATCAGCGCCGTGTTCTCGAGTGCGAGGAGGGTCATTTGAGCAAGAGGACATGACTATGGCAGAGGATTGCATCAGATACAGGAGGGGAAATCCAGATTGGAATTTCACCTACATGCAGTAATGCCTCATAAGGTGGGACAGAAGGCAAGTACAGGAAAAAGGGAAAGGAAAGATAATAGGAAGACGGAACTAGGACACCACTGCGAAATCCCTGAGCTGGGAGCCGGCAGTCCTGGTCAGAACAGCTGTGGTCACAATGGTGCAGAAGGCGGCTGCAGCAATAAAGGTGCGCCGCAGAGGCTCTGGAAGGACAAAGCAAGTAGTAGCAGCCATTGAGGAAGTAGTACAGAGAACTCCCACAGCCAGGACAGGCTCGTAATTCCCCCTCCGCTCCCAGAACTAGATGAGCCGCAGGGCCAACATGGATCGGTCCTGCACCTGGTGGATGACACACACCCACTCTAATGTGCCCCGTGCTGTCAGTGACCCAACGATCCGAGGAAGAACCCACCGTAACAGTGTTGGTAAATTACACAACTTACAGCTTGGAATCTGCTCCCACTGGAAATACAGTCTACGAAGGATGTGTTATTGTTTAAGAAGAAATTTAAAACATGGCTCTTTGGACAATTTAAACCTCTTTTCATATTCTGATCCAGCGGCTTTCGCGCGGTATACTCCTTGGGGTAGCTGTGCGTGCTATAAAATGCGATCATCATCATCATCCTAATTGACACGGGGCAACAAAGTCATGTCTAAAGAGTCAGTGGACCCGCATGGGTTCTCAGGCACGGTTATGAGGGTCCCCTTCACAAAACCCCTGGAGATAGAGATGGGAGGCAGCCGTGTAAAGGGACAGCTGCTATATCACCCATTATCCCAAACCAATCTCCTAGGAAGAGACTTAATGGGCAAACTAAACAAGACCATTCATTTCTCAGAATATGAGACAATGACTTGCTCAACCCCTGGGGTTACCCCACCAAGACTCATGTCTCTAACCTACCCATATCACACAGACAGGCCGATAAGAGTGACATCCACTGACCTGACGGCCTTCACTTACGCTGTTCTCACAATCGTTGGTGACGCACCGGAACTGCTGAGTCAGAAGCTACAGCTGCCCTGGTAATTCATGTTCCGCTGGTAGAGTCACCATGATATGGAACCCCAAGAGGAGGTGCTGTTTTACTTGGAGGGCGTTGAAGGGCAACCCAAACACGGGGTCCTGCTGGCTACCGACCAAGAGATTGCAATGTGGGCATGTATTATCTTTGTTATGCCCAGTCTCAGTATACGGGAGGTAACTGATGACCAGTTGTTCAGTGAGTGTCCAGGGGCCTCAGAAATTGTCTTTGCCGATTCAATTAAATTTAGGATGAAACTGCAAAATGGGATTCCGTAGCCCATGGCGGTATTAGCAACGTGGCAGGAACAAGACTTTTCAGCAGAACCACCACAGTTATGAGCAAAGGGGCCCTATGATGTGGGGCTCATCAATACGGCCGAACCAATAAGGATAACATTGTGAGAAGGGGCCACCCTACCCCGGGTGCACCAGTAGCCGTTCTCCAAAGAAGTAGACCCCTCCATCATACTAACAACCATACCCACAGATGCTGATTATTTTACCATGGTAGACATCAAGAACGCATTCTTTAGCATGCTGCTGCATCCGGGCAGTCAGTACCTCACTGCATTCACTTTCCAGGGGGTTCAGCTGCTATACTGGAGGTTCCCACAAGGGTACTGTCTTCAATCAAATACTGAGGAAGAACCTCGCCAACTTTCAATCAAACAGCACCCTGATACAGTATGGTGGTGACATCTTGATATGCAGTTCCTATGTCGGCAGGACACAAGAACTCTCCTGACTGCACTTTCCGAGAGAGGGTACAGAGTAGAGAAGGGGAAGATGCAGAATGTACAGCAGGAGGTTAGTTATCGGGCCAACTGACCTCAGAGGCCGATCGGCGGATCACGATGGAACGCGCCAATTCTTTCAGGGCTATGCCACCACCGAAAATTAAAAAGGGTATACAAAAGGTTTTAGGACTATGCAACTTCATCCGGCAGTGGGTCTTTGACTACAGCTCACTCATTGTCCCCTTACTCGAGGCCATGAAAAAGACGAAAGCTGGCCACGAGGAGCTAGCATGGACGCCTAAGATGCACGATGCGTTCGGCAGAATCAAAACAGAAATAACACACTCCCCCATGCTAGGAACGCTCGACTTTAGGAAGGAATTCTTCTTATTCAGCCACAGCGACGGGCGAGGCATGTTAGTAGTTCTAATGCAGGGATACCCCCTGGGGACAAACCCCTTGCATACTACAGCGGGCTCTTAGACTCAGTCATGCAGGGCCATTTCCCATTCAGGTAGGCGCTGGCAGCAGATGCCCTTTGCCGTCGACAAAAGAACCTCCATTGTGATGGGGGCACTGCTGACATTGTATGCAGAACACTCAGTGTTTGCGGTTATACGAGCTGATGCTCTCCAGGTCTTCCTTAAAAATAATATGATGCCATCTAGTGAACCCAGCCACCTTCCTAGCCCACGAGGTTCAGGAGGGGGAGGTGATTCATGACTGTGCCACATACACCCCCAAGGGGATTAGCCAGGCAGAGGACGATCCCATCCTGAACAGCAAAGCATTGTTCATCAATAGTTCCTCCATGATAGATCAAGAGATCAGGGTAAGACACATGGGGGCAGCAGTAGTGACAGCTCGTAGCCACGCACCCTCAGAAACACTGCAGGCCATGCAGCTTACTCTCCTCCCCCACCTTTCAGCACAGGCAGGGGAGCTGGCAGCACTAATCAAAGCCCTTATCCAAAGCACGGGGAACCGTAACAATCTACTCAGATTCAGCCTATATCACCACCATGGTGCACTCTAGCACAGGAAGGTGGTAAAGGCGAGGGTTCCTGAAATCAGCCGGCACACCCATTGCACACAGGGACCTCCTAGAATTACTAATCAACACGCTAACTCTATCTAAACCATGGCTGTGGTTAAGTGTGCCGCCCACACTGGGAGCAAGGATTTCATGTCCCGGGGGGATGCATTAGCCTACCAGTTTATGAAGAGAGCAGCATATGGAACGATGAAAGAGACCCACGTGCTTCCTTCACAACAGGCACCAGAGACGAAACCCTTATATAGAAACAGCAGGGTTGTACTTGAGGGAGTTGCAAAAACAGCATTGCATGACGAAAAGGAGCTATGTGTAGCCAGGGGCTGCACACGATCTCATATATAGACACATACCTACAGGGAAACTCGTCATGCCCCAGAGCCTTGTCCACAAAGTGTTGCCCCAATTACACTCACCAGCACATACAGCAAAAGACAACATGATAGCAAAACTCCAAAATGACTGGTTTATCCCCAACTTTGCCAAAACCATGACAATGTATTCTAATGGATGCACCATCTGCCAATTATACTCACCCAACCCTACACTCAAGGTCGTGTCATCAGCTATCCCAAGACCAACAGGGCCTTTCAGGGCGTTACACATTGACTTTGTCGACATGATTGATCAATGTGATAACTACAGATACCTGATTGTAGTAGTCTGCCCCTACTCTAGATGGATTGAAGCCGGTCTTTGCATGCACTCCGACGCCAAGGCAGCGGTGTTGTTCCTTGTCAGGGAAGTAATACCCAGATGGGGGGTACCTGACGTCATCTGGTCAGATAATAGAAAGCACTTTATTAACTCAATGTTCACTCACATCTGCACCCTTATGGGGATAACTGATAAACTAGCCTCCATGTATCACCCCCAAAGCAACTGCATAATTGAGGGACTCAAAGGGCTGTTGGAAAATAAAATAAGCAAACTTTGCACCAGCCTTAATAAGAAATGGCTCCACTGCCTGCCCCTAGCCTTGTTCGTGCTGCAAAACACACTGAGGAGAGATCACCACCTCACACCACACCAGATCGCAACTGGTAGATTGATGGGGACGCCCATCCCAAAAACCAGGACCAAACTGAGCTCCAAGGCTAGCTTTCAAGCATTAGTGGATGAATTGCATGTATATCTTTCTGAAGTAACCAAACCCACCAAATTCCTATCTAAGCAGGTCCACCACCAGAACACCAAGTGCACCAATGCCAAGCTACCATACCAAGCACCTCAACCTGGACAGGAAGTCTACATTCGAAACTTTGTAAGGAAGTGGAACCAAGCCAAGTTTGAAGGGCCTTACCAAGTAGTTTTAACAACACCAACCGCTCTCAAAGTGGAAGGGAAAAATGCATGGGTCCACCTCTACGATGTGCGCCTGAAGCCTTCCAAGACAAATCCCCCATGAACTGCACCCAGAACTTTTTATTTTGAACTTTTTGCTTCGAACTTTCAAGTAAATAACCCCAATCACCAGAAGATTACAGACGTCTCCCCTGGATCCAATCCCAAGGCCTGCAATGTTAAATAAGTTATGTATTGTTGCACTTCTATGTACCCTCTGTTTACTATGGGTGTTTCCACACCCATTCATCACCAAAGTGCTGCCCAGTCTGATGGGGTCTATCCCGAAGCTATCACCGCGCTTGCATAGGAATCTCTCCCACATCACTTATAATTACACCGAACCCAACACTAGCATTCCACATGCAATACATAGCGCCCTCTTGCACAACATGTGGTATCAGCACATGACCGCCATGAGCTCCAAGACAACAGCCAGGCCATGTTATGTCTGTTCACTGATACCGCATGCAGTAGGCGCAGACAGGCTTTACTTGCCCAAGAGGTAGCCCCTGAAAAAGCAAAATGCCTTTTCTACCTACACCTATGTAGGATTAGGGCCAAGATACAACCCAACACAGTAGAACCCCATACAGTAGTTGTGAATCTGACCCAATAGGAGACCAATCCCACAGCATTGTACCTTTTCACCGTGCCTAGCATTATTCAGACCGAGCAAGATGGGATGCGCAGGATGGGCACCATAGGGGAGGATCCTGTTTGGCCCGGAGACTTTCCAGAAAAGAGATTCATGAGGTAGCAAAACCACCACACCAATGCATGAACATGTCAACTCCCCCTTCCATCTGTGGTCCCAGGGTGGATCTTAACATTTCTAGGGCTGTCTTCTTTAATAACAAATGGACTCCAGACATACAGTTTGAGTGTAGGGCCATCCGCCTCCATGATACAAAGGAAAATGTGTCTCGTACGGGAGGGTTGAGCCACAGCATAAATACCCCATGTCAGGAAATCTGAGATACTGAGGAGAATAGGTATACGTGGTTAGAAGGGAAGGGGCAACCCCTAATTGTACAGAAACTTACACTGTATTCCTTGTGTTTCAGAGGTAAAGGAAACATTCCACTGGGAACAAATGAAAACTGTGGCACAGTACTGCACATTCAGGGCATGCAATGGGGCACTTCCACGCTTATGAATACCTACTGGCAGCATGGCGAGTTTGCCTACTCTCAGTTCATCCCCAGATGGCATAGCCTCTTCTCCCTCATCACCATACACACCGACCCTAGTCATTCCCGGAGATGATCTGTCAGAATTGCACTAACATCCGCTAAAGAAGAAGACACCTCTGTTGCATCAGGCTCGAGAAAAAGAAGTGCTGAGTATTTTGGCCGGGCTCAGTTAAAGGACATACCGCAAGAATTCAGACTATTTTCAGACACACAAACGCAGGAGGGTCCAGACCCTTCTTCAAAGTGCAGATGAAAGTGAATTCCTGCTGGTTACAAATAACCAGGTGGGAATTGCTCAAGATGATGAACAGCACTGAGCTCGGCCTTAATGCAATCAAGGAAGAACTAAGAACCATACACCTCAAGGTGATGCAACATCAATATGTGTTGGAATTAATGACCACAGTGGAGGAAAGGGTGTGTGCAAAGATTGGAGCATCCTGCTGCACCTTTATCCCAGGCAATGATCTTGACAACAGGACTTTAACTCTTGGTATCCAAGCACTGCACCGTTTACAAAGAGACATGCGTGAGGAGGGAGGTGCTCCTGAGCAGGCATGGTATTTGAATTGGTTTTCCTGGCTCACCTGGTGGCTGACTGGACTGTGCACATCACTGTTGCCCGTTTTCATATTTTTATTATTCTTGTGTGGTTTCCTACAATTGGGGGTTTCCTGCTGTAAAAACACAGTCCTCAAACTAGGTAGAATGCAAGTAACTAGGAAAGAAGTTATAGTCAAAATTGAAGAACAACATGTCCCCAATAATGTGACTGCCATGAAGTATGGGTTAGATAATGTAGTTTAAAATTGAACTAGAGTGGAGAATGTTAATATTGATAAAATCGATGCCAATGTTTATAATGATACACTCCCATATACTAGCGAAATCGCATCACTATTAACAAACTCGCCCGTCATGAACTCTCTGTCAACCCCAACTCAGGAATACGTGGTCAAGCAGGCTCTGCGACATAGGCCTGCGGTTACTGATTGACACATCACAGGTGGGGTGGCAAGTAGCAGGCAGAAAAATGGTCGAATAGGATGCTCAGGTCCTTCCCCTCAATAAGTGCAGCGACACCACAATGGTCCAGAGAGATTGACCCCAATAAAGCACGGAGGGGTACGTGCATTCCCAAAACATCATAAAGTCAGATACCACATGAAGGTAGGAACACATAAAGCAAACAAAAGGAGATGATGGACGGAGCGTTGAAACTTTTCAGACACTCACCCCCAGTCACAGATCTGGGTTGAATCCATCATCGCTCTTTAGCTCACTTCGTCACCCCAGTTCAGACCCAGCCATATGCAAATCAGTCTTGACCCTTTTTCTCAAGGGAACAGTCCAGCCCGAACTGCCAAGCCAGGTCTTCCCTGGACTGGAAACATGTACCTTGGGACCAGTTTCGGGGTAACACCCCTCATTAACCAGGCTAGCTTGAATCCAGTGGCAAAGTGAGCAAGGGACCCACGTCTGGGCATACCCTGCCAACTTAGGGCGAACAAAACAAACACAAGGAGATGATGGACGGCGAGCTGAAACCTTTCAGACACTCACCCCAAGTCACAGATCTGGGTTGAATCCATCATCGTTCTTTAGCTCACTTCACCCTCATCAGCCAGAAAGCGGTCCCAGGATGCTTGTTTCCGGTCCAGGGAAGACCTGGCTTGGCAGTTCAGGCTGGATTGTTCCCATGAGAAACACCCTGAACTGGGGTGATGAAGTGAGCTAAAGAACGATGATGGATTCAACCCAGATCTGTGACTGGGGTTGGGTATCTGAAAAGTTTCAGCACTCCTTCCATCATCTCCTTGGGCCTGATTCACAGAACTGACTTACGTGAAATACGTAAAGTTAGTAATTTTCGGTATTCACAGAATACACTTACCAATACTAACTTTATGTCCGCTCCGGGCCGGAGATTCCGGCCCTGTGGCGGAATTTCCGCCTCTGGGCCGGAATCTCCGCCTCCGGGCCGGAATACCCTCATTTAGGCCGTTTATGCTCAAACGGCCTAAATGAGGGTATTCCGGCCCGGAGGCAGAGATTCCGGGCCAGAGGCGGAAATTCCGCCACAGGGCCGTAATCTCCGGCCCGGGAGCGGACATAAAGTAAGTATTGGTAAGTGTATTCTGTGAATACCGAAAATTACTAACTTTACGTATTTCACGTAAGTCAGTTCTGTGAATCAGGCCCCTTGTGTTTGTTAGGAACACATAGCCAATCAGGACACAGCACACACAGTACACGCAGTGATCATGCGCCCCTCATGCCGGACATCTCGGCACATTACCCACTTGCCCACATTGTGTCCACGCAAGGTCGAGGCCCACCTGCATTTGTAATCTGGGGCCTTATTTACGACTCCACAGACAAGGCCCGCATTCTTTTAACAAACAAGGTAGTATTTGGAAGTATTTTTATGATACCCAAAACCTGTATCAAACCTCACTCATATTGATTGTACTTTGAGACAGTCCTCAGAACAGCTTCTGTAACTGTGCTCCTGGCCGAAGTGTTTAATTAAAGCAACTGTTACTGTTTTGACAAAAGCCTCTTGTCTTTTGTTTTTTCAAGGTAAATTCATATTCGAGCAACAATTCTATGTGGATTCTACGCAAGGTAAAAGGGTTCCAGGGCTGGCTGTTGATCGGATCTGAGCCAAAGCCTGTAGGTCATTGTGCTGTACTACTAAAAAACAAACCTTTATTTTATCTAAACAAGATTGTTTCCTCACAAAAGTGGCTATGAGGATTGGATGTGATTAAAAGAGTCCTAACAAGGAACAATGGAAGCCTAGATGACGACCCCCTCCTTGCCAAATAACGAAGAACACAGCGAAGGGAAAGGTGACATGATTTGAAGAGAAAAAGTTCAACCCAGTAAACCCATTTGTGTTATTTGTGCAGGGTTCCGGTAAAGGTAACGCTACTAGTGCGAAAAAATTTTATTATTTGGGGTGCATAGATGAGCTTTGGCCTCCATAATCAAACGGCATCGCGTAGCATTGCTGTCGTTTCACACCCTTTTTTGGTATGTGAGTGCGAAACATTCCTGTTTCCTGTGGCCATTCCACAAAATCTATGGTACACCCTCTTTTCAAAATGTTCAAAACCCAACGATCCATGACATTGTCCCTTCAAGCCTGACAAAAGTGCTGAATTCTTCCTTCCACAGGAAGCAAGTCGAGGGAATGTCACTAGTCAGGATCTTTTCTTATTTGCTCCTTTAGTTTGACTAAATCCTTCTCCGGAGGGGAAGACCTTGGCTGAAATATTTTTCTCCTAAATGATGAATCTGATGAATGGGAGGATCTAGCCGTTTTTTTCCCAAAAGTGCTTAACACCCAATTTTACTTTATAAGGGAGATCGTGCTTACGATCCTTAAATGCTTTTGAAAGCATAGAATTCAATTGATCCCCAAACAACATCTGTCCGTTAAAAGGAAGCTTTAGGAGTGTAGCCTTTTATGCTGGCTCAGCCTTCCATTCTCTCATCCAGAGATTTCTTCTGACGCTTTGACAGCACAAGAAAACCTAGCCATAGCTCTAATAATATTGGACGCGATGGCAGCTATCAACCTGGCCTGTCGTTCCATAGAAGCCAGTAGATCCTAACACTCTAGTCCTTCTTGCATCACCACTGCCAATCTATCAAAATCCCGTACCATAGACTGGGCTAAATAAGCAGCATACATACTGGTTTTTAAGGCCAAATTCTTTGCCAAAAAAGCATTCCTAAATGTTTCAATCCACCTTTGTATCAGTAGCATCTTACGGGGTACAATCCTCTAGATTAATAGGCGTATTCCCAATTAACGTCTCGAGAATTGCATCTACTTTCACAGTATGAGGCAAAATATCCTCTCCTTCCATCAAGTATAACGTTTGCAGGAATTGATGGACTGACAGCTTATCAAGATCCTTCCATTCATCCAGTACCATGTCTCTGATTCTCCCATGGAATGGCATTGCCAGTGTGGAGGGTTTTACATACCGGAGAAAGAGAACCTCTTCACCCTCCTCTGAGTGAAAAGAAGCAAACCCCAAATTATCTCTGACATGAGAGAGAATGTCCCACATCTCTTCTGACATACTTTCCAAAAGATGTGGAAGAAATTTCCAAGTCTGAAGCCACAGAATCATCCACATTGAGTGAATATGGAACTTTGGGGGTATTTGACGCTTGTTTGGTTTGAAACTCCATCACCTTTGAATCCGCCGCCTCAATCATGGCTTGAATCTCCTCCTACGACATGAAAGGAGGAATATTCTTTGATGCCTCCTCCTCCCCCTCCTTTCTGGAATGTCTGGCAGGGTAGGACTTTCCTCAGAAGAAGAAGACGACAAGACATTCCTACTCTTCACCGCTGTCTTGCTCTCCATAGTCAACAGTCACCAATCAACCCCAAAACTTTTAATAAATCAGGATCCCTTCACATATGCACCAATTACTAAACACAAAGAGCAGAAGGTCCAATAAATAAAGAATAGGAAGCTGGCCAATAATCAAACAAACAGACTATGCCCCCAAACTAAATAAATGTCTGTATTCACTGGGTCACTAACCTTCCAGGGACCCATGCAAACCAGCTCCACTTCACCGAAAACAGCTGCCCCAACACGTGACCCTTGGCCCGGATGTGCAGCTCCAGCCGCTAAAGACCACCCCAAATCCGCCTGAGTGTCCAAGCTCACTTCCACATTCCCAAGCCTCGCTCTTGGATTAATGCAGAAGAAACAAGTGACTCTGAGGACCAAGAAGAAGCCCTGCACCTCACCAACCTCATTCTGCCTTCCAGACGGCAGGAACGACGGTCTCCATGGCCCCACCCAAGGAAACAAAAGGTATTGCCAGATGTTGTTCATCACTGACAAAAAATAACAGGAGCAGCTGGAGGGGGAGGTTATATTTGAGGTTGACTTGGGGATTGGTGTCTGAGGAGGCAAAGAGGCCTCATTGGTGCCAAATTCTAGTGTGGGAGGGACTCGGAGGTAATAAGGCAAAGAAAGATGAAGTGATTTTGCAGGATCGCACAATATTGGTCAAATGAGGAAGCTGAGGATAAAAATCAGATCTCCTAAAACCAGCCGACAATTTCAGAATAATACAGTGTCCACAAGAAGGCCATATATAGCAAGAGGTTCTCATTGTGAATGAAATGCCACAATTGTGTGCACAAAGTGCTATGAATCAAGCCATAGGTGAACCTGCGCTATACAACTATTGTGTAACATAATATAAAAACTGATAATGTTGCTTCAGTTAATTATATTGAAGCATAGGAATCATTAAGTGATAAAAGTGTGCAAAAAGCTCTCACACCAAGTCATTCATTGCTTTGCAATTCCTGTGAATTAATACATCTGGCTATTGATCACCTAATAGTAAGAAAGCCATTAGCTATTCCTACTTCATTGCCTTTGTAATCTTATGTTCTGCAACAAGATTTCTGTACATTGTTTAAAAATGACTTGTGTTCCATCATGGGGTGAAAGATTGCGTGATGTAATTCCCTGCATCGTCATCAGTGTCATAGGGTGCATGTTGTCACTTCCTCTATTCTGATTTTCATGAAATCACTTCACTGATATCAAGGTCCTGTATGGATTACAATAGGTCCATCATTGTTAATGAAGCTATTTGATACTCCCTCTTAAGGACAAGCTTGTATCAGCAAGGGCAAGTACTAGTATGACTTTGGCAAAGGTCTGGTCCTTTGCAGGACATCCTGTGAGCGGATTAGCTATGGGAGGGATCCTGACCTTTTCAGAACAGTATTGGAAACAAACTACTATACTCCAGATCTGGATACCTACAATAAGGTAATAGATCAATCAATTGATCACCTGACATTAAGTATACCTTAAGATTTTCCTACGTGTAAATGCTGCTTTATTGTCTTTGTCGTCACTTATTAATATGCTGCGTCAACCACTTCAAAAGAATACAGGTTATAACAATTCTTGCTTTTGATCAGAAACAACAGCAGCTTCATTGGGGTTGGGGCCTATTGAGTGCTTTCTCTAAGGAAAGCTTAGTATTAATAGTGCCTCCTTTGAAAAACAAGCATTGGCATCCCAAACAGTTTGGTACACAAACTACTAGCAGTTTGGCTTTGTCAATAATTGTTTTTTGTCATGATGTTTGCAAAACTTCATTGTTGGGGAAGCTGCCGTAGCCTTTTCAGGCACAAAAAAACATATTGGCTAAAAGTAAAAATATCTTTTGGGTTCAAAAAGCACACCTTGTTATAGTAGTTAAAGGCTTTGGAGGGACGTACTTTGGACCTGAGTCATAAACATACACTTTTGTGTACGTTTACTACTTTTTTGTTATTCACAAACTACAAATTTAATTTTACTAATAGTAACTTTACAACTGTGGGAACTCCGCAGTCGGGCAGAAAACTCAGTATATGGAAAAATATGACAGGTCTATTTTTTTATGTGTGGAGTATCTGCCACAAGTACAGAGTCTCCGTGGCGTAAAATTACTATTAGTAAAATTAAGATTGTAGTTTGTGAACACAACAAAATAGCAAGCTTACTCAAAAGTGTACGTTTACTTTTGTCAATCAGGCCCAATGTGTATGGATGTGCTCCATGTGAAAGGGCGGTCACAGCGAGGTTAGCCAATAGCTGAAGTGGATTCACAAGAAAAATATGAATGACACAGTAATAAACCAATGGATGAAGATGGCTGGCTGAAATCGCCTATTAGTAAGTGTATTAAAATGTAATTTTAATAAAATCAAACGGTCTTGTCTAACCCCATATGTAAAAAGGTGGCAACCTTGTGGATTACTGCTGGAGCACCCAAAACATTTCTTATTCTGATAATTCACTACACATCTTGGGACCTGACATTTTCCAAGTCCATAAACATACCCAATGTCTCCGACCTTCCGACCTGCGAGCAGTCCTGCTTTCTTTCTAAGACCACCCAAAGACAGAAAGGCAGCATCCCTTTCCCCACCAGGACCAAGCGTTAGGAATCCATGAAACGTGCCGCTGCCTGGGGTGATTTACAAAGAGATAACAATTTGTTGGTTTGCCTTGTCGTCCTGCTTGCCTCTGATCTCGTCGATGCGGCTGGTGGGCCTGACACGGGGTTAATTAGCAGAGGCCATGTGTTTATTTTAGGAAGTACCTTGTTATTAGAATAATTAACGATTGTTTTCCATGTCTTCTGCAAGCCTGTTATCATTACAATCGGGATATATAGATCATGATACTATTTTTACATTTAAATGTTTACAGAGGGCGATGGCGTCCGAGGGATAAAATAGTATGTGTCCCCCCCATGTGGTTTTAATGGCAGGGCACTTGCACAGAGCTTTCTTCTCGCAGTATTCAATCACCGCTTCCTTCGTGTGACTGTTTCGTTAGAATAGCAGAACGAAGGTAAATAATAAAAGGAAGAATGCTGTTTATAATCCCCCGAGAATCTTCAAACGGTTTCCTGCAGATGACAGGCGTCTCTGGTGAAGAGCTGTCCGGCCTCGGCTGGCAGTGCTCAGGGGAGGGGGTCCTGTTTACTCAAGCGACAGATGAAAGACATTCACTGCGCCACCGCCGCCATTTTAGGGCAGCCTGGAAAGTGTGGTCGGTGGAGAGCAGAGCATTGCGTTCCGCTGGAAACCCAATAAAGTCCAGGGATTCCTTGGCGGTTTAGTCTAGCGGCGTAGGCACGAACAATTGTTTTTAAATCACTCCTTTTCTGGAATGGCTCTCCCAGATGGAGCCACGGAAGGAGAAGAATGAGAACTGCAGCTCCTCAGCACTAGCTACTCCTACATCACATTTTCATCACCGTTTTAACTATTATATTGTTTACTTTTTATTGCATTTAATGAAACGCTACACGAACATTTTCAACCCCTAATTGTCAGCCAACATCACACTACTGCAAGTATGATGGGCCTACACCAACAAACCTAGGACTCAGATTTACAAACCTATCACACAACGCAGCACAGCACCCAAGCGACGCGTTGCATGAGAGGGTGTGCACAGGAAAGTGCAATATCTGAAAAGATATGTCACTTTCCTGCTCTCTCACTAGCTCTGGCGCAGAATCATGCTGCCTATAGCGCCATGTATCCACCATTGCATCATAGTGCAAAGGTGTCTGCGTGAGTATTGCATAGGATGTGTACGGAAATCCATCCAGTACAAAATAGCATGCATAGACTAACTTTTAAATGTGTCCTACTTTGTACGTGTGCTGTACAGTGCAGCACACATGCAAACTGGGAAAAGTTAGGAGAAATACAATAATTTCTACTTTTTAACGCCTGCTTTCAAGTGGTATTAATTTTTGGAGGAAAACACTGTCTACTATTGCTAGTAGATAGGGTTTTGTGTCAAAAACTATGGGTGCTTACATAGGAACACCCAATTATCACCCAAGGAACGCTCCCTTGATGCAGTGTAACGCAAAACTGTGTTTCCCGCTGGTTTGTGTTCCTTTTCCTTCAAACCAACGCAAATACCAATTTCCGTTGGCTTGTAAATCCTGAAATGGATTTTGCATCAGGTCTGTGCTAAAAAAGTAACGCAAACCAGACGAAAAACCTTTTTACATCTGGCCCCTAATGTTGCTGGCTGAAAAACCAAGACTGACAGAAAGTCGTGTTTATGACATGGGGACACTTCATAGCTAGCAAAGTCTGTTCTCGTCCATGTCAAGGTCACCCACAACACATGCATGAATGTTAGACTAAGCCAGTCTTCCCTCACTGGTTAGTTTTGTGCAGGTGGCACAGGCCACAGGGAGGAATGGCACAGGTCAGGTTAGGAGTGGAGACGTTAGGGGTGGGAAGTGCAGAGCCCGGCTTATTTAGAATGCTGGGGGTCAGGAATTCAGCTTTTCGCTGACTCCATTACCCTGTGGGCAGACAGAGAAAGCTTAGACCCATGCGCCTACCCATTAAGTAAGCAATGAGAACCATTGATTGGCATCATACAGTTAGGGGCATGAATGTGTCTTGGAGATAGGGCAGCAATTGCATTTATGGAAGCTGTAGATGAAGCTGCAGAAAGAGAATTGATATATTTATGCCACTGTAGGACAAGCATAGTATGGTGAGTGCAATAGTGTAGTCAGGATCTTCAGGGGCTGGTGAGTCAGCTGCGAGACTTGAAGGAAGTGACCTGAAAAGGGCCACCCGGGTCACTCACGACCACCTTCTCTGCCTTCCCACAAATGAAGAGTCGGTCAGACAGTAAAGAATACAAACCAGATATTTATTGAGATTACACTGCAGTGGAGCCCAGTCTGACCAGCCTCTCGGGACGGCTGTCGAGGGACTGAAGCCCGTAAGCATACAATTACATTATGTACGTTTGCATAGTCCACAAAGGCACGCCTACTATGGAAAAACACTAGCAGGTCTCGTAATACAATGGGGGTACAGAGCATAAGTTTCGATTCTGCAGCTGGGCACAGGCTATCTACTGCCCAAGGTCATCTGGCCTATTCTCCCTACCAGACGGGTGGGAGAAAGACTCCATCTAACAAGAAAGGTATGCAGTAACGAGGATACTTGCAATTATAGAAGAAAAAGCTCAACATTGGGAAACAAAACTTACCAAGGACCGTTTCTCGAAAATAACTAAGCAGCAGTTTCGATTATCATACAAAATGGTGTCCAGATTGCAAGATGGTGTCGCGAATGCTAAAATATACGAACAGAAGGGCTTCCCAACATTAACAAACCCTCCTGTTAGCATGAGCTAACCATCTATAATCAAAAAGCAAAGCAGAAACATAAAGGAATAATAAAGCACATAGCCTTTTTATGCACATGTCATGTTGTTAATAGTGGGAGTATATTCCAAGAGAAGAGAGGAGGTTTCAAAAACACCCTCATCTATAGCCATGATGTCATCTATTTCTTTCTGTAACATTATTGCAGCATTAGTATCATGAATCGATATCTTCCTCTTCGGAGCCAATACAGAGATACAGTATGTGCAGCACATTGGGAGACATTGAATAAGAACACAGCAAAATACCAATATAACAATGAAATATATTGCTTTTTAGGTCTCGCCTGAGCCAGCGCATGCGCTGCTCTGGCGAGAGTTTTAGTAAGCGGGTTTTGGAAGTGCAAACAGCAGTTTGCTGGCGACCAGCTTGCGTTCACGCGAGCGTGCACGCGCGATCAGGCGCCATATGGCTTCCCTCGCGATTACTTTCACTTTCGCGGCCGTGTCAGTTTCACGGCCGCGCGGCCATTGCTTGTTTCTTTCCCAGGCCACATGCTACTCCAACCTGGCGCCGGTTTCTTGCCAAAAAGTTGCGAGTCTGCCACAAGCTTGGACATAGATAAAGGTTGGCTAAAGGCTAAAAGCAATACTGTAGCCTTGAACATTACGTCAAACAATTGTTTTAATTATTTGCCAGTTCTAATGGACAGGGATTTATTTTTAAAAATGCACTTAGTGCAACGCAATTTTGATTTAAAAGGCTGCACGTTTGTCTTTTTAATCTGTGGCAAACAAAGTTTATTCTCTGGTATGAACGTTTTTGGGGGCTTTCAATTTTAAAGGCACTGAACTAATTGATACATTACTGACTTTGTCCCAAACGTACCAGGCCTTTTATGATCAAAACGCACTCACATTACGATTCAAGGGGAGCTTTATATTACTGTATGTATTGCGGTTTTAATTGTGTACAGACAAACTATATTTAACAAAACTCCCATGGTGGTTGTCTGGTTACATTTGCTGATGAGAGGTTATTAACTTCAAACATACGTTTACCTATTCTTCCATCCGGCATTTTCACTCCCATGGTGAGGTTTTAATAACCTTGTAATTAAGCCCACAAGAGAAATACAATTGTTTTTTAGCCTTCTCTGAGTGTATGAGTCTCTCCCTTCTTCATGCAGTGTGTCGCTATAAAGCAGTGTGTTGATGTGCAATCCCCTTACTCTTATCCCAGCGCTTTACAATGCAGATTCGCCTATGGGCTCATCGCCCAAGACCATATTGCAATCTTCTACACGCGTCGATTTTATCCTCCTTCATAATTTAAATTATTATGTGTAGAATTTTCGTATTTTACCTGACTTGCTTTGTTACATAGTGTGAACTCAAAGGAACAAAGGAATTTAATTGAGGTATTCTTTTCGAGTATGGGGAGATAATGTCATTTGCTGACAATCACAAGTTACCGCTCTAGGTTGCTGCACGCTTTGATGGCACCGCATTCGCACACAGATATTGGCATTTGTTTTATTGTGATAAACATTCCCGCAAGTGCTCGAGGTTGCGGTCTCATCTGTTGGCTTTTGTCCCCTACCCACATTGCCATATTTTGCCAATATGGGTCCAGCACCCCCTCTTGTTTCACACACGACTTAAAAGAAAATGCTTTTAATCCCCTACTGCCACTGTTTACATTTCTTCTGAAATCACTGCATGTGTGTCTCCATCCTGTCGCCGCATTTATTTAAATGTGGTCCTTGTTTCTGCTGCAGACATTTTCGTGTCATCTAATGATCACAGGTTCATGTCCTGGACTTGGCCTTTCATCCTTCTAAATTGGATGAAATAAGGACCAAGTTGAGCTGGTGTATAGTAGTTCTGTCATGTGTACACATTGGCATAGCCAATAGGTCTCGCCTTTGGGACCTTATAAGTGTTTAGCCATGTAACAGTTAATGTTGTTGCACAAAGGATATTGTGCTGCAGAACTAAATACTTATAAGGTCCCAAAAGCGAGACCTATTGGTTATGCCAATGCTTGTTCTAGTAGCCACCCCCATGTTCCAAAAAGGGACCAACTCCAATTACCTGGTTCCATACCTTTGACATTCTCAATAATATCCAAGATATGCTGGGTGATATTCTTTTCTATATTTGTTATGCCCACTACACACTGATCCAAGGAAAGGAGGCAACCCCCTAAAGCGAATAGTTGATCAGGTCAGGGAACAAGGGGGAAAGGATTAGCACAACAACAAATACGAACCCTCTAGACCTATATTTCTTTATAAACTGGCTAACCGGGCTCAGTAATAGGGCATCAGAAAAAGCATTATTCTCCACACCAAAATTGAATAAATCATTCTTTTATTTCATATTGGAAAAAGGGGCGGGCGATGAAATCAGCCCCTAATGGCTGTGCTGAACACTGGGGTGTCACACTCTAGCTGGTCGACGTACGTTTCGATGGAATCTATAAATAATTAATCCATCTTCTTCAGGACCTGTTATTTTCTTACTTATAACGGGTGGATGAAGAGGGGAACCAGTCTGCTAAATGCAGGCTTGATTTCTGTGCTGTTGGAATCTGCGAATCTGGCGATATCACATTTAGTGGCACAGAGTGGTTACAGTTCTAATACTACGTGCGTTCCCGAACGGTCATTGGCTGTATCAATTCTCAAATGAAGTGATTTGTTTTCGTGTTTTTCTCCCAGGCGTTATCCCGCTTCATTAGTTCTCAGTATATGCGTCAAGATGTAACAAGTTTTCAAACGAATGGAGCCTCTGATTTTTCTTATTTCAATAAGAGCAAGAATTGTATTGGCACCGTCCTTCCCACTTCTTTAAAATGATGATATATACGAGTAAATCACAGTAGGACACACGTGCTGTCTGATATGCAGTGCCGCCAGAGAGTCCTTGCACGAAGTGATTCGATCAGTGCTATTGGTGTTGCTCTGGGATGTCAAAGTGTGTGTGTATTGTGTGCAAGGGTGGCAGTTGTAGATTGAGAGAGGTATGTTTGGATGTGGGGATGTGAAGTATGTCTTTGTTTTACTATTTGTAATTTTATTCATGTCGTTATTTATTGTGGCCCAGGAATTATGTTTGTTCTTTGGTACATGGTGCTAACTTTGTGTAAAAAAATTGTTTTCTGAATATTATGTATTTGTTTTGAGTATGAAATATTTTATAAACAAATTAATAAAAAAAAGAAAAAATATGAAATAAAAGAATGATTTATTCAATTTTGGTGTGGAGAATAATGCTTTTTCTGATGCCCTATTACTGAGCCCGGTTAGCCAGTTTATAAAGAAATATAGGTCTAGAGGGTTCGTATTTGTTGTTGCACTACACACTGATCGCCAATAACTGCGCATGCACCACCATTCTTTGCTAAAATAAAGTCCACTGCATATCTAGTCTGTTCAGAATAAATCCTCATACTTTCTAATTGAATAGTGATGTCACGTAATGCTGCTAGTGTGGTATTTGACAATATCTGTAATTTACAGCCAAAATATTCCCGAGCCTTTTCAGTCCTACTCATAGCCATTCCCCCCTACTGTGAAAATGGCAGACAGGATATAACCAAAAGTAATACCATTACTGTAACTGTTGATCTCAATATCTGTTACTCCTTCGCAAAATTCCTTTGTAAGTGTTCTCTTTACCCATTTTATTTGTCTGTGGGCATATTTGCAAGGGACCCCCAGGGGTAGCACCATCCCAAGAGCTACATCAATGGTGCCATTATGAACATTTGAGTATGTTCCATTTGTGTGAAAGAAGAACCCGGGGTGGGCATATATCGGCCTATCATAATCCATAGCTGAATAACGAGAATTACCTGTAATGGTGTCAGAATCTTTCGAACCTTTCAAAGGGAATGTCTGTTTGGATATGATCACCCCCGAACAGTTGATATACAAAATAGTATCAGTATTATTTATGATGGGGCAACAAGCAGGGTAATAGCCAGCTTTTCGGGGAACCGTCACTTCTTTATAATGCCAACCCACCAATGTAATATTTTTTTCTTCGAGATAAATGTTATCACAGTACCTATTATTGTCACAACCGGGGTACCCTATTCCAGTGGGTTGACGATGATACAAGCATGGCCCTGGATAGCCAAAACCAAACTCCCCTTTTACCTCAACAAAATTTGTTGGCTTAGAATATGTATAATTTATCAAAGACAGAGGGTAAGCGGTCCATAAGCTAGTTACAGATTCAGTAGGATAACAAGCAACACCATTACCAAAAAATCTCTTATGAGTATCTAGGAAAACATTATTAGAAAGCATTCTTTTTCGTCTTGGTGTGAAAAAGATACCATTGTCAGAAGTAGGCGAATTACTTGCATTTTCTAACGCCCAAAGAACTCCACAAAGAATAATCATCAGCAGAATAGCAAAAAGAAGGAATAGCACTCTCCACTGCTTCACCCATGATGATCGGGGCAAAACAAGAAAACCTAATGGCTGTTCTTCATCAATCATTGGCCTGCCAAAAAGATGCATGATAGCAGAATGAAAAGGTACTATCAATCTAACCGTAATGAAACTAAGCAAACAATCTTCTTTCCAGCGTCCGTTTTTCTTCTCCTGTGAGCCTCGCTGGCAGGCTCCTATTGTTCATCCACGGTGGTGCTATCCAGCACTTCTCGTTGGGGCTACACAATTGCAGCCCTTGCTGAGGAAAATCCACTTCTTTCAGGATAGGGTACTCTCCCTCCTGGGAAAACACCCCAAACTTATCCTGTCCAGTGTCTCGAACAATGCACCAATCTATCTGTCCCTGCTCTATTGTCCCTATTCTTCATCCATGAAGTCCATCCCTACTAGTCTGACTTTTCCTTTGGTGCACTGTTCCTTTGTCGAGGACGCAAATTGTACTTAACAACTCCAGGAACAGAGGGATCAAGAAACAAATATTCACTTTCAGCGGTATGGGCTGATTCGGATTCAAACACCGAAGGGCAGCTGACTGGAGCTCTTGGCCGGCCTTAACTCAGGTGGCACTGCTTCTTTCAGGACCTCATCACTCTCCTCCTCAGAAGATGCCCATGTTATTCTGACATCGGAGAAAGGAATAAAAAGAGGAACCTTTTCCGTCTCAGAGTCCCCTATACCGTCGATCCTCCACTGGTCATACGGCAGGGGAAGTGGCACCTTCTTAGTATGCGTAGAGTGTATCCAATTCTTCCGGCCGTCCACTTTGACTGCAGTGCGGGTAGCGAGTAGTACTTGAAAAGGCCCCTTCCATCGGGGCTCCAAGCTGCCTTTTCGCTGGAAGTGCTTTATGAGAACATAGTCACGAGGCCGAAAGTCGTGGCCGGGTCCCTCTGTAGCGGATGGCAAGGCAACGCAAATTTTTAGTTAACTCGTATAGATAATCTATCAACAAGGGGTACTCTATCTCGGAAAAGTGACGGGGTCTTGGAACTCCCCAGACATTAGCGGGCCTACCAAAAACAATCTCATAAGGGGACAACCCTGTTCTTGCATGGGCTGTAACTCTCGTTGACAACAAAGCCAATGGTAAAGCATCTGGCCACTTCAATCCTGTACTCTCCTGAATTTTGGCCATCTTTAGTTTGAGAGTACCATTGTACTTCTCAACTAAACCTGCTGACTGGGGGTGATTCGCAGCATGACATTTTTTCTTAACGTGTAAGCCATCGCACACTGACTGGATGACTTTAGAATTAAAATGACTGCCATTGTCACTCCAAATCAAACGGGGCAAACCAAAGCGAGGGAAAAACTCCTTCAAAAGAGATTTCGCCTTCGCTAGAGCTGTATTTTCCTTAGTAGGATAAGCCTCAACCCATTTACTGAATGCACAAACCACCACCAACACATACTTCAAATTGTTCACCCGTTCCATCTCAATGAAGTCCATTTGCAGGACTTCGAAAGGGAAAGAAGGGGGTGCAAAGTTACCCAGAGGTGTAGGGGTCCCCTTCCCTGGATTGTACAACATGCACACCATGCAATATTTTACTAAATGGGCAGCCGTCTTTGGAATATTATCATTCTGCCACACCGGATCGAGCAACCAGCAAATACCCCTAGCACTTTAGTGAGCTGGTCCATGAGCCATAGTAACGACGGGGAGAACATATGCATCTGGCAACATCCATCTCTGTTTCTCTGACTTGTCTATCCAACACCCATCATCATCCAACTGTGCTGTACTTTCTTGCCATATTGCTAATTCCTCAACCGTCGCCTCACTCTGGATTTCTTTCACACTATCTAGTGTGTCCTCAAACATCGTGACTTCCGGCACCCATCTAGGAGGACCTGCTACAAACATCTTTTTCATCTTAGATCGGGCCGTCTCTTTAGCTGTTTGATCCGCAAAAGCATTTCCCTTCCCCATATGATCAGTAATTGCTTTGTGAGCACTACACTTCACTATTGCCAGTTTCTTAGGCAGGGTCAACGCCGACAAAAGTCTATTTATCAAAGGGCCGTGTTGAATCTTTGAACCATGGGAGGTAAGGAATCCCCTCTCTTTCCAGAGCTGCCCAAAATTATGAGCGACCCCAAAAGCATACTGGCTGTCAGTGTAAATATTAACCACCAATCCCTGACTCAACTCACAAGCCCGAATTAGAGCTGCCAGCTCTGCAGCTTGGACTGACTGATAGGGGACTCGTGATGTCTCAACTATCGTGCGCAGTGTTGTGATCGCATAAGCAGCAGTTGTGGTGCCATCTGGTAATTTAAAACAAGAGCCATCGACATATAGTTCCCCTTGGGGGTCGGATAAGGGAACATCAGTCAAGTCTACCCGTCCCTTCGTCTCCTCCTCAGTGCGACCATACAATCATGTATGTCTATCTCCTCACTCTCCGAAGGGAGGGGTAGTAACGGGGCAGGATTCAGAGTGGCACAGCGTTTGATCGTAATATGTGGTGCAAAAGAGTTAGCTCATAGCCAGTCAGACGTGCACTGGTAAGGTCCTGTGTCTTTGTTCTGTTCAAAAGCGTATCCACAGCATAGGGTACCATAACTGTGAGATCAGTGTCAAGAACAAGCCCTGCCGATTGTCGAATAGAGACGGCCGCTGCCGCGGTCTCTCTTAAACAGCTCGGGATAGCTTTCGCGATGGGATCAAGTACAGCAGAAAAATACGCACATGGCCTCTGCTTACCTCCAAAAGCCTGTGTTAAGACAGAAAGTGCACAACCGGCTGACTCGTGTACATACAACACGAACAGCTTGTTATAATCAGGTGTGCCAAGCACAGGAGCCGAGCAAAGCGCAAACTTCAATTGCTTAAAAGCTTGTTGACATTCAGGCGTCCAAGGCAAAGGTTCATGCACATCTTTAGTTGTTAAATATACCAGTGGCTTTGTTAGTAAAGCAAAATTGGGTATCCAATGACGACAATAGGAAGTGATACCAATAAAGGCTCGCACATCCCTTTGGGTCCTTGGAACAGGCATGTTAATTATAGCGTTAATACATTCAGGAGTTAGTTTCCGACCCTCCTTCGACAGTAGGTGACCTAAATAGGTGGCCTCCTGTCGACAATATTGGAATTTGGAAAGGGACACTTTATGTCCATGCTGAGCCAAATGCAGCAACAATTTGACTGTAGCTGCTGTACATCCTTCTTCAGTATCGGACGCAATCAAAAGATCGTCCACATACTGCAGCAATACATTACCTGGAGGAAGGGTAAGGGAGTCCAATTGACCCTTCAAAGCCTGGCTATATATACTAGGACTCTCAGTATAGCCCTGAGGAACCCGACAAAATCTAAAACTACGACCCGCCAGGGAGAACCCGAACAGGTGCCTGCTATTGGGATGAACAGGGATACTAAAGAAAGCGTTTTTCAAATCAATGACAGAAAAGAATTTGGCAGAAGAAGGAACCATAGTCAGAAGAGTAGTAATGTCAGAGACAACAGGGAACTGAGGGACTACTATCTACTATCTACTATCGCGCAAATCAATCACAAAACGATAGACATCAGTAACATCATCAGGAGAACCTGGAGGCGGCCTTTTGAGAACAGGAAGGATGGGGCTATTACACACATTAGCCGCTGTCTCTTCAACAACTCCTAACTGAATCAAATCTTGTATTATATGTAACAACGCCTGTTCTCCTGCATGCGAAATCTTATACTGAGGAATACGAGGCAATATCGCATTTTCTTTAACCTGAATAGAAATTGGAGGTATTTGCAAAAGTCCCACATCTGTATCACTTGTAGCCCACACCGTAGATGGAACATCTTTAAACTCAGCTGGGAGGGGGTCATCTTTAGGCAAGCATTGTATAGTACTAACCACACTCGGACCCATTGTCAAATGGACACCATCTGGAGAACAGTAAATAGTAGCATGTAGCTTTTTTAACAGATCTAATCCCAACAGATTCTCTCCACAATTTGATGTTAGTAAAAATGGCGAATCAACGGTAAAGGGACCTATAGTCAAGGCAAGGGGTTTGGAGATGGGGCTTACTACCGGCATACCGGAAAAACCAACCAAAACATTGTTATGGCCAGACAGGGCTGCCCCAGGGACCAGTGACCTCGCAACAGAACTATTCATTGCTCCTGAATCCACTAAAAATGTCTTCTCCGAGCCCTGCAAATCCACACTAATATAAGGTCCATGCTGATCTACAGGTATCGGAACTGGTCCCGTACCCTGTCCTTGGCTGTCCTAGCTGTAAGACGACCCAGTCACATCCTCCAAATCATAGTCATCATGATAATACTGTCGGCTCCGAACGTCATCAAAGTAATTCTGATCAGTACGGCCCGATGACGTTCCAGTAGCCTGGTCCCCATCCTGACTGGCTGCTCCCCGTCCTCGCCCTCTCTCCCACCGTCCTCTAGGAGCCGCAACCTTTTGCAGCAAAACTGGGCACTCGCTACGCCAGTGCCCTTCCTCCCTACAATACGCACATTGATTGGGGCCCACAGGCGCAGCACTCCCACTCGTACGAGGAAGGTGCCTGGCCGGTCCAATGCCTCGACCCCGTCCCTGCCCCCTGGATGCCTGTTGCATCAGTACCCTAGTGCTCAACTCCTTTGTTTTCTTTTTCACCTTCTCTTTCTCCTCATTCTCTCTATGTTCATAATACTGAGCCATACTCAATATCACCGAAGGGGTAGAAGTATTCCCCGTGCTTTCGGCAGCCTGCAACCGTGTTGCAATCTCTGGTAACAAATTTGTGACAAATCTGTTAACAAACAACCTGATACCCCCTTCCAAGGACAAATCCTGGCCACTAAAATCCCAAAACATACCTTCAAACCGAGTAAAAAAATCAGACACACTCTCATCCTTCTTCTGACGACATGCGGCTAGCTTATCCCAATCCACCTTCCGGGGTGGAATAAGAGAGTGCATATAAGTAATGTTGCGATCTGGCATAGCCAAGATCTCAGCCTTAGGCTTATCACCAGGCTTCCTCTCCTTATCCCACGCCTTAATCTCATCCCATGTACCACCCAATTCTAGGGCATGGTTCTGAGTGTGCACCTGTCGCCAGACATCCGCTGGTACCAATAAGCCAAAAAACATTTCAATATCTGCCAACGTCATTATCGTCGATGCAGCAGCCTCTGTCAATTCCTTATAGTAAGCTTTAGGATTTTTCCAGGGGTCGGGCAACTGAGCCTTAATTGCGAGGACTTCACTCCTCTTCCATGTAGTATAAACCCATTGTTCTTGAAAACGGGCCTCTACTCATTGTCTAGTCACTTGATCATGTTGATCACGTAACTCTGGTATCTCCGGGTGAAAATCGGGATGAACTTCCCTCATTGGGAACTGAGATATTGCCGTCGGGCATTTTTGATGCAATCTACCGCGATATCCAATCAGTGTAGTAACACTAGCAAAAACCTCATTGGGAGCCATGCCCGCAGCATATACTTGGTCCCTAATATCGTAAATAGCCTGAGGTGCAACACCTTTAAAACACTGTTCCCATAATCCAATCAAAGTGGCCGTCATATGTTTAAGGGCATGCTGCTGAACAAATGGCTCATAATCCTTTAACACACTCCAAACATCCTCAACACCATAAATAGGACTACGGGCCCACTGGGCAGCCTGATTGGCCACCATATTCGTCTCCACATCTCCCACATCAGACCGAATCAATACCCGTCCTAATCGATCCTTTGCAACTGCCCCAGTTCCATCATCCTGACCACGCATCGGTGTCTCGGCATCTAACAAGGGGCTAGGAGTAAAAACAGGGTCCAACCTACTGGTCGAAGAGGGGGGCATCAAGGTCAACATCGGTTGAGTAATAGGTGTCTGTGAAGGAGAAAGTGACATCGTAACAACAGGGGTGGCAGGAGGACCGGCAGTCGCAGTGGCTGTGGGGGACGGAGCCACAGAAGAAACTGATGATGCCGGAACCAAAGCACTTCGATCAATACCAGATACAACGGGAACAGGGGGGGCAGAGGCAGATGATGAGGGCTGTGGAACAACAGGGTATATTCTATTCGGGGCATAAGGGGGAGGCGGTCTATCTTCCAATAGCTCTTCCATAAAAGTGTCTGTTTCCTCCCTAGTAACATAAGACTTATCACATTGCAATCGAAACCTCCTATCTGCACATTCTATACCCTTCTCCACTATCTCCTTATCATGTGCCACCACTTTCTGAGTCAATGTCTGCGTTCTCTCCCTCCGTGCCTCCCTTTCCGCCCTCAGCCGTCTCTGTTTAGCTTCCTTCCGCCACACCTGAGGTAATCAAACATCGACTGCCTACTATGTTTAGCAAACAATTTTTCCTCTAAAAATTTAATTTCTGTTCATCAAAGGTGCCTGATGACGACCACTGCAATTCAGCGTTGTCCCTGGTATATTTGTGCCATTATGTACTAATTATAATAGGGCCAAGGCCATGCTTAATATACATATCATAATTCGGTGTGCCCTCTGCGGGCGCAGGCTGCTTCTCTTCCAATCGAGCATCAGCAAAACAACAACGGCATCCCACACAGCACAACTTGCTAAAGCAAGGCATTCTTACCTCTACACACACACTCACACACACACACACACAGGGTGCTCAACCAAGTATCTCACAAACAGCTCTTCCAAAGCTGGTCAACAGACCCCTTCCAACAAAGTATTGGTACCAAATACAAAAGTTCAAATATTCTACGCGCTTAGTCCAAAACGATCCTCAGATTGTACCAAAGTCAAACTAACGGTGCACCATGTTCACAAAGAACCCAAACAAATTCAAGCACTTGTTCCAAAAGCAGTCCACAGACTGCACCAAAGAGAGACAGGCTCAAGCTCCAGACATTTTCAAAAGTAAGCCAAATTCACTCAGTTGCCTGGCAGGGTATCCGCAGACACCCTGTATCTCTAAACGGTCCGCAGACCTACCAAGTTCAAACAGCTAAGATGGCGCCATATTTACCAAGAATCAAGACAAACTCACCTAGTGCACACAGGTCAAACAAAGTTATTCTCCACTGCTGACTCTTCGGACCAAACGGTCAAATCAAAGTGTTTCGCCATTCAGGACCCCAGTCGGGATGACCACTGGGCAGGGCACCGCCCGGTCAGACAGGCGGGGCAGCTGCGAGTGTGAAACTCTATCATGCAGGGGTCCCCCGATCCGCATATCTGACCCAATGCGGCCCCGTCCTCCTCACCCGTCCATGGGCGAGGATGAGGTCACCCGATGGAGTCCCTGTTCGGGCACCAACTGAAGGAAGTGACCCGAAAAGCGCAACACGGGTCACTCACGACCACCTTCTCTGCCTTCCCACAAATGAAGAGTCGGTCAGACAGTAGAGAATACAAACCAGATATTTATTGAGATTACAATGCAGTGGAGCCCAGTCTGACCAACCTCTCGGGATGGCTGTCGAGGGACTGAAGCCCGTAAGCATACAATTACATTATGTACGTTTGCAAAGTCCACAAAGGCACAAAGGCACGCCTACTATGGAAAAACACTAGCAGGTCTTGTAATACAATAGGGGTACAGAGCATAAGTTTTGATTCTGCAGCTGGGCACAGGCTATCTACTGCCCAAGGGCATCTGGCCTATCCTCCCTACCAGACGGGTAGGAGAAAGACTCCATCTAACAAGAAAGGTATGCACTAACGAGGATACTTGCAATTATAGAAGAAAAAGCTCAACCTTGGGAAACGAAACTTACCAAGGACCGTTTCTCGAAAATAACTAAGGAGCAGTTTCGATTATCATACAAAATGGCGTCCAGATTGCAAGATGGTGTCGCAAATGCTAAAATATACGGACAGAAGGGCTTCCCAAATTAACAGACTATCCACCACTCCGGAGGGTGGGAGGGGCATGGGTTGGGTGGAGTGGACAGCATAGCGGAATAGGTATGTTTGGGGCTTTGGAACAGGCAAAGAGGTGTTGGCTTGGAGATATTTGGTGAGGTCTGAGCAAGAGATTGGGCAATACAAGGGAAGGAGGAAGGATGTTTTGGGGTACGAATGAGTTGTTTGGGGACTGTTTACATTCTGGGGAGGTTTAAGAGAGGGGGATGTCAGGAATGTTGAAGCAAGGGTGATTTACTGATGTATTAAAAGTTATCAGATTAAACTACAGACCTGTCCTAATAAAGCAGCCTGTTATGCTAACAGAAGGGTCTGTGATTATCATTTATGCTGCGTGCAGAGATTTTTAGTGGTATGATTAACATATTTCGGGAAGTAATGTATCGCTTTGCATGTCTCATTTCCTTGTCAGAGGTAAACATGGAGGGCGCAAACATACAATAGGTAACAAAAGTAAGTTAATATATATAATGCAGTATCTGAGATCTTTTCTTGATGGAGGTGGTGTGTGCATTTTTTTGTCTACTCCGATTTACAGTTGCAATAGCCACATGAGATTTCTTCTACAGAATGATACATCTGACTGTCAAGGTCAATTGCATATAAATAATAAAAATTCAATTATTTATTATTGTCCAAGTTTGGCTATGAAATTTTCTGTCACTAAGTTCAATGTAATTGCAACCTGGAATAAATAAACCGACTGAGAATTAGGCAAGTCTAACTTTGACTATGAAGTACTAAAAAATGTATTTAACCTGGAGGAGATCAAGTAACTACCACCCTCATATTGACATTTATATAGGTAATTCTAGTGGCTAACAGATAACACAAATAGCTCTCTATGTGTTTGATAGTGTTTTATGTCCTTCAACCCCTCACATCTTGCTTCCCAGGCCAGACATCAAGAGCATTAAGGGAAAGAGTTAGCAGATTATGAGTAAACCAGGAGACAATTTGTTCTGGAGAAAATCTTTGGCTCATTCCAGATTGGAAAATCTATAAAGTAGGCATCAAGAATCATGTCAGGGACACTACCTGCAACACCCTGTGATCTGGTACTTGCCTAAGAAATCCTAACGTGAGATACCAGTCACTGTGCCTGCAAATTTCTAATCATTATTAGGTTCCTGGTAGTCCAACACACTTACCTGCTTACTGTTCAGGTGCTCCCTGACAGCTCAGCTCCTTCTTAGAGCAGAAGGTTGGCCTCGTTTCTTTTAGTCCCAGCTTTAGGAACAGGAGACAGAGTGTTACCCTTCAGAGCCTTGGTCAGGACCCACCAAATCTAGTGATCATCTTTTAGCACTCGGAGACACTGCCTCCAACACGTGTTAATACGCTATTATTTTATTTTTTTGCATGGTGTAACCTTGCTTCAAAAAGCATTAGCAACAGCAATAGGTCTGGCTTTAAAGAAATGTTGTATGGTAATGTGAAGCATTACATGTAAATATCATGGGAATATATATGTATTTGTGTGGAAGCAAAGGTGTGTAGAATAATATTGGTGTAGGAGAAAAGGTCAGGTGAAAGTTGCACTGTCAAGACAGACCTAAAAAAAACATATAGGTTAATAACTGCCCTCCTCCCATCTGTGCTGTTGCCAAAGAAAAACACCATAAATTATCTAGTTATCTAAGACACTTTAATAGCATTCCAATGTCATGTGTGCGCCCTCGAACGGTCAAGCACAGGCAGCTGGATAAATAAACAAAATGATCACTGCTGTGGAGTGCAAGAACTGTTTTGTGGACGAACACAACTTCTGCCCAATCAAAACATGTACTCCTAGCTCCCAGTTTGTGGGCAGATCCAAAGCCCCTTTCTAATTATGCTCACATGATTGTCTGGGGCCAGCTGCACTGTCAAGCCAAGCCATAAAAAGGAGCATATCAGAAATAAGAATCCACCGATTGTAGGACTGCAGATAGGATAAAAGAGGCACATTTCCAGTCTGGAAGAATAGATGCTGACAGTAAAACATTTAGTTTCAGTTAACTTGCATATGTAGGTCATGCACAGTCTTTGATGGGCTACATACGGCAGGCAACAGACACATCTTAAACATGGACGTCAATTCACCAAAATGCCTGGGGTAGCGGAAGTTACATCACATGCCATTTGACCTTTACTTTCACTCACACACTTACACATACTCACACATTCACACATTCACACACACACACACACACACACATACACACACACACACTCTGGGGCCGATTCCGATCTCGGTCGGAGGCGCACCCAACACCATTCGGTCGGGAAAAAAGCCATGCGAAAGCCTGTTTCCTGACCGATCCGTACAGCACACCGAACGAGTAAGTACGATGCGCACAACAGCACAGAATCCGGCCGAGCCGTACTCACCCAAACCAGGTCCTGTTCCCCAACCGAGGCGAATCCGGAAACGCAGAATCGAGTCGCACGGAAGGAAAAATGCAGCTCCGTCCGGCCAAACGAGTACGATGCGCTTTCCGTACGCGCCGAACCCGTCGCTACGCACGGCACGTCAAAGCATCCGGGAGAGGCGCACATAAGCTCCGATTCGCAGCACAACACGATCCACGGCTCCGAGACGAACACGCCAGCGACGAGGACGAGGCGAAGCGACGAGGACGACGCGAAGCAACGAGAAGGACGAACGACACGAACCAACCATGAATCCCTTCGTCCCGATCATACCAATATTCTACATTTACTACCGGAACAGGCACGGACGCGTACGTCGCAGAAGGTAAGCCAGACACCAACCACAAAACACATACAACACGTACACGACACATCACACACACACAGAGGGATGCAGAATATACTTACACCAGCAACAGCAGCACCATAGGGGCGGGATGCCCATCACCAATGCCACATATGCACACAGGGGCCTGAATGCGCACCACCACCCCTACCCAGGGGGCAGGATGCCTACCACTACTACCACCCTTAGCCAGGGGGCTGGATGCCTACCACTACTACCACCCTCACCCAGGGGGGCTGGATGCCTACCACTACTACCACCCTCACCCAGGGGGCTGGATGCCTACCACCACTACCACCCTCACCCAGGGGGGCTGGATGCCTACCACCACCCTTAGCCAGGGGGGCTGGATGCCTACCACTACTACCACCCTTACCCAGGGGGGCTAGATGCCTACCACTACTACCACCCTCACCCAGGGGGGCTGGATGCCTACCACTACTACCACCCTCACCCAGGGGGCTGGATGCCTACCACTACTACCACCCTCACCCAGGGGGGCTGGATGCCTACCACCACCCTTAGCCAGGGGGGCTGGATGCCTACCACTACTACCACCCTCACCCAGGGGGCTGGATGCCTACCACTACTACCACCCTCACCCAGGGGGGCTGGATGCCTACCACCACCCTTAGCCAGGGGGGCTGGATGCCTACCACTACTACCACCCTCACCCAGGGGGGCTGGATGCCTACCACCACCCTTAGCCAGGGGGGCTGGATGCCTACCACTACTACCACCCTCACCCAGGGGAGCTGGATGCCTACCACTACTACCACCCTTAGCCAGGGGGGCTGGATGCCTACCACCACCCTTAGCCAGGGGGGCTGGATGCCTACCACTACTACCACCCTCACCCAGGGGGCTGGATGCCTACCACTACTACCACCCTTAGCCAGGGGGCTGGATGCCTACCACTACTACCACCCTCACCCAGGGGGGCTGGATGCCTACCACCACCCTTAGCCAGGGGGCTGGATGCCTACCACTACTACCACCCTCACCCAGGGGGACTGGATGCCTACCACTACTACCACCCTCACCCAAGGGGGGCTGGATGCCTACCACTACTACCACCCTTAGCCAGGGGGGCTGGATGCCTACCACCACCCTTAGCCAGGGGGGGGGCTGGATGCCTACCACTACTACCACCCTCACCCAGGTGGGGCTGGATGCCTACCACTACTACCACCCTTAGCCAGGGGGGGCTGGATGCCTACCACTACTACCAACCCCATTCATAGGATGGACAATGCATGACACAACCAGCACACCACAACCTAGGGAATGCAAGAAGAAGACATCCCCCCAACACCATGACAAGCGTGTGTAGACTGTGTCAAATGCCTACAACACCGAACATGACTTTGAACATACAATGTGACCCCTAGCACATGTGCCACACATATATGTGTGTGGCACCCACAATGCAAGCAGGCCATGACCATTGTGGCAATGGGGTCCAAACCCCATCATCACAGTGACCAAAATGTAAGTGTGGGGTCCATAGCTGAAGCACACTTTGAACATTGTGGCAATGGGGTCCAAACCCCCATCATCACAGTGACCAAAAGGTAAGTGTGGGGTCCATAGCTGAAGCACACTTTGAGCATTGTGGCAATGGGTTCCAAACCCCCATCATCACAGTGACCAAAATGTAAGTGTGGGGTCCATAGCTGAAGCACACTTTGAACATTGTGGCAATGGGGTCCAAACCCCCATCATCACAGTGACCAAAAGGTAAGTGTGGGGTCCATAGCTGAAGCACATTTTGAACATTGTGGCAATGGGGTCCAAACCCCCATCATCACAGTGACCAAAATGTAAGTGTGGGGTCCATAGCTGAAGCACATTTCGAACATTGTGGCAATGGGGTCCAAACCCCATCATCACAGTGACCAAAATGTAAGTGTGGGGTCCATAGCTGAAGCACACTTTGAACATTGTGGCAATGGGGTCCAAACCCCCATCATCACAGTGACCAAAAGGTAAGTGTGGGGTCCATAGCTGAAGCACATTTCGAACATTGTGGCAATGGGGTCCAAACCCCATCATCACAGTGACCAAAAGGTAAGTGTTGACAAAGAAAGAGGTGCAACTGCCAAACTGCATGGATGATTCCTGGTCACAGAACAACAAACACATCAGTGGCAAAGTAGTGTATGTGTCCCATTGCAACATAAATTGGGGGAGCCAAATACTGCAGTGCAAATAAGACATACCTTTGGCCATGTGCAGACAAACAACACCCATGGGGGCTGACACCGTCAACAATCATCAATGACACAATGACAGAAGTGACCATCAGAATGCAGACCCACATATTTGCACCAATGGGCACACACATGCAGATACCCTGTGGAGACTGCAGATGTGAGGTGAACAGATACCATACCATGGCAGCAATGGGACACACAAACCATGATCATTGTGCTGACCGATGACCTAGGAGTCCCAGGGACAGCAGGGGAAACCCACCAAACTACATACAGCCAATGGCACACCCAAGATATGCCAATGCAGTGGTGCAGATGCACAAACACAAACAGGCAGACCCACACTGCACATCATACACAACAGGTGAGGGGGTGCCAGTGTCCCCAGGCAACCACACAACACATGAGGAGACCTGAATACCAATCATACAGATGTGCATACAGTACCACACAAAGGTAACTCATGGATCCAAATCCCCTATGTGGGCAAGCAGGCATTGTCAGATGAGAGGGAGCACAAATCACACATGTCACACAGGCACGTAGGGACAGCAACTGACACAGCAAGACACAGACACACCACAGCACCACCCCCAGGGCCCCCACAATGTGGTGACCCTGGGCTGCATTACAATCCCACTGTGATGACAAAGCTAAATGTGGTTCACACTGTGAACCACAGTCATGTGTCCTGAGCAACTAACTACCATCACACCTACACAAGCACAAATCAAACAGCATGGCCAGTAAGCCAAGGCCAACATGGAGGCAGGGGCCTAGCCGGGCAACAACTCTCATCTGCACACACTCAACACCACACCCTCGACCTCCAACAATGTGCAGCAGTGAAGCACACATGCACTGGTGACATTGCACATGCACCCATGACTATTCCAGGGTGGTGGGTGGGAACCAAGGTGCAGAAACACATCACACATGGCCACTCAACAAGACTCCTGAATGTCTGACACACTGCACACTACGCTGTACATGGACATGACGGCAATACCACACCAACCAATGGGATCCCAGCCACAGTCACACACCAATGAAGAAGCCAAGGTCACCCACAAAGAACACACATAGACAACAACCAACATTGCAGCCCAGACCCTGAGGAGTGCCAGCAGTCACACACACAACGTGTCACAATCACTGAAAGATAACACAAACTGGAAATCACATGACAGGGGCAAACAACAAGTGCCAAGGGGAAACCTGACTGTGACCCATCTGCGTCTGCACACAAACTCAGCCCTGACAGCAAACACACCTATGGGTGACACCCTGATGACCAGTAATGTGCCATGCACCCACATCACAGAGAACCCAGGGAGAAGACTTTGGGGGAACATAGCTCAACTCAGCTAGCATCACAAACAGGTACAACACTAGGGATCACAGCATGCACAGCTAAACGGAAGTGAACACACAGACATGCACATACAACACACACCTTGGGCGCAGGCAATGTCACAGGAGTACACACTGCCATGAGGGGACTCCACTCCTGTGTGAGGAAAGCTGTGCCATATGTTGCCTCAGTAGGGCCCCATCATGTCAGCTGAGCACTTGGTCACACAATCAACAATTAGCACCAAATGAGGGCTCCCGTAACATCAGCCTGGTCATGGAAGTGCCAACGGAATCATCAGCACAGATCCAACACACTTGTATAGCAATGTTGCACTGACAACACAGATGAGTCCTTCCCCATTGATGCCCAAACCTGCATGTCCACTGGAGATGGCCACACGGTCAGGAAAGTAGACGAATTGAACAATGGCAGGCACAACAGATGTGCAGGGGTGGAAGCCACAGATGTGAAATAGCCAATCTAAGTAGGAAATCCCATTGCCAAATACTGAACACATGACACCCTCAGATGCTGCTATGGATGACATGGATACACCACAGGATAGGACACATTCCCCCTGGACCACATGGGTTCCTGCACAGTAACACTTCATTATCATGAGACCAAATATCACCATCACTGCAGCAAGGGCATGGTTAGCATCATCAACATCATGTACATCAGAAGCAAAAGCACTAGAGAACAGAAAGTTGCTTTATTCAGCATATGTGGCATTAAAAGTAGAAGTCCGGTAGAACATAAACAAAGGCCAATGGCCAGTCCATCAACAAAGTCACAAGTGGGTGACAGTGGCAGATGCCACCCTACACATGCCTGCACAAAACCAGGGACAATCCACTAGGAGGGGCAACCGGGGGTAGGCCAGGCACCGCAGGGACAGGATCAGGGCTCACCAGGAGGAAGCAGGGAAGGGGTGGTGGGTGCTGGAGAGCCACTGACAACTGCAGTGGAGGTGTCTGACATGGTGTGTGCCGGCACAACTGGGGGCATGGCTCAGATGTTGTGGGTGCCGGCACGACTGCAGTGGACCCTGCAGATGGAGTGGACAGGTCCGCCACTGCAGTGCCCAAGTCAGACAGGGTGGTAGTGGACTCCACTGCAGTGCCTACCACCAGGGGAGGAGAATGGGGAACAGGCAAGGTGGGCTGGACAGAGGGGGAGGACACCCTCACCACATCAGTGGCACAGACAAGCGCAGCGGGGGTGTGGTGCTGGGAGAGCAAGTGGCAGGGGGAGAAGGCCGGAGCCTCTTGGGGATGGTATATCTGTGGGTGGGGGAACCTGGGGCAGGGTGTGGTGGGGCACCTGTGGAGTGGGGGCCTGAGGGATGGAGGAAGGAGACCTGGTGCTTGAGCTGCAGGGCGGCGGCGGGGTCTTGCTCTTACCAATCCGGGGGACTTGCGGGTGGGGGCCTCAGTCTGTCTGCGCCTGGGGGAGGGTGTCCGGGGGCGAGGGGCACTCTGCTCCGTGTGGGGGCTTCCTCTTCCCCCTGGATGCTGGAGCAGCTGGATCGGAGGGGAAGAGGCCAAGGTCACTGAGGAAGAGGCGCTGGGTCTTTGGGGTTGCAGGTGAGGCAAGGGAGGGTGCTTTGGAGGGAGAGGCAACTGAGGACTGCGCAGTGCCCGTGGATGCGTGTGTGTGTACCAGGGCCCCATCCCCTGTGAGTCTGGTTTCAGTCCCCTGACTGTGCGTGGGTGTGCGTTTTGTTTGTGGCGTGTGTGTCTGTGTGCTGGACGTGTGTGTGCTGGTGTGTGCCTGTGCCGGTGTGTGTGTGCTTGGGACGGGTAAGGTGCTGGGGAGTGTGGATGGAGCAGAGGCAGGAGGGGTGAGGGACTGTCTGAGGAGGGACACTGCTGCCGTCAGGGAGGAGTCCATGGACCTATTGCCCCTCTGTAGGTCAGACATGCCCGATGAGATGCCCTCCATGAACGACACCAGCTGAGTCAACAGTGCGGTGTGCGCATGGAGGACACTCAGCATGGCTGTCTGCCCTACATGGAGCTGGCGAAGGAGGTACACAGACTCCTCACTCAGGGCAGCAGGGGACACAGGGGCAGGGGGTGCGGTGCCTGGCCCAAAGGAGACACGCTCCCGAACATGGGAGCCTCCACGGACCTGGGGAATGGGAGCCGATGGGAGGGCGGTGGTGGTGCTGGTGGTGGCGGGGACAGCAACACTAGCTGGGGTGTGGTGGCTGCTGACACCCGCCTCCACAAGGGAGTCATCCTCCGAGTTGCTCTGGTCCTCAGCTGAGGTGGATGGTGCTGAGGACTCCTCGGTGTGGCTCCCTCGCCCTCCGTGCCACTGGGTCCCTCCGACCACTCCTCGGCTGCTGACCCAGTCTGGCTCTCTGGCTCCTCCTGGTCCGTGGAGCTGTCCCCTTCCATGGCCGTGGATGTATCTGCAAACAATGGGGAAACAGACAGACATCAGTCACCTGCACCAAACGCACACACCACTGTGAGCACAGCACATTACAGAGCAAGCCCTGGCATCATTAGTTGTACATTGCTAAAAGTGCCCTAACTGAACAGGAGAAGCCAATTGTCAGTCTGATGCCAAGCATGGCACTCACATCCCACATGGCCTTGCACCCATCTGTCTGGTGTCTGTTGGATTGCAACACCCCAGTGTGGACACATGCACCAAGTACACAGTAGTTGGACAGTGCAGAGGACACGGTGTGGCATGTGGACATGCACACATCACAGCTCTTGCCACTGAGTCAGTACAGGTTTCCGGATGAAAGGGATGCCCAGAGTCAAATAGGAAATGCATGTGATGCATACCAGCGACAGACACCATGATGCACCCATGTCCTGATAGCCATCGCCACAATGGTGTGCATGTAGCACATGTCACTCCCCTGCAGGACCACCAATAAGTTGACACATGCCATGGCAGAGGCATGACTGCTAAGTCATACATCACTGTCTCAGTGATGTATGACTTGGCAGCCAGACAACAACACTATGCACTGTGTCACAATAGTAGGTCATGGGGAATGCAAGTCCTGGAGCTGCACAAGTGCACATGTACATCCCCCACACAACACATCATCTTAACCCTCATCTGTCCAGGTCATACCTATTGGACATATGGGAGACCTGTGACACTACCCTCTGAACCTGAGCCCTCACAATCTGCTGTGAATGGGAAACAGTTGCCTGAACTTCACATTCGCATACCCCAGTCTGCACGGGCAGCTGATCAAACACCTATGTGACACACAAGTATCGTCTCCTATGGTCACATCTCCAGGGGCATGCTGAGCCCCTACCAAGAAACACCCCAGCAGTCCTGGCAACTAATCCACAGCACACTGACACAGAGGCAGACACCTGAGGGGTCAAATCACTGCGCACAATGTGTCAGCTGATACACGGGAGTGGGAGTACAGAGTGCATTGCATGGCCTGGAGTAGGCATGACTGTCCTGCTCCACATGAATGAGGGATGTGCCCTGGACAGTGGATAGCTGGCTATGTATGTGTGACACACGTAATCTGCACACTCCTGGGGCCCAAACATTGTTCCCACCCGCTGCATGGGCGTGTGCCACATACCCCAGGCACATGTGGTGGCTCAGCTCAGCAAGTGGACCGCATATCAAAGCAACACGCAGATCACATGTCCGAACACAGGCGTTGTGTGAACAATGGACCCACCCATGATGCCCACAACAGAGTTAGGGAAACAGATGCTGTCCCCCACCTTTAGTGAAGCAAACTGCAAGGACACAGTCCCAAGTGACACAATTCCCTGAATGTAAGGGCCACACCTGGGTATCAGTTGAGCAGTGGGCAGTGCACAATAGAGGGACATGGCTCCTGGACAACATGACTGCTGCACTGTGGCAGTTGAACCAGGCCAGAGGAGGGCACAAAGCATGTAATACAGAGTTCACAGTGCAGTCTTTGACTCACCCCCTCCTTGCTGCTGTCTGGCCTTCAGCTGCCCATCCAGGTCTGGAAACACCACCGCCAGGATCTGGAGCATGTGGGGGTCAGGGTCCGTGTTCCGCCCCTCCTGCGAGGAGGCGACAGCTTCAGCTGGACCCGTGCAATCCTCCGGGTCCAGCCCCGAAGGTCCTGCCACCTCTTCTGGCAGTTGCGGATGCGGCGCTTGTAGACCCCCACGGACCGGACGGCCCGGACGATGTCCTTCCAGATCTCCTGCTTCCGATGGGCATTAACCTGTCAGGATGACAAAGTGAAAAGGCCATTACTACACATGCAACATATCCGTGCATGACACAGTTGTATATACATGTCTCAATCACAGGGGCACATGATGTACACAGGCAGTGCAAAGCTGCCCATGGACAGTTTGCCAGACGTCACTACATGGTATCATTGCATGGGAAGTAAAACCTTGTTCAAATGCACTGTCACTGCACCATACCTGTCCAGTGCATGTCACTACACACTATGGGGGTGACAACTACTCAGTGAGCCTGCTAGCCAGTGGCGTGCAGACTTTCAACCTTGCTAGTCAGACAATATGCACATTCAGAAAGGCAGTGCACAGAACACTCACCTGCTCCCCTGGTGTCCCATACAGCTTGCTGTACTGTGGAAGTAGGCTGTCCAGCAGGGCCTGGTTCTCTTCAAGGCTGAAGGCTGGGGCTCTCTCCACAGTACGTGCCATTGCAGGGTCCAGAGGGGCAGAGACAGCAGCAGTGCAGTGGCAGATGTCGTCCTGGAGCATGTAGTGCAGGCAAGTGAGCTCTCAGGGGAACAGCCAGCAATATATATGTGCTGGAGAGGCAGATACTGTCCCTTGTGTCCAAAGTGATAGGTCCAAGTCGTTTGCATCTTCTGAATCTGGCCAATCCATGAAATAGCAGCACCAAAACACGCCCACAGCATCCTTCAAATCTTCAACTTCATGACATACATGATTTTGCAACATTGTTGTGGGTGACCAACTGATTTTCCAGCAACCGACTCGTTCGAAATTCAAAACGCGTCCGTTGCCAGGCAAGCCCATTGTCAATGGGTGCGCACCGATCGGTCCATTGCGGTACAACACGCACAGGGGTACAACGCGTACCCGCACACATTGAATGCAATGGGCCGGCCGGGGCACCGATCGGTCCATTGCGGTACAACGCGTACAGGGGTACAACGCTGCACCCGCACACATTGCATGCAATGGGCCAGCCGGGGGCACCGATCGGTCCATTGCAGTTCAACGCGCATAGGGGTACAACGCTGTACCCGCACACATTGAATGCAATGGGCCGGCCGGGGCACCGATCGGTCCATTGCAGTACAACGCGTACAGGGGTACAACGCGTACAGGGGTACAACGCGTACCCGCACACATTGAATGCAATGGGCCGGCCGGGGCACCGATCGGTCCATTGCAGTACAACGCTGCATAGGGGTACAACGCTGTACCCGCACACATTGAATGCAATGGGCCGGCCGGGGCACCGATCGGTCCATTGCAGTACAACGCGTACAGGGGTACAACGCGTACCCGCGACACATTGAATGCAATGGGCCGCCGGGGCACCGATCGTCCATTGCAGTTCAACGCAGCATAGGGGTACAACGCTGCACCCGCACACATTGAATGCAATGGGCCGGCCGGGGCACCGATCGGTCCATTGCAGTACAACGCGTATAGGGGTACAACGCTGCACTCGCACACATTGAATGCAATGGGCCGGCCGAGGCACCGATCGGTCCATTGCAGTACAACGCTGCATAGGGGTACAACGCGTACCCGCACACATTGAATGCAATGGGCCGGCCGGGGCACCGATCGGTCCATTGCAGTTCAACGCGTACAGGGGTACAACGCTGCACCACGCACACATTGAATGCAATGGGCCGGCCGGGGCACCGATCGGTCCATTGCAGTACAACGCGTACAGGGGTACAACGCGTACCGCGACACATTGAATGCAATGGGCCGGCCGGGGCACCGATCGGTCCATTGCAGTACAACGCGTACAGGGGTACAACGCGTACCCGCACACATTGAATGCAATGGGCCGGCCGGGGCACCGATCGGTCCATTGCAGTTCAACGCCGCATAGGGGTACAACGCGTGCACCGCACACATTGAATGCAATGGGCCGGCCGGGGGCACCGATCGGTCCATTGCAGTTCAACGCGTACAGGGGTACAACGCTGCACTCGCACACATTGAATGCAATGGGCCGGCCGGGGCACCGATCGGTCCATTGCAGTACAACGCGTACAGGGGTACAACGCGTACCCGCACACATTGAATGCAATGGGCCGGCCGGGGCACCGATCGGTCCATTGCAGTTCAACGCAGCACAGGGGTACAACGCGTACCCGCACACATTGAATGCAATGGGCCGGCCGGGGCACCGATCGGTCCATTGCAGTACAACGCGTACAGGGGTACAACGCGCATCCGCACACATTGAATGCAATGGGCCGGCCGGGGCACCGATCGGTCCATTGCAGTACAACGCGTATAGGGTACAACGCTGTACCCGACACATTGAATGCAATGGGCCGGCCGGGGCCACCGATCGGTCCATTGCAGTTCAACGCGTACAGGGGTACAACGCTGCACTCGCACACATTGAATGCAATGGGCCGGCCGGGGCACCGATCGGTCCATTGCAGTACAACGCTGCATCAGGGGTACAACGCGTACCCGCACACATTGAATGCAATGGGCCGGCCGGGGCACCGATCGGTCCATTGCAGTACAACGCTGCACAGGGGTACAACGCGTACCCGACACATTGAATGCAATGGGCCAGCCGGGGCACCGATCGGTCCATTGCAGTTCAACGCGTACAGGGGTACAACGCGTACCCGCACACATTGAATGCAATGGGCCGGCCGGGGCACCGATCGGTCCATTGCAGTTCAACGCCGCATAGGGGTACAACGCGTACCCGCACACATTGAATGCAATGGGCCGGCCGGGGCACCGATCGGTCCATTGCAGTACAACGCGTACAGGGGTACAACGCGTACCCGCACACATTGAATGCAATGGGCCGGCCGGGGGCACCGATCGGTCCATTGCAGTTCAACGCGTACAGGGTACAACGCTGCACCGCGACACATTGAATGCAATGGGCCGGCCGGGGCACCGATCGGTCCATTGCAGTACAACGCATCACTGTACATGTGACTGGCATATGTCAGCATGCCTGTCTCAGATGGACATATGCCAGCCACAGATAGCTCCCAGGGAGTGAGGGGCACACCTACATCACGACAGCCTGTCCAAACTTTATCATAAGGCATGTAAGGCTGCATTTCCTATTGTGTGTATGTTGGTGTACATGTTGTCCTGTGGGTGTCACCTGTGGGCAGCCACCCCCAGGCTGTGCACGTGTTCATGGGGACAGGATCCTGGGTGTTACGTGTACATGACCACTGTGATGTGCAACTGTTCATATCTGTGCATGTGCCATGGTCACATTTCACGGTGGTGTATGTGTATGTCATGTCACATACCCCGTGAGTCCCATGTGGGACGGTATGTTTGAGCCAGGGTGTCCCAGTGGCACAATAGTGATGGTCCTCCACAGTCTTTGTGCATGTAGTGTTTACAATGTCTCTGATTTCATGTGCACAATGGGAGACAGTCTCCACATCCAGGTTGTGTGTGCATGGACTTTGATGTTGTGCGTGTGTGTGTCACAGACGTCCATGTCTGTCCTGCCGTGGCAAGTGGGGCCACTACCTGTGGGGGTCATGGTTGTTTTGCTGTGGTGTATACATGATACTCCATGTAATGCCAGTGTCCATGTGGCAATACAGGGTCCCTGGGAATGTACCTGTCGTTGAGCTGTGGTGCCTGGGGCACATCTGTCCTCACATGTCACTGTGGGGGTTATTGTGACACGGCAGCAGGAGATGGGAACTGTGACACGGCCTCATGATATCCAATGGGCCAACCTGGGACTAATTGATGCCACCTGTTGGACCGTGTTGACAGATGTTGGCCATGTATGTACCATACATGTCCTTCCGGAACTGCACACTTCATGTAGTTGTGCCTCATAATGATGTATGTTGGGATATTGAGTGTGTTCAATGCCGCATATGTGGGGTGACTGACAATCTTGCTTACTTCTCCTCTGCACTGCAGGGCTCCTGCTGTCCATCGACCATTCCCAGACCTGGCAACGATGGTGGAACGGGACAGCATCCGACGGTACCGCTTCACCAGGCAGCTGATTGAGGATTTGGCAGTGCAGTTGTCCCCACATTTGCAGCCTGGCCGGCCGTATCCTACAGCGCTGACCCCCAAGGTGAAGGTGATGGCAGCCCTACACTTCTTTGCCACCGGTACCTTCCAACATACTGTGGCGACTGCTGGTGGGATGTCACAGACCATGTTGAGCCGTGTGCTCCGCGATGTTTTGGCGGCAATGTTGCTATTCCTGAACCGGTACATCTATTTCCCTAGACTGCGACGACTCACTGACGTGAAGAGTGACTTTTATGCCCTGGGGAGGATGCCGCATGTCATTGGCTCCATTGATGGGACACATGTGGCTTTGGTACCACCACAGGCCCAGGAGCAGGCCTACAGGAACCGCAAGCACTACCACTCGGTCAATGCACTGGTGGTGTGTCTTGCAGACATGACCATCACACACGTGTGTGCCCGTTTCCTGGTTCAGCACACGATGCCTTTGTGATGAGGAGTAGTCGCATCCCCAGGATGATGGCACAGATGCAGAACCAGCGTGCCTGGCTTGTCGGTGTGTACTGACTTTGTGCCATTGTGTGTGATCTGATCTGTAGTATTCCGCCCACTTTTCCAAGTCAGCTAATGTGCACTTGTCTGTCCGTAGGTGACTCGGGATACCCCAACATGCCGTGGTTGCTGACACCCCTCAGGAACCCTGTGACACCAGCCCAGATGCGCTACAATGAGGCACATGGTCAGACCAGGAGAGTGATTGAGCGGACATTTGGTCTCCTGAAGAGCCGCTTCCGCTGCCTGGACAAGACCGGAGGGTCCCTCCCATATGCCCCTGCGAAAGTGTGCAAGATTATCATCGTCTGCTGCATGCTCCACAACCTGGCAGTGCGGAAGGAGTTGCCTCTCATCCAGGATGACAATGACCAACATCCGCCACCTGTGGAGGATCCTGGCCTGGACCACGATGCCAGTGACGATGATGATGGTGATGTCCGCACACAGCTCATCGCCAACTTCTTTAGCTGAATGTGAGTATCCTGAGGTGTCATGTCAATTATGTGAGTTGGCATGATGTGTAGGTGGTGCTCTGGTGCTGTTGGAGTGTGTCCATGGGCTACTTGACTGGATGTGTGTTGCGATGTGTGCTTACAGGTGGGCTGTACTCCCCAACAGTGTTGACATGCTAACTTGGTTCTGGGTGGGTATCTTGTAACATGTATTGTGCATGAGTTTTGCTGTTCTGTCCTGTACTCCATTGCTTTTGACTGTGTGTCATTTCTGTCCTTCACAGGGTACTTTCAGATTCGTTTGGTCAACTGTGTCCACCGACGACGTGATTGCACTTCCAGGCTGGTAGCTGTTGTGTCCCTACAGGTGATGTGCGCCACACCCATGGACTTCCTTCCGTCTACAGTTGTTGACTGTGTGCCCGCTGCCAGGTGGGATTACCTTGCATCTGTAGTGGTTACGACATGTTGCAACTGTGTAATAAACCTGTGCTTCACTTTGTGATGTGCGTTGTCTGTGGTCACACATTTGAGTGCCATTTGCTTACTGCACCTGTGGGCTACTTGACTACAACTGGGAATGGGTGTGGTGTCTGTGCATTGCACCGTCTTCCCTGGCAACATCAGTGTAGGCAATGAGTCAGATGGCCTAGGTGTGTATGTGTTGTGTAGCCCTGGTGGTGTGTCTCCCTCATATGTGTCACGTTGCCTTTACTCACATGCCTGTGTTGTCCTTGCTGTTGCAGTTCGCATACACAGTGTAATTTTGCAGTTCATCATCCCCATAACAGCACCCACGTTGGAATCACAACAGAGGCAAGTATGGTGTATTAGTGTGTTTATTGTGATACATTTGTGTGAATAGTGCATAGGATGGGTAGTGCTGTACATAAATCTTGCAATCCGAAGTTCCTAGGTGAATTGAAAGTCCTGGTAGACAGAATCCCCAGTATCGGGGCCACAGTTGTCTGACACATTGGTCCAACTTGTACTCCCCATGCAATGTGTGGGAGTAGTGTTGCCGTCAACAGGGTGAACAGTCTGTGCACAAAGGTGAACATCCAGAACAGGTTCAGGCTTCCTGGGAGTTGCGCTTGGCCATCGGCCTCTCACTTGCCCCTCCTCGGACGACCCCTCTTCTTGGGGGCCCTCAAGTACAGGCTGCTGCGGTGCAGGGGACTCTCCGCCAGAGTCATCCTCCCTCCCTGTGGCAGTTGCAGTTTGTTCGGCACCAGATGTTGTTGGCACACAGGGAGGTGTGGACTGGTTGCTGTTCATCTGGCGGAGGCATTGTAAAATGTCCCTGTGCACCGCCGTCATCTCATGCAGTGCATCCCACTTGGACTCCACGCGGGACATGTGTGAGTCCACGCGGGACATGTGTGACTCCACGTGGGACATGTGGGAGTCCAAGCGGGCATGATGGGCAGCCTGCTGCTGTTTCATGTCTCTGAGGAGCCCCACTACCTGGCTGAGGTCTCCGGTGCTGGACTGGTACGCATCAGCTATGCGTACCAGTTGTGGGTCATCATGCACACCAGCAACGTCTGCAAGCAGCGACCTCTGTCTCCCACCCCTCCCACCACCCCTGCTGACATGTACAGTGTGTGCAGTGGCACGCACAGATAACCCTGGTCCACCTTGGGGGTTGGTGGTGGTGGTGGTGTCCATGGCCCCAGGTTGGTCCAGGGTCCCTGTGCTGGTGTTGCTCCTTGTTCTGTCCATGTCGGCAGGGATGGTATTTGTGGTGACAGTCGTTGGAGGGGTGGGTGCAGGGGGTGCAGCTGGTGGTCCTGCTGGTGCTGCAGCTGGTGGTCCTGCTGGTGCTGCATGTAGACTTGCACCGGATGTGCCAGGTTGGTCTTCATCGTCCGAGGAGGACAGAGGCTGTACGACGCCAGTGAGCTCCGCATCCTCTTGAGCCTGGGACTGGGACTCCTCAGCGTCTGCTGCTGTGTCCCCATCATCACCTGTTTTTGGGAGACACAAACAATGTATGTTATGTTTCTGCAGGCATCAATGGTTGACACACATGACAGTTGTGACTGTGCCTCTGGGTGCGGGCCTGTACATTGCATTGTCCTAAGTCGTCACAGTCAGGGGTTGATATTGGTGTGGCACATTGTCCTTGCATTATTTGGGCATTTCTATGTATTTTTGGGGTGTGAACATGGTCTGCATTGGTTGTGTTTGGTTGACAGCCGGCCCTCCTTCCCACCCACCCAGCCAGTCAGTTATCCCACCATGGAACGTGCTTGCGTTGCAGGGAGTGGAAGTTGTCTCTCAGGATGTCAGTCAGTGGTGTCCTGCTGTTTGTTGGTGCACGTTGGCAGCAGGGCCTTGTGCTCCCCACAGCAGTAGCCAGTGTCAGCCATCTTGTGAGTCCTTCTCCACCTCCTGTGATGTGAGCATGGTTCAGGGTGGTGTTGATGGGACAGTTGTGGGGGTGAGCTAATGTCTGTGACTACGACTCCCATCATGCTATTGCCTCCACCCCCTTCCCAGCATGCCCATGCTTCCTTCCTTTTGACTCTGCTTCCCTGTGGGGTGGGCTGGCTGTGCTGACAGGATGGCTGGGAGTGTTGTCCTGGCAGTTGTTTGGCTAAAAGTCCCAAGAGTGGCCCTGTGCTTCACACAACATAACCCAGGGTGGTGGTTCTTTGTGGGATCTTGTGTTAGGATGGGGGCATTGCATTCTACCAGGTGGGTTCTGTGGAGTTTGTGTTGGGGTGTGTGTGAGGGGAGGTGCTTGTGACTATGGTTAGTGCTGCAAGTCCTCCTTCCCACCCAGCTAGCCAGTTATCCCACCATGGAACGTGCTTGCATTGCAGGGAGTGGAAGTTGTCTCTCAGGATGTCAGTCAGTGGTGTCCTGCTGTTTGTTGGTGCACAGTTGCCAGCAGGGCCTTGTGCTCCCCACAGCAGTTGCCAGTGTCAGCCATCTTGTGAGTCCTTCTCCACTCCCTGTGATGTGCGCATGGTTCATGGTGGTGTTGATGGGACAGTTGTGGGGGGCAATATGTGTGACTGCGACTCCCATGATGCTATTGGCTACACTGACTTGGCCAGCATACACAGAATTCCTTCCTTTGAGTGGTCTTCACTGTGTGTTGGTGTTGTTGTGGTGGCTACATGTCTGGATGTGTTTGTTAGTTCTATTTGTGCCACTGCCTAGCTGTAGTTGTAGTTGTGTTTGTACATGTGATGGCACAGTTGGATGTGACTTTTTTGATGGCATGTGTTGTGTTTATCTGACTGACATACACATTTTGGGATGATTCTGTTCTGGTTGCTGTGTAATTGCTATGAGTGCATGGTTTGACTCTCCCCTTGACAGTGATGTGTGTGTTTTGTGTCAGTATATTGTGTACATTTGTTGTGTACTCACCAGGCTCTGGGATGTCCTCTAGTCCATATACGCTCACTGGCGGAAGGATGGCCCGCACCTTCTCCTCCCAGGGCCTGAGGTATATTGGCTTGGCAGGAGGGCCACTGCCGGTGTATTGGCTGTTGATGTAGTCTTTCTTGAGCAGGTCCCGTACCCTCCTGCGCACGTCATACCACCTGTTCTGGATGTCGCTCTTTGTGCGCCGACATGGTGATTGTGCGTTCACCCTGTTGATGATCCTCTCCCACATCTTGGTTTTCTGGGAGATGGGGGTCTGTTGGACCAGTGTGCCAAACAGCTGTGGCTCTACCCTGAGGATCTCGTCTACCATGACTTCCAATTCACAATCTAGGAACTTGGGATTCTTCTTGGGGGCATGGTGATGGGTGGTGATGGTGAGTGATGTGTGTGTTGGTGTGCAGGTGAGGGTGTGTGAGTGTGTGTTTTGCTGGGTGTATGTGAGGTAGGTATTTGTTGGTGTGCTGATGGTGTGTGGCTTGTGTGAGGGATGAGCTGTGGGTGTGTGGTTGCTTTCTCTTGGGTGCTGGCAGTGGAATGGCATTTGCAAAGGCTCATGGTTGTGATTTGTGTCCTTTATATGGGTGGAGTTGTGGGTGTGTCTTTGTTCTCTGTCCCCACCCCCCAGTATTTATTGGCTTGGTAATTGCTTGTTTGGCCTTTTTTGGGTGAATTTTCCTTTGTACTGTCTGTGTATGTTGGAAACGTTCTTGTGACCGAGTCGGACCCTGCATTTGTCTCGTACGGTGTTCTCCGTTTCGTTCACGCTGTGTTTGTGCAGTTTTCTATGCTGCGTACGCGTCGGTCGCAGTGTTTTGTGTTGCTTCGGCTCGGTTTTGTATACGTGTCGGTCGTACGGCTTGGCCTCCGTCCGACTCGCTCGTGGTTTTCGCGCCTTGCATCGTACTTTGCGGTTTGGAGTTCGCGTGTACGTTTCGGTCGGATTTGTTCCGGTGCGTGTCGGTCGGTTGGATTCGCGTGTTTTTCCGACCGGATTGCTGTTTTCCGTGCGGCTCGGTCGGTCGACTTGGGTTCGGTACGTGTCGGTCGGATTTTTCACGCCTTGCATCGTACTTGGCGTGTCGGGCGCCACAGGTACGTGTCGGTCGGTATTATTTCCGGATCCGAGTCGGTCGGTGCTTTTTCCGGCCCGAATCGGAATCGACCCCTCTGTCTCACCAAAACATACAGTCATTCGCAAGCATGCACCCAACATCCATCCAATAGCATTTTTTAAGATCCTCAGCTCGGGGGTGTGGCCAAGATGGCGACCGAGTAGGACGTGCCTGCTCATCGCTCCGACCCCTGGCCTGGGCCCAAGCCGTATAGCAGCCTTCAGCGGATCCCTAGACAGCGTCCCGGACCCCACACCAGTCTGGGGCAGGTGAGCCCGTGCTTGGCAGCTGCAGGGCTCCGCGAGTCCTCAGGACGCTGTGTCCCTCACCTCCCTGCAACGCTTAGGAGGTGCGGAGCCCGGGTCGACTTGGGCCCGGGCCCACGCGCACCCGACGGCAGCTTCGCGGCGGCGGCGCTTGGGCCGCGCGCCTGATCCCTTGGAGGATACCCTCTCCCCCGGTCCAGTGGGGGTGTTTCTACCGATTGCCCTACGGAGCAGTGCGCCGCGACCCACGCGGGCGCGTGACTCCTGGTTAGCAACGCCGGGAGGGGCGTGAGACCCCCCCTCAGAAGTGGAAGGCAGCGAGGTGTCCGAACCGGCAGGGGGGGCGGCGCCGTCCGGCGCAACCGGTGATACAGCTACAACTGCGGGGCCTAGAGCAGGAGGAGGACTCTCCGGGAGCAAACCTTGCGACCTCCAGTGAGCGGCCAGGAGAGGAGTGCTACGGCGGAACCTCGGTGTGGCTCCGTGGAGAGGATAGGCCGAGGGAACCACGCATTGGAACCCGCGTGCCGCTACACCGACTTTAAGGCTCCTGGGAGCACGGCTGGAAGTGGCGATAGTCTGAGCAGCTTGGAGAGGAGTCTACCTGGTCCCTAGTGCTCTGAATTCTCCTACTATATACAGCATCGCTTCACAACTGCAAGTAAAGGGGAGCAAGCCGCTTCGCGATGGCCACCAACAAATCCAGGAAAGATAGATCGGTGAAGGACCTTCTCCTCAAGGCTGGGGGGGCTGAAGCATCGACAGCGCAGAGTGGTCCCCCGGCGGGACAAGGTCAGGATGATCCAGAGGGGCCGGTCATGCGTAGCGTCCTCGAATCTCTCTTTGCTACCCTCACGAGGGAATTCCATACCATGAAAAAGGACCTGACCGCTGAGATTCGGGAGATGCGCAGAGACATAGATTCGGTGGGAGAGAGAGTCGACGAGCTGGAGACACAAGCATCCACGCGAGACGAAGAAGTGACACAGCTTCAGCAAGAGGTCCTGCGTCTCTAGGACCAGCACTTAGATCTCCAAGACCATGCGGAGGACCTTGAGAACCGTTCCCGCCGGAACAAAATCAGAATCCGAGCGGTTCCTCAGGTGTCGGAGGGGCAAGACATTGAGGCCTTTGTTGCGGAACTGTTTCACCATATCTTGGGGGGCCCCCAGGAACAACGGATCAAACTGGACCGGACCCACTATGTGGGACCCAAGAGACCGGCGACTGCCCCCCCTCCAGATATCCTGACATGCGTGCACGACTTCCAGCTTAAAGAACGCATCCTATGGGAGGCGCGGGCCAAACCCCCCATAGACTTTCGCTCCTGCAGGCCTCTTCTGTTTCAAGATCTGGCGGCCTCTACCTTGCAGAAACGGCAGGAGTTTCGGCCCGCCACGGCGTTCCTGCGCTCCAAAGACATCTCCTACTCCTGGGGTCATCCGTTCTGGCTCATTTTCAAGTGGGAGGGCAGGCTCCGCCAGGTCCATTCCCTTCGAGAAGCCTCGTCACTTCTTCGCCTACCAGAGGACAACCGTGACACTCCAGAGAGGGAAGTCCCCGCTGGGCGTCGCAACAATTCGGCAAGATGGCAACGAGTTGGGAAATCTCCATTGCGTCTTCGCCCAGACCCGGAGGCAATGGCTAAAGAACGTACGGCTGTGCTGAACTCTCTGTCAGAGGACTCAACTGCCGCAGACTGAAGCATGCCGGCTCTGCTAACGCTAGCTTCAATTCTAATGCGATCCATATTGACTTAACTGGCTGGGCCCTGTGCGGGGTGGGGGCTGCGGGCGGCTCCTGCTATCCATCTCACGACTCTCCATGGGGCAGATTGCCCGGGACATTTGTGGACTTCACAAGTTGATGTTTTTAGTTGTATGTTCTTTGTTAAGGGTTTCGGTTTTTTCTCCTCCTTCCTCCGGATATAGCGGGTTGATGGTATTTGCAATCTGTGCCTTATATTCGCTTTTGCAGGTTTGGGGGCAGCTGTTACTAGCACACCTTGTGGTTTCCTCACATGTCGGCTGACATTAATATCCTGTCCCTTAACGTTAAGGGGCTTAATAACCCTACCAAGAGGCAGGCTGTCCTGTCCTTCCTTGAAAACTCGGACGCTCATATTTGCCTGCTCCAGGAGACGCACCTTCTGCCAACTGACACTCATAGATTGAGGTCCAGGGCCTTTCCTTACCAGCTGTTCCCTTCTCGGGCCTCTAAGACGGCGGGGGTGGCGATTCTGGTCTCTGCTAAGTTCCCGGGCTGGGTAGGCAGCAAACAGGCCGAGGTTAAGGGTAGACTTCTGGCACACACACCCTCACGGTAGCTACTGTATATGTTCCTAATGAAGGCCAGGAGGGGTTGATTCGGGAAGTGGTACATGAGCTAACTTGCCTCCCAGACAGAACTTTGCTTTAACTTGGCCTTTGATGGCGCACTGGACCGATCAGGGCAGCGATGGGGGCAGGCTGGGGCCCTTTCCGAGAATGGGAGATGTCTACTGGCGGAGGCTGGACCTACAGACGTCTGGCGACTGCGACACCCAGGGTCCAGGGAATACACCTTTTACTCGCATCCCCATAAGACATACACCAGGATTGACTATGTACTCACCTCTGACACACTGACGCAGCAGATGCGAGAGGTGGAGATCCTTCCCTGACCCCTATCTGACCACTCAGCGGTGCGGATATCCCTGTCCTTACACCACCGACGGCCCTCTCGTAGGTTCTGGTGCCTGCGTGAGACGATGCTACAACGCCCCTCGGTGGTACAGCAAATCAATAAATGTATTACCGATTACTTAGACCTCAATGATTCCCCAACCATCTCTACGACAACCCTTTGGGGTGGTGGTCAGAGGGGAATTTCTGGGCATCGCGGTGATCCAGCGAGATATTAGCAAACAGCATTCATACACTAGATACTCACTTGGGCCCATACATTCATACTACGCTAATACTTACGCTGGGTTTATCAGTTGTTACTCTTTATCAAAATCCCTGCTACCAATTACCTTCCGATTGAAGAGTAATGACTTACCAATGAATCCTTTGCTAATTGGGAAGTTTAAAATGAGTGACATTCATTATAGTACATAATCCTGAAATAACCACTGAGTCAGGAAGTTTTAAAATGTTTATCTAAAGATTTAGCAGAGTAAATTACATAACCACATGGTACTTAATCGCATATCACGGATGAAGCATAGAATAATAATTATTGATTAATGACGGTCCCTCAGAAAGGAGAAGATAGAGACAGCAGCGCAACTAAAGGTTGCATTTATATTTACCTAAGTGCGAGAACCAAACCCCTTGGCCAAGGAGTTGAAAAGAATAGGACCCAGGAAGGATGAAGAGCAAAGACCTCCTCCAGGATCAGGACAGGACCGGTGACCTCTCTACAACGACGCCTGCATCGTTCCCCTCTCTGATACTCGACTTCTCCTCGATTCTCCCGTGCCTTCCTTCTAAATGGACTCCGCCGCCCCTCCTCAGGACCTCTCTGGACAGCGATTCAGTCTGCAATCGATCAGCTTGACGGTCTGGAGCTATGAAGCCTGACAGCATGAACGCCTGTTCTGTTGCAGCATCTCCTTCTAACTAATTAGCTAATTCTATATCTATTATACCCTTCTATGCCATGTACCTCCCCTTAATGTTGCTAAAATATGGGACCACTACTTCTGATTGGACAGGGACAGGGGGTTGATCCTCACACCATATTGATTTGGTTCGAATTCTGAAGACCTTTGTCTTTAAACTACCGCCCATCAATTTTAATACATTGGCTTTATTTCCCACCCGTCTCATGACAAAGTTTTATTCATTTTCCATATACATAGTTGCAAGTTTGGCAAGAACACATGAATATATCAATATCGGCCATTAGGTCGTGGCCTTGGACGACGTCCAGGTTGACTTCATCTTTATTCTTTGGCAGCCAAGCAGGGCACACATGCGCAGAATCATTGTCTCTCGAGTTTCAGATCACCAACCCCAGGCCCAAGTTTACGAACTAATAAAAGTCAAAGAAGAAAATATTAAAATCACAAATAATATGTTTCACTGTATACCCACTCTTTCTACTCTATCCCCATTTACTTATAAATCTATCCCGCATTAGTAGCGTTAAGAAAACGACAAATTAATAATAACACAAGAGCAAGCTGAAGCATGTGAAAACATCAAGCAGCCATTTTAATGCACACTGCGCAGAAGCAGAAATTTCCCACCAAGCAAAGAAAGACGTCACACCATGTGATATGGATGAGACATGCGCAGTAAGGTTCCCGCGCTTTAGCGGCCATTTTAGAGAAAGACAAGCGTTACTTGTTAGTTAGAACACATAGGCAAGCTTCCTTGCTATTCATGTAGTGTATGCAAAGTTAATATACACAATACAAGATTAATAAATTAATACTGTGAGGAGATTGCATCCGAGCAAGTCTCATTTGTGAGTCCTTGCTCCATCAATCCCCTCTCTGATGGCGTTTAAGAGCCATCAAAATACTACCCTCAATCAGATGCCAACTTCTAGCAAATAGTTTCATTCTCATTTTTACACTTTCTATTTTTACCATCCCCTTTCAATTTCTTGTATAATTCACTTCTCCACTCTTCAAGTTCTATTTCGTCGATCTTTCTCTTCTTCCCTTTTCCTGTCACATTATATGTTCCATTCTTTCTACAACATTTGCACCATACTATTATTATTGTCAGTACTATTATTGCTAACTCCTGCTAAGGGTACTAGTATTTGGCCTATAAGTCCTTTTCCTATATTAGAAAACCAGGTACCAATTGACGCAATACTACTTGTCAATCTTTCCCATACACTATCAACTTCCAGTGGTTTAAGTTCCTTCTCAAGTTTAGTTATATTCTGTATATACGTTCCAATTTCTGCACTTTTATCAGGAATGTAAGTGCAACAATGTTTCGTCTTCAGTAATTTACAGACTCCGCCCTCTTTTGCCAATAAAATATCAAGAGCAAGTCGATTTTGCATAACCATAGATCTAATCGCAACCATCTCCGCATTAATCATCAGCAATCCTCCAGCAGTATCTGTTGATAAACGATCAACCACTGTAGACAATTTACATATCTTCCTTGAGTTCAGAATTATTCCCACTGAAGGTATCAATGCACCAAATATATCACCTACAATTTCAGAAAAACTAGCTCTTTTACTACGTGTTAATTCGCTATTGTTTTCATTGCTCCCAGTGTTTCTTTTTACGTGGTATATTTTTGGAAATACTATTCCAAAATAACAACTTCCATACCACTGTGCAGGAAGCCTAAAGTAAGCCTTATTCCCGCATACATAATAGATTCCAGGAAAAACTGAATCTGTTCCTCCTTTTATTCCCCAACCTCCAAGAATTAAGAAATTGTGTTCACATTCACTGGTACCGATGAAAACATTGTTATAATCAGTCCTTAATCTATGTAGACAAATTTTTCCCGTCTTTACAAAATCCAGAGCCATAGCAGCTTGAGCCTTGCCAGGTGTGTAACTCCCTTCTTTCTCAGCCCAAGGTGGCAAATGAGCCTTATGCTCAGAAGCTTTCTTTTGAAAATCTTGTCTTCTATCTTCTACTAAATTCAAAAATATCTTTTCTTCTTCGTGTAAAGAACATGTTAGATTGTGTCTATGTGCATGTGTTATGTCTATCGATTTCATTGTTAAGAAAAATTCTCCCATAAACTGTGCGTCTTGACTACTAAGCACTGGGTTCATACTCTTTCGAATCGGAACCTCAGAAAATATCACATCTATGTTTGAATAATAATATTGAAGTCTCCCTGTTCTATAAAATAAACTAGCTAATACACTACATGATATGCCATATGTCAATGGTAAGTGATGATATGTTAATCCTTCTGCTACTGATTCGGGTAACTTCATACAGACATAACAATTACTAACTTCCATGGTATCTACATATTGAAATAATAACTTTGTGAAAACATTTAAACTAGTGTCGTTATCAGTTATTTCATGATGAAATTCTGGTTCATTTTCTGCCATTAGTTCTACTCTATTTCCCTTCATGTGTGCTGTCTTTCCTTTAGTTTCGTTATTAATCTTTTTATCCATTATCATAAGGTAAGGGACTGCTACGATCAGGACTAACCATACTATAAGCTTACTAGACTACATATGCATATTGCACAGCATCTTCTACAACATCTCTGTTTTGGTCTCCCAGCAACTCTATCATCAGGCATTTTGACAAGGAAGATTGCTCTTCTTATCTATTTTTCGCTTTTCTTTATATGACTCTTTTGCTTAGTCAAGGTGGTCTTGTTTCTTTCTCGTACGTCAGTTCTGCACTTGTTCCTTCGTCACCACTTTCACTTGACTCTGAGCTCTCGTAATCTTCAAGAATAATGTAAGTCCAATCAGGACCCTTGAATTTGTTATTCACAAGTTTCAGTCTCTTGCTTCTTCTTTTCTTAGTTCTATTTTCTTGTTCGGTTTGACTTGTTACTTCATTTACTTGATCTGGATCTTCACTTCTAGTTGTTATGTGGTATTTTACTCTTTTAATGACACTAGGCCAATTATCACCTTTTCTTGTTTTCTTTGTTTGCACTGTTTCTTTATTTTTGTCTTCAGCAATCTCTTTATTTTCACTGTTTGACACCTTTTCGTTTTCTGCAATTACTGTTTTTCTTTCTTGCTCTTTTCCAGGCCTTATTTGTTTTTCTTCTGCAGCTCCTCCGTGAGTTTCCAATAATTGACCTTGTTCTTTGTTTAATTCTTCATGTTTATGTTTCTCGAGATCTTTTTCTTCTGTGTGATTTTCTGGATCTAACTGGTTCTGATCAGGGCTTATTGCACTTTGTACTTCTGCAGCCTGACCGGATTCTTCTAAACCTGTCTGTCCCTGCTCAAAACTTGTTGGTTCTTCGTTATTTTGAGCCCAGTTTCCTTTCCCTATCTGGTCCTGCTCAGGTTCTTTTATTGTATGTTCTTCTCTTCCCTGAGCTGCTTCTTCTTCACCTATCTGATCTTCTTCAATTTCTTCCAATTTTGTTTGACTTCTTGTTCTGTAGTAAACTTCAGGAATTTCTACCACCGGTATCCAGTCCTGACTTGTGCTCGGTTGTTCTTCTGCAGCTTCTCTTGAATCTCGAGCCTGAGATTCTTCAGCTGGGCAACCTTCAGCTTCCTCAGTGATTGATGCTGTCTGAGGATTTTCTTCTTCAGGGTCTGGTACTCTTTTGGTGTGGCTTACATGAATCCAATTAGGAAATCCTGCACACTTCACTGCTGTATTGGTAGTCAGTATGACTTGACAAGGTTTTCCCCATCTAGGTGATAGACACGTCTCTCTGGTGTGATTCTTCACTACCACCCAGTCACCAGGATTCAGATCATGTTCTTGTTCAGGCTGCCTCGAAACTGCGTCTTCTCCGACCTGATGAGAGACAGAACGCACTAGGTCAGCCAATCCTTTGCAATAATCCAGAACCATATCATCAGATATATTCAGCAGTTTGTTTATGGGAACATGTGCTTGTCTCATTGCTCTTCCCATCATTATCTCGTGTGGGCTCAATCCCGTATTTCTATCGGGAATGCTTCTGAGTCCCATTAAGACAAGTGGCAATGCATCTGGCCACTCCAATGATGTTGATGCACACATTTTTCCCAGTCTGGATTTTATAGTGCCATTCAATTGTTCAACCACTCCAGAAGCCTCTGGACGATATGCACAGTGCAATTTTTGTTCAATTTGGAATGCTCCGCAAATTATTTGAATCACTTCACTGTTAAAATGTTTTCCTCTATCTGATTCCAAAGTTACTGGGAAACCAAACCTAGGAATGAGTTCTCGTAGTAACAGCTTTGCGACTGTAATGCTGTCACTCCTCCTGGTAGGGTAAGCCTCCACCCACTTTGAAAACAGACATACTATGACTAGTACATATTTCAACCCTCTGCATGGTGGTAACTGTATAAAGTCGAACTGTAGTCTTATAAATGGACCTTCTGCCTTTCCAATTTTCCCAAACCCAATTATTGTTTTTCTTCCTGGATTATGCATCTGGCAAGTCAAACATCTTTGGCAAAGGCTCTCTGCTACAGCCCTGAACTTGGGATTGTACCAGTTCTGTCTGAAAAGCCTAATCATTGCATCTCTTCCTATGTGTGTGTCTCCATGATACATCCTGGCCATTTGAGAGAGCAGACAGTCAGGCATGACTGGTCTGCCATCAGCACAAATCCACACTTCATCATCTCCCCTTTGGGAACAACCCACTTTGACCCATGTTTTCTTCTCACTTTCATCAGCACCATCTTGCAATCTTCTAACCTCATTCCATGTTTCAGGTGGCATATACAGCATAAGTTGGCAGCTGATTCCCATTCTTTCCACCCTTTTATTGACTGATAATCTATTTCTGGCACAATGTTGAGCCACAAGATCTGCATATCTGTTGCCGACTACCACCCAGTCATCTCCTGACTGGTGTGCGGCACATTTCACCACAGCCAATTCTTTTGGTGATTGTATTGCTTCCAGCAATTCCCTTACAAACTGTCCATTTTTAATGGGGGATCCTGAAGAAGTCATGAAATCCCTCTGCATCCATAGTTGGCCAAAATCATGCACAACCCCGTAACCATATTGGCTATCTGTAAATATAGTCACTTTTTGATTCCTCCCAATTTTGCACGCTTTTATCAAAGCAATCAATTCAGCTACTTGTGCAGATTTTACTCCTGGTAAATAGGATGCTTCGACTATTCCAGTTAATTCACATACTGCATATGCTGCAGTCAGTTTACCGTCTTCATGCCTCTGGCATGAACCATCAACAAACAGCTCCCTGTCTGGCTTTCTAAGGGACTGTTCTTCAATGTCCGGACGTGGTTTCGTGCATAATTCTGTGACTTGTAAACAATCATGTTCTTCTTCTTCGTCATTTTTAATTTCCTCATGATACGGGTCTGGTAGTAAGGTTGCGGGATTTACTATTGTACACCTCACTATGTTCACATTTTCAGCACCCATTATTATTCTCTCATATTTAGTCAGCCGACTAGGAGTAAGATGCTGAGTTCGTGTTCTTGTCAACAGAATCACAACCGCATGTGGAACAAACACCTTTACTGGGTGTCCCATCACAATTGACTCACTTTGTTCAATACTTAAACAGGTAGCCGCTACTGCTTTTAAGCAGCCTGGCAACGCGGCTGCCACTGGATCCAATGTAGCAGAAAAATATGCTATAGGACGTCTTTGTGTTAAGACTGAAAGTGCACAATTTTCTCTCTCATGACAGAACATGACTTCTCTTATAGTCAGGCATGCCTAAGGCTGGTGCTGAGCACAGAGCATTTCTCAATTTTACAAAAGCTCCTACACTCTCATCATCCCATTCAACTGGGTCCTTTGCTTTCTTTTTTGTCATTTGAATTAGGGGCTTCGCTAACAAGGAAAATCCTAGTATCCATTGTCGACAGTAACCTACTATTCCTAAGAACATTCTCACTTCTCTTTGGGTTACAGGCATTTGCATTTTCTTAATCAATTGTACTCTTTCCGAGGTTATTCTTCTTTTTCCCCTCTCAATTTGGTGTCCCAGATATTTAACAGCTGTTGTACAGAACTGCAATTTTTCTGGTGAGACTTTATGCCCTTCTTCAGCCAAATGATTTAATAGTGCTATGGAATCAACAACACAGTCCTCTCTGGTGTTCGAGGCCACCAGTAAGTCGTCGATATATTGCACTAGGACTGAGCTTCCTGGCATCACTAGTTTCTCTAAGCACTTTTTCAATAACTGATTAAAAATAGAAGGACTTTCCGTGTACCCCTGAGGAACACGATTCCATACAAAGACTTTGTTCTCAAATTTAAATGAAAAAAGATACTGGCTGTCTGGGTGCAATGGTATTGAAAAGAACACTTGGCATAAATCAATCACTGTGAACCATCCTGCACTCCAAGGAATCTGGTATAGGATTACTGCAGGATTGGGCACTATAGGACAACAAGGTTCCACAATCTTATTTATTTTGCGCAGGTCTTGCACAATCCTATATTTTCCGCTAGGTTTCTTTAAACCCATTATTGGTGAATTACATGGGCTACTCATTACTTCTCTTAGTATGTTTTGTTCTACCATTCGATTGATTTCTTCAATGACTCCTGTCTTTACTTCTGCACTCATTTTGTACTGTCTAGTATTTGGGAAAATCGCACCTTCCTTTACAGTAATTTTAACCGGGTCTATTTTGGCCATAAGTCCTACTTCCTTTCCTGTGAAATCCCATACTGTGGGGTTTACTGTAGTTTTTAATTCTTCTGGCAACTCATCTTTTGTTATCAAAGAAAACATCTCATCTACCTCTGTACCTTGTTTTGCAATCATAAACTTATATACATGATCTTCATCTGGGGTCTGAACTGACACACCATCCGGTGTGCAGAAAATTGTGCAATTCATTTTGCACAACAAATCACGACCTAATAAATTTACTGGACTGGAATCACACACTACAAATTGATGCATTTCTCTGAAATTTCCAATTTTAACTTCCATTGGTTCGGTAAGAGGTGTTCTAATCTTTCTATTAGCTACTCCCACTACTTGGATAGCTTCTCCAGAGAGAGGAAGGTCTGGAATGTCTGCTGTTCTCACAGTAGACCGGGTAGCACCAGTGTCCAAAAGAAAAGTAATATCATTACCTTTCACATTCCCTTCAACATATGGACCTGACTGATCTACCGATAAGGATGCGCCAAGTACGCACTCCTTCTCCCCTCTCCTAGGCACCGTCATGAACTGTATTGACAGAAATCGTCCTGTAAAAGAAACTGTGATGTTACATAATCATTCTTACCACTTCCTCCTTGATATCCGACGTCTGTACCGTGGTTTGCTCTGCTTACATTACCCTGAATAGGTGCAGGTGGCAACTGACTCTGAGGATTTACACCCTGCTGTGAGTCATTCTGCGTCTGTGGATTTAAATTTTGATTTGGGCCATTATTATTCCGAATCTTTTTACATTCATCCTTCCAATGCCCCAATTTTCCGCATCCATGACAAGGAAATTTCTTTTTAGCTTCTTCTCTACTCATTCGTCCTCTCACTTTTCCACCATTTCCAGTATCGCCATTCGTTCCAGAATCCTTTCCTTGATTTTCACTTGGATTATCCAAATTAATTCCCTGTTTCTCAGCCATTTTCACCTGTGCCCACATTACTTTTTCCTGCAATTTCTTGTGCCTATCCTCAATATCATCTCCACAGTATTTCGCATATTTCAGAATCTCATCTATGGGCTTGCCTTGCCAACACAACATGTGCTGCTTAATCATCTGACAAATTTCTGGCTTCAGACCATAAACAAATCAATACACAAACTGACTCATGTTCTTATCTCCAATGTCCTCAAATCCACTATACTGCTTAAATACCTGCAATAAACGCTCATAATAGGCGTGTACCGATTCACTAGCTTCTTGGGTGGTTCGGTCTATTTTCACCCAATCTGTTTCTTTCGGTGGTATTTTGCCTTTCAGGTAAGTTATCACCTGCTGATACTTTTTCATTACATCATTTGACGGGGCACCTGTTTTCGGATCTCTAGGATACTCGTCACTTGGCCAATCAACTGTAATTTTACAATCTGTCCACAAATCGGCAGGTACCACTATGTCAAACAAACCATCTAAATCTTTCAACAATACCTTTGACACCTTCACAAACCTCTCAACCTGCTTGTACCATTCAATTGGTTTTTCTCTCAACTTTGGAAAATCGTTCGTAAATGACAAAATATCCTGTCTACTCCATGGGACATGTACATAGCCCCCTCCTGGAACTTCTCGCATCGGGTACATTTGATCTGTCTTCCCTGTTTCTTTCATCACATATTCAGAGGCTGTTCTACTGGATCGTGCCTCTTCCTTTTTCTTTGCCCATCGAACTCTCCATTTATCTAGGTCTCCCCATTTTTGCAAGACTGTCATTAACTCTTTTACTTGTAATTTTCTTCCAGAGGCATTCATATTTTCTAAATCTTTGTCTGAGAAATCTGCTCTATAGGGTTTCTGCAACACCTTTGATCTCCCTATTTCAATTCCCATCTGCAGAGCCAAATCTGATAATTTTTCATGAAATATTTTTACATTTCTGGTGATACTTCTGCATACGAACAATAATTCTTCTTCATTGTAAGCATTTAGGCGATCTAGCCCCACATTTCCTGCTATTATTTTTCTTCTAATTCGACTTTTAATTTATAAATATCCAAAATTTTGGAGGTGTACACTGCTGTTCTGATCCTTGTGCCCACCTTTCTAAGTCTTCTGGACTAACTACAGTGACACTTTTTGCTCCTGATGAAGTTATCAAGTTTATCTCTTTCGAGCACCCAGGTGTAGTTCTTCTGGGAGTACTATTGACAGAATCTCGAATTGGTAAATCCATTAATGATATTGTTGATTCACAATCACTAAAATGATCCTCAACCATTACTGTTGCTTCAGGTTTAGGAATATTCACAGGAGTAGGCATAACTAACGGTGGAGGACAGTTTCCCTGACTACCATATAATGGAACTACTGGACCAATTGTTACAGGTATGGTCAAAGAGTCAGGATGTACTTTTATCTGTGTTATTTTCTGTATTAATTCTGCTCTGGTCTTCTCTAGGGCTTCTTTCTCATTATCGTGAAGTATCCTACTGGGGGTGAAATCATGCATTACCTGTGGTACTAATGGAGTTTTTAACAGTGGGGCACTTGGGGTGCATCCACTTGTCCCTTCCTGATATGGTGGGGGGTTCCTTAATATTTCTTCTATAAATTCATCTTCGGAATCTCCATTTCTCATTAAGTGTTTTGTCTTTTCTGTGCATTTCTTCCCTAACAGTTCTTCTGCCGTAAATATTGGATATAATCCTTCTGTAAGCATTGCTCTCCTCCACTGTTTCATCTGACCGTCCCTATTCTCATGTTGGTTTCTTGGGAAAAATCCTCGATAACCCCTATTACTCCTGGATCGGTCACGCTCAAATGCCTCGGTTTCCCATTCCTCTAAGGCTTCGTATTGAGTTAATCTAGGTCTGGGTTCTAGGTCATTCATCCTCAATCTCAAATTTTGAAGAATTCTTCCATTAAAGGTACCATTCTCGGGAAATGCTAATATTCCATCATTTTTGGTATATTCTATCCAATTCTCTATCCATACACAAGTATGATAACCTCTCTCCATCATCATGAATGAAGCGGGCGTTTTAGCTGGTGGAATGATAATTCCTTCCCTAGTTTTGATTGGTTTATCCTTTTTAAAATAGTTCTTAATCTTTTGCAGAAAGGACATTTTTCTCTTTTCTCCGTACATCTCTAGGCAAATCTTCGATGTATAAAATTATATTCTGCAAAACCTAGGAATCTCCTATCCGGACGAGTTCCTGTTAAAGTCGGATCGCGTTTTAACATGCAATCTCTATCCACTAAGATTTTAGCTTCTAGAATATCAACCAATCAAATGTCTGCTAACTTTTTTTTCTGAACCAATCCTAACGCGGCCTTTCGGTGACGTTTGTCTGTCAACCCCTCCTTTACAATCTGCGCTTCTCTGTCCCTCGCTGTTTCAACCAATCCCAGCGCGGCACCTGTGACGTCAGTACTACTCCTGACTACTGACCCCTCCTTTACAAGAGTCGTTCCACACCCGCTGATTCAACCAATCCCAGCGCGGCGTTTGTGACGTCAGCTCCCTCTCCGGCAGCTGACCCTCCCTTTACAAAATCTTACGCAAACTTTATTCTCTATAAATCTTTAATTAAGTTTTCAGTAACAACATAAAACATTCGCTATCGTGCCAGTTTCTCTAAAATAGAAAAGATAGTTTTCTCTCACACTTAGTAAAACCTTTCCGTTTACTAAACATACACTACGAGTAAAAACCCTTCCGTTTACTCTTCACACAAGCTCCAGAAGTATCTGTTACTTCTTCAATGTTACCCTTTCTAGGTGATATAACATCAAATTTTCACCAGTGTACTCCTTTGCTATCACTCACACGCATAGATTCCCTAACCAGTACTGATAGTCCTGCTTAACTTTTCAGTACTATTTCTGCCTGACAGATAACCTCACTGCAGTATGGCTTCCAGTTACCAACCGCTATTCAATTTTCCACGGGGATTCTAGACAACATAAAACAAACTTTGAATACACAGATGTTAATTCATAAAAATAAAATTCTCATTATCCAATTAACAAAGAGTAACCATCCTCTGATTACCAGAAAACTGATCCAGCGCGATATTAGCAAACAGCATTCATACACCAGATACTCACTTGGGCCCATACATTCATACTACGCTAATACTTACGCTGGGGTTATCAGTTGTTACTCTTTATCAAAATCCCTGCTACCAATTACCTTCCGATTGAAGAGTAATGACTTACCAATGAATCCTTTGCTAATTGGGAAGTTTAAAATGAGTGACATTCATTATAGTACATAATCCTGAAATAACCACTGAGTCAGGAAGTTTTAAAATGTTTATCTAAAGATTTAGCAGAGTAAATTACATAACCACATGGTACTTAATCGCATATCACGGATGAAGCATAGAATAATAATTATTGATTAATGACGGTCCCTCAGAAAGGAGAAGATAGAGACAGCAGCGCAACTAAAGGTTGCATTTATATTTACCTAGGTGCGAGAACCAAACCCCTTGGCCAAGGAGTTGGAAAGAATAGGACCCAGGAAGGATGAAGAGCAAAGACCTCCTCCAGGATCAGGACAGGACCGGTGACCTCTCTACAACGACGCCTGCGTCGTTCCCCTCTCTGATACTCGACTTCTCCTCGATTCTCCAGTGCCTTCCTTCTAAATGGACTCCGCCGCCCCCTCCTCAGGACCTCTCTGGACAGCGATTCAGTCTGCAATTGATCAGCTTGACGGTCTGGAGCTAGAAGCCTGACAGCATGAACGCCTGTTCTGTTGCAGCATCTCCTTCTAACTAATTAGCTAATTCTATATCTATTATACCCTTCTATGCCATGTACCTCCCCTTAATGTTGCCAAAATATGGGACCACTACTTCTGATTGGACAGGGACAGGGGATTGATCCTCACACCATATTGATTTGGTTCGAATTCTGAAGACCTTTGTCTTTAAACTACCGCCCATCAATTTTAATACATTGACTTTATTTCCCACCCGTCTCACGACAAAGTTTTATTCATTTTCCATATACATAGTTGCAAGTTTGGTAAGAACACATGAATATATCAATATCGGCCATTAGGTCGTGGCCTTGGACGACGTCCAGGTTGACTTCATCTTTATTCTTTGGCAGCCAAGCAGGGCACACATACGCAGAATCATTGTCTCTCGAGTTTCAGATCACCAACCCCAGGCCCAAGTTTACGAACTAATAAAAGTCAAAGAAGAAAATATTAAAATCACAAATAATATGTTTCACTGTATACCCACTCTTTCTACTCTATCCCTATTTACTTATAAATCTATCCCGCATTAGTAGCATTAAGAAAACGACAATTTAATAACACAAGAGCAAGCTGAAGCATGTGAAAACATCAAGTAGCCATTTTAATGCACACTGCGCAGAAGCAGAAATTTCCCACCAAGCAAAGAAAGACGTCACACCATGTGATATGGATGAGACATGCGCAGTAAGGTTCCCGCGCTTTAGCGGCCATTTTAGAGAAGGACAAGCGTTACTTGTTAGTTAGAACACATAAGCAAGCTTCCTTGCTATTCATGTAGTGTATGCAAAGTAAATATACACAATACAAGATTAATAAATTAATACTGTGAGGAGATTGCATCCGAGCAAGTCTCATTTGTGAGTCCTTGCTCCATCAGCGGCAGCAGACAATAAAGATAGGAGGGAGAAAAGGGAGCGACTATCTGGGGAGGTTGTTGAATTGGAGCGAATCCATCAACGGACAGGGGCACCCAGAGTCTGGAAGCAGCTTAAGGCGGCCAGGGCACAGTTGGCGGGATTGGATATAGATAGGGCTGAATATGCAGCCCTTCGCCTGAAGCATGCATTCTATGTGGGAGGAGATAGATGCGGGAGGCTCCTCGCTAACAGGTTACGCGCACAGCGACAGACGTCTCGCATTACTGGGATCCTGGACCAACAGGGACGGGAATCTGACACTGATCATGAGATTGTGGATACGTTCCGGCAATTCTATGAGACTCTGTACGCGGCCCAGACTCTACCCGAGGAAGGCCCGGCCCACTACCTACAGGGGGTCTCCACGGCTAAACTTGTACCGAGTCAGGCGGAGGAGCTTGAAGCCCCCATTAGGCTGGAAGAGGTCATCTCTGCTATCTCTCGCTTAAAACCCCATAAATCACCCAGCCCAGACGGATTCTCCTCCGTCTTCTATAAAAAGTTTTGCGCAGTTCAGGCCCCACTGTTGGTGCGGGTCTATAACTCGATTTGGGACGCTCCTGCCGCCTCACTCCCACCCTCTATGCTGGAGGCGCTGATTACGGTAATACCCAAGCCGGGTAAGGATAGGCGTATGTGTGCTTCCTTTCGCCCTATATCCCTCCTTAATGTGGATTTTAAAATCTTAACCGGGATCCTGGAGCGGAGATTCTCTCGCCACCTACCCGGGTTGATAGACCCGGACCAATCCGGGTTCATCCCCGGACGTCAGTGCTCTGATAATACCAAACGGCTCCTGCACCTAGTGGACAGATCTGACCGTTTCCCGGCGGAACGAATGATTTTCTCTGTTGACGCTGAGAAAGCGTTTGACAGGGTCCACTGGCCGTACCTCAAGGCGACGCTGATTCACTTTGGCCTTCCCAGCGCTTCATCGAATGGGTATTTGGTAGCTACGCGAATCCTACTGCCACATTGCGGGTGAACGGGACTGCTTCGTCGGCCTTTCCCATATGCAGGGGGACGAGGCAGGGTTGCCCTCTGTCACCGCTCCTGTTTGCCCTGTATATGGAACTCATGGCCCAAAGAGTTCGAAACGATCCTGGCATCAAGGGGGAATGTTTTGGGGGGACGGAACACAAACTCTGCTTATACGCGGATGACGTGGTGGCCACGCTGGAGCGCCCTAGGGAATCTCTACCTGCACTACTGGCTGAACTGGACAGGTTCGCATTGGTATCGGACTTTAAGATTAATGTGCACAAGTCACAAGCCCTAGATCTCTCCTTGGAGCCTGGGACATTGGGGCTGTTGCAGCGATCCTATCCGGTCCAGTGGGCCCATGACTCAATTCCTTGCTTAGGTTTGCAAGTCTCCGCTACTATACAGGCCACCAATGAGACGAACTGCACGGCAATACTACGGCAGGTCCGAGATTGCCTCCGGAAATGGAGACCACACTCGCTATCATGGATGGGCCGCATAGCAGCTGTGAAAATGGTGATACTACCCAAAATTCTCTATCTGTTCCATACACTCCCGCTAGTGCCTCCGGCAGGAGTCATACGTTCAATGCAGAGTGACGTAGAACGTTTTATTTGGCGGGACCAAAGGGCTCGACTACGTAGGGAGCTCACCTACAGAGATCCTGTCAAGGGGGGCTTGGGAGTCCCTGACCTACAAGCTTACTGGCGGGCGGCCCAAATGAGAGCGCTGGTGGAGTGGTCCCGCCCGGAGTCTGAGAAGCATTGGCTATTTATGGATAGGTCTCTTGCTGGTCAGCCTTTGTGGGGGGTTCCCTTCCTCACGCGCGCAGGGAGACCTCGGAACCTGTACCTCTCCAAGGTGACTCACCCTACCCTCTTGGCCTGGGACAAGGTCGCTGCCTCTAGAGGGCTTACGACTTTTCCGTCTCCGATCACGCCTATAGTTCATAACCCCGACTTTACACCGGGTCTGGACTCTGCAAGGTTCTGCCAATGGACTAAGGAAACATGCCGTTCTATAGGTCACCTTTTTGATCTTACTGGTCCCCGATCCTTTACCGATCTTCGCAAGGATCAGGACATACCGGAAACGGAGCGTTACCGCTACCTACAGGTTCGACACTGGGTTCTACATGGTGACATGCGGAGGGCGCGGAGAGACACCTCACTTCGTTTGAGAAATGGCTGCTCACACGATACAATGACTCACGTTTGATCTCGGACATATATAAGTTTTCCAAACGCACCCCTAACGCCGGGAAGACTCCAGGTCAGCTGCGCTGGGAAGGGGAGCTAGGCAGGGCCATGACGCAGAAAGAATGGAACGATATTTACTATAGGGCCCAACGTACAGCCCGCAATGTAGCCTCTACCGAGACAGCCACTAAAGTGGCCACCTATTGGTACCTAACCCCCGTTCGACTCCATAGAGGTAACCCTTCCCGCAGTCCGCAATGTTGGAGAGCCTGTGGCTCGCTGGGTACCCTTACTCATTTGCTGTGGGACTGTCCTTCCCTAGGGGCATATTGGCATCAGATCCTCGATGATGTAGACTCCCACTTTGATACCCAGATCCCCCGCTTTCCGGTATATGTCCTCCTGGGCCTTCCCAACGCTATTACTTTCTCCCTTAAATCCCGGAGGGGTAAACAGATGGCAGCGGTTCAAAACATACTTGCCCACTGGGTTACTAAGACGGTCCCAAGTCGAATGGGGTGGCGCCACAGATTGTGGGGCATATTGGGGATGGAGAAGATCTCGCTTTCTCTGACGCATCCGGGGGCCTCCTTCCACGACCTGTGGGAGCCCTTCCTCACTCTACTGACGTCAGAGTTCACAGAGCTCACTTGCCCCAAATACTTGAGGCTCCTGCGACTTGCAGACCCCCTAAGCAACCAGCCCTGAACACTCCTGCTACCTAGTGACTTCACCCCTATGGGTCTACTCTTGTTCGACCTTGACATTCCCAGCTCATAGAGGTATACCCATTGCATGGGGGGAGGAGGGTGGGGAGGGTGGGAGGGGGTTCCTTTTTATTGTTGTCATACAATTTGCCAAATGTAACAATTTCACTGCCGGATTGCATTCCGATGAACAAAAAGCATATTGGCATGTTTGTTGAATCTTTTGTCTTGAAAATCAATAAAAGAAATTTAAACGTAAGATCCTCAGCTCCCAGAATTAGTCATATTCCAGCTGATTATACTCCATTTTTTATTACACTAATGTTGAAAAATATAATATTACTCACTATTAGTGTATTAAAAAATTGACAAAAAACAAAGAAAATGGAGCCCTAACCAACATCCATAAGGACGAGTTACTGTTACTGACACTGATTTTGCCACCTTCGAGGCCAAGGATCGCAAAAGCAGTGCCAGGGGTCACAAGGTGCAAGCCAGAGGTCACAGCTGCGACCCTTGGCGACTCCTAAATGACATCCATGATCTTAAATTGTTGAACACAATATCATACAGCAGGAAACTGAAGAGCGGCCTACAGTACCTCTTTTTCAATATTTTTGCGATATGTTTCTTTGATTGTGTTTAGCTCTCCTATGCAGTAATTTTCAAGCACGTTGAATTCTGAAATACTGCTCATTCATTCTCTTCATCAACAGTTCTGTCCTCTGCTGAGGGAGCATCTGGTTAGTTGAAGTTAACAATGGATCCACCTTTCCACATATGACCATTGGGAAACAAAGGGCCTTCTGTAGCCCTGGCCTGTCCCTCGTGACTATTGAGAGATTTTCACAACAGTAATTCCTAATGTCTATCATTCTAATATTTGTAGGTCCAATGCACTAATTGTGCATGCGCGGACATTACATAGGAAAGATATTGCCAATACAAGGCCAGAATGTATGAACAAATCCCTCACTGTAGCTTAATAGTTGCTTTAATCAAAATGCCTGGATACTGTTGGCTGGGTTGGCCTGGGACGCCAGTAAACAATGACATAAGCAATAGTAGAGTATCAGTTGTTAAAATATGCATAATTCAAAATTATAAATCGTGATTACAGATCTGGCATAGTAGATCAATTTATTATAAACATACATTTTAACGCAAACATTCTCTTTAAAAAGCAAACATTTAGGGGCTAATTATGATACGGCCCGTAAAGGCTCTGACCTGTGGTCGGAGCCTTTAGGGCCGCATCGTAATGGGCCGGTCGGTTTACTTTCCAACCGCCTCCTTATGTTGGAGGCTGTCGGAAAGTAAACCGGCCGGTCATTCCGGCTGGCTTCCGATGGGCTCGGAGAGCCCATCCACCAGTCGGAAGCTGGCCTGTAATCTCAAGGGCGGGCCTTCCCGCCCTTGAGATTACAATGCACGGTTTCTGACATGGTTTCCATGCCGGCTTGTCCGTCATGGAAACCATGTTGGAAAGCTTGTTTGGGGGCCCCCAGCAGGGCCCCCTTTGGAGCCCAGCCTCCGGTTGGAGGCTAAGGGAGCACCTATGGTGACCCCCTGTTGATCAATGCACCTTGTGGCAGGCACTGAGGAATTATCCTAGGACCCGACGAGATACTACTCTTCTCATGACCACAAAATATTGGATTGGAAGTGATTCCGCCCGACATCATAATAAGCCCCTTGGTAATTTAAATGTCCTCATGCGGTTTTTCTCCTCTATCTGGAGATAGACGTTGAGACCCTCATGAGGAATAGCCTGTTTTTTTCTGACTCCTTTCCAGGATCGAAATTACAAATTTGTGGTAATTATCACATTACTGGCAATTTTCCTTAGGCAACTGCCAAATTTTACTGGTGGAAAATGTCCGGTAAATACTGGTACATGCAGATTGTGCTGTGCAGAGCATCAAAATCTGCATGTTATGCCCCATTTTAAAGGGTACTACTTGTAATAGGCAGTAAATATTGCACGTTTTACATTTCGATTTTTTTTATTTAAAAGGTGCAATAATTATCGCATCCCCTGACAGGACACTCGTGATAAGGGACTAAGGGGCACATGCATCAAAGGTTTTTTCGATCGCAAACGGTGCGATTCGCAAAAATCGGCCGTTTGCGATCGCAAAATTACCTTTTGCAATGCATCAAGGGTCAAGGCCCTCGCAATTTGAGAATTCGCAATTAATTGCGAATTCTCAAATTGCGATTACATTTAAGGAATCGCAAATTGAGATTCCTTAAATGCAATGCATTAAAGTAAAAAAATTAGCGATTTTGCTAATAGGGGCGCAAATTACCATGAAGTTGAACTTCATGGTAATTTGCAAAACTTTGAAAAATGCACTAAAGTGCATTTTTCAAAGTTCCATTTACACACACACATGCCCTTGGGGCATGTGTGTGTGCAAGATGTACTCATATGCAGATTTCAGGGTGCAACAGGGGTCCTTTTGACACCCTGGCACCCTTGAAATTGCATTCTCAATTTGAGATTCTCTAATTGGGAATCGCAAATTGAGAATGTCTTCCCATTCATTCCTATGGGCCTCTAGGCCCATAGGAATTAATGGGAGGTATTCTTAATTGCGACTCGCAATTAGCGAGTCGCAATTAAGGAATGTTTAGGAATCGCTATTTTTATAGCTGATTCCTACATGCATAGGCTTTTGCGATTCCTTAATTGCGATTCCTTAATAATCGCAATTAAGGAATCGCAAAAGCCTACCTTGATGCATGTGCCAGCAAATGTTTACTTTCTAAACACCGTGTTTTCGTCTACAAGTTATGTTTATATTACATTCACCTATCCACCCAAATTTGTAATCATGATTTGTCATTTTGGATAATGCATATTAGATCACCTCAGGAAATTCTAACATACTAAGGTGGCAATTGGACGTTTCTGGATTTATTTATTTTTTAAATCTCACTGAAGTGAACTACAAGCTACAAAGGGTTGAGCAGGCAGTTGCAAGTATTAATGTATCACCTGCAAGAGAGACAGGATATAGGTTGAATTTAACTTCAATAATCACATCTGATGGAATTTTCACACATTTCAAAAGAATACATTATGATGTGCGTGTCTGTACAGTTTCCATTTATTTTATCGCTTTTGCATGCACTCAGATGTTTGATGTTAAAGGAAACCGTGAATTACAGTTGGGCGTCAGGTGTTAAAGCATTTATGCTTTAGTCATTTCCGTCTGTATTATTCCTTAGATATTTGTTACCTCTAATGTTGGCATGTCTTCACAGTTATTTCTCTCCCAGTAAAAAAAGAACTTAAAGCTTCTACTTTTTTTTTTTTACATCCAACAGAGATAAAATAACGTTTCAATCACCCTAACTGTGAAAAGGAATACTTTCAGTGCATTTTTATAGCGCTTCATATCCATGACAGCGCTGCAAAGCACTTTGATTTGCATCAGGTTACCGGGCGCTCTTTCAGAGTGCACGGTTTGAACTATGTTAGATCTAGTATGCCCTCTATGGGAATTATTGAGTGAGATTCATGTGGTTCAAAGACATGCTTTAGACAGGGTGCAGCATAAGCTCCTGAATGTAAGTGTAAGGCGTTGTTGAGTGTGTGAGAATAGACGGGTTCATACACACCTACTTCCAATTTGAATAGTTAGGCTGCTGGAAATGTTTAGTGCTGTGCGTAACTCTAGTGAATTGTTGATTCTTCTAATTAATGCAGGGATCCTGAAATGCTTGAAGGATGGATGAGGAGCCTCGACCCTTTCATGACATTTTGAAGGGCGAGATGGTCAAAAAGTGAGCCATCCTGGAATGAAATGGTCTTGTTTGTAGAAAGATAGGGAGTTTGTGTTGAACGAACATAACATAACGTGTATTTGTAAGCGCACGTACACCCGGAGGCATCTTGGCGCTGAATAACAGATGTTTATTGTTACCCAACTGAATGATACTCATTTTATTGACTTGAGATGGATGAAAGGCTGAGTGGACCCGCTGGGATTTGAACCTGTGACCATGAGGTCGAACACAGGCCCCTGCAGTGGACACATTAGTCCCCTGAGCCACCAGACCCGGCCGCGAAGAGTGACCCTATCTCATTGGAGATGCACATTGCTTCGTAGGGCTCCTGTCTAGCCACAGGCAGCCAGTGTATGGATGGGATGCATGGTGTAATGAGAATCTGCATCATCAGGTTGCAAAGTTGCATGGCAGCTTCATTCGGAATTCTCTCATTTCCATTGCAATAACAGGGGTGCTTCATTGGCATTGTCAAGATTGGAGCGTTTGAAGGTATAAACATTTTTGATGGAAGCCAAGGTATGGGATAGCATCTAATGGTCAATTGTTCGCAGGCATTGTTCAATTGTTAAGGAGTCAAGATCAAATGTGTTCTCAAAGTTTAGGATGATGTGCAAGTATCATCATAATTATAGTAGTTGTGATTAAATGAGGAGATGAGATCAGGTATACCGTCCAAGGTAAAGGCTGAACAAGAAATGAGCAATGTTCAAATCCTGGAGTACACCAGCGGTTGATTATTCAAAGGAGAAGGAAGAAAGTGAGATGATGATTGGATTGTTAGTGAGGTAGAAGGCAATGGAGAGAACTGGACAAGTAATAATTTTAATTCAGGGGCTGTACAGTCCTCCATCCATCTGTACAGAAGTGTGGCTTAGAGATCAATAACTAGACCTCTGCCAGTATTTTTGGAAGGATGATTTTTTAAAAGTATTTTATGTTATATTATGTGTTGTAAAGTGCACTATTACCTGCGAGGGTGTCCTGGCACTGAGCAGGTGTGTATACCTAGCCCTGCCTATGGTAGGTTGGTTAATTGAAAAGCAAGGTCTTCTACTTCTTGCGTAATTCAAGATGACAGAAGGAGGCTCTGATGTGGAGTAAGAGGCCATTCCAAGCTTTAGGAGTAATGTGAAAGAGAATGCCCATCCTCCTGATCTGGTTCAGTGTATGCATGGGATGTGTGCGAATAGGAGTGCTGTGGAGCGGCGGTGTCTGGGTAGTTGGTGGAAGGAGATGCAACTATTCAGGTAGGTGAGGCCTAAGTTGTGGAGTGCCTTAAATGTGTGCGTGAGGAGTTTGAAATGAATGTGTTTGTGTACCAGGAGCCAGTGGAACTCCCTAAGGTGTAGTGTCGTGTGAGTTCTGTTATGGGAGGTTGAGGAGGAATCAGGCTATCGAGTTCTGGGTGGTTTGTAGTGAGTTGATCCCAGCATAGAGGGTGTTCCTGTAGTCCACCTTGCTGTTACCTAGGGCATGAGTGACAGTTCTTATAATGTTGCTTGGGAGCCATTTGAAGATCTTCCTCAGCATTTTCAGGGTGTGGAAGCAGGATGCAGTGACGACGTTGACTTGTGCAATCATGCCCAGTTTGTTGTTGATCATTATTCCAAGGTTCCTGGCATGGGTGCTGGGTTTGGGTTCAAGTTTGGTTGGCCACTAGTTAGAGTCCCATGGTGAGGTGTTCTTGCCAAAGATCACTACTTGTGTCTTGTTGGTGTTGAGCTTGAAATATTTGGCTTTCATCCAGTTAGCGACTTCTATCATGCAGGTGGTGAACTTGTTTCTTGTATTGGGGGTCTTGTCGGAGACGGAGAGTATGAGTTGTGTGTCATAGACATAGGAGAGAATGTTGTTGTGTGTGTGGATGACGCTGGCCAGAGGGATCATGTATGCTTTAAAGAGGGTGGGGCTGAGCGATTAACTTTGAGGTGCTCTTCAGATGAGTTTGCGGGCTTCCGAGGAGTTAGGTGCCAGGCTGACAGCTTCTGTTCTATCCGTTAAGAAGGAGCAGATCCAGTGAAGAGCAGGTCCTTGGATGCCAATCTCGTGCAGGCATCTTATGAGGATGGAGTGTGAGACTGTGCCAAATGCTACAGAGAGGTCCAGGAGAATGAGGCCTGCCATTTCTTCTCTTGTCAAGGATCATGCGGATGTCATCTGTGGAGGTGATGTATGCTATTGCTGTACGGTGGTTGTGCCTGCATCCAAACGTCATGGCAACAAGGAGCTGGTGGTTTGCCTAGGTAGTTGGTGAGGCGTCAGTTGATTAGTTTCTCTAAGACATTTGCCGGGTATGGTAGGAGAGAGATGGGTCTGTAGTTGGAAGTCGTGGCTGGGTCAGCAGATGGTTTCTTGAGCGGGGCGTGATGGTGGCATGTTTCCAGGTGTCTGGGAATATCGCTGTGTTGATGGAGGTGTTGAGGATGGGTGTTAGTGCTTCGCTGATCAGTAGGAATCCTTTGGTGATGGCATGATGGGGGCAAATATTTATAGCCTGCAGGGCTGCCTTCCTGTAGAATAGGTGGTACTTCATCTCATAGCCAGGTTTCTGTGATAAACAGTAGTTCATAGCTAGATTCTTATATAATAGTTTGTAGATACTTAGGTCGTTCTTATTCAGTGAACTAGTATTAAGAAGGATTTCGGTGAGAAAATGAATAGATATTAGCAGTAAATGGCAGTGTATTATGGATAGAATAGTGGCTATAGGAGAAAGAGAGACAGTTACGGTAAGGTCTTGATCACACTCAAGCTAGTTTATTAATAATATTACAGGGTTTAGGAGGGAGGAGTAGATAAAGTGGAGTCAGAGGAGTTAATTTGATGATGACTTACCGGGCCAAGGAATGTTCTGAGGAGGTGGTGGTTGAGTTGCCAGATTTATCCTGTGCACTAGCCAGTGGATAGAGAAAGTCTGCCAACTAATCATAAGTATTTTCTTGCTGTCCCCCACCTCCTTTTTCAGCACTTCCTCTTAGCCTTAATGTAAAATTAACCAGGATCTCCTCTGTCAACATGGCAGGACGCAGCTGCCAACAGGCAGGCCTATCGTCGGCTTCTTGGTCACACCCCTACATGACAGGGTCACAACTGGTTTTACCTCCTACTGGCTGGAGCCTGTCCGTCTAGGCGGGTCCTGGAGATGAAGAGGAGAAGTCTTCCTTGCCATTTGCAAATCAAAAGAGGTAGTGCTAACGCGGCCCTTTTGTTCTGCCAACTGCTCCTGTCCACTCCCAGTTAGTGAATCCCTGCTAAGTGATCAGCAGTTAACCCTCATTGGCTTTCTTGGGTTTAGAGACAGACCATTGTTCTCTGAGTCAGGATCATTAACTCTCTGTAGGAAGCTGGCTCTGTATATATTATACCAAAGTAAGGTATAGTGTGCACAGAGTACAGTTGATCCCCAGAGGCTTACAGAGGCTTAAGTAGATAATACCAAAAGCTCTATTTGTGGTTGTATGGTCGAGCAGTTAGGCTTATCAGAGAGCTGTGTTAAGCATTTATTGTACACATTCAGACAATAAATGATAGCACACACTCAAAGACTGAACCAGACCAATTGTTTTGTATAAAAACTTATTGCTTTGATATTTAATTTCTAGAACCAAGAGGAACTCAGTTGCAGGTAAGTAACAGTTTCAAAGGCAGTAATACTTTTCAAATGCAGCAAAAATTGTTTTGCAAGGCAGTCGAAAATGCTTTACAGAAATAGAGATACTTTTGTAGAATCAGATTAGAACAGTACAGCTTTGCAATAGAAATAGATAGACTTTTGTATGCAATAGGTTTGTAAATGCAATGCATTCCTATGGGAGGAAAACAGTGGTAAGCATTAACAGGTAAGTACACGACTTACTCTTCCAGTCTCCAGGGGTTTAGATCAACACTGGGCAAGGTTCCATTCAAGGTAAGTACTGCACCACTAGCAGCCCTGGGGCGGCCAGGTGCAGAGGTCACTTGGCCCAATGTAAATCAATGGAGGTTGGGGGAACCTCGGAGAGGCACGGTTTGCAGGTAAGCACCCGCGGTTAGGGCACAGGGCACAGGGCCCAGGAGTTAAGGTGAGCACAGGAGGGGCCACAAGGCAACACCAAAGCTACACCACCAGCGGCACAGGGGCAGCCGGGTGCAGGGTGCTAAATCGGCATTGGGCTCCAATGCGTTTCAATGGGGAATCTCGGTCGCACAAAGAGGCTGCAGGCTCGGTCCAGGAGGCTGGATGAGCTGGGCAGGTACTTTGGAGGGTTGCAGGACACATGGACACAGTCGGCTGGACTCTCCAAAGTCGGGGGGCTGAGGGTGCAGGGGTGCCTTTTGGTATCAGGTTATCTTCACCGGAGCTGGTTGCAGCAAGGTGGAACCTTCGTGTTGAGACTGCAGGCGACTTTGTGGGGTCTAGGAGAGGTCAGCCACAGAGGGAGACAAGGTCAGGATCGCTGGGTAGACTTCACAGGATAGGCGAGCCACTCGAACTCGGGCCATGGGTGTCTGGTGCAGAGTGATCAGGGGTTGCGGATCCGCCTGGATACGGAATCCTAGATGATGGACTTTTTCTGGACAGGGCCGCTGTCCTCGGGAGATCTGGTTTTGGCTGAAGGGTGGCAGTCTTCCTGGGGTTCTTGGAAGTTGCTGGCCACGGGACAGGCACTGTTTTCTTCGCAGGGTCTTTGAGCAGTAGACAGGCAGGTAGGGCTGGGGCCAAATCAGTAGTCAGCTTCCAGGCTCGGCTGCACAGCTTCTTCTTCTTCCTCTTCTTCTTGGGTCACAGGAATCTGAGGATCAAGGTTCAGGGGTGCCCCTAAATACTGAATTTAGGGGCGTTTTAGGTACTGGCAGATGGTAGCCAATGGACTACTTGCCTTTAGGGTGATTACACCCCTAGAATGTCCCCTCCCCTTGGGGAGGGGGCATCCCCCAAACCTAATTTGGTAGAATCCTTTTTAAAAAAAAATGTTTTTATTAGTTTGATTGTACAGAAAAAAGGTATAACATGTGATAACTTCCCACATGACATAGCCAGTACATTCTTTTACACATTAGTGAGTTACAATAAAATCATTGTCACACTGCAATTTCTTATAAATGACATTCCCAATCGTGATCAATGTTTTTAAATCTGCGTTTCAGATACACCGAAGTCTCAGCAGGCCCCTGTGCGGTGCCCGCGGGGCTCTGCATTCAGTCATTAACTGGTGCGGCCGTCTCAGTGCCTGTAGTTTCTGATTGCGCAGAGAGGTATAATTTCAAAGGGCTCCAAATATTTTGTGGGCGGGATGATGACGGCAATAATTCAGCATATGCATTCAATTGATCTTGACAGAATATGAGGTCATTTAACCATTCTTTAAATTTGGGTGCCCTCCCTCTACCCCATCTGCAGGCCACCCTACGTTTGGCCAGCAAGAGCGTGAAGGATATGTATTTCCTGAATGGGGCAGCGAGTTCCCCGGTGTATCCTAGGACTGTGATAAGTGGGTCGTCGGGTATGTCTAGCCCGGTCATCTGATCAAGCGCCTCCAGTATTTTCGCCCAGTATCGCCGGACGGGAGCGCAGCCCCAGGCAAGATGTCTAATGTCTGCGCCCTCCCTTCCACATCTGTCACAGAGATCAGTGTCTCTTAAATGAAAGCGCATTAGTCTTGCAGGCGTGTAGTAGAGGCGGTGTAAGTATTTATAGTGGATAATTTGCAGTCTGCTGCTAGCAGATATTTTCCCAGTCTGTTGACAGCAGTAAGTCCATTGCTCGTCTGTTAAAGGGAGGCCTAAGTCTTCCTCCCAGTGCGCTCGCACAGTGGGGGTTTCGTGTGGACATTCTGCTTGGGTGGTCCGATATAGCATGGATACTACATGTGTGGGAGTGGCTTTCTGGAGTAGGGCGTGCAGTGGGGCCATGGTGGGGGGTTCCTGTGGGAAGTCTGGGGTCACGGACTTGATGTCCTGTCAGAGTCTAACATACAAGAATAGCTCCAGAGGGGTGGGTGAGGTCTCTTCAAAGAATTCCTCTCTCGTGCAGAACTTCCCATTCTTGTAGAGATCTCCCCAGGTCAGGGCCGAGAAGTTTCGGAGCAGTTGCAGGCAACCTCCCTCCTGTGTAACCGGGAGGTCTATCCTCCTTTGGAGAGGCAGCAGGGGGGAATACATTATGTTGAGTTGAAGGCGGCGGGCTAGATCCCTTCTAAGCGCTATTCGTACAGTCGACCGTGGTCAAGGCATTGCGTCTGAGGACAGTAGGCGAGCTTAAATAAGCCGAATAGGAGGTCGGGGCCATGTGACCGTTCTCCACTGCTAGGTGGGGCATATAGGGCAGCGGGTCCATCCAGTACGCAGCATAGTGGGCTTGCGCACAGCTATAGTATATTTCCATATCTGGAATTTCAAACCCTCCGGCACTAAATGGGCGAGTGAGGGTTCCCCATTTTAATCAAGGTTGTTTACCGCCCCAAGTAAAACGGGTGAGTTGAGACGTCAGAGTTTTAAAAAAGTGTCTACTGGGGCGTATGGAATGTTAATAAATAAGTACTATAATTTAGGGAGGATTACCATTTTTATCACCGATGCTCTCCCTGCCATTGAGATCGGCATAGCTATCCATATAGTGATTTTGTCGGTCAGGAGGTCCAGCACCCGCCCGTAGTTGGCTTTCATCAATTCCTCCCTATCTCTAGTTACCACGATTCCCAAGTATGTGACTGTGTCCTCACACCAGGCGAGGGGATAGTCTGGTTCAAACTTTGCCGTTACGGCAGTGAGGGGAAATATTTGAGATTTGCTCCAATTTATGTTAACTCCGGATAAGCGCCCAAAATGGATGAGTGCACGTAATATCGGGTTGAGGCTGTCTTCCGAATTGCGGAGATAAAGGGTGAGGTCATCTGCATACAGCGAGATTAAAATTTGTCGCTCGGGGTATACAAGGGAGTTTTCTCAATAGTGCTGGCGTATTTTAGTTGCTAGGGGCTCTATCGCAAGGGCAAAGAGGAGGGGCGACAGAGGGCACCCCTGCCTAGTGCCTCTAGCTATGGTGAAAGCAGGAGAGCGGGTGCCATTGATTAGTGTGCTGGCCTGTAAGTCAGTATAAAGCAATTGAATCCAAGCCAGAAAGGGTATGGGAAAGCCCATCCGCCTAAGCACAAAGGCCAGATAATCCCATTCCAGGGAATCAAAGGCTTTGGTAGCGTCTAGAAAGACAGCCACCGCGTTTGCATCAGGGTCAATGTCCTGCAAGACAGCAAATAAGGTTAGTATCCCACCTCCTTTGGCAATACAGATGCCGCGGATGGTAACTTTAAAAGCCTCCCACACAGTGGAGTATTGTGTCACTGAGTGTACATTTCGCGGGAAGAAGTCCTCTATCTCTTCTTCCAGCTCAGACTTAAAGACGGGGTCTAGTAGTGCATGTGTGGGCAAGCGGCAAGACCTGTATGGGGAATCATCGCGGGGGGGTAAGGGTTATTAGCGAGTGGTCTGAGTAGGTGCGCGATAAATGAGTTGCCTGGGTGAGCAACTCATTTCAAGCACGGTTTCAATCCCCTGGATAGGATCCAACCATCAATGTGTGACCATGAGGAGTGTGCTGTGGAATAGCAAGTTCCTTCTCTACCGTTAGAGTGAAGACTGCGCCAGGCGTTGATCAGCCCGTAGTCCATGATAATATTTTTTAAATGGCGTTGGGCGTTTGAGTAGTGGTGTGGTTGTGGGTGTGATCGGTCAATAGACGGATCAAGTGTGATGTTGAAATCCCCACTCCATATCATATGCACAGAGCCAATGTCCAGGATTTTCCCCCACAGGATATGGAAAAATTCGGGATCATCGACGTTAGGGCCATAGCAGCTGACGAATGTTATGGATTGGGAGGCCATCCGTCACCATAAGATGCAGTAGCATCCTAGTGGGTCTGTGAGTGAGCCAATAGCGGTGTAGGGGAGACTGTGTTTGATCAGTATAGTAGTGCCTCGTGCATACGTGGAATACGAGGAGAAGCAGCGATGTGTCGCCCAGCGGGCTGCAAAAGTGGGCGGGGCAGTGGGGTCGAGGTGCGTCTCTTGTAGCATGGCACATTGTATATTATGTCTGTCTAGGTACGCTAGAATATGTCTGCATTTGTGGGGGTTGCCTAGGCCGCGCACGTTCCATGTGAGGATATTATAACTAGGGGGGCTATGGCGGCTCATCCCAGGTGCATGTTTTAAACTGTGCGATGGGTGTCATGGTCATGCCGTGTGAACAAACTACGTGTGTATAGTGATTAGTCATCATGTTGTCGTCTAGTGGGATCAAACTAACTTCCCCTCCTCCCTCCACCCACATCAGCAGCCCAATCCTGCTGTGCCACGTGGACCTCCCTCCCCACCCAGACATCCCCATAACAAAGCTCCCAACAGGGGAGCGTAGGGTAACACCTGTAACAAGGAAAGACCAAATCAGTTTAGTGATTTCCTATTGGGTAGAGGCTAAAAGGCGACACAGGATCTCCTCGGTGGTGCGAGGGTGCTCAGGGACAAGTATAATGTCTCACAATGCCGACTGTTCCATTTTTGTGTTATGGGACGGGAAGTGGACGTACTTCCCATGTGATGTCCTCGAAGGGGGCGGTGCAGCTCTTTAGCTGTACAGGTGCAGTGGACAAGGTGTGTGTCCCATGACGCCTGCCTCGAATGGCGTCCTCGGGTGGTTGGCAGACTTATTACAATACGTCTATTATTCTATATCTGACAAGGCAGCACTGACGGTGGTTGGACTGGAAGGAGAACCTCGGCCAGAGGGACTCTTGGATAAGGATTTCAAGAAGTCATTGACGTGTTGAGGGTTGGTAAAAAAATGTTGTTTTTCTTGAAATGTGACTTTTAGGCGCGCCGGGAACAGCATGGCATACGTAATGTTCGCCTGTTGGAGTTTTTTCTTGACGGGGAGAAACTTTCTGCGGGCCTCCTTGACCGCCATGGTGAAGTCCGGGTATATGGCTATTTCCGTGCCGTCGAATAACAGCTTCTGTTTCTCTCTTGCTAAACGTAAGGCAGTATTGCGGTCTCTGTAGTTTAATATCCTCACGATAATAGGTCTCGGAGGGGTTCCCGGTGGAGGTCGAGTGGCCAGCGACCGGTGAGCTCTTTCCACTATTAGTACTGCGGAGAATGCTTCTCTGCCAAAGAGTGTAGTGAGTAGGCGTTCGACATATTCCTCCATTTTGCCCGTGTTCGTGGATTCCGGTACGCCGAGAATTCTGAGGTTGTTCCTCCGCAATCTAGATTCCAAGTCCTCATTCTTGGCGGCTATCACTTTTAGGACTTTTTCCATGTTTAGCATCTTTTCTGTATTTGCTGTGGAAGTGTCTTCTAGCTCTGAGATACGTTGCTCAGTGTCTTTGATGCGCTCTTCATGCTGGTTGAGCTTATGTGTGTCATTGTCTAGCCGCGTGCACATGGAGTCTATCTTGGCTTCTATTGAGGTTAAACTAGATTTCATGGTGAGGAGCAGTTCCTTCAGATCTTCTGTAGATGTAGACGCTCCTGTGGTGGGGGCATCTGCAATGTCTTCGTCCGCCTCCGTCTGCGTCCTGGAGGATGTGCAAGCCTCAAATGGTATTTTTGTTTGTTTCCCGTCCGTCTTCCCCATGGTGCAGTCTGCAGGACGACTCTATAGCTTGTTGTCGCAGGGCGATTTGAGGGGTGTAGATTGCGTGGCGGGAGAGCAGCTGAGTGGTGTATAGCCTTATAGAACAATGGCAGGGTTGAGAGTGTTCGATCTGCAGAGTTGTAAATGGTTCTCAAGAGGCGACTCCACAGGAGCTTGCTGGACGCTCCGCACTCATCGTCCGTTTAGTATGGCCTTGAGCGTCCTGCTGCTGGCCAGTTGTGGTTTCTGTTGCTTGGGGGGGACCAGTAGCCAATGCCTGCCGTGACCGTCAATGAGGGAGATCCCTTATGTTGAGGTATGGCGTTCACCCTGTCCGGTGAAGTCTCCTTCTCTGCCGCTCTAGGAGGTGCTGCAGAGGGTGTGTCAAGTGCAACTGTAAGAGGGGCAAATCCTGGAAAATGGAGTATACTCAATCAGGCTATGCACCCCGGTGATGAAGCGTTTTCTTCACTTTGCAGGGGGTGAATATGACTCCTTTTTGCTGTGTCTATCTAGGGCAGCGCCACTACATGCTCGGGTGTCCCTCAGGTGCCGGGCGGGGCATGCCCTACAGATCCGGTGTGCTCGTCTCGGTGGCCTCGGCGGGCCCTGTGGGGGTCCGTGGAGGCGCGCGATTAGCTCTCTCAGTGCAGCCGAGAGCCGCGGGCCTCACAGAGGAGTCCGGAGCAGGGGGGGCGGCCGGTGCGTCGCAAGCTGTCCCGCAGTCCGGGACTCTCCCGCAACTGGCGGTGATGTGTTACAGCCCGCAACAATAGGATTGGGGCTTTGGCGGTGCAGTGTTCTTGCTGTGGCCGCAGCGGGGGACAGGAGTAAAGGAAACGGGTGCACCGCAGTCCGTAAATGCAGCGTTATAGAGCAGGGCAGCCCCCACTCACCGGACAGCTGGGCCGCGCCCACGGCGATATCAGAGGCGATGGCTAGTGGCGGTTGTGGCCGGCGAAGTAAATGGTGGCAGGCGTGGGCCTCTGGTGAAGACAGTGGCTGGAGCCGGGCACCGGTGTTGCGAGGGCCCGCAGGGTATGTCGGCACGCCGTGCTCCGGCGCTCTGTGTCTCGCACCTCCTCCTAAGGCTGCGACGATGTAGATCGCCTGAGCATCCGCATTTACTGATGCGCGATGCCGCGGCTCCTCTCCAGCCCTCGCAGGGAGCTCAGGCGGCTTACCGGCGATGTCGGCCGTTGTACAGTGCGCGCGGCCGCCATCTTGGGATATTGGCAGCGCCGGTCTCCAAGGAGGATTTCTCGGTGTTCAGGTCGGCCTCTTTAGTATTTCTTGTTGCAAAGGTTGGCGGCGGTCTTCCGGTCCCGCTGCTGCACTTTTTGGACTCACTTATGCAGCATTTGAGGAGGATAGTTGTGATTGTATGCCCTGAGCTGCAAGAGCCTCATGCAAGTGCGGCCATCTTGCCACACTTGCCACACGTGCGACCTTGCCAACAAAAGTGGGGCTTGGTCAAGGGGGGGGGGCATCTCCACTAGCTGGAGAGGCCCTGGCTAGCATATAAAGGTCAGGAAGCCTTTGAGGCTCGCCGCCCTTAATGCTGTTCCTGCTTGGGGCTAGGTGTGAAGCACCTGTACCCCAAGCAGCCTTTGTCTCTCTAAGATGCCCTCTGAGTGCATTTTACAATAAATCCAACACTGCCATCAGTGTGGATTTTTGTGCTGAGAGGTTTTGTACCAAACTTCTCAACTTTCAGTAAACCTATCGTGGAGCTGTGGAGTTCATAGCGACAAACTCCTAGTCCATGTACTCAATATGGCATCACTGCACTTACAATGTCTGTGAATGGCACAGACACAGTAGGGGCATATTGCTCATGCAGCTATGCCCTCACCTGTGGTATATTGCACCGTGCCTCAGGGCTGTGAGGCCTGCTAGAGGGGTGACTTACCTATGCCACAGGCAGTGGTTTGTGGGCATGACACACAGGGATGTGTGCCATGTCGAATCTTCAGTTTTGTCTGCACCAAAGCAATGGCAGTGTGCGTGTGTTAGGTGAGGGGTTTCTGAGGGTGGCACAATACATGCTGCAGCTCTCAGATGCCTTCTCTGGTCACAAGGTCCTTGGTACCAGTGGTACCTTTTATAAGGGACATATATGTGTGTCAGCGGTGTGCCAATTATGAAGACAAAGGTACAGTTTTTGGAAAGAACACAGGCCCTGTGAACCTGATTGGCAGGGACTCAAGGGCACACTTAGTCAAAGTGTATCAGATATCAGGCAAAAAGTGGGGGGCAACCATGCAAAAAGGGGCACTTTCCTACACTCTCCCAGCCAAGAACTTGTATTCCAGCTCTGGAGGTGTGATGAGTGGCAGAACTGGTTTAAGCCTGTTCTGGCTCAGGCAGCCTAAAGTAAATGTGTACAAAGTTACTTTTCTGCTTAAGTTATCAAAATCTCATTTCACCATGAAGTCAAATTTCAAAAACTAAGCAGGAAATAACTTTGAAGTGTGTTTCTAGCCCTTTCCTAAGAGAAGATGGAACATATATATTTTAGTCCCACCTAGGCCTATTAGGCAAAATTCTAGAAACGCCTACACAGTGAAATAAGTGCATGGCGAATCTTGCACTTTGGATTTACAATGCACACTAAAGGGGTAATAGGCTTCTTCCTATGTGGCAAATACACTTTTCTCTGCCAATGCATTTACACTGTCACCCAGCCGGAGCACAAAGGTGATACTGGTAGATATATATTTTTTTCATATCTGTGAGTGGTGTAAATACACACTGTAGCCCACATATGACCTAAGTGCATATTAGGCCTCATGTAGAGTGACATACGGAAGTTAAGAACGCCAAATAGGAGGTTCCAACGTGGAACACATGGTTTACACAGGAAGCACAGGCACTTAACTGTTGTTTAGAAGTGGTAAGGTGTGCAAAATCCTAAAGCTAGCAAAAATAAGGTCCAGTAAAGGTAAAACTTCTGGGGTGCCCATGCTGAAAAGGTGGATTTGCTACAGGGGTAGAGTGGAGGCAGGGTTGAAGGCTGGGGTAAGAGGATGGGGAAGCCGAAGCATAGGGTTGGGTTGAATGGGATGGTTGGGAAGTGTAGAATTAGAGGAAACGATAGGGGAAAGGAAGAGGGACTAGTATTGTTGTGCTGATGAGTGATGGTACGAGTGAGAACAAATATTACAGAAAACAAGAGAGGAAGCTCTATACTGCTGCTTGCATACCTTTTAGTCGAATTCAATAGTGAAAGTCAACACATATGTACATACTCTTATGCAAAATGTATAATCAAATGTAAGGGGGCAAGAATTCCAACATGGAAACGTTTTTCTCTAATGCTGATGAGAACGTGTTGAATTCTTGACAAAAAGCAAACATTTTCCACTATAAATTGAGCACCAAGTTCTGTCATTGCTCAATCCAGTGAAACTGAAATCCTAGCAGCTGACAGTATCTATAGGGAACACCAAACGAATCAAGCCTAATGAGGACAACCAGTTTGTTTAAGCACCATGGAGCTGACTGATCGGAAAGGGTAGAGGAAACCAAATGCCTTGCTGTAAAATATGAGTGGTCCGACAGTATAGACATAGCCAGGCCAGTACAAACCCAATTCTCACTGGCAGAGTCAGGGCATACAAATAACTCAATTTACAGTTCAACATGTTGTGTACAACACTAAACATGGAACCAGGTGAAGAAGGTAAAGGTAGATTGCTCAAATGATTTGTAAATCTCTTCTATGCCTGCTCCTGAGGTCTAGACAGTTTGGTGTCATGAACAGCTGTGATTTAAGCAATTCTGCAATAGTTTTTGTTGGATCAAAATCAGACATCCATGCTACTCAGGATACAAGTAGAAACTTTATATCAAACAGAAATCAGTAGAAGAAATGTACAGTTCTATGGTATGACTGGGAGTTCTCCAAACTCAAGCAAAGAGCATGTTCAAACCACTTCAAATGCTAGTTCTTTCTGATCCCTCAGAACTATCTATGGGCCTTTGTGGTCCAGCAGCCACAGTCGAGAACAGTACATTGCCCAGAGTTAGACAGAAAAGTAACTTTCTGTGGCTCATAGACATACCTCAAAATAAGTATTTTCAACAGCTTTATCCTTGCAGAGTCTGCTACTAGAAATTCCACAGAAATACTCTCACCAATGGCCTGTTTTCTTAACACTATTCCTCACTTGCCAATTGTCAATTCCTTTTTATCTAACTCTTGTACAGCACTTTCTCCACCCAACTGTGTATGAGGAACTAGCAATACAAATTCCAAAAAAAGAATAAGTAAACATGAGATTTTGTTGTCATCATCTAGGGTAGGGGAGTTTTAGAATATAAATCTTGGCAATAGTACCAAACTGTAGATTAGACAATCCCAAAGTGCCAATGCTAGACAACAGACACACTTTGGCGTGGGTAGGCGGCTGATTTCGGGTGAAACGATCCTGCTGTCTTCCCCTTCCTTAAATCATTAGCAAGATCTCATTATTTCTTCCAAACAAACTTCTTAAAAGCACAAGCATATGATTTTACTCCACCCTAGATCAAGCATACACCATTACTCTGCCAGACGTTTCTCTACCATTAATCAAAACCTCACGCAGGGCAGAGCTGCACTGCGTGATAGGGAAAGGGCAGGAATGCGCCGTATTTAACATTATATGGCTCATTCCTGTCTTTTCCCTGCGCTGGCACACTATGTGCTTGCTGCCTAGCGCCAATGCAGACACCCTTGCACCATGGTGCAAGGGTGCCTGCGTTGTAAGCAGGATTGTTTTTGTCTATGTGTGCTGCAGAATGCAGCACACATAGAAAGAGGAAGTAACATGCAGAAATAAAGATATTTCTCCTCGTTACGCCTCACCTGGGGAGGCGTAGCCTTTTGACACATTCCCAGGTCTACCAGTAATGGTAAATCTGGGAATGCGTCAAAATCCATGGGCGGATGCATGGGAACACCCACGCTACACCCATGGAACGCTTCCCTGGGGCAGAGAAACACAGCGCAGCAATTTGCACTGTTGCGTTACTCTAGATTTATCAAGCCATGCAAGGTATTCTTGCGTGGCTTGATAAATCTAACTTAGTAGTTGCCTCACCCTTGTGCCCCATTGCATGGCACAAGGGAAATGCAACTATTTGATCAATTTGGCCCTCGATGAGCTGGGGCAAATCATTTGTCTGAGGGCTAAATGGGCTGAGGTCTCCATGGGCCATGCAGCTTGAAGTATTGGATTATTTGATAAATTTTGTTTAGTAAAAGCTATTACTTTTTGGCAAATGTGAATGAACAATTATGCAGGAAAATGGATTGTTTACCCCTGCTTGTATTACAAGTTTCTGGGTGGAGATAGATCCTGCTGGAGAAGCCATCCTTCCAGCAATAGTGAGTAGGCTTTTGCATTTGCAGCACACTCCTTTGGCAAAGAGGCTTAAATAGGCATTTTAGTGGGAATGTATCACACCCTTTTGGTGGCATTCAAAGTCGCTGTCTAGCATTATTATGCCCTAGAACTGCTCCCATCCCATAATATCAAAGAAGGGTTACTTTCTTCTAATTGAGAGATAAATGTGGATCAGACCCACCTCAGATTATATGGTAGGTCTGTACCGTTGACTACCTGTTGCCACAATGAGCTAGGCTCAAAAATGGGTCTTTGATTTAGAAAAGTTTCACAATATCCACTTTTGTATTACTCACAAATGTTTAGGACTGAAGAAATGTGTAATAATTTCTCAGCTTTCTTTTTAACAACCACTTCTACCATTTGGCATCCCTGATTGAGTAACCAAGAGTAAAAAATCACCGGGAAAATGCATAAAAACAACTAGAGTTAAAAGAGGGAAAAGAAGAGGGTATACCAGCAGAGGTTGTGTCCATTTACACAACAATGTGGCTTCTAACATACACAGATGGCAAGCACCTACCCCTCTAACTGGCTGAACGTCAAACAACTGGACACCATCTCTGTCTCTACAGCAAGCATCACAGAACCTCCACCAAAGGCTAATTTTCATTTAAACTTACACAAAAATCAGTATACTTCAGTGTTATGTCGGGAAAAAAGTTTCATTTGAGTTTCTGTGCAAATTCTAAGACCATGCATTCAATTCGCCCTTTTGTTGAGCGAAAACACTGTATTCAATTAATGGTGGAAACCTCTACTAAAGTCTTAAGCTGGCATCGCTGAGCATGGGGCTATCTCATCCAAATCAGTCTGCTTGTCAACCATTTTCACAAACACAATAACAAAGCTGAAAGATATTTCAAGTCCTGTATCCTGGTACACAGGAAGCAAGGATGAGAGACAGGATGAGGAAGAAAGGACTTGTCTAATTAGCTATTGCTTTTCAATATAAATGACTATCAGATGTAGCCATTTCCACAGTATTCTTTTAAATCTGGAATCTCAGCCATTTCACCTCCAAGCAGTTTGTATGACTCTAGTTTTTTAAGATTCCTGGACCTATATCAAAGAAGTACGAGTAAACAACAGTGTTCAAGAATGCACGGATATGAATACTGGTAGGAAAAACAAAATCACAGAGGACTACAGAAGCTACTTTTCGCCATCACAGTGTTCAACTAAAGCATTTTGTTCATATGACCACAACTATTCTATAAACATTTACCCAAAGTTTAAGAATCCATGATAGATTTTATCACGGTTTGTTTGTGTATCACATGAGTATAATTGTCATTCATTTGCAAATATTAATGTAATTGCTACTAACTATATATGCAGCTCAAGTACATAGATGTCTTCTGCAAAGTCGTCATAAAAATCATGATTTATAATTTAAAGTCAAAACATGGATAAAGCCAGATTAAAAACATTGTTGATCTTGGAAAAAATACCAACTAACCAAGGCTTGTCAATGAACATTAAGAACTGTTTTTCAGCGAAATCCACAGGTCGACGGCTAGCTAGAACATCTACAAAGAGAAATGTTTGTATCATGCGAATGGCAAAATATTCCTTCATATAGGTCAGTAAAAAACATAAATCTTGCTCCAGTTCTATACCACGTTACTGTCTTCATTTGTATGACCAAATGGGTTCCAATATCAAATTTCTAATAAAATATTGTGGGGTAACAAGCATAAAGTAAATCTTATCAGGCTCCATTCTTAGCTGGACAGAGGTCATTCGCTGGAAGAATATATTCACACATTTGATATCTTAACTAAAATGCTGGTGTTGAGGAGAGTTTTGTTCTTAGCTGAATAATTCCTGTTGGATTCCATGAGAAATTACCTGACTGTTATTTATTTTTCCTTCTGTGGTAACATTAATTTTATGGATGAATATGAATATTATTATAAATGCATTGACACAACACTGTTTCAGCACACTCTCTGCACCAGAGACGTCTATTTTGTTCTGTTTATCGAGAAAAGTATGACAAGTCGATTCAAAAATATCATACTGAAGAAACTTGGATATCAAGTTTTCTGTGTAAAGCTTGATTCATTGGTACATACAGTTTTAATTAAAACACAGCCATGTAGGCATTCTTTTCGTATTATTTTGTGTTCTAGGATCCACCCCTTGCATTTTTAGGGACCCAGCCCCACTGGCATTACACTTTTCTACCTGGAGCACACATGGGAGTGGAGCTATATGTCTCCTATACACCACTCAATGTGTAGACAAGATCACACATGGTGAGGAATATTTCTGTAGATGAAAAAAATGTCAATTTCAATCGCTTCATTCTTCAGATTATAAAAATACACTCTAAACCATGGGTACTCACAAACTTTCTCTCGGGGGCCAAATTTACAGAGTGTGGTTTGTGGCCGAGGGCCGCCCCGGTGGGGGCGGGGTCAGTGGGGGAGTGGGGCGGGGCTAGAGCAAAAAAAAAAAGCTATGACCATGAGGTTGAACACAGGCCCCTGCAGCGGACGCCTTCGTCCACTGAGCCACCAGACCCGGCATACACACATCTCTCTCTCTCTATCTCTCCCTCCCTCTCTCTATCTCTCCCTCCCTCTCTCTATCTCTCCCTTCCTCTCTCTATCTCTCCCTCCCTCTCTCTATCTCTCCCTTCCTCTCTCTATCTCTCCCTCCCTCTCTCTATCTCTCCCTCCCTCTCTCCCTCCCTCTCTCTCTCCGTCTCCCTCCCTCTCTCTCTCTCTCCCTCCCTCTCTCTCTCTCTCCCTCCCTCTGTCTCACTCACTCTGTCTCCCTCCCTCTCTCTCTCTCTCTCTCCCTCCCTCTCCCTCTGTCTCACTCACTCTGTCTCCCTCCCTCTCTCTGTCTCCCTCCCTCTCTCTGTCTCCCTCCCTCTCTCTGTCTCCCTCTCTCTGTCTCCCTCTCTCTGTCTCCCTCTCTCTGTCTGTCGCCCTCCTCCCTCTGTCTGTCGCCCTCCTCCCTCTGTCTGTCTGTCTCCCTCTGTCTGTCTGTCTGTCTGTCTCCCTCTGTCTGTCTGTCTCCCTCTGTCTGTCTGTCTCCCTCTGTCTGTCTGTCTCCCTCTGTCTGTCGCCCTCCTCCCTCTGTCTGTCGCCCTCCTCCCGTCGCCCTCCTCCCTCTGTCTGTCGCCCTCCTCCCTCTGTCTGTCGCCCTCCTCCCTCTGTCTGTCGCCCTCCTCCCTCTGTCTGTCGACCTCCTCCCTCTGTCTGTCTGTCGACCTCCTCCCTCTGTCTGTCTGTCGACCTCCTCCCTCTGTCTGTCTGTCGACCTCCTCCCTCTGTCTGTCTGTCGACCTCCTCCCTCTGTCTGTCGACCTCCTCCCTCTGTCTGTCGACCTCCTCCCTCTGTCTGTCTGTCGACCTCCTCCCTCTGTTTGTCTGTCGACCTCCTCCCTCTGTCTGTCTGTCGACCTCCTCCCTCTGTCTGTCTGTCGACCTCCTCCCTCTGTCTGTCTGTTGACCTCCTCCCTCTGTCTCCCTCCTCCCTCTGTCTCCCGCCTCCCTCTATCTCCCGCCTCCCTCTGTCTCCCGCCTCCCTCTGTCTCCCGCCTCCCCCTCTGTCTCCCCCTCCCCCTCTGTCTCCCCCTCCTCCCTCTATCTCCCCTCCTCCCTCTGTCACCCCCTCCTCCCTCTGGCTCGCCCTCCTCCCTCTGTCACCCCCTCCTCCCTCTGGCTCGCCCTCCTCCCTCTGGCTCGCCCTCCTCCCTCTGTCTGTCTCCCTCCCTCTGTCTCGCCCTCCTCCCTCTGTCTGTCTCCCTCCCTCTGTCTCGCCCTCCTCCCTCTGTCTGTCTCCCTCCCTCTGTCTCGCCCTCCTCCCTCTGTCTGTCTCCCTCCCTCTGTCTCCCTCTGTGTCGCCCTCCTCCCTCTGTCTGTCTCCCTCCCTCTCTCGCCCTCCTCCCTCTGTCTGTCTCCCTCCCTCTCTCGCCCTTCTCCCTCTGTCTGTCGCCCTCCCTCTCTCGCCCTCCTCCCCTCTGTCTGTCGCCCTCCCTCTCTCGCCCTCCTCCCTCTGTCTGTCGCCCTCCCTCTCTCGCCCTCCTCCCTCTCTCTGTCGCCCTCCCTCTCTTGCCCTCCTCCCTCTGTCTGTCGCCCTCCCTCTCTCGCCCTCCTCCCTCTCTCTGTCGCCCTCCCTCTCTCGCCCTCCTCCCTCTCTCTGTCGCCCTCCCTCTCTCGCCCTCCTCCCTCTCTCGCCCTCCTCCCTCTCTCTGTCGCCCTCCCTCTCTCGCCCTCCTCCCTCTCTCTGTCGCCCTCCCTCTCTCGCCCTCCTCCCTCCCTCTGTCGCCCTCCCTCTCTGTCTCCCTCTCTGTCGCCCTCCTCCCTCTGTCTCCCTCTCTGTCGCCCTCCTCCCTCTGTCTCCCTCTGTGTCGCCCTCCTCCCTCTGTCTCGCCCTCCTCCCTCTGTCTCGCCCTCCTCCCTCTGTCTTCCTCTGTGTCGCCCTCCTCCCTCTGTCTCCCTCTGTCTCGCCCTCCTCCCTTTGTCTCCCTCTGTCTCGCCCTCCTCCCTCTGTCTCCCTCTGTCTCGCCCTCCTCCCTCTGTCTCACTCTGTCTCGCCCTCCTCCCTCTGTCTGTCTCGCCCTCCTCCCTCTGTCTCCCCCTCTCTCTGTTGCCCTCCTCCCTCTGTCTCCCCCTCTCTCTGTCGCCCTCCTCCCTCTGTCTCCCTCTCTCTGTCGCCCTCCTCCCTCTCTCTGTCTCCCTCTCTCTGTTTCCCTCTCTCTCCCTCCCTTTGTCTCTGTCTCCCCGACTCCCTCCCCCTCCCTCTGTCTCCCCCTGACTCCCTCTCTCTGTCTGTCTCCCCCTGACTCCCTCTGTCTGTCTCCCCCTGACTCCCTCCCTCTGTCTGTCTGTCTCCCTCCCTCTGTCTCGCCCTCCTCCCTGTCTCCCTCCCTCTGTCTCGCCCTCCTCCCTCTGTCTCCCTCCCTCTGTCTCGCCCTCCTCCCTCTGTCTGTCTCCCTCTGTCTCGCCCTCCTCCCTCTGTCTGTCTCCCTCTCTCTGTCGCCCTCCTCCCTCTGTCTGTCTCCCTCTCTCTGTCGCCCTCCTCCCTCTCTCTGTCGCCCTCCTCCCTCTGTCTGTCTCCCTCTCTGTCGCCCTCCTCCCTCTGTCTGTCTCCCTCTCTCTGTTTCCCTCTCTCCCGCCCTCTGTCTCTGTCTCCCCCTGACTCCCTCCCTCTGTCTGTCTCCCCTGACTCCCTCCCTCAGTCTGTCTCCCCTGACTCCCTCCCTCTGTCTGTCTCCCCCTGACTCCCTCCCTCTGTCTGTCTCCCCCTGACTCCCTCCCTCTGTCTGTCTCCCCCTGACTCCCTCCCTCTGTCTGTCTCCCCCTGTCTCCCTCCCTCTGTCTGTCTCCCCCTGACTCCCTCCCTCTGTCTCTCTGTCTCCCCCTGACTCCCTCCCTCTCTCTCTGTCTCCCTCTCTCTCTGTCTCCCCCTGACTCCCTCCCTCTGTCTCCCTCTCTCTGTCTCCCTCTCTCTCTCTGTATCCCTCTCTCTCTGTCTCCCCCTGACTTCCTCCCTCCCCCTCCCTCTGTCTCCCCCTGACTCCCTCCTCTCTGTTTCCCTCCCTCTCTTTCCCTCCCTCTCTGTTTCCCTCCCTCTCTGTTTCCCTCCCTCTGTTTCCCTCCCTCTGTTTCCCTCCCTCTGTTTCCCTCCCTCTCTGTCTCCCTCCCTCTGTCTCCCTCCCTCTGTCTCCCTCCCTCTGTCTCCCTCCCTCTCCCTCCCTCCCTCTCCCTCCCTCTGTCTCCCTCCCTCTGTCTCCCTCCCTCTGTCTCTCCCTCCCTCTGTGTCTCCCTCCCTCTGTGTCTCCCTCCCTCTCTGTCTCCCTCCCTCTCTGTCTCCCTCCCTCTGTCTGTCTCCCTCCCTCTGTCTGTCTCCCTCTCTCTGTCTGTCTCCCTCCCTCTGTCTCCCTCTGTCTGTCTCCCTCTGTCTGTCTCCCTCTGTCTGTCTGTCTCCCTCTCTCTCTCTGTCTCCCTCTCTCTCCCTCTCTCTCTCTGTCTCCCTCTCTCTGTCTCCCTCTCTCTGTCACCCTCTCTCTGTCACCCTCTCTCTGTCTCCCTCTCTCTGTCACCCTCTCTCTGTCACCTCACCCCGCGTGTGTGTCAGCCCGGGCTGAGACAGCTTCCTGGGCACACACACAGCCGCACCCGAGTACTTCACAGGTCTTTAAAAGACCATTCACTTGTTAATGAGGCTTTGTTGTATTTCACCTCTTCTTAGCGCCCCTGCATCTCCACTCAGAGTGAAGATGTAGGGGCGCTAAGAAGAGGTGAAATACAACAAAGCCTCATTAACAAGTGAATGGTCTTTTAAAGAATCGCCCGGCCCCCATAGAGTGTTTGCTGACACTTAAGAAAAAACACAGGTAGGATATCTGCAAGGTCCGCGGGCCGCCAAGGAAGGCTTGCCGGGCCGCTGGTGGCCCGCGGGCCGTACTATGAGTACCCGTGCTGTAAACAATGGATTCCGTCAGCGATTTTCCAGACTCCTCTTCTCCCTCAATCTCTCCCCCACAACCTCCACCTCGGAGTCATGCTCATCAGTGCCACTACCCGCGGGGGACGTTTGCCGTGTTGTCGCCTGAAGAAGCTATGGTGTTTAAGACTACAAACCCACTCCTGAAGTGAAAAGACACTGGATAAACTGCTGTGGGACTTTACCACAGTAAAATAGCTGAGAAGTAACAAAGCGTGCAATGGTTTATAGCGAGAGCAAGTGCATTCTTTCAGAGGGGAGGTGATATATATTAATAAAACGCTTGCTTAAGGGCGGGCTCCTCAAACTCTCAAATACACAGGGGTCAGACTTCCGGTTTTACAAGTCGATAGGTGCAAAGACTAGGCCAGCAGATTTCACACAGAGAAAATAAACGAATACAGTGTATATAAAGTTATTATTTGACCTTCCTGTTAATAGACAAAAGATGCCTGGGATTAATTCAATGCTGCAAATATACTTTACAATTGAACGGAGGCATACAAAATGTGCGAGGCATACACAATGTGCGGCGCTTGTCGACTCCGTTCAAGGCACAGGATTTCAGATTTAAGGCTCATGAACTTCTGGGGTGAGCCCATTTTTTTTACTAGTAGAAACAAGCATTGGCAAAGCCAATAGGTTTCGCCTCCGCAAGAGCTATTGGCTTTGCCAATATCTTTTAGACATGTTGTATAGCAGCAGTAGAGTAGAGTGTAGTAGAATGGCGTAGAGTGGTGTTGAATGGTGTAGAGTGGAGTGGCATACAGTGGCGTGGTGTAGAGTAGTGTGGTGTAGAGTGGAGTGGCATATAGTGACAAACAGTGTAGTGGCGTAGAGTGTAGTGGCATAGGGTGCAGTGGTGCAGAGTAGAGTGACGTAGAGTAGAGTGGTGCAGATTAGAGTGCAGTGGCATAGAGTGCAGTGGCGTAGAGTGCAGAGGCACAGAGTACAGTGGTGTAGAGTAGAGTGGGCTGGCGTAGAATAGAGTGGCGTTGCATGGGCAAATATTTTGAGGATTGGTCCATGAGTCTTAACTTAATGACTTATTTTTTTCCCCTTTAGGACAAAAGCAAATACCTGCCTAACTGTAAGGCCCAGACTACCACACATAGTAAATGCCGGGGATATAAAATGAAACTGCAAAAACAAAGTAAAACATCATGAAAGAACAGCTACAATGATGGAATGGGGTTTTCAATTAACCTAGAAGACGCACAAGCAGGGTTCTTACCTATGGTCCTGAAACAAAAATATCCGAACTTCAACTGCAGCTCTCAAATACACTTCATCAAGAAACGGATGTAATACCATGATTCTGAGTAGACAAACGTCCCTCTTAAACATAAGAACTTTGTTGTCTACTATCTGGTGGAACAAACAATCTTGCAAACCTGGAAGTCCTGCACCCTTTATGACTTTATGGCCAAGACAGATAGCTTGAACTGATAACCAGTTCATATCACAAGAGCTGTCTCATCGCATATGAGCGTTTCTCTGTTTTCTCCAAATTATCAGACTGGAGGCATAAAGTGAAGAGGATGGCCCAGATAAAGATAGCGAGAGAGAGAGAGTGAGAGAGAGAGAGAGAGAGAGAGAGAGAGAAGACGTGGGCACACTTAGACTGTTATAAAAATGCATTACAATACTGCCCATTTGTCAAAGAGATTTACTATTTAGGGGCCGATTCCGATCTCGGACGGAAACCATCCCAACCGACACGTTCCCGTACAGATTCCCGACCGACTCGTGCTCCTTGGCTCCGAGCGAGCGAGTACAATGCTATCGAGCGCTGACGGACTCGGGTCGCTCGGAGCCCCATTAAAGTCAATGGGAGTCTATTGTACGGTGCGTACATAGACTCCCATTGAGAAAAACGCACGTCTCGGAGAAGTGCGCCCCCTATCGCGTGTGCGCCTCGGTCCCACCCGCACCGTACATGCATGTGTAGGGGGGAACCTTGGGTCCCCTCAGTGATCGAGTCGTATGGCAATGGGTGAAGGGGGGCCTGCTACGGCCCCCGAAGTCCGCTTCCCGGACTTTTTCGTGTCGGAGGCTCCGGCTCGATCCAGCTGCTCGACGCGCGCATCGTACTTGGTCGCTCGGGAATCGGACCCATTGCGGTGTACGCGTTGGGCATCTTTGAGTCGCTCGGAAGGCTTCGCTGACGAGTACGAGTCGGTCGTAGCGCGAGGCTACCCATGCATCGTACTTGCTCGCTCGTACCGCAGTTGGAGTCGGTCGGAAATCGTACGATCGGGTCGGAAATATGCTCTACGAATCGGACTCGGTCGGATTTGTAGCCCTTCTGAGCGAGATCGGAATCAGCCCCTTAATATTTTACTTTGCGTGCCTTTCAAGATCGCCACGTACAAAACGTCATCTTTTGACTCCTTTTCATAACATAATTTGGGCCAGATGTACTAATATCTATTCGCAAATCGTGACAAGTATTTTTGTGACCAGCAATGATTTTTAAGAGCCGACCTATGTACTATTACGTCTGTTCTTAGAAATTCATACTCTAGTGGTCTCAATCTGACCTACCTCACCAATACTAAGGAAGTAGGTCGCAAATTGAAACTCACTACAGTTGGATCCCATCACTGGGATGTTGGCTTGCTGAGGTCAGCAGCCCACTGCGTCTATGATCACATTTGAATAAAGTTTTTTTTTTTTTCGTGTTCAAGTAGTTTTTATTAGTTAGAAATAAAAAAGAGGCATACATTCAGAGATACATGCGACACAGGTAAAATCCATGTAATACAAAATGTGCATGAGACTACAGTTGATTACATAGAACAAATTGGTACGGCAGAGTTAAAAAAGTGGAACAGATGAGCAAGGACACAGCAGAGAGTTGCGTCCGCAATATAAACAGTTAGGCCATTTTCCTTGAAGGAAACCGGGCTTTCTTTAATATGAAAAGTTGACTGTTTTAAAAATGTGTTTGAGAGTTTGCAAAAGTCTTGTGGACCAGTGCCTACTCCCCCTAAAACTATTTTTTAACATTCATGAAGGGGAAGGGTTCTGCAAGGGACCCCTTGCCTTTTTCAAATGGGTTAACACCGCAAGTTGGGGGTCAATAACTTTTCAATGGTTTGCGATGTCTATTTCGGCCCTAAACCATGGATAAATATGGATAGGAATTGCTATTTGTAAGGGATGTCTACAACATGCTCCTTCCAAATAGCAATTCCTTATCTATTTCTAAACCCATTTTAGGAGTCAGTAAAAAGTTATTGACTCCTAAAATGGGTTTAATAAATTTCTAAAAGTAGGTTTTCTGTCGCAAACTCTAAGTTGGAGCGTTTGCGACCGAACAACTGCTTTGTACATCTGATCTACCCTCATAGAAGAGTGGAACTTATCGCTGGTTGTGTAGCCTGTTCAGCAAAGAGGCAATGTTGTAGCCCAAGATGTTGCTTCTTTATGACATTTGCTTTCTAGGACAGCTGGGACCAACACATACAAAGTAATTTACCAATATTGTCGTTTTTAGGTCTCGCTGAGCCAGCGTGCATGCGCTGCTCTGCAAGACTTTAGTAAGGGGCTTTTGAAAGTGCTCCGAAAGCGGCCACCAGCGTGCGGTTACGCGCACAAGCGCGCGCGACGTGCACAGCACTTCTTCTCGTCGCGCGCACGCGTGCGCACAACTCGCGTCACCACTCCTGTTTTTTTTTTTATTATTATTTCATTTCGCGGCTGCGCGGCGTTACTTTTACGGCCGCGCGGCCAGTGCTTGTTGCCTTTGCTGACGTTCCATCTTTTCTCACAGGTTTGGGATCTTTTGGACAAGGCATTCATTTCTCTATAGATTTTTCCCTCACCTTAACAAACCTCTCCAAAAGCTCTCCAATAGAAGGCTTTCATCCAAATGCATACACTTTACATTTCTTGAAACTGTAAAATTTTGTTCATCTAATATTTCGTAAAGGCGATTTCCAATAGTGAACTGCATCTGAGCACAATTACAGTACGCGAGTAAAAACGCACAAAGCGCGCTTGTAGCAAAGTTATTTTATGCAGCATTGACATAACAGCCGCCATACGCTTTTGGTGTCATCTTCATGCAGATCTCAAGAGAACCGTGTTTTAAGCAATCTCACACATGAAACACAGTAAAAATCCTATTCCTTGGTTTGTCATATCGTAAATGAACTAAAAACGGACAGATCATACAGCCTAGCCTACGGGCTAGAAAATAAATGAAATAACCTAAAACAAGTCTCCGACCCGCTGCAGTACTCCAGAATGTGAATGTGCCGACTTTGGAGGTGGTTAGCGCCTCTTAACTGCACGCATCGGCGCTAGACTGGTACTGCAATAATATCACAAAGGATGACGGTGACCTGAGGACTTGTCAACCTGCCAGTGTGTTGACGGCTGGGATGCAGTATTTAATATTTCAACAGCTTTCACACTTCCTTCATCATCACGCTCCAGACTGCTGCCGCCCCTGTTTGCGGTGAACGGACTTACAACAATTCATAAATACTGCATGCAGAGTTCCTTTCTCACGTGTATCAGTCACTTCAACTCCCAGCACATGAAGCAGTTACAGACAAAGAGCATAAAGTGCGGAGATGCATTAAGACACACTTTGAGAAGATTATTCCAACAGGCCACGAGCCCAAAGAGAGAAGTCTCGCCCTCTTCCTACCTTGCAGCCCGGGGTGGTGAGGTTGAGTTCGCGCAGCGGCAGCCCACGGACGCACTGTGTGCTCTGAGCTGTGTGCAGTGGATCTGAGCACTGATGGACGAGCACAGGTGCTTTAGCCCAGCGGAAAGGAGGCAGCCCCAAAAAACTCCCGAACAGCCTACATAGAGAACAAGCATTGGCATAGCCAATAGGTCTCGCCTTTGGGACCTTATAAGTATTTAGTTATGCAGCAGGTCCCAAAGGCGAGACCTATTGGCTATGCCAATGCTTGTTTTGTTAGCATACCTGAAGTATCTGATATTTTGCAAAGGTTTGTAGCAGATGTCGAGTGCCACCATTAATATTCAAGTCAAATAGACTACCCTATTTTGAAAAATAAATTTGAAGAAGAGCAATCCTAGTGGAGCAGCAGTACACGCTGTTGAAAACTTACACTCGCTGCAACAACGTAAGATATTTTATGCAATTACTTCCAGTTTTAAAAGCACAATCATCCAAGTCTCTCTTTTTTAGGTCGAGCCTAGCCGCAGCGCGCATGCCCTGCTCGCTCTGCGAGGCATGCTGTATTAGGGTATGCACTAGCAGCCCCGCCCACTCTCCGCCCATATTTGTCATTGGCTTTGTGTCATTGTCTTTCATGAAGGCTGGCTTCCGATTCATTATGAGGCTTGTTAGTTCCTCCTTAGTACCGCCTTGTCTCCATTTGTTACCGCCCATAACGACTGGACCTTTTACTTAGCTTGTTACACGGTCGGCTTTATCTAGTGTGTGAGCACTATTTTGATAATGGACACTGATGGGGACAATGGTGGCTGCGTTTTTGTTTGTATATGCATGCTGAGCCCGGCGCCCGCTTTAGGGACGCCGCACTCAGTTTAAATGTTTTTTTTTTAAAGCTTTGATGTTTATTTTACAGGTGGCCACTTTCACATTAGCGGCCGCGCTTATTTATTTAATCAATTAATTCCGCGGGACGCTTTCATTTCAGCGACATCGGCGAGGGACTAGCTCTCATGACCCACGCCCCTGTGTTGCTTCTGCCACCATTATTTATCTGAGTGGCACTGTATTAGGGGGTCTCATCAGCTCACCTGCTTCACTTTACTTGCATTGTCTTAAGTGCTCGCGGCAGAGGTATGTGTAACCAGCAGGTCACAGCCTCGGATCCTTTCAACCTTCAGTGCACCAAGTCTTAAAATGGTGGCGGTTGGTTTCAGCCTCAGCCTCACCCTCACCGGGGTGAACAGCCCTGCTGTCCCCTCCACTACCCCTGTGACCTCCGTTCCTCGAGCATTTCACACGGCGCTGGGTAAGGCTAGCTACACCACTTAGGGGCCGATTCTGATCTCGCTCGGAAGGGCTCCGAACGCGATCCGGCCGGAAAAAGTACGAGCCGTACGCGTGTTTTCCGACCGACCCGTCCAGCTGTACGAGCGAGCAACTACGATGCGAGAAACGCGAAATCGCCGACCAAATCGTTTCTGGGTCCGACCCGCTCCGTACGTCCCATCCGTAAGCAAACCGTGCCGTGCAATGGAGGCGATTTCTGACCGAGCCAGTACGATGCACGATTCGGAAAGCCTGATCGAGTCGGAGCCTCCGACACGTAAACGCTCCGGGAAGCGGACTTCGGGGGTCCGCTCCGGACCCCCCTTCACCCGTAGCCTTACGCGTCGATCACAGGCCTACACATGCATGTACGGTGCGGGTGGCACAGATGCGTCCCCACTACAGGGGGCGCCCTTGTGCACAACGTACCTTTTTCATCAATGGGAGCCTATGTGCGCGTCGTACAACAGGCTCCCATTGACTTCAATGGGGCTCCGAGCGACCCATGTCCGTCAGCGCTTGTTCGCATCGTACTCGGGTGCTCGGAGCCCCGGAGCAGGAGTCGGTCGGAAAGCCCTCCGGATCCGAGTCGGACGGAGCCTTCTCCCAGCGAGATCGGAATCGGCCCCTTACTGTTTGCACCTTCCGACCCAGGACCGGATGAGCTCAGACCTCCCCCACCACCCAATCACTGAATGCTCACTGTGTCGTCTTGATGCCACAGCGCGTTTTCACCCATAATGAGGCCTAATTTGTTTGTGTGTTTTTTTTTAAATACAAATCGAATGTTTTGTCATATCAATTTGTTGTGACGATTTTTAGCCCTACAGTCCATTATGGTTCCTTAGCGTTCCACAAAAATATGGGCTCAAATAATTTTCAGCCTGCATTCGATTCATATTTTACAAATAGTCCTTCTACCTAATCTGCATACGAACTCCCTTAGATCCAAGTGTATCAACATGTCGTGCTGCTATCGGACTCAACTAAAAAAATAAATCATGTACAGTAGTCTGCGTTAGGTCGGCTTCATATTACCCACTGAGGCTCCTCCCAGAATTTATTTCTTTTGAAGAGTGTGTTCAGAAAAATAAATTGGATTATGTGCGTATCATGCACCCGCCGGAGCTTCTGTCGCATTACCCATGAAGGACTCCCAGCTCTCAAAAGGGCCCCCTCCCATAGCCCCAAACCCCACCCTGGCCCCTGGTTTATGGCCTCCAGTAGGTTCGTGCCCTGGTGCCCTCTAAACCCAGCCTTGAATCAGGGACTCCCGCTCCTCCTCCATTGTTTTCCTGTCCTCTTTCCTGCCTGCCTGCATTCCCTCCCTTCTCTTTCTCAGTACAGACTTGCTGCGTTGAAGCCCCCCCCTTCATATTCTCTCAGAGTTTGTGGAGCAGCATGCTGATGTATCAAAGCAGCTCTCCCCGTTTAATGGAGGACTTCAGAAGGGCTCCCTTAGAGGTGGTGTTGCCTCCAGAAACTTCTGGAGCTCCGGGGATTCACTCTGCACACAGCAGAGCTCATGCTCGAGTGCTTCCCAGCAAGACTGACATCTAGCCTTCTTGAGTGACAGCTCAAACGGAACCCCAAATGTATGAGTGTCACTTACAATTGAGTAAGGTGTGTGTTCCTCTCGGTCCACCTGAGCTCAAAACATGCAAGGCCTTTCTGTATAGGTGTACCAGATAACCCAATGACTTGAGACACATCATAGCCTGTGTTTTCCTTCTAGAAAACCACTTTATTGGTACCAATTGCTTCAAGTAAAGGTGAACCAGGACTACAATTTCCGGAATGCATAATATTGTTAAAAGAAGTCTCCAGTCTGGAGCACCCTTCATGCCCCAACTCAAGTCTCCAATCAGAGTGATCTTGGGAATGTCGATACAATAAATCTAGGGGTGATGAAGGGGGCAGTCAAGAAAAGGAAAAGAAGCATGTCTTCCGGATAGCTTGTGGGAGAGACAGGCCATGCACTCAGACAGATAATAGAGGAATATTGCACATCTGGTATGTACTTTCTGTTCTGCTATGGACTTTCTATTGTCATAGGGGCATTGAGGATGAGACACACGTGTCCCTATAGTCCTTATTCATCCCCAAGTGCCCTTGGGTCCTCAAAGCCTATGGTCCCTTACTTCTGTGTCTCCTCTTCTCCACGTACCCTACTCTCCCGTCCAACCCATGTGGCCTCTGGTGCTCATGCACTGCTCCCACCACCTTACTCATAAGCAGTGGCGGTGCGTCCATTAGGGCGCTGGGGCGTTGCCCCACAAGCCGCCCACGCCCGCAGCTCCCGACATTAAGATAATGCATGTCAGAGTCAGGTGAGTCAGCATGACGCTGGACCGCCCACCCCCTTCAGAGTCTGAAGGGGTGGGCGATCCGGCGTCATGCTGACTGACATGCATTGTCAAGCCAGGGGTGGCGCGGAGCGCACAGCAGCCAGCAGCACAAGTGCACATGACTGGTGAAGGTCGGCGAATTTTCCGCCGTGCCCAGTCATGCGCACTAGTGTTGTGTCTGGCTGGCGGCTGCGCATTAGGAGAGCAAGGGTTGAGCAAAGGCTCAAACCTCGGTCTCCTAATGGGCAGGCGCTCGGCGAGTAACCCTGCTCTAAGCCAATCCTGGCGCTGCTGGAGCAGCGCCAGTATTGGCTGAGAAGGGTTGCCAGTGCCACTCCAGTCAGTGACGCGATAAAGTTGAAGGCGCCAACGCGGCGGGAGTCGGACCCCGGCCCAGGAACAGAGGCGGCGCGGACCCGGTAAGTTGTTTGCTTTATTTTAATCATTATCTTCCCGCTGCGATCCCCCCACGATTGCGAGTCGCGACTGTGATTTACTGTTTGCCTGGATTTGATTTTGCACTTTCTGTTGTAGTTGTATTTTCCTTCTCATTCCATTTCGCGCTGTTCCCTGCATCGCTGTTCTCCCGCCGTTCTTTTTCCTGCTGTTTCCCCCTGCTTCCTGCCTGCCCCGCCGTTCATGCCTCTTGCCCTGACCGTCTTGTTGTCTAGCCTGACTGTTGCCCGTTATGAATTGCCATGGGCAGGGCCTCACCCATGTCAGCAAACAGCAAAGCGGTTGCGTGACAGCTGACCTTGCCCAACCCTGCCAGCATCTGCCTATCAGCAAATCTAACACACGTGCCAGCGGGGAGCTGCTGAGAGATCTCCAGAGACCTTAGTGGAAGCTAAGGCACCCCACGCTCCCGTACTCTTCTCTGTGGCATTCGCCAGTAAGGGCACAGAGTTCAAGGCGCACTGCCCGAGGTGCGGGTCATCAGAGTCCCAACGGCTCATTGATCAAACTGCTGACGTGAAAACGGAGGCCTCAGTGCGCACTTACTGTTCTTACTACGTACAGGTATCCATTTGCGTTTTTGTTGAGATAGCTCAGAAGGCGGAGTGTCTGCTGCCGAGACCACAGTGTAACCTTCGGTCACAGGTTCACATCCTCACAGGATAGACTTCACCTTAAGCAGCCGATAAAATAACGCCCTATTATGTAATAAAGCATATGACTTGTGATGCCAAACGCCAGTTCAGTTTGTTGCGCCTGTTAAATAACCGAAGGATGGTGTGTGACAACACAGCCATGCGTGCCTCTCCTTCCAGAAGGATGGGGACCACACGACACAGGGGTACTTTTCAGATCGGCGAGGGTGTCTGTGCACAGAAGATGCCGTGTTATTTAGTGGGAGGAATGTTTCTGCTCTGATGTGGCGGAATGCGAGGCAGTGTAACCCATTCATTATATACTGTGTGTAGTGGCAACACTGCAGACGCAGCTTCGAGTAGGTATCAAATCCTTAACAAGAACCAGCACCAAACCCAGGCCAACGACTAGCCGAGACGAGGATCCAAACCCCAGTCTTGTGGGTGGCCCACACACATATCCAGCAGGTGCATTAACCCTACCCACTGACCTGTCCCGCTTGAAGTACAGGATTTGCAGAACCATGCACAGAGACATCGGTTTGTGTTTCACGGATGCATGGAGAGGCTCTTGTGACTTCATTTCTTATTTCCTGCAAGCAGCACGAGATTGTCCTCAGACTCTGCGTGCCTTCCTGGAGTCAGTACTTACACCGAAGCCCCTTGGAGCGAGGTTATTACAAATGTGAGGGCAGCCGTCTCTTCAGAGGCCAGGAATTGCAGCTGGCTACTGACTTTCAGAGCAGTGTGCCAAGTCCTATGCCAACCTGCATGTGGCAGCGGTTGGACTTTGAGTGAACAGGCTTCTAGCATCTGCCTGAACCCACCTCAAAGAATTACCCCAGAGAAGGCATATGTTTTGCATCCCGTCATTGCTAGAGTTCTTATGAAAGTGGAGAAATCACCTGTTTTTAACGGAGTGCTGACGTGTGTGGCTGAGCGTGTATGTAGGTGCATGTATGTGAATGTGTGTGTGTGTGTGCGTGTGTATGCATTGTGTCTGTTCTTTGAGTTTGGTGGTTTGTGGCCATTAATCTACTGTGCCGTGTGTGGTCTTTATTTTGTCATGTGCTAATAGGTCGTTTAATTATGGTTTTGTGAGAAAGTCACCAGCACACCAGAGGTGGATAGAAAACTGAGGTTTAATGTCATCTGTGTGAGCTTTCACAGCGCCTTAAACGCAACCCGAGTTCTTGACAGGCAAGGGGTGGAAATCCTAGAATCATCGACGAAAATGTAAAGCTGCCCCATTGCGCTTCTATTGTGCAGAGCGGTAGAAGGTGGTGTCAATGTTGTTAGAGTGTGCAACGGCAACCGTCTCATTGTATGGACAACGAGTACTGCCTTATTTAACCTTTCCTTCAGCGGGGACAGTCAGTGTTCGGTGGCAGGAGAGGCACCAAAACACAATCCCTTGTAGATAAACTTGAACTGGTTACTGCCCAGAACGTTCCTCCTGGCCTCTCGTCGCTTGTGTTTTTTCAGTTGTATATTTGATTTCTCAGAATTACTGTAACTTTATTTATTTAAAGTTTGAAACTCTTGAAAGGAAGTTTCCATCCTTCCTGTGTGCAATAAGGAATCTGCTCTGATTAATAATAAATGCCGATTTTTACAGATATTTACTTGTTTGCTCTTTGTATCACTTTGAATGTGAATGCATCGTGAACGCACCCTTTTCAGTATCTGCAGCTGCTTCCCTTTCCACCCTCCTTATAGAGAAATATGACCATTTAAGTTCTCGAAGTGATACTTGATCGGAAATCAATAAGCACTTTCTTTTCATTTGCCGGCCACCTATTAATCCCCATGCTTCCGCTTATCACTTTTTGTAAAAAATGCTCATGGAATTGTGCAGTTAATTACATTCGACTCGTGCCGTGCTGCACGTGTTGAACTGGTGTTTGCATTATGTAGGTTACAATTATAACAGTAAGCACAGCTGCGCTTCACCATAGAACACATGTGCAGTGAGACACCAGTTAGCTGATGGTACATGTATACACAAATTCCCGTACTGCTTGCACCATATTGCTTATGGGAGGATATTTGTATGTTCATGCAGGGTGCATCTATTTGGACCTGGGGTTTCCAAGAGGCGCTGTTAGCCCTGGATGGGAGAGGTTGGATGGAAAACATGTCCTGTGCACTTTGTGTATTAGAGTCAGCCTCCCTCTTTTTATTGTGCAGTGCTTGGTGATTAGCGGTGCAATTTGAACAGTGTGTATGTAGCAAAATTCAAAATGTTCTTGTGCTGAGAAACAGTATATTGGGTGGGTCGCAGTATTAGATTGTTGCAGTAATCTAGTTTACTATTAGCAAGCAGTGTGTTAATCAGAACATTAGCAGTGTGGACGGGTAATGCGCTTGGGGTTATTTCTACTGTTAAGTAGCTGTAATCAACTCATGGTAGCTGTGAATGCTCTGAAGAACTGTAGTCACAAACTAGGATTAAATAGGGTCCTTAAGTTCCAGGCAGAGGAGGAAGAAAGAAGAACATCATTGGGATCACCATCATGTAAAGGGTAAAAAGACAGGTCCAGGACAGAACCATGGGGCTCACTAACAGGTAGGAGGGCAGCAGGTGGCAAGTGGAGGAGCAGCAGAAGGCCAAGAAAGATCAATCGGTGAGATAGGAGATCCACTCTTTGGCTTTACCATCAAACAAGGTGAGATCTGCAAGTAAGGTTGGGTGGCCAGCCTATCAGTGTCTAAGATGTGCTGAGATGAGGAACTTGTAGATAAGCCTGTGAGTGCAGTTTAGGCCCAGCACTGATTGCTTTATTAACCTTCCTGCTTCCTCAAATTTGCTTAAAAATGCACCGTTTGTCCACTCTTTTTCAAAATTTTCTTGGGGGAAGAACACCCCCAAACTCCCCGTAGGTTGTTCGAGCAAGCTCGCTACGCTCGCTGGCCGCAGTGCAGTACAACAGTAATGTTACGCCCACCACTTTCAAATGTTACCAGCTGCCACTGGTGAGTATGTATACATAGCTGCTTGCTGTTTGTTTATTACTTTATTTGTGAATGCGAGGCAGATGTATTACATGGTGTTCACAAGCTGCTTTAACTTATCTGAGGAAGGGGGTTGCAGGCTGGGGAGTTTGTTGGGGTTTTTCTGCACAACTTAGCTCCCACATGCCCATTGGTACTTTAAGTACATCAATGGTGGCTGTAGGTCTTCCTTTCCGCATTTTAAGCCGACTTAAAACTCATCCCTAACTTTTACGCCTCACCACTTTGAAATGTCACCAGCCACCACTGCTCATGAGCCCTCTTATCATCCTTCTGCGTTCCTCTCCAGGTGTCTTCTAGTCGAAGTACTTCTGTCCCCCTCTTTTCTGCTTTGAACCCCATATTGTACTCTTGCTTGGTTCCCTATGTGCACTCTGATCTTCATATTCTACGCTCTTTTCCTCCTGCACGCGGATCTGGTCCTTCAGCCATATTCCCTCCTCCCTCTTTCTCCCTGCCCTTTTCTCTTCCCACCTGCTCTCTGCCTATGTCTTTAGCCCTCAATTGTTTCCCAAACTGTACCCTTTTTTTAGGTCTTGCCGCAGACAGCTTTAGCTGTATGTTGTTAAAGACCATTTGTTTCAAATACATTAAAATACAGACATGCAGAGGGCTGTATGCCAGCCCCTTGCTCTTAATTAGAGGACTTTCTTGTCTAATTTGTATTGGATTGTTTTTCAATAGCTGTCCTCTGCATTCTTTGTTTGTCCTGTCTCTGGAGCATTTCTTTTCTGCCATGTTTTGATTTGATTACTTATAATCTTCCACTGCTTACATTCAGGGAAATACTTTTTTCTTTTAACACTCCATGGGAGTGCATGTGTTTTCTAGCTCTCTCCACCGCTCCACTGTGTGCTCTTTGCACTCGCCCACACCCTCTGGGCTCTCCATGCTGGTTTCTCATTCCAAGTCCCATTGCTTCCCTCATCTCTCGCTGCCCATCTCTGTTTTTTAAACACCTCTTACCCCCATCCGTTGCGGACATGCTCTTTACTGTTTATGCCACCAACGTTGCTCCTCCACAATTACCGTTTTTTAAATTTAATTTTATAAACTTTTTGGTCAAACATTTGCAAAGCAATAGGTCTCGCATTTGAGTGATTTTGAGCTTTTGGCATTGTAAATTACAATGCCTTTTATTTATGTGTTAAAAAAACTGCAATAATAAAAGGCATTGTCATTTACAATCCCAATAGGTCAAAGTTTCAAAATGCGAGACCTATTGCGGTAAGTGGACATAATATCGAATTTTTAATATCTTCATGCATTAATATCGAGTTTAGTATATCGACAGTACTAAATATCGATTTAAGTATATCAATGTTAAAAATATAGTTTTTTTCTGTTGTAAAAAATATCGAAGTTTGAAATGTCGACTGTCAAAATATCGTTGTGTCAAAATATCCTTATTGTTAACTTAATTTTGTTATATGTTTGTTTTTGGTATATTATCAGTTAATTAATGTTATAAAAATTATAATTTGTATTTTAATTTTTAGGAGCGGGATGTTGGGTTTATAGGGGATAAGGGTGGGGAGTGTTTTAAAAAAATGTTTTAAAATGTTAAATAAATTCGAAATTTGTAAATTTAATTTAAAAATGTTGTTTTAGGAGTGGGATGTTGGGTTTATAGGGGATAAGGGTGGGGAGTGTTTTAAAAAAAATGTTTTAAAATTTTAAATAAATTTGAAATTTGTAAATTTAATTTAAACATGTTGTTTTAGGAGCAGGATGTTGGGTTTATGGGGGATAAGGGAGGGGAGTGTTTTATAAAATTTGTTTTCAAATTTTAAATAAATTCGAAATTTGTAAATTTAAATTGAAAATGTTGTTTTAGGAGCGGGAAGTTGGCTTTATAGGGATTGAGGGTGGGGAGTGTTTTAAAAAAATTATTTTCAACTTTTAAATATTTTCTAAATTTGTAAATTTAATTTAAAAATATTGTTTTAGGAGCGGGATGTTGGGTTTATAGGGGATAAGGGTGGGGAGTGTTTTAAAAAAATTCATTTGAAAATTATAAATAAATTCGAAATTCGTAAATTTCATTTAAAATTGTTGTTTTAGGAGTGGGATGTTGGGTTTATAGGGGATAAGGGTGGGGAGTGTTTTAAAATATTTTTATAATTTATAAAAATTTCAACTTTAAATAAAAAATTGAAATAGATTTTTATTATGATTGTTTTGTTGTTTTTATTTTGAATCAAGGTGTGTAATTTTGTATAATTTTTGATACATTGTAAATAAAATATTTAATTAAAATATTTTAGATGAAATTAAAATTTTAATTTAAAATTTAAAATATTGTGTTGAGTGGATACGTTTAAATAATCTCTTATCAAAAAGATTTTATTTTTAATATTTATTAAAATTTAAGATTTAACATTTTGCGGATTTTGGGGCATATTATCAAGAACGGCGTTAAAAATTACCGCCGGTTTAGCGGCAGAAAACTGCCGCTAAAGCGGCGATAATGGGCTTGATAACATGCCCTTGAGAATTCCAATAGAAGTCCATGTTCTGGTGTGAACATGGGCTTCTATTGGTATTCTCCAGGGCATATTATCAAGCCAATTTAACGCCGCTTTAGCGGCAGTTTTCTGCCGCTAAACCAGCGATAATTTTAACGCCGTTCTTGATAATATGCCCCTTTATTACTAAAGAGATATTATTTGTATTTTATAATAATTATATATTAGAAATTGTAAATAATATTTAATATTTTAAATAATTTGACAAAATAAAAAATATTATTCGAGTTAAATATTACAAATATAAAATATGTATTATGTATAATAATTTTAAAAAAACATAATTTATATGGGAACTATAGTAATTTAAAATTTTTAATTTTAAATTTACACATTTTTTCGTTTAAATTTTATAATTATTACATTTTAAAACTATAATGAATAATCAAATTAAATATTGTAGTTTTTGGAAATTGTGATTAATAAAGGGAAAATGTTTTATGTATACTATATTCTCTGATGTTATATTAATTGGAGTGGAAATAGTATATTATATTTGTTGAGTGTGTGGCACCTTCCATGATTTAATAGTAACTGGGGTGGGAAAAAATTATATATGTTTAGTGTCCAGCAACTACCTTGATTTAATACTAACTGGAGTGGGAATAGTAAATTATATATGTTTAATGTCCAGCACCTTCCTGATTTAATACTAACTGGAGTGGGAATAGTAAATTATATATGTTTAATGTCCAGCACCTTCCATAATTTAATACTAACTGGAGTGGGAATAGTAAATTATATAGGTTTAGGGGTCGATTCCGATTCGGGCCGGAAAAAGCACTGACCGACTCGGATCCGGAAATAATACCGACCGACACGTACCTGTGGCGCCCGACACGCCAAGTACGATGCAAGGCGTGCAAAATCCGACCGACACGTACCGAACCCAAGTCGACCGACCGAGCCGCACGGAAAACAGCAATCCGGTCGGAAAAACACGCGAATCCAACCGACCGACACGCACCCGGAACAAATCCGACCGAAACGTACACGCGAACTCCAAACCGCAAAGTACGATGCAAGGCGCGAAATCCACGAGCGAGTCGGACGGAGGCCAAGCCGCACGACCGACACGCATACAAAACCGAGCCGAAGCAACACAAAACACCGCGACCAACGCGTACGCAGCATAGAAAACTGCACATACACAGCGTGAACGAAACGGAGAAGACCGTACGAGACAAATGCAGGGTCCGACTCGGTCACAAGAACATTTCCAACATACACAGACAGTACAAAGGAAAAATCACCCAAAAAAGGCCAAACAAGCAATTACCAAGCCAATAAATACTGGGGGTGGGGACAGAGAACAAAGACACACCCACAACTCCACCCATATAAAGGACACAAATCACAACCATGAGCCTTTGCAAATGCCATTCCACTGCCAGCACCCAAGAGAAAGCAACCACACACCCACAGCTCATCCCTCACACAAGCCACACACCATCAGCACACCAACAAATACCTACCTCACATACACCCAGCAAAACACACACTCACACACCCTCACCTGCACACCAACACACACATCACTCACCATCACCACCCATCACCATGCCCCCAAGAAGAATCCCAAGTTCCTAGATTGTGAATTGGAAGTCATGGTAGACGAGATCCTCAGGGTAGAGCCACAGCTGTTTGGCACACTGGTCCAACAGACCCCCATCTCCCAGAAAACCAAGATGTGGGAGAGGATCATCAACAGGGTGAACGCACAATCACCATGTCGGCGCACAAAGAGCGACATCCAGAACAGGTGGTATGACGTGCGCAGGAGGGTACGGGACCTGCTCAAAAAGACTACATCAACAGCCAACACACCGGCAGTGGCCCTCCTGCCAAGCCAATATACCTCAGGCCCTGGGAGGAGAAGGTGCGGGCGATCCTTCCGCCAGTGAGCGTATATGGACTAGAGGACATCCCAGAGCCTGGTGAGTACACAACAAATGTACACAATATACTGCCACAAAACACACACACATCACTGTCAAGGGAGAGTCAAACCATGCACTCATAGCAATTACACAGCAACCAGAACAGAATCATCCCAAAATGTGTATGTCAGTCAGATAAACACAACACATGCCATCAAAAAGTCACATCCAACTGTGCCATCACATGTACAAACACAACTACAACTACAGCTAGGCAGTGGCACAAATACAACTAACAAACACATCCAGACATGTAGCCACCACAACAACACCAACACACAGTGAAGACCACTCAAAGGAAGGAATTCTGTGTATGCTGGCCAAGTCAGTGTAGCCAATAGCATCATGGGAGTCGCAGTCACACATATTGCCCCCCCACAACTGTCCCATCAACACCACCATGAACCATGCGCACATCACAGGGAGTGGAGAAGGACTCACAAGATGGCTGACACTGGCAACTGCTGTGGGAGCACAAGGCCCTGCTGGCAACTGTGCACCAACAAACAGCAGGACACCACTGACTGACATCCTGAGAGACAACTTCCACTCCCTGCAATGCAAGCACGCTCCATGGTGGGATATCTGGCTGGCTGGGTGGGAAGGAGGACTTGCAGCACTGACCATAGTCACAAGCACCTCCCCTCACACACACCCCCAACACAAACTCCACAGAACCCACATTGGTAGAATGCAATGCCCCCATCCTAACACAAGATCCCACAAAGAACCACCACCCTGGGTTATGTTGTGTGAAGCACAGGGACACTCTTGGGACTCTTAGCCAAACAACTGCCAGGACAACACTCCCAGCCATCCTGTCAGCACAGCCAGCCCACCCCACAGGGAAGCAGAATCAAAAGGAAGGAAGCATGGGCATGCTGGGAAGGGGGATGGAGGCAATAGCATGATGGGAGTCGTAGTCACTGATATTGGTCACCCCCACAACTGTCCCATCAACACCACCCTGAACCATGCTCACATCACAGGGAGTGGAGAAGGACTCACAAGATGGCTGACACTGGCTACTGCTGTGGGGAGCACAAGGCCCTGCTGGCAACTGTGCACCAACAAACAGCAGGACACCACTGACTGACATCCTGAGAGACAACTTCCACTCCCTGCAATGCAAGCACGTTCCATGGTGGGATAACTGGCTGGCTGGGTGGGTGGGAAGGAGGACTTGCAGCACTAACCATAGTCACAAGCACCTCCCTCACACACCCCCAACACAAACTCCACAGAACCCACCTGGTAGAATGCAATGCCCCCCATCCTAACACAAGATCCCACAAAGAACCACCACCCTGGGTTATGTTGTGTGAAGCACAGGGCCACTCTTGGGACTTTTAGCCAAACAACTGCCAGGAAAACACTCCCAGCCATCCTGTCAGCACAGCCAGCCCACCCCACAGGGAAGCAGAGTCAAAAGGAAGGAAGCATGGGCATGCTGGGAAGGGGGGTGGAGGCAATAGCATGATGGGAGTCGTAGTCACTGATATTGGTCACCCCCACAACTGTCCCATCAACACCACCCTGAACCATGCTCACATCACAGGGAGTGGAGAAGGACTCACAAGATGGCTGACACTGGCTACTGCTGTGGGGAGCACAAGGCCCTGCTGGCAACTGTGCACCAACAAACAGCAGGACACCACTGACTGACATCCTGAGAGACAACTTCCACTCCCTGCAATGCAAGCACGTTCCATGGTGGGATATCTGGCTGGCTGGGTGGGAAGGAGGACTTGCAGCACTAACCATAGTCACAAGCACCTCCCCTCACACCCCCCAACACAAACTCCACAGAACCCACCTGGTAGAATGCAATGCCCCCATCCTAACACAAGATCCCACAAAGAACCACCACCCTGGGTTATGTTGTGTGAAGCACAGGGACACTTTTGGGACTTTTAGCCAAACAACTGCCAGGACAACACTCCCAGCCATCCTGTCAGCACAGCCAGCCCACCCCACAGGGAAGCAGAGTCAAAGGAAGGAAGCATGGGCATGCTGGGAAGGGGGTGGAGGCAATAGCATGATGGGAGTCGTAGTCACAGCTCTACATCCCCCACCACATGGCCCAGCAAGCTCACACTCACGCATGCACATCCCACAGAGAGTGGAAAGGCCCATCAAAGATGTCTGACACTGTTGCTGTGTCGTGGGGAGCACAAGGGCATGCTGGGTACTGCACACCAACCAACAGCAGGACACCACTGTCAGCCATCTTGCCATTGCTCTCACACCCACACACACTGAACTCCCCACAAAAGCAAGTAAGTATGGGAATGCTAGGAAGTGGGGTGGAGGCAATAGCATGATGGGAGTCATAGTCACAGACATAGCTCACCCCACAACTGTCCCATCAACACCACCCTGAACCATGCTCACATCACAGGGAGTGTAGAAGGACTCACAAGATGGCTGACACAGGCTATTGCTGTGGGGAGCACAAGGCCCTGCTGGCAACTGTGCACCAACAAACAGCAGGACACCACTGACTGACATCCTGAGAGACAACTTCCACTCCCTGCAATGCAAGCACGTTCCATGGTGGGATAACTGACTGGCTGGGTGGGTGGGAAGGAGGGCCGGCTGTCAACCAAACACAACCAATGCAGACCATGTTCACACCCCAAAAATACATAGAAATGCCCAAATAATGCAGGACAATGTGCCACACCAATATCAACCCCTGACTGTGACGACTTAGGACAATGCAATGTACAGGCCCGCACCCAGAGGCACAGTCACAACTGTCATGTGTGTCAACCATTGATGCCTGCAGAAACATAACATACATTGTGTGTGTCTCCCAAAAACAGGTGATGATGGGGACACAGCAGCAGACGCTGAGGAGTCCCAGTCCCAGGCTCAAGAGGATGCGGAGCTCACTGGCGTCGTACAGCCTCTGTCCTCCTCGGACGCTGAAGACCAACCTGGCACATCCGGTGCAAGTCTACATGCAGCACCAGCAGGACCACCAGCTGCAGCACCAGCAGGACCACCAGCTGCACCCCTGCACCCACCCCTCCAACGACTGTCACCACAAATACCATCCCTGCCGACATGGACAGAACAAGGAGCAACACCAGCACAGGGACCCTGGACCAACCTGGGGCCATGGACACCACCACCACCACCAACCCCCAAGGTGGACCAGGGTCATCTGTGCGTGCCACTGCACACACTGCACATGTCAGCAGGGGTGGTGGGAGGGGTGGGAGACAGAGGTCGCTGCTTGCAGAGGTTGCTGGTGCATGATGACCCACAACTGGTACGCATAGCTGATGCGTACCAGTCCAGCACCGGAGACCTCAGCCAGGTAGTGGGGCTCCTCAGAGACATGAAACAGCAGCAGGCTGCCCATCATGCCCGCTGGACTCCCACATGTCCCACGTGGAGTCACACATGTCCCGCGTGGACTCACACATGTCCCGCGTGGAGTCCAAGTGGGATGCACTGCATGAGATGACGGCGGTGCACAGGGACATTTTACAATGCCTCCGCCAGATGAACAGCAACCAGTCCACACCTCCCTGTGTGCCAACAACATCTGGTGCCGAACAAACTGCAACTGCCACAGGGAGGGAGGATGACTCTGGCGGAGAGTCCCCTGCACCGCAGCAGCCTGTACTTGAGGGCCCCCCAAGAAGAGGGGTCGTCCGAGGAGGGGCAAGTGAGAGGCCGATGGCCAAGCGCAACTCCCAGGAAGCCTGAACCTGTTCTGGATGTTCACCTTTGTGCACAGACTGTTCACCCTGTTGACGGCAACACTACTCCCACACATTGCATGGGGAGTACAAGTTGGACCAATGTGTCAGACAACTGTGGCCCCGATACTGGGGATTCTGTCTACCAGGACTTTCAATTCACCTAGGAACTTCGGATTGCAAGATTTATGTACAGCACTACCCATCCTATGCACTATTCACACAAATGTATCACAATAAACACACTAATACACCATACTTGCCTCTGTTGTGATTCCAACGTGGGTGCTGTTATGGGGATGATGAACTGCAAAATTACACTGTGTATGCGAACTGCAACAGCAAGGACAACACAGGCATGTGAGTAAAGGCAACGTGACACATATGAGGGAGACACACTACCAGGGCTACACAACACATACACACCTAGGCCATCTGACTCATTGCCTACACTGATGTTGCCAGGGAAGACGGTGCAATGCACAGACACCACACCCATTCCCAGTTGTAGTCAAGTAGCCCACAGGTGCAGTAAGCAAATGGCAGTCAAATGTGTGACCACAGACAACGCACATCACAAAGTGAAGCACAGGTTTATTACACAGTTGCAACATGTCGTAACCACTACAGATGCAAGGTAATCCCACCTGGCAGTGGGCACACAGTCAACAACTGTAGACGGAAGGAAGTCCATGGGTGTGGCGCACATCACCTGTAGGGACACAACAGCTACCAGCCTGGAAGTGCAATCACGTCGTCGGTGGACACAGTTGACCAAACGAATCTGAAAGTACCCTGTGAAGGACAGAAATGACACACAGTCAAAAGCAATGGAGTACAGGACAGAACAGCAAAACTCATGCACAATACATGTTACAAGATACCCACCCAGAACCAAGTTAGCATGTCAACACTGTTGGGGAGTACAGCCCACCTGTAGGCACACATCGCAACACACATCCAGTCAAGTAGCCCATGGACACACTCCAACAGCACCAGAGCACCACCTACACATATCATGCCAACTCACATCATTGACATGACACCTCAGGATACTCACATTCAGCTAAAGAAGTTGGTGATGAGCTGTGTGCGGACATCACCATCATCATCATCATCATCATCATCGTCACTGGCATCGTGGTCCAGGCCAGGATCCTCCACAGGTGGCGGATGTTGGTCATTGTCATCCTGGATGAGAGGCAACTCCTTCCACACTGCCAGGTTGTGGAGCATGCAGCAGACGATGATAATCTTGCACACTTTCGCAGGGGCATATGGGAGGGACCCTCCGGTCTTGTCCAGGCAGCGGAAGCGGCTCTTCAGGAGACCAAATGTCCGCTCAATCACTCTCCTGGTCCGACCATGTGCCTCATTGTAGCGCATCTGGGCTGGTGTCACAGGGTTCCTGAGGGGTGTCAGCAACCACGGCATGTTGGGGTATCCCGAGTCACCTACGGACAGACAAGTGCACATTAGCTGACTTGGAAAAGTGGGCGGAATACTACAGATCAGATCACACACAATGGCACAAAGTCAGTACACACCGACAAGCCAGGCACGCTGGTTCTGCATCTGTGCCATCATCCTGGGGATGCGACTACTCCTCATCATTGCTGAGAATCCAGTCCGTGTTTTCCGGAGAGTCTGCAGTCGGCAGTCAGCAGTCAGTGCGGCGTGGTGAGGTAGCGGCGCTGAGCCAGCGCTGTACCTGTGCCGGTTCCGGTCCCCCGCAGTTGTCGGCGTCGTTCACGAAAAAGGCGAGAGAGACGTTCTGTTCCCGCGGCTCCTGCTCCAGCACCCGCTACCGTTATTTAGGTCTCCGTCCCGACCTCTGCCTTCTTTAACGACTGGCGTGGTTGTGGACGGTAGAGCGTACTGCGGATAGCGGCGTTGTGGAGTCGAGGGTGCCTGCGGTGGAGCGGCTCTTCCTTGGACCCCCCTTGTGACTCCTGTGTCCCTCCTGTGGCCTGTGGCTGTGGCCTGAGGGGGGGACGGTTGTGGTCCGCCACCTCCTCTTCTTGACCTCTGCCCTCTGCCCTCTGCCCCGCCTTCTCCACCCTATTCTCCCGTCCCCTAGCAGCAGCCATTGTAAGGCTGCAAGCAGGGCGGCGGTAGAGGGGGGGCGAGGAGGGGCGAGGAGGAGGCCAGGTGAGGTGAGGGTGAGGTGTGGGGGCCACAGTTGTGATCTGGCAGAGGAGGCAAGACACAGCCGGGACCCTTGGATGCACGGACTCACAGAGGAGCGGCGGATTCAAGACGCCTAGGGGAAAGCGGCAACGTCGAAGGCGTAAGTGGGAAGCCAGTGAAATCCGGAGGAGCGAGTCCGGTCAGTGTCAGTGTTAGTGTCCGCAGAGGAGGTCTGTCCAGAACGGGCATAGCCGGTAACTCAGCTAGAGTATTCTGCTAGCTCCTCTAGCCCACTCCAGCCCTCCCCCATCATTCTTCACCAATCAGCCAAAAAAGACTGCCTGGAAAATTACATGTAAATCAGAAATAATAAATACAACAGACATCAGTACCGTCAACACTAGTTTTCTGTGTCTATCACATGAGAAGATCTTGAAGGGCAAAGAAGAAAAAAGAAAGAGGTTAAGTACAAGGAAAAGGACAAGGACAAGGAAATTCTAGGAAATATTAGACGTTCTCATTGCTCGGGACTCTAGAAAAACCGACTATCCAAGAGTCATCTAAGGTGTATTAGGTATCATCAGGTAGGCAGGTTGGCAGGCTCCTAATATAACATAAAACATTTTCTTTCATTCAACTAATAAATCAACAAATCAGCAACTAATAAATTTACCGGAGAGAAAAAAAAAAACTTTCTCGTAAATTATTTTTAACATCTGTAATACAACACAACAAAGTTACAGTATAATATTATAAAAAGTATAAAACTAAGGGCTCATATTAATCCAATTGATCAGTAAATCAACCATTTAATTAACCTCACTCACTTGTTCTCATCAATCATCAATCATCAATCATCCAACGAACCAACTCGGGCCCGAACCAATTGTCAAGAACCATCAGGAACCGTCAGGCAGTCGTGTGGCCCTCGAAATAAAATAAAAAAATAATAATAAAAAAGCTCACGGGATGAGATCAGGACGAGTAAGGAAAGCTCCATCAAAACCCTTCAAAAAAGGTGCAAAGAAAATGGACCCATGTGAACCTCTGGTAGATCCCTCAATGGCGTCTTCGCCTCGCCAAATATTGGGAAAGGCAAGGACAGCTTCCGATCCAGGGCCAGTACACGCCCATTTAACCGCAGAGGAACCAACATTTGGCTCTAAAGAACAATTCAAACCTACAAATACTAAGGCTTCATTAAGGGACTATTTTAGGACCATAGTACCGGCGACAGCACGGAAGAAAATAACTAGCACCATGGACAAACAGCTGGCACTCTCTCCGCAGGTATCCTCCCTTGTAGCCTCCGAGCTATTGCCACATCAAATTACGATTCTGCCATTGATTCATGAGGCTGCCGGAGGGCCCAATAACTCTACGCAATCCAGTGCTTTATTAACAACAAAATCTTTATGCAAAGGCGCCTTAGAATCTCTGGACGTCAGTCACTCACAACAGGTTACCTTTCAACCCCCAGCTCAATACGCAACTCAACTAGAACAAGTTTCTCCCAATGTAATTATTTCTAGAGATGTCGACCTGCCAACTTTTCAACCATTTTCAAACCTAAGCCTGCCTTCTCCATCTGTATTTTATTCTCCAACTGAATCTAAACCTGAAAAGCTACAAAAGAGTCCTAAAGTTCTACTACCACAGGTCATGGCCTATCCGCAAGCCTTTTTCAGCAACTCAGACCAACCAGAGTCGGAATGTTTTTTAGTCAAGGTGGACCAAGGGGATCAAGCTGACCCAACAGTTATCCGAGAAGAGTCAATTAACAATATAATTCATAATTCTTTAGATTTATCATTTTTTAATACTGAACCCGAAAAGTCTGTAAGGCAAGACAGTTCTCCACCGGCCAACCTTAATAACCTATGGTCTCAATTATTAAAAACCTTTCAAACAACGTCAGCTGCACTAACATATCATTCAGACAAGATGGATCTTCAAGTGCATTTACTAAATACACTTGCGGTGTATACCGCTGGGATTGACCAAAAATTGGAGGCACTTAACGCTCTTATCAAAAAGCCCAATCTCAAACTCAACTGGTGCAATCAGTGTGTTGCTGCTCTCCTATAATTGACTCCTTGTCATCTTTGCCTCAATTTCTTTCTGCAGTCCTAACGGAAATAAAGAAACCAACGGAGTCCAAGCCCCCAGATCTCTCTCCTCAGGTCTTAAGCTGAGCACAGGATGTATCCTATGTGAAAGTTCAAACTAGACCCCCTTCTTTGCACCTCACGGAGAAAGCTGACACTAAATTATTCTCTATTGACCCAACCAAAAATCATAATTCACATCGGCTGTCGAAACGGGAAAAGAAAAGACAACGAAAAAGCCGAAACAAACAAAAAATTGACACTACTATTTCAAATATGAGTAATTCCTCTACAAGCGTCACAGCGCTTCCAGGAAACGCTCCGCCGTTTATTATTTCAAAGGGAGAACGGATGAGCCCGCAATTGATAACGAAGCAGTCGCCCTTACAGACAGAATCTTCACACCAGATTAGTCAGCAGTCAGGGCTACCTCAAGCTATGGGACACTCTCTGCAATCATTAATACAAGCAAAACCCGGATCCACACAACCGCCAATTAAGCAGCCAGCATTGGAAGCAGGGCAACAGAGTCCTGCAACTCTCCAGAAGTCAGCTCAAGAAGTTAGTCTCTCTCATTTTTCTGCTGTCGAGGACAACAAATCAAGTACACAGAGTATAATCACAGATCCTGGTCGTAAAAATCTCACGAATCCAGCAAGCTGTCATAAGTTGGAGGCTACAAATAAAAGTCATCTTTTAACCTTCCCAATTATCCAGCACAGGGAATCGCCCCTGCCGTTATTTACTATATTTACATCATCAAAAAAGCCTACTAAAGAAATATCAAAGCAATCACAGCCATTATCGCTTAATGAGCCCTGTGAGCCTCAAGCAGCCCTCAAAACACCAAACTGCTGTTTATTCCAGAATTTGTTTCCAGAGGCCCTCATGACATCCTCAATCGAGGGAATATACTTAAACTTTTCAAATCATTACCAGATTTAAGCCACCTACAATCGAGAGATATAATCGCTATCGAATTTATTCCATCTACCGGATATAATACGGGCGAAGCTACGCAAGTAACACTGGTAACTCCGGCAACCCGGGATTTGGTCTTGACGAAACTGATCAATTTAAATCCTGGGGTATAACAACAATAATACCGTGTGCTCCTCGCTACCCCTCAATACTGGAGATCAATCAGGCATATACTTCCAGCTCTTCTTTAGCCCCCTATTCAGTGCTGAGGTCCGCAAGAGGCAGCTCACCAACAGAAATCCCAGAGCCCGCAACCGACCAGCGAAACTTCGATGGAGCAGATTGGTTATGACTGCCGGGGGTCTTATCCAGAAACCGGACCGATTGAACCACCATTAATCACGGTCTGACAATATGCTCCTGGAACATCAACGGATTTGGGCAAGAAAAACAATCTGCCGCTGTCTTGGACTTTTTAAAAGAATATGACATTCTTCTTTTACAGGAAACATGGGCAGGAGAAAGTATCCCAATAGTGGGCTTCCTGGAGTTTATGACACCAGCCACCAGGAATTCCAAGTTTGGTAGACCAAGTGGTGGTCTCTCGATTTATGCATCAACAAAATTATCCAAATGCATTAATCAGATTATCTTTGAGGAGGATTGGCTCTCAGGAATAATTGTGGGAAGTTCATGTACGGATCCTCAGCTGCTTATCCTTAATGTTTATATCTCCCCTAGTACCACCAAGAAAAAAGCCAAAATGGACAGCTTGATCAACTCCATCTGTGATTTAATTGGCAAGTATGGCAGTATTCCAAGCATTATTTCAGGGGATTTTAATACCAATCTCTTCTGCAATCCTGCCGATGACACAGGACCGGACCCCACAAGAGTCTCTCCTTACTTCGCATCTCAGTCAATTCCTGTTGGAAATAAATCCTCGATATTGGGCGAATATGTGGTAATGCAGTTCAGCAGTTTAGGATTTACCTTATTAAATGGGCGCTTTCCCTCCGATATCCCGCCCGCATGGACCCGGTCAGTTGGCAGATCCTTCTCGTTTTGGACTTCGCTTTAGGGAGTAGAGAAATACTGCCCTGGATTAAGAGTTATCAAATCGCACCACAAGGAGAGAGTGACCACCGGGCACAAATAATAACATTATCCACCTGCATTCCACACTATCAAGAACTCGCCCACACACACTCAGGCAGTCATACAGAGGATTTAAAGCGGATAAAGTGGTCAGACACCATGGCCCCTTACCTGATGGAAAAAAGCAGAGCCCTATTACATCAATCCTCAGAGCTAAACACTCATGTCGTGCACGGCTGGACTTCTCTTTCAAATCTCCTTCTTGACGAACTGCCAATTAGGAGGGGCCCGAGACACCAAAATTCTCAATTTTACATCTCAAAAGCCACAAGGAAACTAAGAACTAAGAGGAATCGAGCACTTCGTTTATTAAGAAAGAACCCCAACAATAAAATCAACTTAAATAACTATAAGCAAGCCCAAACAGCTTTCAGAATTTCTATACGAAAGGAAAAACTTGTGGCCTCAGATCAATTCTGGCTGAAGCTTATCTACGAAAGTAAAAATCCCAACCCGAAGCAATTCTGGTCTCTTGTAAATAGGAGCAAACAAAGTACAAGTGGGTATGGCAGCGCAAATATTAGTGAAGCTGTTTGGAGTAAGTTTTTATCTCTTCACTTTGGGGATTCTAATATAAACGAAGCCCGTACTAATTTCTCCAGCCCTGTTAACCGTATGATTTCCCTTTGGGATTGGAGTGTCCGAGGCGAGCTCATCCTGTACAAATTCCATCTGAAGATCCGCCATACAAGGGATTAACAATAAGGAATGATACTTCACTAGAGCCTATGGTGACTCCTGATGCCTTAAAAATAAGATCTCACGCCTCATAACGAAAGCCAGAGCTGAAGGAGCCCCAGGCCCGAATGGCCTCCCTCAAGCCATGTTCAAATCTGATGTCAGTTTATGGTCTGAATATTTGACCCCTTTGTTTCTCTATTGCAGTTTAAGCAACAAGGTCCCAGAGTCTTGGAGAGGTGCAATCATTCATCCAATTTATAAAAGTGGGAAGAGAAATGAGGCAAAAAATTATCGAATGGTGGCACTTCTTGACGTGGAGTCCAAGTACTATGCAAATATTTTATTGGAGGAGCTACAGGCCTGGGCTGAATCAACTGCGCGCCTTCCTTTTAATCAGACGGGTTTTGTGGCTAACACTGGTACTACAACCAATTTGTTAACGCTAACAGTCCTGATGGAGAAAGCACCAGTCTTACAAATTCAGTTGCACTGTTGCTTTGTAGACTTCAAAGCAGCGTTTGATCGTGTGCCCAGGGGTCTGTTATGGCAGAAATTAAAATCATGGGGCATACCCCAGCCTCTTCTCCAAGCAATAATCGAACTCCATACAGAAACGTGGATAAGAATTAAGCTGGGTGACGGCTCCCACGTTTCCAGAAAGATTCGAACTGAAACAGGCGTTAAACAAGGTTGTGTATTGGCTCCACTCCTTTTTAACTTGTTTATATCTGACCTTTCTTCAGCTCTTGACAATGTAAACTGCCACCCTCCTCAACTAGATGGGACCCGTATTACCAACCTGCTTTACGCCGATGACTTGGTGTTGTTGAGCCATACAAAAACGGGTCTCCAGAGGTTATTGGATGAATTACTACCGTTTACGATAAGAAACCAACTAGAGCTTAACATGTTAAAAACCAAAACTATATCTTTTGGGAAGCAAAAAGGTCAATAGAAAAGTGGTTCTTTAACAAAACAAAGCTAGAATCAACCCCCAGTTATAAATACATGGGCATCTTTCTTGACACAAGAGGGACCTTTATTAAACATAAAGAAGCATTGAAAATCAAAGCCCTGTCATTAGAAGTGGCCGCTGCAAAATTAGCAAAAATGCTATTAGGTCCCAGCCTAACCCCTATGTTGAAAGTAATGAAGGCTAAAGTAATCAACTCCCTGACGTATGGGTACGAGATCACTAAGGGCACAACCTGTACATTAATAAATAAGTTAACAACAAAAATTTTAAAAGAGCATTTCGGATGTCAAAATCTGCCTCGCCAGCCCAAGTGAGACTCGAACTGGGACTTCAAGATCAACATGGAGTGGAGGCAGGTGCATTTATCAAACTGTGTCACAGACTGCGCCGTGCCCGGGAGGGTTCCCTGGAGGCCCGTCTATGGCAGGAAATACAGAAAAATCAAACCAGCCATAAGTATCGGCAATTCCTGGATCGTAGTTTACAGCTACTAGAAGTAAAAGACCTCTGGGAATCAAATCCCTCACACCTGGTACTAAAGACCGCTATCAAAAAAACTGTTAGATTGTGGTCTTTTCACTCGGACAGGGCAATTCTGTCAAAGAGGAGACACGCTTGGGCTGTGATTGTTAATTTTAAAGTGGGTGTCCAGCCGCTCTATTTATCAAGCACATACGCACTTTTTGGAAACATAAGTTTTTAGCCTTGAGGATGGGTGTTTGGCCCTTTCTGAAGAATCTTCCTGAATGGCGCCGGCCAGGCAGAAACACTGAATGCAGGTTGTGTGGCTATCACTCTGAAACAATGGAACATATCGTCTGTGCATGCCCTGCATTGCTTAAAGCTAGACGGTTACTGCTGCGAGGCCAATGGATCATGTTGGGAGTTCGTTCTTGTCGCCAAGCAATAATGGCTGCTCTCAACCCTGACAACACCAAGCTAAACATTGGGCTGACGAAATTTGTTTACAAAGCGTCAAAACTATTGGAAGCTACAATTACATCTAAATCCTCTTCATCACAGTAAGGCGGCTGAGTAAATAGACTCAAGTATTAAATCAGAGACTATAAGAAATCCAGAGTAAAGTCTTTTATCAGAACATTATTAGCCCATAATGGCCTCCCTAATTTTAAGTAATTTCATATTCACAGTTTTAATATTTTTTACATTTTTATTGTTTAATTTAGTCACGTTTCAAATTGTAAATGGTTTGCTTCTTTAAACCAATTCAATAAAGAGATTATTATTATTATTATTATTACTCCTCATCACAAAGGCATCGTGTGCTGAACCAGGGAAACGGGCACACACGTGTGTGATGGTCATGTCTGCAAGACACACCACCAGTGCATTGACCGAGTGGTAGTGCTTGCGGTTCCTGTAGGCCTGCTCCTGGGCCTGTGGTGGTACCAAAGCCACATGTGTCCCATCAATGGAGCCAATGACATGCGGCATCCTCCCCAGGGCATAAAAGTCACTCTTCACGTCAGTGAGTCGTCGCAGTCTAGGGAAATAGATGTACCGGTTCAGGAATAGCAACATTGCCGCCAAAACATCGCGGAGCACACGGCTCAACATGGTCTGTGACATCCCACCAGCAGTCGCCACAGTATGTTGGAAGGTACCGGTGGCAAAGAAGTGTAGGGCTGCCATCACC